>JALPQD010000668.1:0-600000 GCA_023101885.1 Typhlomys cinereus
CAAATTATCCTTTCCAGAAATCCTTAGTTGGAGTCTTCCTAAAACCACTACAAGCTGTATGTTACTTCACTTCCATATTTTTCATGATTAACCCACTGGTATGATGAGTGATGGCAAAGAATAACAGCTATGATAAAGAAAGCTGATATTTGAGATTAGGATTAATTTAAGATTAAAGAAGGTGCTAATATCAGATTCTTTCACAGTGAGCAGATGGATGGACCAGAGAGCTTGTACAACAGTACTTCACTCATTGACTTCTGCAACAAGGAATAGTTTTATTAAACTCAGTTCCAGTAAAGCTAAATCCATTTAAATATTCAGAAAGAATGCTTGAAGGAACATTGCCAAACCTAGGAGAAACAGCTGTGGGCTTGCATAGCTTCTAGACTTTGGGAATGAAAGGTATACTTAATACATGAATTAAAGCAGATTCTTTTTATTTGTGGAAAGATAATTTCTGAGCTAGAAATTTTCTTTCCTGAATACCTGTCCCTTTGAAGTTTTCAATTTGATAGTATATTTATGTTTTCGGCGGCAGTGATTTGCGCAGAACAGCACTATGATCTTATTATTTTGCAGCAATAGTACAGGCAAAGTCAAAGCCTCGCAATACTACTGCTACTACTTTGTGACCACTCAAAGTTTTGTCTTGATTGAATGATTTGTGCCAGGCTGCAAGGACCTAATTCAGCCAAAAGAATGCTCTCTGCACCTCTGTGTCTACTCATGACCCTAGAAGCATTTCACAGGGCAACATGGAGGAATGATGAACATTTCATAACCTCCTTCTTATAATAACTCACTTTAATATATTGGTTCTTGGGGGCTTGTCTGAATGGGGACCTTAAAAATAGTTATTGGTATCTCTTTTTAAAGTTCTTGGTACCTGCAAATTCTGTGTTTAGTGCTTTACATAGGGAAATGGGATATTGTGACAAACTGGTTTGGTTAAAAATATTTGATTGAAGATGTTTTATCTTGTGACAAATTGATATTTTGTGGCTTGAAAAGAGATAACTCAGGTAGCACATATTTAATTTCAGGAATCTTTGTCTTTTCTGTCTAATGAGACATTCTACTATTTTCTTTTGTCTGAGTTATTGTTCTAGTGTCAGGAATTTTGTTAGCCTTGAAACTTTGATTCATCTTAAACTTTATGAAATTGCAAACATTTGTAATTTGTAATTTGTGATCACAGATCACATTTAAAATGTATTTTTCTTGATGATTGGTAAGTCAAACGACAGTTCCTTTGAAGATTGTAGGTATAATAAAATTAAAACCATCAGTTAACTAGAATTTCCAAATAAAATATAATACAAAGGCAAATGGACAACCAAAGAACAGAGAGAAAAATGAAGGAGAAAACAAAAACTTTCCATTCACAATGAGCGTATAGACCAAACTTCCTTTTCATGTGACCAAGCTTCCACAATCAGTGAAGATGTATAATCCCAGAAAGCCATCTGTATTTGTTAATTTTATGCCAGGCTGATGGGCTCAGAGATGCCAGAAGCCTGGTTAGACATTACTTCACATGTGTTTGTGAGGTGGTTTGGGGAAGAGAAAATTGGAAACAGAAAACGGTTAAAAAAATTATGGCCCTCCCCAAATTCATGAGAGTCTGAGTAGAACATAAAAGTGAGGATTAGGCAAAGTTCCTGTTCTGTTGGAAACAGGGACTTCTCTTTGGTAGCAGAGTTCTCGGCTCTCAGCCTTCCGGTTTGAAATGCATACACCCTGTCTTCTCTACTTCTTTAGCTCAAAAGTATCAGATGTGGAAGTTCTCAACTTTCATGATTATTTGGGTTAACTTCCAAAATCTCTCTGACTTCTCTGTTACCCATAGCCAGGCCATTTGTGAAACTCTCCACCCTACTGGAATGTAACAATTCCCAGAAAGGACCACATCCGCCTCTCACTTATTTCCTTGGACCCCCTGATCGCTACATTATAGTGACTTTCATTCCACCCTGCACTTCCCTAGCAATATCTCAAAGCCATAAAAAAAAGAACCACCATTTTATCTCGCGAATCTTTGCACAGTCCTCTCTTGCTCCAAACTCTCAGTGATGATTCTCTCCCCATTCCCTCCAATTTCAAGCTACCTCTTCTGCTCTAGCACTTCCCCACATTAAGGCTAAACTATGGTTCTGCTGGCCACCAAGTTCTCGGCTATAGTAAAAGTCATATTTCCTATGTCTTTCCTTCCATGTCAGCTTCACACTGTCCCAGAATCACTTGATTCTTTTCGTCAGTTAACTCTCTCTCTCATCTCTCCTCTCTCCTTTCTCTCTCTTTCTTTCTCTCTCTCTCTCTCCTAGAGAAGTGGCTCAGGGGTTAAGCCTCTGCCCTGCAGGTGGAAGGTCCTGAATTCAGATCCCTGATCCCATGTATAGATGCCAGGTGGAAGCGGGGGCGGCCTGAGCTTCTGGTCCTGGTAGGGCGGAGCCTGTGAATTCTGGGGCAGAGTAAACTAGGAGAAGATGGAGGTGTCCATGGTGGTTCCCAAATTCGCCTGTGGTTCTACACATACACACACACACACACACACACACACACACACACACACACATACACACGCACGCACATACATACACACGCGCGCACACATACAATTGAATAAAAATAATAAAAAACTCTCTCTCTCGCATCTGTGTATGTGTGTGTGGTGTGTGTGGTGTGTGTGTGTCCTATTAATTCCATTGGCAGGACAGCCATATTAAAATAAATACATAATTCTTAAAGAGCTAAATGAGGGAATAAGAACAAGAATATGACATAAAAGGCAAAGTAAGAATAATAAATGTATATAAAATACTCAGGAGTTTTGAAAATAAAAATAGTGACTGAAATAGAAAAAAATCCAAAATATTACCTACATTAAATGTAGTGGAAGAGAGAATTAGCAGAGTGAAGTGTGGTACCTATATATATATGAAAGTATTAAAACTAAAAGAAGAAAAAAGAAATGCATATTAAAAAAACAAGAGCTTACCCCAACAGACATTCTCTGAATTATGAAAGTATTAAAAATACAAATAGAGGTTATAGGTACGGAATCTGGGAAACAATTATAATATCGGGAATGGTAGAGTTGTTAAATCTAATTATTTTGGAATAATTATTTTTATATTAAAATGTGAAATAAAATTATAGGTACACTAACAAGATTGCAGCTGCAGTACCTGAATAGATTAAATGGGAATAAAGATTTTCTTTGAGAGGAAGATAAAGTACTGAAAAATATTGTTAAAAATAATTGTTAAAAAACAATAAGCAATTGACTCTGTTGTTTGGTATTTTAAGATGTTGTGACAGTCGGCCTCTGCTGTCAACTTGACATTTCAGAGACATGCCTTTAGGCCCATATGGGAGGAATTATCCAGTTAAGGCAAGCCTGGAGGAGACTGTCTAAGAAGTGGTTCAGTATCTGGCAGATGCAGGCAGACTGGCAAGTTGGTAAGTTAGAAGGTATGCACTGGTCTTTGTCCCCTCTGCTCTTGTTGTGATGAGGATGTGCCCAGTGTCCTCGGCTCCTGCTGATAATTGTCTTGCTGTAATGGACTGAAATCATAAGCTGGAAAAAAGCTTTTGTTCCCCTAAAAAATTTGTTAAAAATCCATATATGTATATAGGTATATATATGTATATGGCTGGAGAGATGGCTCAGGGATTAAAATTCTGCCTTGAAAGCAGAAAGTCTTGAGTTCGGATGCCAGGTCCCATGTAAAAATGCCAGGTGGAAATGGCAGCCGCCTGCACTTCTATTCCTGGTGGGCAGAGTCTGGGAAATCACAAAGTGTCTGGGAAATCATCCAGGATAATTCCCAAAAATCACACTTTGGCCTTCACAGGGACATACAGTACCCTCTGATCACACAGAATACATAAATAGATAAAGAATATTTTAAATTTATATATACATAATATGTAGTTAAAAGTAATCAGTTTAACAGTATTAAAATATGTAGCATCTAAACTAGCAGAAGAAGAAAAAGAGGGCATATAAATATACCATTTTGAAAAGATTCTGAAAGAGGGGACAAAGACTGAGTTTTAAAAAAGGCCAAAATATGATGGATAAATTAGTACAAAAAATCAATGATTAAGACAAATGTCAATAGATTATACTCATGAAACAAAATAATTACTCATATGTTTTTAAATCCAGTAGTATATTGCTTTTTTATAAACAAAAACTGATACCAAAACACAGATAATGTAAAATCGGATAAACCCTGAGGAATAACATGCATTGTATTAACAGTACACACAGAATGTGAGACAGACATACTGCAAGGGAGAAGGGGAATGGCACTAGAAATGGATTCCAGTGCTTGCCTGACAAGACTAGGATCTGGGTTCAAACCCAGAGCCATAAGATCAAAAAAGAGAGGAGGGGTGCAGATTGGAGGAGGAAAAATGGGAGAATGTCACTATCAAAGATAAATCATACATTTCTCAGCAATCCTAAAATACCTCAAGCAAGACCAAAGAAACAGTAAGCAAACTGAAATTCCTCAATCACGGTGGACACCGTTTCAAGAACACATTGATTTGGGTTTGGGGAGATGGCTTCCGGGTTCAATAAAGCCTTTGCTAGAAAGCAAAAGGATCTGACTTTGGATCCCCAAATCCCACATAAAAATGATGGGCTCGAATGGTTCAGCCTGCACTTCTAGTCCTGGAAGACAAGAATCTGGAAAACACCAGAGCAAAATAATAAGGTGGAAGAGCAAATCAGGAGGATTCCTGATGTCACCTTTTGGCCTCCATAGGCGCATATACTCAAGTGCCCTTTTACACACACACACACACACACACACACACACACACACACACACACACGTGCGCACACAAAAATCCTCATAGATCCAGCAGACAATACCAAAAAGGATACAAATCACAGTAATGAAGTAACAAGCTCATGTAATGGATAATCCATAATTCCTGCACCTGAGCTGTGGAGACGACTCGGTAGGAGACTCAGGATGTGCACACACAACAGCTGGAGCATGGTCTGTGCACTTGGACTCAAGACAAGATGACCGCCAGGGCTCCCTCGCCAATGGGCTACTGAAAAATGGCTTCCTGCAGGTTCCATAAAGATAAGGCAGAGAGCGATAAGTAGCCATGCGAAGTGGGAAAAGTCAGGCACAGAAAAACGTCGCTTCTTTCACTCAGACATGGGATCTAAAATGATGGTTCAGAAGTAGAGCAACATTGGGATCACCAGAAGTTGAGAACTTTTGGGGTGGGAGAAGTTGGTCAAAGGATATGAAATTATAGCCAAATAGGAGGAACAAGCTTAAGTGATATATGGTTTCTATAGCCAATAATGTACATTGTATTCTTGGAAAATATTCCCACAAAGCTACATACTATACTTGCATGAGGTTTATAGTAAAAGCAACAATGTGTCCCGCTTAGCTTGTAGAGCAGTGGATTAAGTAGCTTGACTTACACCTTCCACAATGTGCATATATATCAAACAATCACATAACCAAGGGCATGTTAATACACATCAACTGTGGATACCAGGCTGTGTAACTGACCTCCTAAACTTGTGCCTTCTGTCTTACCCTCAAAGGGCAGTCTCCCTGGCAACAGTTCTATCACTATAACCCTTTGTGTGGAGGACAGCAGGGGAGATGTCTGCCACACTGTGATTACAATGTGGAAGTGGCTAGGAAGGTGTCTATGGAGGGAGGTGGAATAGATGCTGCATGGGGACATGACTGAGTTCGCTCTTGCATATATTTTATTGACATCACATCCTTCTTTTTTTTTATTTTTCCCCTCATACAAACGTAATAGGTACCCCTGTCTCCTCCCTCCCTCCACCCCTCCCTGGACCTCCCTGTTCCCTCCCCCCTTTTCCTCTTTCTTTCCCCCCTCCCTCCCTTTCTCCCAGTGCCCCCTCCCCCATCTCTGAAGCATCCTTTAATGTGTATATCAAACTTCCTCTGGTCTTCCTCTCTGATGAGGTGTAAGGACTCAGTGGCATTTCCTAGAATTCTTTCTTGTGTTCCCCTTAAGTATAGGAACACAACTGTGACTGTTAATCCCTTGCTTCTAAGGAGCCTAGTGCCTTTAGTCCATGCTAGAATTTGAGGGGTCAATAATATGTTGTTCATTGTGCAGATCACGCAGAGTCCTATTATAATTGCTTTGGCCCTAACTTGTGTGGAGTATCTTGAATATCATGACTTCTCCCATCCTTGTGCTCTTACAATCTTACCGCCCCCTCTTCTGCAAATTTCCCTGAGCTTCAGGATGGGGAGAGATTAGTCTGGCCTAGTTCTAGGTGGTTGATATAGTCTCTGATGCTCTGAATTATGGTTTGTTGATTTTTTTTTTCAGTTTTGCTGCTCCTGCAATGCCCTTGGCTCCATCCTGATGAATATTGGATGTCACCCCCTGGCCAGAGATAAAAAGCTGTTAAAATAGAGTCTTCTCATAAGGATAGATTCAAAGGTAGATGGAATAAGAGTAGGAGACTGCGGTGAGGGGTGGGTCAGTCTCCCATTGCAAAATGGTTACCTTCTATCTGCCAGACTGTATGCCCTCCCTTTCTGGTGAGATCATACCCCATCAGTTGCAAGTGACCAGGAAGGACAGTTTGTGAGCTTAAACAGATGTCTCATTACTTACTTGCAGTTGTTGATGGTGGCCTATTATCTCTGCTGTAGCATGATCCCTCTTTCCTTGTTTTTGGCAGGGCCCTACTTCCCCTTCTCTCCTGTTTATAATCTTTGCAATTACTGTAGGTATTACAGAGATTTATCTTTGAGGACATAACATCCTTCTGACTTTTCACTAGAGCTCAATATTTTGGCCCTCAGATTAGCAAGTAGCACAACTACAACTGTAGAATTATATTCAACTGTCCTACACCTCTGAGCCCTAGGGACTATTTTAAGTAGTGTGACTTGTGCCAAGCAGTAAAAGGCAATAAAAACAAGGTTATATTTTTTTTAACCTCTAAAAGAGGCCAGAAAGGGACAAGAAGCAATGAGACAATGAGGAACTTTTGGATACTGTCACTTTTACTGACTATGCACAAAGTGTTACTTCCCTGTGCTGTGTGAAGGAAATTTGGGGCTAAAATGAAGAGACATAAGTCATCTGACTTGCTCTAATCAAGTCATCTGAACAGAAGAAGAGTTCCAAGAATGGCTTAAATGTTATATGACATTACTAATTGTCATAGCCATACTTAGACCCTCAGAGTTCTCTCTTCTTTTCTGGATTGAAAGGTAAGCTCTTACAATAAAGTTGAAACCAGAGTTTTGGATCTTAAAAAATCCCCCCAAAGGACCATGTTTTGAAAGCTTGGCGCTCAGACTGTGGCAGTGTTGGGTGAACTCTTTGGAAGGAGGGGCCTAGTGCAAGGACCCCAGGTCACTGGGGGGGGGTGTCCTTCAAGGGGTATTGTAACACCACGCCTTTCTCTCTTTCATGCTGCTTCTCAGTTATGTTGAAGTCAAGAGATTTTGCCTGCTTTGTGCTTTCACTGCAATATCCTGCCATAGGTTCTGAGCAACAGGTCAAGGTGTAAAGTTCAAAGGCAGAGAACTTGCCTATGCTATGGACATGCCGTGCACTGCCTTGGGTTGTGTCCAAGGAATGAAGAAAAAAAACCAATCAATATCAACTTCTTTTAACCTTTCCTTGAACTTTATGAGATCAAAGAATATAGTGTGCATTTTGGGGGACACCATTCATTTTTTAACATTTTTTATTATTATTTCCGCTATACAAACTTAATAGGTAGACCAGTTCCCTATCTCCCTCCTCCCCCCGAAGCCCCTGCTCCCCCTCCCTCCCTCCCCATCTCCCAGTGCCTCCCCCCAATTCCAGAGAGTCCTTTATTGTGTATGCCTAACTCTCCTCTTGGTCCTCCTTTCCGATGACATAAAAGGACCCAGTGGCATTTCCCTGAACCCTTCTTGTATTCCCCTAAGCATAGGAACACTTCTGTGGCCATCAATCCCTTGCCTCCAAGGATCTTGGTGTCTTTAGCCGATGTTAGACTTTGTGAGGTCAATAGTGTGACAGACATGGCACAGGGCATGCAAAGTCCTATTATGATTGCTTCAGCCCTATCTAGTGTGGAGACTCTTCAAATCATTGCTCCCCCCATCCTTTTGCTCTTACAATCTTACCGCCCCCTCTTCCGCAGATGTCCCTGAGTTTCAGGATGGGGGGAGATTAGGCTGGCTTAGTTCTATGTGGATGATATAGAGTCTCTGAAGTCCTGGATTGTGGTTTGTTGATTTTCTTTTGCAGTTTTGCTGCTCCTGCTGATGCCCTTCACTCCATCCTGCTGGGCACTGAATATCACCCCCTGGTCAGAGACAAAAAGCTGTTAAACTGGAGTCTTGTTATAATAGCACATTCAAGGGTAGATGTAATAAAAGCAGGAAACCTCGGCGAGGGAGGGATCAGTCACCCATTTGCAAAATGATCTCTTTTCATCTGCCAGACTATATGCCCTCCCCTTCTGGTGAGATCATACCCCCTCAGTTGTACATGATCAGGAACGAACGTCTGTGAACTTAACCAGGTGTCACATTACTTACTTGCATTCCTTGGAGGTCGATTTTCTCTGCTGTAACATGGTCCCCTCTCTCCTTGTGTCTGGTGTGGCCCTCCAACCCCATCCCTCCTGTTCACAATCCTTGCAGTTACTATATTACATAGGTTTACCCTTGAGTGTCTCAATGCGGGCTGGGTGAGTTTGGTACTAGGAGCCACCTATTAGGGAGTACATATGGCGCTTAACTTTCTGGGATTGGGATACTTCACTTAATATAATTGTTTCTAGTGACATCCATTTCCCGGCAAATTCCAGTAATTCATCATTTTTGATGGCTGAATAGTACTCCATTGTATAGATGTACCACTGTTTCCTTATCCACTCGTCAACTGTTGGACATTTAGGTTGATTCCATGACTTTGCTATTGTAAACTGCTGCTATGAACATTGTCGTGCTTGTGCTATCGAGGCGAACTTCTGCTGCATGGGGGGTTATTCCCAAAAGTGGAATAGCAGGGTCATATGGCATTTCAATCTTTAATTTCTTTAAGAATCTCCAGACGGCTCGCCAGAGTGGCTGTATGAGCCTGCATTCTCACCAGCAATGTAGCAGAGTTCCCCTCTCACCACATCCTCTCCAGCACTTTTTGTTGTTTATATTGTGGATTTTTGCCATCCTGACTGGGGTGAGATGATATCTCAGGGAGGTTTTGATTTGCATTTCCCTGATGGCTAAAGAAGTGGAGCATTTTTTAAGGTATGTGTTATACATTTTAATTTCATCTCTGGTAAAATTTCTGTTAAGTTCCAGGGCCCATTTTTTAATTGGGCCATTGGTTTCCTTGGTGTTTAATTTTCTAAGTTCTTTGTGCACTCTGGACAGTAGAGCTCTATCAGATATGTGGTTAGTGAAGATTTTCTCCCATTCTGTGGGTTGCATTTGAGCTCGTGTGACAATCTCTTTATCTGAACAGAAGCTCTTTAATTTCACAAGATCCCAACTGTTGAGAGTTGGTAGCAGTGACTGTGCCATTGGATGTCTGTTTATGTTGGCCTAGCCCAATCAGCTCAAGGGAGTTCCCTATCCGTTCAGTTATGATTTTTATAGTCTCTGGCCTTATATCAAGGTCCTTGATCCATTTGGAATTAAGTCTTGTACATGGTGACAAGTACGGGTCCAGCTTTAATCTTCTGCATGTGGAGATCCAGTTTTGCCAGCACCATTTGTTGAAGATGCTGTTCTTTTTCCATTGGATTCTTTGGGCCCCTTTGTCGAAGATCAAATGGCTGTGTTTTTGTGGGCTTATATCTGGGTCTTCAATCCTTATCCATTGATCTGTGTGTCTATTTTGGAGCCAGTACCAGGCTGTTTTTATAACTATGGATTTGTAGTATAGACTAAGGTTCGGTATGGTAATACCTCCAGCAGTGTTTTTGTTACTCAGGATTGTCTTTGCTATCCTAGGTCTTTTGTGCCTCCAAATGAATTTTGAGATTAATTGGTCAACTTCTTTAAAGAATTGCTTTGGGATTTTAATTGGTATAGCATTGAATTTGTATATTGCCTTTGGTAGGATGGTCATTTTTACGATGTTGATTCTGCCAATCCAGGAGCATGGGAGGTCTTTCCACCTTCTGATGTCTTCAGCAATTTGTTTCTTTAGGGTTCCAATTTTTCGTTGTAAAGGTCTTTTACCTCCTTGGTTAGGTTTATACCAAGGTATTTCATTTTTTTAGGGGCTATAGTAAATGGGATTGTTTCTCTCAGGGCTTTTTCACTTCTTTCATTCTGGGCATATAGGAAGGCCTCTGGTTTTTGCACATTTATTTTGTATCCTGCCACCCTGCTGAACTTCTCAATTAGTTCCAGGAGCTTCCTGGTGGAGTTTTTGGGATCCCTCAGGTATAAGATCATGTCATCTGCAAATAGAGATAGCTTGACTTTTTCCTTGCCGATTTGAATCCCTCTTATGTCCCTTTCTTGCCTTATGGCTTCAGCTAAGACTTCAAGTACAATATTGAATAGAAATGGTGAGAGTGGACAGCCTTGTCTAGTTACTGATCGAAGTGGGAATGCTTCCAATTGCTCCCCATTGAGCATAATCCTTGCTGTGGGCTTGTTGTATACAGCTTTTATTATATTGATAAAGGTTCCTTCCATTCCTACTGTCTCTAGCGTTTTGACCATAAAAGGCTGTTGAATCTTGTCAAAAGCTTTTTCTGCATCTATTGAGAGTATCATGTGGTCTTGGACTTTGGACTGGTTTACATGATGAATTACATTTATTGATTTTTGTATGTTGGACCAATCTTGTGTGCCGGGGATGAAGCCTACTTGTTCCTTGTGAATGATCTTTTTAATGTATTTTTGAATCCGATTTGCTAAGACTTTGTTGAGAATCTTTGCGTCTGTGTTCATCAGAGAGATCGGCCTATAGTTTTCTTTTTTAAGTGAATCTTTATTAGGTTTTGGGATTAAGACGACATTAGCATCATAGAAGGAATTTGGTAGTGTTCCTTCCTTTGCTATTTGATGGAACAGTTTAAGGAGTATTGGTGTTATTGACTCCTTAAATGTCTGGTAGAATTCTGTGCTGAATCCATCTGGTCCAGGACATTTTTTGGTGGGAAGATTTGAGATTACTTCTTCAATTTCCTTATATGTTATAGGACTATTTAAATAATTCACAACTTCCTGATTCAATTTAGATAGGTTGTGTTTACTTAGAAATTCATCCATCTCTTGTGTGTTGTCAAACTTCACAGAGTACAAGTTTTTGAAATATGACGTTATAATTCTCTGGATTTCTTGGGTATCAGTAGTGATAACTCCATGTTCATTTCTAATTTTGTTAATTTGGGTTTTCTCTCTCTTGCTTTTGGTTAATTTAGCTAGGGGTGTATCAATCTTATTGATTTTTTCAAAGAACCAGCTTTTTGACTGGTTGATTTTTTCTATCGTTTTCTTAGTCTTGATTTTAGATATTTCTCCCCTTATTTTGCTAATCTCCTTTCTTCCACTCCTTTTGGGATCAGATTGCTCAAGTTTCTCTAAAGCCTTAAACTGCATCGTTAAGTTATTTATTTCTGATGTTTCCATTTTTTTGATGTAAGCATTAATAGCTATGAACTTACCTCTTAGGACAGCTTTCATTGTGTCCCAGAGATTTTGGTAAGTTGTATTTTCATTATTGTTCACTTTCAGAAAATCTTTGAATTTCCTTTTTAATTTCTTCCTGAATCCAGTTCTCATTCAGCATCATATTGTTAAGTTTCCAGGAGTTAGTGTATTTTCTCTTGTTTGTTGTGTTGTGGATGTTCAGCTTTAGGCCGTGGTGGTCTGATAAGGCACAGGTTAGAATTTCAACTTTTTTGTATATGTGTAGATTCATTTTGTGGCCCAGTATGTGATCTATTTTGGAGAAAGTTCCGTGTGCTGCTGAGAAAAATGTGTATTCTTTGGTGCGTGGGTGAAAAGTTCGATAGAGATCTGTAAGGTCCATTTCTTTAAGGGTTTGATTAAGGTCCAAAGTGTCTCTGTTAAGCTTTTGACCTGTTGATCTATCCCATGTTGAGAGGGCGGTGTTGAAGTCCCCAAGAATTATCGTTTGGGGGTTGATTTCTTGCTTTAGACGCTGTAGGGTTTTCTTAATGAAAATGGGGGCCTGTATTGTGTGCATAAATGTTCAGTATCGTGAAGTCTTCCTGGTGAATTGTACCTGTGACTAAAATGTAGTATCCATCTGTGTCTCTTATGATTTTCTTTGGTTTGAAGTCCACTTTGTCTGAAAGCATAATTGCTACCCCTGCCTGTTTCCTGGTTCCATTAGCTTGCAAGATTTTGGACCAGCCTTTCATTCTTAGGATGTGCCTACCTTTTGTGGTGAGATGAGTTTCCTGAAGGCAGCAGATTGTTGGATTGTGGTTTTTAATCCAAGTTTGTAATCTGTGTCTCTTAATTGGTGAGTTAATACCGTTGACATTTAGTGTTATAATGGAGAAATTATTTTTAATTCTGGACATTTTTTATGTTTAGTAGATTTTGTAAGCATGTTGTTTGATATTTATGTTTTGGTGGTATTATACTTCCCTTCTGTCCTCCTGGATATGCTTGTTCTTTTCTTCAAGCCTGAGTATCATTTCTAGCATTTTTTGAAGGCCTGGTTTGATAGACATGTATCCCTTCAAGTTGTCTTTGTGCTGGAAAACTTTTCTTTCTCCCTTAATCATGACAGATAGTTTTGCCGGGTGTATCAGTCTGGGTTGGCATTTTTGCTCATTTAATACTTGAAGTATGTCTCTCCAAGCTCTTCTTGCTTTTACTGTTTCCATTGACTAGTCATTTGTTATTCTAATAGGTTTACCTTTAAAAGTGACTTGCTTTTTTTCTGTTGAAGCTCTCAGCACCTTTTCTTTGTCTTGAATGTGTAGTGTTTTGACTTGTATTTGCCGTGGCGATTTTCTGTTTTGGTCGTATCTATTTGGAGTGCGAAATGCCTCTTTTATTTGGATAGGCCTCTCATTCTTTAGTTGTGGGAAGTTTTCATTTATGATGAATTGAAATATTTCCTCCGGTGTGGTATTTTGGGATTCTTGTTCTGGTATTCCATGAACTTCAGGGTGTCCCATATCTCTTGAATGTTCCTCTCCAGTATCTTTTTGGCTTTAACAATCTCTTCCACTGAGCTGGTTAATTCTCCCACTTTGTCTTCAAGATCTGAAATTCTATTTTCTGCCTCATTTGTTCTGCTGATAAGACTCTCTGTTGAGTTTTGGGTTGAAGATAACTTGTCTTTTAGTTCAATTTTAAGCTCTGCCTGAGACTGTTTTAACTGCTCCATACCTATTTTTGTTTCGTGAACTGTTTTTCTCAACTCCTCCAAGTGCCTGTTGTGATCCTGTTCAAAGTGGTTGATATGGTTGTTTAACTCCTCTCGGATTTCCTCTTTCATAGTATTTATCATGGTAATGATCATACTTTGAAAGTCATTATATTGGGTCTGGCTTTCATGGCTATTTTCTGTGGATTTGTTCTGGTCGGAATCCCTCCTTATGGGATTGATTCTTTTGGCAGGAGATTGGTCTTCTTGGGTTTTGTTTCTCGTGGATCTGCACTTTGACTTGTACATTGTTGTTTTGTTTTTTAGGACCTTTCAGTTTCTGTGTGTTTTTCTCTGAATCGACGTAGTTGGTATTGTTACACTCGCCAGTTATTACTAGTGCTTGCCTTCGATTGAGTATGTTTGTGTATTGTTATTGTTATATCCTAGATGAGGCTACTAGGCTGTCAGTTAAGTCAGGTTATGTTACCAGGGGGTGAATATTAGTTTGGTAGTGCACTTTTACGATTTAGTATCTTGGTAAATTGTTGGGGTGAGTGGTGTACTCCCTGGAGTTGTATGTTTTGGGGTGGCTGTATGAGAAAGTTGATCTACAGCATTGATACTTTAAAGGATCAGTAAGGTGAAAAAAAAGTTTACTTATCTTTGGACTGGATGTGAAGAATCTCGCCCATGTGATATAATGATTGTAGTGGAGTCCAGATGTATGGCCTGTGTTCCCTTTGTTCCTTAGAGTTTTGCTTGAGTTTCCTTTGGGCTCTATTGAATTCTGAGTAGCAGTGTGTCTTCCGTGGACCACATGCGTAGGTCCCCGGTGGGCTGGAGAGGCAGAGGGTCTGATGTTGATGGCAGAATTCTTCACCTGGGACCTGGGGAGCTGGCGGGGTGGCGTGGAGGGGTCTCTCTCTTTTTCTTTCTCTCTCTCTCCCTCCCTCCTTCCCCCATCCCTCCTTCCTTCCTCCCTCCTCCCTCCCTCCCTTCCTCCTTACCTCCCTTCCTCCCTCCTCCCTCCCTCCCTTCCTCCTTACCTCCCTTCATCCCTCCCTCCTTCCCTCTTTCCTTCCTTCCCTTTTTCCTTCCTTCCCTCCTTCCTCCTTCCTTCCTTCCTTCCTTCCTTCCTTCCCTCCCTCCCTCCCTCCTTCTTCCTTCCTTCCCTCCCTTCCTCCTCCCTCCTTCCTTCCTCCCTCCCTCCCTCCCTCTCTCCCTTCCTCTCTCCCTTCCTCCCTCCCTTCTTCCTTTCTTCCCTCCCTCTCTCTTTCCTTCTCTCCCTCTCTTTATGAATTTCTTCATTCCACTATTCAGTCTATGTTCTAGCACTCACTGTGTGGCCCAAGGTAGCCTTGATCTCATGGTAATCCTCAGTCTTCCAAGTGTTGAAATTATAGTTGTGAACAATGGGAAAAGTCTCTATTTATTTCTTTTTATAAGTTTTAGTTGTAGTAAGGATCATCCTTCTTATTTATTTAGTCTCTCACAGTTTCATGCACACATTTAATGTTCTTTGGTCAAAGTCCCCCTGAATTTTTCTCTCTTATCCCGTTCTACTTCCTGCCAAATCATCTCTTCTTTCCAAGTCTTTCTCTTATCCTCTGTCTTGGTCTCTGATACACTTCATTTAATTAGGTTACTCATAGTGGCAATAGAGGTTCCTTATTTACCTGAGGATAGGTGACTTATCACTGATTATATCCTTGAGGAACATACATGACACCCCTCCTTCAGCAACCATTAACTTTAACTGCAGTGGGAATATTGGGAGCCATGAACCCCTCCCATGTCCACCTTGGAATATTGATGGCCCCAGTATTGCACAGATGGTCACTAGTGTTTTGAGTTCTTGGGTGCAACAGTGTGTCACGTTCAGATGACACAATTGTAGCATTCCTTCCCACCATCCAGATATTACATGTTTTCCACTCCAATTTCTTTATGTGGTCCAGACTTTGGAAGGCCTGATGGATATTTTCAGCAAACTGAACAACTACGTGTGTCTGCATTAACTACTGCTTTCTTGAGACAGAAACGTCTCTGACCAAGGCTGAGGACAGCACTAGTCTGTAGATATATTCAGAAACATTTAGAGATAATTCAACAGGAGTCTATTCATCAGTACAACTAGGAAAGTCCTTTCTTTTGCATGCCAACATCCATTTGTGCTTGGCATCATTATCCCTCCTTATACTGCACACTCCTCCTCCAAGTCCCAGCTCACATTCATTCCTCTACGTAGCTTTAGCTGAGCAGTTCATAGTTAGGGGACCTCAATTCTCTTTGGCTTGATGACTCACTAGAAAGTGCTGTCTTGGTCATGGGTACAGTTTATTATAGTTACAAGATAAAGATTAAAACAAGCAAAGGGAAAAAGCTCTATGGAATGAAATCCAGAAGGAACCAGGTACAAGCTTGTAGATGTTTGCTTTAATGGTACTTATGTGGATATAGCTACTTCCTTCAGGACTCATGTGTGACACTCGCAAAGTACAACCATGAAGCTGACTCACATGGTATCTAAGGTTTCTCACTAGGTTCAGAAACATAGAAGTGACTGACTTCAGCATCTCAGACTCCACCAGAGCAAAAGCATGTATTGACCATAAATCGTACATAAAAATCATCCCGTTATATTAAACTAGAAGATCAGACAAGTACTAGATGTCCCAAGATATTAGACATACAAAAGCATTTTTTAAATTTAAAGAGAGAGAGAAGAGGAGAGAGAGAGAATAGTATACATGTGGAGGTTAGAGGACAACTTATAGAAATCTGTTCTCACCTTCCACTCTATGGGCTTTGAGATCAAACTCAAGTTGTGTTTACAAAGAGGAACTTTTACTCATTGAACCATCTTACCAACATCCCATAAATGCATTCTTCACAGGTAAGAACATCCTCCAGAATCCAACCAAGGATTCAAGGACAATCAAGGTCAGTCCCAGGCAGACATTTCTTGGGGATGGTTCTTTCTCACATATTATACATTCTGAGCCCTTTATCAGGCTCTCTTACTCAAATCATCATATTCTTCTGAGTGAAGAGAGCATTAATGTAGCAGAAGAGACTCAGCATTTGGAGGAGAGAGTAAGGGCAGGGAAACATTTAAAGGAGCAGCGACTATCTTATGCAGGCATCACACATTTGCCATACGTGTGATTAGTCCCGTTCTTCCTTGTTCAAAGTTGTGATATGCATGTGTAGGTCTAGTCAGCATCTATAAGCTCATGTGCAGCTAAATCTAATTACTCCTCAAACTTGTTATTTTGCCTAGATATTACGTCCCAAAGAGAGTTTAACTTCATCTTGTTATACATTGGGCCATTTGAATGAATGTTATTTTGTAACTGATTTGCATAGGTAGTTTCATCTTCCCAGCAGAACCAATGGAACACCATATTGCAATATGGTGATGCTACAATTCAGTTTCATTACTGAACCAATAAGAGTTACAGAGGTATTTGAACTGTCTTCCCAACAGAATTTATCCTTTCTTATTTACCAGCTATTGTGGACCAGAGGCATTACACTCAGCCCCAATTTGCTTATTTCTCAGTTCCAAGTCAGTTGAGGACAAAGACAATTTACTTTTGTGCGCAATTTTGTTCTGAGGCTGGTTTCTATTGCGTGCTCTTAGACATGTCCTATGGAGGAGACTCAAATGTAATTCAGAGCAGTTATTATCCCGGTAGTAATGCGGCCTATCTGACCTATCTCTCATCTAACTTTCTAGCTATCATCAACCAATTATATATTTAATTATCTATCTGTAATCTGCTATCTATGTATTTATGGTCTATGTGGTTATCATTTCTCTATTATGTATGCAAGTGTGTGTAGCTCTTTATCTCTAATATCTATCAATCAATCGATCAATTGATCTATCATCTATTTATCATTGTCCCTCAATCTATCATGTTTCTCTATTTATCTATGTATCTATGTATCTATGTATCTATCTATCTTCTATCTGTTCATCTATCATTTACCCTTCTGCTTATCATCTCTCTATAACTAGCTAGCTATTTAGCATTGTAACTTATTTGGGGGATGATGGGAGTCAGTGTGCATCCATGCAAATACAACTGTCCCAGAGAACTTCTAGAATCTTGGAAGTCCTTATGACCCAAGAAATGTGCTCCTTGAGCTTCAGCAGCTAGTACAGAGGCCACTGGTTGCATGGTTACTTCAGCCATATTCAGTCCTTTATTTACTTTTTTTTTCTTTTTAGAGACAAGGTTTGGTGTAGCATAGCCTGGATTCACACTCACTATGTAGCCAAAGAGGACCTCGAACTTCTGTCCCATAAGCCTTCACTTTCTAGGTACTGGGATTACAGGTGTGAATAACCATACCTGTCTTGTCTCTAGTGAAGATTAAAATAATCTAGTCCTTTCCCAGTGCTGAACCCCAACATGTCTGCACTATCGCTAACTGAGTTTGATCCATGTCACTAAGGCTCACTGTATTTACATCTGCTCTGTTTTTCTTCTGGAAGAGATGTTCTTTTAACTTGCCTATTTTGCTCAATATGTCAGTCAGTGTTTTTCTCTGATTTCTGTTCCTCTTTGAAAGTGAATTCAGTATATACCATTATGTATACATTTGTGTCTTGTGGACCAACGGGCTAGTCACCAGGTGTCATAGTTAGGTACAGATGTCAACTTGATAATTGAGGGTTCGAGTTCTGGGCGCATTTGCAAAGTTGAGTTAAGCCCAGAGTGAATCTTCAGGAGACCCAACCCATGGTGGGTAGAACTAGTTCCTGAACAGGTGAATAAAATACAGAGAGCTGATTAAGGAAGTAGGAATTGTCCCTCTTTCAGTCATTATGTGGATATAGTGTGGCCAGTTCTTTTGGCCTTTGGTGTTATAGTGGATTCTTCTGCCAAGTGGACACGGATCTGTAACCAGAATGTTGGAAGAAAAAAAGTAAAATACCATTTTCCCTTAAGCTGTTTTGTCATGATTTTATCAGCAACGTAAATCTTGTTGCTACTGTGTACCACAGGGCTGAGTACAGGGAGAATGCATCTTTTGCATCATAAAATATTGGGTCCTTCATGCTACAATTAGGTGGTAGGTGGTGGTCACTCTAAGATAGAATGTTTAAGTATGTCTTTTGGTATTCCATAGGTTCCTTATTCCCGAAGTTGGCTTTTTCTTAATGAAATTCAGATCTAGCAATGAAGTTCCTTCTTTGTTCTCATCAAAAGCCCACTGTTTGTTTTTGTTTGTTTGTTTTATTTACCATACAAAGCAAGGATAATAAGTACTTATACAGAGCACACTGTGGCCCATCAATCATGCAGCTCTGCTACATTTTCTGCATTAGTGATGGGACCCTTTCTAAGTGTCAGGTCACAGGTTTGGAGTTGTTCAGTGATTATTCTGCCCAATAGCCTGATGAGGAGGAGTTTCTGAAAATATCTTCCCTGGTGCTCTTTTATAGTAGATATCACTTGAAATACTGGTCAAGAGGTATTAGCACATTACTGGGGTTAACATTACTCATCAGAAAACCATCAAATTCCTCATTATATTGCATGAACAATCTGCGTCCCAGAGAAATGCTACCCCATGTTTGCCAGCTGCCAATGGATCGTGCCAGAAAGTCTTCCAATAAATGGCTTTAACCTTTTGGGCAGGTGATAATGGGATGTTCTGAGTCTAGGGAAGGTTCCACAATAACTCTGTATTTCCCTTATTACATAAAGCATTTATTCATGCTTACCCTCAGTTACTCTTTTTCTTCTCTACATAGGTTATTTGTTTCTAACTCAAACTTTTCCTTCATTGGAAAGATCATTAGATTCAGTAACCATACTGGTACAGGTAGTTGCAAGGAAAACCATCCTAAAAAACATTTTGCTTTAGTCCATCATTCATATATAAAGGAGTGTTAAATAAGTGCAGAGCTATTGAGAGACAGAGAGAGAGAGAAAGAGAGAGAGAGAGAGAATTATGTCCGTTGGTCAATGTAGTTCTACTCACTCTCTATCTCAGCTTTGCTACACGGGGCAAAGGTACTATACATTATTTATTTGAGAAATTTTCTATTTTTGGGAAAATTTAATTGTTTTAAATATTTAGAAAAACGAATTTTCCCCCCAACTCCTCTGTAAGATGCTGTTCACTTCATGAGCACGTTTCAGGTAAATTGTATAATTTTGTATATTTTCTTTTTATCCCTTTTTTGTTATATTTTATTGTAGCAGTTACTCTTTATGCTGTTGCTGTGAGACACTACTGAGGCTGAAACAACTTAAAGGGAGAAAGGGAGATTTATTTAGCTTATGGTTCCAGAAGAGAGATACAGTCCATGATGGCAAAAAAGGCATGGCTGGCTGGCAGAAGCTGGCAGGCCATTTAAGTCACATCCATCAAGGAGACTGAGAACTGCAAAACTACAAGCTCTAAGAGCAGACTTCTCCCAGAAGTCAACCTCAAGGTTTCCCCTTCCTCCTTATAACTGCCTTCCTGTGGAGGATAATTTACATTTCATACCATGACATTTATATTATTCTTATTTCTTTCTTCTGTAATGAAGACCAATCTCTGTTGTGTAATTTTCACTTTCAGATATTAAAAACAGTTTAGCCTAAATAAAAAAATATTTATCTTTTGCAACTGCACCATCTTTACTCTCTGCAGTGGGAAGAAGTTATATTACATTACTTCTAGAATTTTTAAAATTTATTTGTCCGTGTATGTAGGAAAATGATAGTTCACTGTGGACAGAGGATAGATTTTTAAGAGTCGGATCTTAATTTCCACTCTCTTGAGCAGGATTGTCTTGTTATTTCTGCTGCTTCACTCCATACACAGGCTTCTGACATGTTCTGTGTCTGCCTCCTCTCTCATCATGGGGAGTTCTGGGATTATGGATGTAAGCATCCACTTCTGGCATCTTTACGTAGCTTCTGGGGATTAAACTTTGGTTCTCAAGGTTGTGCGCTTTTACCCACTGAGCCATCTCGCCAGCTTCAGTGTATTCTATTTTATTCTTCCTTCTCTTTCTTTTTTGGACCTTCAGAGCAAAAAGTCTGTAGGGGAATGAGGGAATGGAATATTTCATAGTTGGTACTTATGTGCTCAGGGAGTGACTACTACATGCAATAGGCTGTGTTGCAGGGCGTATCCTGGGACATTTGAAGTCTTTCCAAAAACAATATTACATTTCCAAAATTTCACCATCATCAGCTTTGGTTAACTAATCTTCTGCAAGCCCTATTATTTTCTGACCACTTGCAATGTGTCTGTGAGGTCTCTGGTACCCCAAAACCATCCTGGGTGATGTATCTGCAGTAATACTCTTCAGACACTCACTTGGGCAATGGAAATAAAACCAACTTTCCATCTCCACAGAAGAAATTCCCAAGGACTCAACTGCTGCCCTCTTCCTGTTCTACTGTGCATTGTCATATCCCTTCAAAACTTCCAAACTTTCAAGCAGAAGGAATAATGGTCATCTGTTTGTGCCCCAGATTCCAGATCATGCATGTCAAGTTACTCAGGTCTGATGTCGATCCGGCATGCTACTGTTTGCATCTTGAATGTCTACTAAAGAGTATGTTTTGAGAATAAGTCTCCAGGGTGCTGTTATTCAGAGGTTTTGGATTCTTTAAGTAGTGGAACATGTGTGGGATTTTTTTTTTTTAACTCACTGGGAGCATGGTTTTGAAGGGGATCATGAGAACCTGGCCCCCACCTCTTTCTGTTTTGCTCTAGGGTTCACACTGTAAGCAAGTGTTGCTCTGCCATTCACTGGGACCATTGTGCTCTGTTTGCCTCAGGTCTAAAGCAATGAGTCCAACTAATGCGCTGAAACCTCCAACCTGTGAGGCCAAAACAAAGCATTTCACTTTGTAAGTTGATTCCTTCTACTATTTGTTGTGGTGATTGAAAGTTGACTTAAAGGGCTAGCCATCTTCCGAAGTTCTGTGTCATTTGTGAATTCAGATTCCTTCTGCTCCCCAACCTTCTGATCATTAGTCTTGATCTTCAACCACTTTAGCTCATCCCTCTCCCAAAGATACCCCACCTGCTTGGGGCTATAAATACCCTATTTCTATAGCTGAGTGAATCCCCAGAGGGAATCCTCAGGCAAACAATAGCTGGCAGCACCAGTCTGGAGCAGCCCAACCAGCTCAGCTCTTCAGACTTGGAATTTTGAAGGCCAATCCTCATGAAAGTCTGTTTAGAAAAAAGCAAAACTACAGCATTCTAGCTTGTTCTTATTCTGAAGGCAGAGAATGAGAACAGAGGGACAAAATGTTGAGTCCCTTCTCCCTTGATTCTCAGATACTTACATTTCTGACTAATTTAGGAAATTTAGGCATTGCCATATCTGAAAGTAAAAGAGAGAGGTCCCACTTTCTCTGGCACTGTCAGGAGGGAGGTCTATTTAATAGTGCCTCGTTTCAACTTCGATTGTTCTGATCCTTTGATATACCTGTTCGGGAACAATCTGTAAACTAATCCCCGAAGATGAGTCAATTTCAGTCACTTTCATTTTTATGATTGCAAATTCCAATTTCAAAGAGGAAAGCGCCGGACTCAGAGGTCCCAATCACACCATCCTGTAGGATTTAATTTTGCAACTTGTTGTCTGTAATATTGTTAACCAGAGATCTGTCTCTTGGCCTAGGGATTTCCCCCACTGTAAGTGGCATAACATGAAATTTTATCTTTGCTTTTTTTTCAATACCTGTACAAATTCTGTGTCTGACCGAATCATCACATACTGTTTCTTACAGTTAGGTATAAGGAGAGCTTAAAGGGATGGTTAGGAATTAGCACGTGAATCCCTGGGCTAGCTACCACATGTGCTACAGGAAGCAGAGCTTTAGAAGCTTGTCCAGGAGACTCTGATGAAAAGCATTTGGGTCTAAGTAAAATATTCTCTAGTCCATTGATAGTTCCATATAATAACTGCAATTTTTACATGTGCTTTCAAGGTTTTATGTGGAGAAAATAGCTCATCTTTTTTTTTTTCATGGTCAGAGCGTCCTACAGGGTAGTTTATAGAGTTTACCAAAGTGCTTATTGCTGGCTGCCTAGACATTTTAATGCAAGACATGATCTGCTATAAAAATACAAGCTTCGGCCAGCAGACGTGGTTTCTTGCTCATTATTATATTTCCATTTCATAGCTACAGTGCCCTCTCTGTAGTACGTACTTAGTAAATATTTGCTGAATCGACTCAGAATCTCATTCTAAGTGCTGAGCTTTGTTCTGGATGCCACACATGAACATGAAATCATTACATATCAGAAAAAAATGTACCTTTTAAGTAGACACTATTATTATCTCTATCTAATGGCTAAGGAGTTGGAGGCAGAGAGGATCCATTCACTTTTCCTAGTCTCATAGCTGCTAAATGGCAGCTCTGGTATCCAGACCCAATTTCTGGACCTAGAGCTTTATGATGTCATTCTTCCTCTTAGTCTCAGGGTCTCAGTCACATAAGAAAACAGGAACACTCTGTCTTCCTAATGCTCCCCATGACAGAAATCCTTAGTAGATCTTGGGCAGGCTGAAGTTTTCCAGACAAGGTACCTTTTCTCCCAGATACTTTCCCACCAAGTAAAATCCATCCTGTTGACATGAAACCTTATCATCTACTCACAGTTTTTCACCAAAATACATGTGTTCCCTTCAATGTCCTCACATTAATGTGGTACAACATTTGGGTGCCTGTCGTCTGTAACTATCACTGTCTCACGTTATTTAGGGAGTATTTTGTTTGCCAATAGCCTTGTTGGGCATGGAAACATATAAAGATTTACTGGGGAAAAGCTAAATGCCAGGGTCCTTAGCAAAACTAACCCATTGCTGTGGGAGAATTGTGCAAGCAGTATACAATGAAAAGAAGACTCCATTGGGATAGATGGGAGGACAGTTAACTGGCTGACTTGGAGAAGAGGAAGGACTCCTAAGGGCTAGAGAAGAGTTAGAAAATTAACAGAAAGAAAAGATGAAATAAAATGAAATAAGGGAGAATAACACTAAGTCTGATAAGTGTAGGGATAGGTAAACTGTTTGTCAAGGAGCTCGGAGGAAGGTATCCATGACAAGTTAAGGCTCAGACTCATCACCACTTTGCTGATTTTGTAAGCTTTAAGTGCACGTTAGTGCTGATGTGTTGGTATTAGAGTTATCAATAGCATGATTAGCACCCACAATTTCAGTCCTTCCATGGCAGTGTTTAGTGTATCACATTTGAAGCCTTCCCTCAAATATTCCAGCGATAACTTCAGTGAGATAGTCCCAAAATAACTCAAAACAACTTCAGCATCTTTTACAACTACCACAAAAGGATCAAAAACCATTATTCTGCCCATTGTCATTGCCAATACCTGCTGAGTGCCTCGATTGACCAGATAAATAACTGAAGGTAGAGGCATCTTGGGAAGTTACAGTTTTGCTAAGCAAAAGCAGACACATTGTTTTTAGATCACCCATCATGCTCCACAGAGCTATTCAGGAAATAACTTCATGTTCTTGTCAATCCTGCCTTTAAATCTGCACCCAGAGCATCCTTGCTGAGTTTCTGGACCTGTTTTCTCTCATTCTAGGCCAGTGTATTCTTTGCCTTTAACTTTGCTCATCACTCAGTTGGCATATTTATATCTGGATTCTGTGCTCAGATCTAGGACAGTCAGAATGGGCAACTTCTTCTTATTCCGACTCTGATGAACCAAGTCAGTCAGAGTATGGTGGAAACAGGAGAAGCAAAGGGAAATAAGTACCAGAGGCATCCATTGCTTGGAGATGTGATCATGCTTAACACTGCAGTCTTGTGGGGCTGGGAGGACAGCTAATGTTAATCTCATTGTTTATAAGGTGAGTTTCTAACTTTGTGTGGTTTCTTTGTGCAAGAGCCTTTTATTCTGATTTAACCTTTCCCCATTATTTCATTTATTTATTTATATTATTATATACATACTTGTATGTGCATGCACATTGTGTGCGTGTGCGTGTGTGTGTGTGTGTGTGTGTGTGTGTGTGTGTGTGTGTGCCTGTGGAGGCCCAAGGATGACATCCTGGATGGCTCTACCCTCCTTATTGCTTTGCTAGGGGGTTTCCCAGGCTTTGCTTTCCAGAGTCAGAATTACAGGTTGCCATCAATCTCACCATCCCCCATCCTCATCTTTACATGGGATCCGGGATCTGTGCTCAGGTCCTTTTGCTTTGGAGGCAAAGGTTTTAACCTCTGAGCCCTCTCTCAGCATTTTTCTATTATCATTATCTTATTACTGTGTGCATGATGTGTTCATGAGAATACACATGTGTGGAGGTCAGAAGACAATGTTAAGGAGGTAGTTCTCCACATCTACCTTTCTTGGACAGCTTTTAAAGCAAGCACTTTAACCACTAAGCCTTTTGGCTAGCCATAATATAACCTTATTTGTATATCTCTGCTCTTATTGCTTGTGCTTTTGGGATCAATTTTAAGCAATTACTGCTCTAATCAATGTTAAGCTGTTTTTCCCTGTTTACGTTTTTCTTCTAGGAATTTCATAGTTTTAGGTTTTATGTTCAACTCCTATGTGTATTTTGAGTTGATTTTTAGATGTGATGGGAAATAAGTATCTAACTTGATTCTTTTTCATGTGACTATCTAGTTTTCCTAGTCCCACTTATTGAAGAGACTTTTCATTTTCTCTGTGTTTATTTGCCACATTTGTTCAGATTCAACAGACTGTAGATGTATAGCTTCTTTTAAAAATAAATATTGCTGCACAATATGTTTCACAATAACATTTTCATACAAGTACATATTGTTTGTCCAACATGCTCCCTCCCACATTCACTTCCCCCTTTTGTAACCCACCATTTGTCCTCTTTGTTCTGGAGAGTTTTGTTTCTACTTTCATGTCACACATCCATGTATAGTTTTTTGTTTCTATACATAATCTAGGACCTACATGAAAACAAACACATGGTATTTGTCTTTCTGAGATTAGCTTCATATTATTGTATCTAATTTATCTCTTTTCCTACAAACAACATAATTTCATTCTTTATATTTGAAAAAATTCTTTTGTGTCTCTATACTATAGTTTTTGTAAGAGGACTTTCCAGGGACATCTAGCTGTTATGAGCAGTGCTGCAGTATCCATTGATGTGCTAGTATCTCTGTGAAAGTTGACTTGAAGTTCTCTTTGGTTAATGCCCAGGAGAGGCAGAGTTAGGTAACATGGTAGTTCTACTTTTAGGTTGTTTGTGAAACTTCTATTTTGATAGGGATTGGATTGGACTAATTTCCAGTCCCACCATCAGTATATTGGGGTTCCCTTCTGTACACGCCCTGGCCACATTTGTCATTATCTGTTTTCTTAATGACTATCATTCTTTTTTTTTTTATTTCAGCTCATACAAACTTATTAGGTACACCAGTTCCCTCCCTCCCTCCTCCTCCCCCCGTACCCCCTGCTCCCCCTCCCCACCCCTCTCCCTCCCCATCCCCCAGTGCCTCCCACCCCAATTCCCAGAGAGTCCTTTATTGTCCATGCCTGACTCTCCTCTGGGCCCTCCTCTCCGATGACGTACAAGGACCCAGTGGCCTTTGCCGAACCCTTTCCCGTGTTCCCCTTAGGTATAGGAACACTGCTGTGGCTGCCAATTCTTTGCCTCCAAGGATCTTGGTGCCTTTAGCAGGTGCTAGACTTTGTGAGGTCAACAGTGTGTTGGACAATGCGCAGGGCATGCAAAGTCCAATTATGATTGCTTCAGACCTAACTAGTATAGAGTATCTTACATATCATTGCTCCTCCCATCCTTATGCTCTTACACTCTTACCGCCCCCTCTTCCGCAAATTTCCCTGAGCTTCAAGATGGGGAGAGACTAAGCTGGCCTAGTTCTAGGTGGATGATATAGAGTCTCTGAGGTTCTGGATTGTGGTTTGTTGATTTTCTTTTGCAGTTTTGCTGCTCCTGCAATGCCCTTCACTCCATCCTGGTGGGCATTGTATGTTACCCCCTGGCCAGAGACAAAAAGCTGTTAGAGTCTTGTGATAAAAGCACATTCAAGGTAGATGTAATAAAAGTGGGAAACCACAGTGAGGGAGGGGTCTATCACCCATTTGCAAAATTGTTACTTTTTATCTGCCAGACTATATGCCCTCCTCTTCTGGTGAGATCACTCCCCCTCAGTAGTAAATGATCAGGAACAAGAGTCTGTGAACTTAATCAGATGTCTCATTACTTATTTGGGTCCTTGGTGGAGGCCTATTTTCCCTGCTGTAACATGGTCCCTTCTCTCCTTCTTTCTGGTGTGGCCCTCCTACCCCATCCCTCCTGTTCATAATCCTTGGAATTCCTGTCTCTAGGTGGGCTGGGTGGGTTTGGTACTAGGAGCCACCTATTAGGGAGTACATACGGCGCTTAATTTTCTGGGTCTGGGATACTTCACTTAATACAATTGTTTCTAATGACATCCATTTCCCGGCAAATTCCAGTAATTCATCATTTTTGATGGCTGAGTAGTACTCCATTGTATAGATGTACCACAGTTTCCTTATCCACTCGTCAACTGTTGGACATTTGGGCTGATTCCATGACTTTGCTATTGTAAACAGTGCTGCTATGAACATGGTCGTGCTTGTGCTATCGAGGCGAACCTCTGCTGTATGGGGGGTTATTCCCAAAAGTGGAATAGCAGGGTCATATGGCATTTCAATCTTTAATTTCTTTAAGAATCTCCAGACGGCTCGTCAGAGTGGCTGTATGAGCCTGCATTCCCACCAGCAATGTAGGAGAGTTCCCCTCTCTCCACATCCTCTCCAGCATTTGTCGTTGTTAGTATTGTGGATTTTTGCCATCCTGACCGGGGTGAGATGATATCTCAGGGAAGTTTTGATTTGCATTTCCCTGATGGCTAAAGAAGTGGAGCATTTTTTCAGATATTTGTTAGACATTTTAATTTCATCCCTGGTAAAGTTTCTTTTAAGTTCCAGGGCCCATTTTTTAATTGGGCCATTGGTTTCCTTGGTGTTTAGTTTTCTAAGTTCTTTGTGCACTCTGGACAATAGAGCTCTATCAGATATGTGGTTAGTGAAGATTTTCTCCCATTCTGTGGGTTGCCTTTGAGCTCGCGTTACAATCTCTTTATCTGAACAGAAGCTCTTTAATTTCACAAGATCCCTACTGTTAAGAGTTGGTAGCAGTGACTGTGCCATTGGATGTCTGTTTAGGAACTGTTGGCCTAGTCCAATCAGCTCGAGGGAGTTCCCTATCCTTTCAACTATGGTTTTTATAGTCTCTGGCCTGATATCAAGGTCCTTGATCCATTTGGAATTAAGTCTTGTACATGGTGACAAGTACGGGTCCAGCTTTAATCTTCTGCATGTGGAGATCCAGTTTTGCCAGCACCATTTGTTGAAGATGCTGTTCTTTTTCCATTGGATTCTTTGGGCCCCTTTGTCAAAGACCAAATGGCTGTAACTTTGTGGGCTTATATCTGGGTCTTCAATCCTTATCCATTGATCTGTGTGTCTATTTTGGAGCCAATACCAGGCTGTCTTTACAACTATGGATTTGTAGTATAGACTAAGGTTTGGTATGGTTATACCTCCAGCTGTGTTTTTGTTACTCAGGATTGTTTTTGCTATCCTGGGTCTTTTGTGCCTCCATATGAACTTTGAGATTGTTTGGTCAACTTCTTTGAAGAATTGCTTTGGGATTTTGATTGGTATAGCTTTGAATCTGTATATTGCCTTTGGTAGGATGGTCATTTTCACGATGTTGATTCTGCCAATCCAGGAACAAGGGAGGTCTTTCCACCTTCTGGTGTCTTCGGCTATTTCTTTCTTTAGGGTTTTAAAGTTTTCATTGTAAAGGTCTTTTACTTCCTTAGTTAGGTTTATACCAAGGTATTTCATTTTTTTAGGGGCTATAATAAATGGTATTGTTTCTCTCAAGGCTTTTTCACTTCTTTCATTCTGGGCATATAGGAAGGCCTCTGATTTTTGCACATTTATTTTGTATCCTGCCACCCTGCTGAACTTCTCAATTAGTTCCAGGAGCTTCCTGGTGGAGTTTTTGGGATCACTCAGGTATAAGATCATGTCATCTGCAAATAGGGATAGCTTGACTTCTTCCTTGCCGATTTGAATCCCTCTTATGTCCCTTTCTTGTCTTATGGCTTCAGCTAAGACTTCAAGTACAATATTGAATAGAAGTGGTGTGAGTGGACAGCCTTGTCTAGTTCCTGATCGAAGTGGGAATGCTTCCAATTGTTCCCCATTGAGCATAATCCTTGCTGTGGGCTTGTTGTATATAGCTTTTATTATATTGATAAAGGTTCCTTCCATTCCTACTGTCTCTAGCGTTTTGATCATAAAAGGCTGTTGGATCTTGTCAAAAGCTTTTTCTGCATCTATCGAGAGTATCACGTGGTCTTGGACTTTGGACTGGTTTATATGATGAATTACATTTATTGATTTGCGTATGTTGAACCAACCTTGTGTGCCGGGGATGAAGCCTACTTGGTCCCCATGAATGATCTTTTTAATATGTTTTTGAATCCGATTTGCTAAGACTTTGTTGAGAATCTTTGCGTCTGTGTTCATCAGGGAGATCGGCCTATAGTTTTCTTTTTTAAGCGAATCTTTATTAGGTTTTGGGATTAAAACGATATTAGCTTCATAGAAGGAATTTGGTAGTGTTCCTTCCTTTGCTATTTGATGGAACAGTTTAAGGAGTATTGGTGTTATTAACTCCTTAAATGTCTGGTAGAACTCTGTGCTGAATCCATCTGGTCCAGGACATTTTTTGGTGGGAAGATTCGAGATTACTTCCTCAATTTCCTTATATGTTATAGGACTATTTAAATAATTCACAACTTCCTGATTCAATTTAGGTAAGTTGTGTTTACTTAGAAATTCATCCATCTCTTTTGTGTTGTCAAACTTCACAGAGTATAAGTTTTTGAAATATGATGTTATAATTCTCTGGATTTCTTGGGTATCAGTAGTGATAACTCCATGTTCATTTCTAATTTTGTTAATTTGGGTTTTCTCTCTCTTGCTTTTGGTTAGTTTCGCTAGGGGTGTATCAATCTTATTGATTTTTTCAAAGAACCAGCTTTTTGACTGGTTGATTTTTTCTATCGTTTTCTTAATCTCGATTTCAGATATTTCTCCCCTTATTTTGCTAATCTCCTCTCTTCTACTACTTTTGGGATCAGATTGCTCTAGCTTCTCTAAAGCTTTAAGCTGCATTGTTAAGTTGTTTATTTCTGACGTTTCCATTTTTTGACGTAGGCATTAAGAGCTATGAACTTACCTCTTAGAACAGCTTTCATTGTGTCCCAGAGATTTTGGTAAGTTGTATTTTCGTTATCATTCACTTTCAGGAAATCTTGAATTTCCTTTTTAATTTCTTCCTGAATCCAGTTCTCATTCAGCATCATAGTGTTAAGTTTCCAGGAGTTAGTGTATTTTCTCTTGTTTGATGTGTTGTGGATGTCCAGCTTTAGGCCGTGATGGTCTGATAGGGCACAGGTTAGAATTTCAACTTTCTTGTATATGTGTAGATTCATTTTGTGGCCCAATATGTGATCTATTTTGGAGAAAGTTCCGTGTGCTGCTGAGAAAAATGTGTATTCTTTGGTGTGTGGGTGAAAAGTTTGATAGAGATCTGTAAGGTCCATTTCTTTCAGGGTTTGATTAAGTTCCATAGTGTCTCTGTTAAGCTTTTGACCTGTTGATCTATCCCATGTTGACAGGGTGGTGTTGAAGTCCCCAAGAATTATCGTTTGGGGATTGATTTCTTGCTTTAGACGCTGTAGGGTTTTCTTAATGAATGTGGAGGGGCCCGTATTGGGTGCATATATGTTCAGTATTGTGAAGTCTTCCTGGTGAATTGTACCTGTGACTAAAATGTAGTATCCATCCGTGTCTCTTATAATTTTCTTTGGTTTGAAATCCACTTTGTCTGATAGCATAATGGCTACCCCTGCCTGTTTTCTGCTTCCATTAGCTTGTAGAATTGTTGACCAGCCTTTTATTTTTAGAGCGTGCCTATCTTTTGTCCCGACCGGTGGAGCGGGTTTAGGGTGCGAAAAGGGGGATGGAGGCGACGGCGTGGAGCTATTTAACCCGAGGGCAGCTGGGGCGGGGCCCGGGCACAGAGGGGAGGTCCTCCTGGTCCCTGGGTCCCGCGCGCGGCTCCGGCTGGATGGTGGGAGGCGGAGCCGGGTCCCTGTGGGCCGACCTGGGGGGTCCTGGTGGGCGGTGCGCGGGGGGGGGGGGGCGGGGGCGGCGGGGGTACTCACCAGCTAGGGCGCGGCGTGGACGCCCGCCTGGACCGCGCGCGCGCGCGCGTCCCGACCGGCGGAGCGGGTTTAGGGTGCGAAAGGGGGTTTGGGGGCGACGGCGTGGAGCTATTTAACCCGAGGGCAGCTGGGGCGGGTCTTAATGACTATCATTCTGATGTAAGATAGAATCTCAATTTAGTTTTGGTTTGCATTTCCCTGACGGCTTGTGATAATTAACATTTTTTCCCATGTATTTCACATCCTTTTTCCTCTCATCCTCTGAGAACTATCTGTTGGTACATAGTTTTGCTGCTGGGATGTCCATTCACTGGCAGTAGCTGAAGGATCTGTTTTTATGCTAGTATCATGCTGTTTTAATTACTGTTGCTTTGTAGCATACAGCTTAAAAGCAGATAGTGTGGTGCCTCCAGTTTAGTTTATTTATGCACGATAGTCCTGCTGCTCTGTGTGTGGTCTGTTATCCATCTGAATTTTAGGATTATGTTCATCTGCCTATGAGAAGTGGCATTATGATTTTGATAGGATTGCATTGAATCTATAGGTACTTTGAGTAGTATATTATATATTATATATATTCATGATATTAATTGCTTCAATCTATAACTACAGGATATCTTTGTACTTATTTGTTTATTTTCCAGTTTGCTTTCATTTTTTACAGTTTTTGATTACACATATGTCACCTCACAACTAAATTTACTCCTAAGAATTTTATTTTTTTGGAGTTATTATAAATGGGATCATTCTCTTGATTTTTTTTAAAAAATAAAGTTTGTTCAGAGGGCTGAGGGCATGGCTCCGTGGGCAGGCGTACTTGCTTGCTATGCAAGCATGAAGATCAGAGTTTGGATCTCCAGCACCCAGGTATGAAAACCGAGTGTGGCCGTGGCACCTTCAACTGCTGGTGTAGTAAAGACAGGAAGATGCTGGGATCTGCTGGCTGCCAACACAACCATAAGACCGTAAACTCCAGGTTGAGCAGAAACTGCAGTCTCAAGGGGATAAGGTGAGTTGCATAGAGGAAGACATTAGGTAATCTCCTCTGCCCCATCATACACTTGCACACATGTGGAATACACATGCATAAGACACACATGTATACACATGTTCATTTTGTGCAAGGAAATGGTACATTGGTTTTGGCCTGTTGAGTTTTTGTCCTGAAAATTCAGTATTTATAAATTAGTTCTGGTGGGGCTTTTTTTTCTTTGAATCCTTAGGGATTTTGATATATAATACTATGCCATCTGCAAGCATGCAAACAAGAACAATTTATCTTTTATCTGATTTCTGACAGCAGGTGAAGTGCTGCTGCCTGGTATGACAATCAGCTGACTTATGTCATTGTGAATATGTGTGTCAGAAGAGCCTTTCTCTTTCTCATTTCATTATATTCTAATCATCTTGTCTGAGTCACTTTCTTATTACACGCGTTTCGGTTCCTTTAAAAGAAGACAAAGTTCTCAACAGTCCTGGTTGAATTTTGATATCAACTTGACAGTTGCAGATGGTTTGGGGGCAGCTGTGGAAGCTTAATGATTAGAATGGCCCCTGAACAAGTCTGCAGGTACTTGACTAATTGCTGTGGAGAACCCAGCCCATCGTGGGTGGTACTTTCCAGTGGTGGACCGGATAACAGGAGGTGCAAGGAGGAGGGACTTGCTCTTCCCTTATCCAGTGTGGACTTGCTGTGCAGTCCACTCTGCGTGCACGTTGTTCGCCTTTAGAGCATCGTGGCCTTCTTGGTTGCTGCTGCTGCTTCCTCGGTCCTTGGCTGACTTGGAGCTTCATCTTTTCCATCACGTTGTTGCTGTTCCCGCTGCCTTTGGAGCCTGGTCTCTAGGCCTTGCTGCTGCTCGCTGTTCATCGCCGACTTTGGAGCCCAGCTGTTCCTCTCCTACGCTGGAACCCACATCTTTGACCCTCCAGAGGAGCAAAGGCTTGAGCCCTTCTCTGTGGAACATTCCAGCCAGGAGAGAAGCTGCTGTGGGTGGCTCCCTTGAAGGACACTATTTTTGTTGTGAGTTATTTTTTAATAAACTTATTTATATATACTACATTTTATAGATTCTATTTCATCAGAGAACCCTGACTAATATAAGTCCTGTTGGGACAGCAGCTATGGGGTAGCTCAGTGCTGTCTTGTGCTTACTCTTGAGCCCAGGTAACTGCTGCTGATTGCCTTAGAGCCCGTCATGTGATTACATGTCCCAAATTATGAGCCTTGCCTCGACCATTCTACCAGACAGTCTCCTCTGCTTACATATTACCATCTCTCATGTTGCCAGCTCTTCGGGGAGGACAGACTTCCTATTTATTTTTTCTGAAAAGTTACCCTCTCCTCATTTGGGTAATTCTAATGTCTATTATAAAATGCTTTAGAATCTGATGAAAGATCAGTAAATGTATATCAGATGGGTTTATAAGTGGCTATTCTGGTTATTTTAAAATTGAATTTTATTTATAAAAAGAAATGGAAAACTAGAGTGAGAAAGTTTTGTTCAGGTAAGAGTTCTGTAGAATAGTAAAAAGTTATGTCCATCACCTTAACTACCATAGATAGGTTCTGAATTATTTCTAGAAAGGTTGCTTCAAAGTCCTATTTCAAGAGTCTGATCCAGGCCCATTCTTGGCTACTGGTTCTTTTATCTTGGTTTGCTAAAAAAAAAAAAGACTTTTAGGAGAGAAGAGTTGTCATCAAAGAAAGCAAAAGTGAGAAAAAATAGAAACTAAGTGGGAAGAAGGTAGACTAAACACAAGGTGTAGTGTAACACATAAGTTACAGCTTTGCAAAAACACAATTTCATTCTTTATGGATAAAAGCTCTCTGACTGACATGTCAATGACCCCCGAAAGTCTAGCATGGATCACAGGCACTAGCATCCTTAGAGGCAAGGGATTGACAGTCATAATAGTGTTCCCATACTAAAGGGGAATCCAAGAAAGGGATCTGGGCTATGCCACTGAGTCCTCACACATCACTAGAGTGGAGGAGGAATGGGAGGGAGGAAGGGGGAGACACTGGGAGAAAGAGAGGGTGGGGAGTGAAAGAAAGGGGAAGAGGGGGGAGGGTGCAAGGGGGACTGGGGAGAGGTGGAGGGAAGGAAGGGACAGGGTACCTATTAAGCTTGTTTGATTGGGGAAAAATAATAAATATAATTATACAAAAGCTCTCTGTCTCTGTCTCCCTCCCTTTCTTTCTCCCTCTCTCTCTGTTTTTCTCTCTCATATATATAATTTTTTTCTTGGTCTGTTCCTCTGTTGATTAACATCTAGCTATTGTGAGCAGTGCTGCATGGGCATTAATATGCTGTTATCGCTGTGAATGTTGACTTGAGTCCTTCTGGTAAATGCCCAGGAGAGGTATAGCTGGGTCACATGGTAAGGCTATTTTCAGTTGTTTAAGAATCTCCATTTTGATAGGGATTGTACTAGTTTCCATTCCAAACAGCAGTGTCTTGCGGTTCCCTCCTGTGCACATCCTCAGCAGCATTTATTATTATCTGTTTTCATAGTAACCGTTGTTCTGGATCAAGATGGAATCTCAGTTTAGCTTTGATTCATAATTCTCTGATGGATAATGAGGGTGAAATTTTTTCTTTATGAGTTTGAGGGAAATATTTAGACAAGTGTATCTCAAAACAATCTTTTATAGGGAAGGCAAATGGGTGCACATTCATTTTTTTAGCTTCTTCCTGTCTCTCTCTTCTCATTGGCTGGTGTATGCCCCAGAGGGACACTGTCTCCGTCACTTTCCTGAGTTGCACTGAGGGTTACATTTTCCCTTCACAGAACTGTAGGAGAACCCAGTGAAAATCTGGTCTGGTCAGTGTGTATGTGCCAAGTCTCCTTGATCTTTTCCTCTCATACTTACCAAGAATAGTTTTCTTCATTTCATTGCGTGGAATAAGTTGACATCGGGTGTTATTTTCTTGGGGACTGATGAACTTAGTATTTTATGTCTTTGAGGGCAACTTGGTTTGCCCTCATTGTTCTAGGAATGCCATTAGTTCACATTCATTTTCAATGATTAGCCATGTTAGAAATAGAATTCCTATTGAACAATCTTCTCTTTTTGCTCTTTGATTTTGTGTTTTTTCTACCTTTCCTCTACCTTCCTTTGGAATAAGATATTGGTCATTATTCATATTGCTTTTTTGATTATGTGACACATTTATTTTTATCTTTCTGCTTCAAACTTTTGTCTTTTTAGGTGTGTATATCAGTTTGAGTATGATATGTCTAGGTAGGAATATCTTTGAGTTTACCTTTTTTGGTTTTGTTAAGTTTCTCAGGTGTATATTGTTTTCCATCATATTTGAGAAGTCATAGGTCATTATTTATTGAAGTATCTTTCTTTCTCTTTAGTTTCCTTTGTTGTCTGGGTGCCAGTGGACATATGTTGGCAAGCAGAATGTTGAGTTTTGGTCTCCATGGCTCTATGTAATAGTCTTTGTTCCCGTTCCTCTTCCTCTAGTTCTTGTAGTATTGGCCACTGATTCTTTATTTTAATCTTATTCATTATACTGTCAACCCCACCTAATAAATTTCTCATGTTGCTTATTGTACTTTTCAGCTCTGGAATTTCCATGGCTAAAAATAGTTCTGTACCTCTATTGCTGATTGCTATTTGTTGAATCACTCTTACCATCCTCCATGTTCTTAAATACTTGGAAATTTATTTGACAAATACAGTATTATTATCTGACAAACACAGTATCTGGATTCACTTACATCTGTTTCCAATGAGAGTCAGTTTGCACTGGACACTCCCTACCCCCAATTCTTACTTGAGGAGCATATTCTTCTTTCTTTATATGCCTTGTAATTTTTAGTTGAACAAACTTTAACATCTTTAGCAACTTGAGAATTTAGCTCAGGTTTGTGTTTTCATTTTATCTTGGCTTAATCTGCTTTCAATATAAATATATGAAATCTGTTTCTTATATTGTAGGTAGCCATCCATTATATCTCTGCTTTTTGTTTTTACAATTTAATTGTACATATGTGTGTGCGTGCGTGCACGCAAGTATGCGAGCACAAGTGTGCAGATTGATTGGAAGGTAGTTTTCAGGAGTTGGTCTCTCCTTCAATCACATGGGTTGCAGGGCTCAAACTTAGGTGGTTGGACTTGCTGACACTTGCCTTTATCTTCTGAGCCATCTCGCTAGTCCTCTGCTCAATTTATTTCTTCTGATTGTTCATAAGTATAGTATCATTGTTTTCATAGAATAGATACTCCACCCAAGGTAAAGCCGAAGCAATCATAATAGGACTTTGCATGACCTGTGCTATGTCCAACACATTATTGACCCCACAAAGTCTAGCATGGACTAAAGGCGCTAGGATCCTTGGAGGCTAGGGACTGACAGCCACAGTAGTGTTCCTAAGTTTAAGGGAAACACAGGAAAGGGTTCTGGGAAATGCCCCTGGGTCCTTGCACCTCATCGAAGAGGAGGACCCAGAGGAGAGTTTAGCATGCACAGTAAAGGATGCTCTGGGGATGGGGGGGAGGAGGCACTGAGGGATGAGGAGGGAGGGGAGGGGGAGCAGGAGAGTCTGGGGGAGGTGGAGGGAGGGAGGGGACCGGTTAAGTTTGTATGAGCAGAAATGATAATAATAATAATAATAATAATAATAATAATAATAAAAAGAATATTGGTCATCTAGAGTTGAATGATGGCAGAGGCTGTGTTCAAACACTTGGCACTTGTAAGACCTCAACCTTCTGCTGAGGTTGGAAGTGTACTTAAAGTTCAACCATTTTTCAGGCTCCTCCTGATGCTTCATACTGAGCTTTCTTAAATTTCTTTGCATGTCTGTGTGTTTTGCACGTTGAGATAGGTATGGAGAGTTCCCATTGCCCTTCTGTGCTCTCCAATTTTCATGATCTAACTGGGCTACCACTGGAAACACCTGCGATGCATAGGTTTGAAGTGAGGCAGCTTTCAAGCTCCTAATTCCTCCTTGCAATTACTGAGACCTTCGATTTCGGAAACATCATGAGTTTCTGTGCCTCCCCATTATCAGTCCACCATCCAAGTGGAAATTGCTCTACTTGGGGTCAGAGCGGTACCTGCCCAGCAAATCCTGTCCTGGTATGACTGCCATCCTTACTATGGAATTGGCAAGTGGCCCAAGGCAGTGAGACTTTCTCTCTCCTTTGTTGTCTGAAACTTTAAGACTTTCTCAAGACTGGGTACTTTCCAGTGTATTGTCTGTCTTTGTTATATTCCCAAGACTCTGAAAGAGTTGTTTTTTTGAACAAATTTGAGCAATTTTATTCTCCACCTCTTTTTTTTTTTTTTCAAAGATTTGCTGACCTCTTTACCTTGCCACAGCTGGAAATTTCTCTCAGCTTAGAATACTTTTTGCCTATTGCTTATTTTGATCTTTCTGTCTCCCTTTGTTTTAATTTGTCTTTTATAAAAAACAAGGGCTGAGTTTTCCTTTGTGATCCAGTATCAAAAGAGTCATGTTGCTTTATAATAAGTGAATTAAGCTTATTTACATTAACTAATTCTTTACCTAAGTTTTGTTTGATTTTCCTGTGATAATGTCTCATGTGATGTTTTCTGTGCTTTAATGTTTATAAAGTCTTAACTTCATTGCTATTGGTCCACAGGTTGTGTATGTGTGCACTCATTATTTTAATTGTCATGTAGAAATTTTTGCTCTTGTCTTAGTGGCTAACGTTATAATAAAATCTCCATACGTTAAAAAAGTTTTTGTGTATATATGTGCATGTATATGTCAATGTACATGCATGTATGTGTGTAGATTCACATTTGTGTCCATATGTGTGGGGGCCAGAAGTCAATGTCAAGTGTCTTCCTTGATTGTTCTCCATCTTAATTTTTGTTTTCTGGCTGAACCTGGAGTTCTGTATTTGGCTAGACTGGCTGGCTAATGAATCTCAGGGATCTTCCTACTTCTGCCTCCCCAAGGATGAGGATGCAGTTGCAGTCCACTGAGCCATATTTTTACTTGGTGCTGGAGATACAATTTCAGGTTCTCAAGCTTGTGCTGAAGCTAAAACCTGCTTTCTTATATTTTTTTAGTCATTATCTATTGCTTTCCCTGTTTCCTTCCTTCTTTATCATAACTCAGTCTTAATATCAGCATTTTCTTAGTGACTATATTGTTAAACTATGCTTATGTGTGTAATTTAATAACATTACGGAATAAATCCTCTGACTGTGAACTCTTTGGGGGAAAGAAAATATGCTTCCTGAGCATTCTACTTTTTTAACCTCTTCTTCAAATATTGGTGTCATTCTACATTGCAGAAAATATAATTTTATTGTCTTCTTACTTAGACTCCCCACATTGATTTTAGTATGAATTTTATGAAAAATTGTCATTCTCATTTCTAATCATCTTCTGTATCTTTTTTTTTTCTATTATTTCCTAAATGGCTAGTTTTCTAGGTTTATTCCACAGCAAAGCATCCAGGGCCAACAGATGCATCTGCCTCTCATACTTGTCAACTCAGTTGTGTGTTTTGTGTCTGTATCTTCTACAAAAGGGTGTACTCTAGTTCTTGACTTGTTCTGTGTTATCTTGACTGTTTTTTGGCTTAACAGCAGATCTATTGGTACATGCCCCTGAAAAGAAATTTGAGACAAGTTTCGTGCCATTTCTTTTTGTAAGTAAGTTTTTTAGCTTGTTGCCCAATGAATCCATCTTCATCTTGATCCTTCAGTAACTTTACTAGTATACATTTTATTGCTCCCCAGATTACAGGTACGTGGCAGACCTTTCAATGTGGAATAGGAAAGTTTTCTTGAATTGTATGTTTAAACATTTATTCTGTTACATTGCTTTGTGTTCATTAGCCAATCCTTTTGTGCATGTTTTAGCCCTATCTGTTTTTCATAATCATTTTCCTCTAATTTATAAAACCCTTTTGCTTCTTTGTTCTACATTTTATTAACTTTTTTCATTGCTATGTTTTATAACCTGAAATGCTTTCCACAGTGCCTTTCATTCTTCTTTTTTTGTTATTCCATTATTTCATTGATGCAATCCTCCCATCTTTTATTTTATCAACTCATTTTGATTCCATGTGCTGTCTTACCATGCTGTTTCTGCATTTCCATTTTGTGCTCTGGTTTGTGGAGGTGCTGCATTGGTTTGTGAAGGCTGATATAATAAAATAACATTTACTTGGTTGGCTTAATGGGAGAAATTTCCCTCATAATTTCAGCAGCTTGAAGAGTTAAAAGTGTTAGAAGTGTTAGAAGGATTAGATTCATCATTTTCCTTTGTGTCTTCACATGGTCTTCCTGCACACATGTCTGTTTCCTAAGTTCTTTGCATGAGGACACTAGTCAATAATCAAGTTAACTTTAATTCCCAACAGCCACAATGTGTTCCTATACTAAAAGGAAACACAAAAAAGAGCTCTAGGCAATGCCACTGAATCTTTACACCTCATCAGAGAAGAGGACCCAGAGGGAAGTTTGGCATGCACACTAAAGGATGTTCCAGGAATGGGGGGGGGGCGGGGGAGGGAGCACTGGGAGAAAGGGGGGAAGGGGGAAAGGAAAAGGAAAAGGGGGAAGGGAGCAAGGGGATCCAGGGACCGGGGGAGGGAGGGAGGAGAATGGGGTACCTATCAACTTTGTATGAATGGAAGAAATAAAAAAAATGGATATAGGCAAAACAACAAAAAAAAGAAACTTCAACCGTTTTTCCAGAAAATAAGTTTAATATTCATAAGGATCTATGATAACATTTTCATATAAAATAAATTGTGAATTTTAATTTTATCAATTTATTTTTATTTATATTTAAAGTACTTTCCATAAAGTCACATGACAATCTAAAAAAAAAAACTTTAATTCCCCCAGGACCTTAGCATTATATGTATTAGTGATTAGGACTTTAGCATATAAATTAAGAATTTTAAACTGTATGACTGATTTTACTTGCTCCTCTTGTTACATTTTCTGATAAATATTCTTTACCTAATGATAAAATTCCACAAACCCCATTTATTTTATGATTGTATTGTCCTACTTAATCTGTGAGAATTTTAATATCAACTGTTGAATTTTCATGCCTTGTCTCTTATATATAGTGTATGTGTGTGCATATGTGTATTTGTATGTATATGTGTATTCATGTGGGTATTTGTGTGTATGCATATATGTATGCGTGTACATGTATGAGCATGAGCACATGTGGTATGCATATGTTGTAGTTACTGTGTATTGTTAAAATTGTAAAATTGTTACTCTGTATTGATAAAATCATGACAAAACCACTTAAAGGAACAAGGGGCTTTAGTGTCTCTTAAAATTGTCTGGTTACAGTTCCCTGTGCAGCATGGCAGGAGAGCTCACACCAATATCAGGCCAAGGAAACTGATCTCAGCATCTGCACATCATGGCAGAGAGGGGCAGTCCTTCCTTGCCAGACCAGTATGTCTGGCCAGATATACCAAAGGAGGCCAACTTTCTCAACTGGCACCTTCCCTCTTATTCACTTGCCCAAGGGACTAGGTTCATCCATCATGGTTGGGCCTCCTCCATCAACTAGACAGTCCCCAGCAGCAGGTTCGCTTTGGACTTAACCACCAATTCTCTACAAATGTGCCCAGAGCTTGACCCTTCAGTTGTCAAGTTGACACCTGTATCTAACTATGACAGCATGTGTACCTGTGTGTGTGTGTGGTGTACTGTGTACCTGTGTGTGTGTGTGTGTGTGTGTGTGTGTGTGTGTGTGTGTGTGTGTTGTACTATTTGGGTAGGCCTTCCAGACTCTTCAACTCAAAGCCTCACACTTGCTTTGTTACCACATGAAGGGGCGGGCTGATCTTGGCAATCAAGGCTGCAGATATATTATTTGGGTACCTTTTTCTTGCGCCTAAAAATAAGTTAGAACTTGCCTAGGCAATATCGTTTTGTTAGTTTTCCCTTCTCTTTCTGTATTCACTTAAGCAAACCACAACTCTTTTCCTTTGGTGTGGACTTTCACTTTCGGAAGTGAGTTTTCTTTCCCGGGACTTTGCATTGCTTCATCCCTAAGCTTGTCTGCATCCTTACTGTTGCCTTTTGTGTGACCTCCCATGTGACTTTTGTATTGTTTCTCTTATTTTGGAAGAGCTTAGATATATGCTCTCAAGTCATTTCATTATGGATTTTTGTCTTATTAAAATGGGGTTTGGGTTTTTTTTAATCCACTTTTTCTGAAATTTTTTGTAAAAAACACTTTATTAGAGAGAGAGAGAGAGAGAGAGAGAGAGAGAGAGAGAGAGAGAGAGAGGAGGAATGCATATTTAAATATCAGAAGACAGCTTTCAGAAGCTAGTTTTCTCAGTTTACCAGTGGGCTTTGGACATGAACTCAGATCAGTAGGCTTGTGCACAGGAGTCTTTACTTGCTGTGCTACCTTGCTCTTAAAGGTTTATTGTTTTTTTTCTTTTTTGTCTTGTTTTCTGGAAGTACTAGGAATTGAATGTAGGGCTTCATGCATGCCAGGCTAGTACTCTACCCCTGAACTGAAGCGCCACTCTTATTTTGTCATTTTTTTAGGAGAAGAAATTCAAAGGCAATCCCTATTCAACCATTTAGCATTAGAACCATAGAGCATCAGTGGCTGCTCGTTTCACTCCACTTCACTCCACTTCTGCTAGGATCTAGAGACCAGGGTGGCTATCACGCAGGCTACCAGAAAGGCATGTTCAGTGGACATCATATATCAAATTGCCGTATCAGCGAGTGTATGGTCCTAGATACTCTCTTTCCAGTATAATTCTCATCCTGCTGACACAGATCAGTGCAATGGATCAGCTCCCTTTGCGTCCATCTCCTCTTCCTTTAGAGTGCTATAACTGACAAGCTAAAGACTGTATTTGTCAGGCTTTCTCACCCTGCGGCGCCTGGGTGTGATCAAACTCCCATTTGGCGACTGTGCCGCGCGATCCATGGTGCTAACAGTGGAAATATGAGGCGAGACCCACATTTCTTTTCTCCTGCAGGCACCTCCATGGTTACATCTGTGTTTTGCGACAATGATGGCAGGGTGGTGGCACGGACGTTTAGTGTAGGCATGCATTTCTGGTAGCCTGCGTGATAGCCACCCTGGTCTCTAGATCCTAGCAGAAGTGGAATGAAACGAGCAGCCAGGTTGGTAATTTCCTGATTCTTTTGGTTTTGAATAATTCTGGAAACAGCTCCATAGTGAGTGTGTTACTTTGTAACCCAGAGCTCCTTGCTAAATCCTGCCCCCACACTTTCATGAGCTGCTAGTTTCCTGCAGCCAACCACCATCTGCTGATTCTGGTCAGAATGGATCTCGAAATGCTTTCACTAGTCAATATGTTCATTTCCATCTTTACAGGAAAAGGACATGCCTCTATTAAGGGTGGTAATGGGATTTAATCCCAGTTTTTCTGACTCCACACTCTCTCATCTAAATAGGTGGTTGATTAGTTGCAAAACTTCTCTAGATCTTATGACCACACAGTATGCTGAGACATTGTATTTGTTGAGCTACTAATTTTACAATTTCATATTCTAGGCTCTGTTCCAGCTATTCTGCATCTCTCCTGGTAGATTGATACACAGGGCCATATCTGCTCAAGACCATTACACATGTACTGCTTCTTCCCGGTGAATGCATTCTCCTTCTCTCCCACTCTACTTTCCCACATACCTACATTGTGATTTCTTCCTTTGAGTGGTTGGCTACTCTCAAAGTGCTATAGAGTCCTCTCTGTATCTCTGTTCTGCGACTGACCCCTACTGACTCTCTAAGTTAAGTGTTTTAACACCCCGCCTCCACCAAGCCTCCTGTACTTCTTCTGGAGACTCATCATTCCTTAAAATGTGAAACTTCCCATGCCAGATGAAGAGCCTTGTGCCTTCTTTGTTTGCCTTTGTATTATTCCAGATTCTGAAAAATATTTATATGATCATAATGGGACACTGAGTAATTTTTAAAAAATATTGTGTTGCTCAGGACGTGGACACAAAACACCAAGTGGAACTAGTCTAGGAGCTTCCTTCCTTTTTGGCTAGTTTACACAGTTACCAAAGAATACGGTAAAATCTACTAGGAATGAAAAATAATCAAAGATCTCATCAATAAAAATCATCATGACAACAGGGGACCACTAGTGAAATAGTGGCATGAATATCAAGGAGACAACCAACAGCTTTCTGATTGAATTAAAGACCTGCTTGTCAGAATGGAACACATTCCTGTTACCATCAACTAGTTTAAGAGCTTCTGAAAGGGAAGGAAATAGGTCTCAATGGAAGAACAGACTATGAATCTTTAGCTAGGAAGACAATACACCAAACTGCTCTCTAAATACCTGTTATTGTTCCCATAGATCATAAGAGTACTCAGTACTTAACCTAGAAGCCTTCTACAACAGAAAGTTTTTTTTACTGAAAAGCACGACTTGCCAAAATATAGAAAATAAATTTCTGAGGATTGCTTGTCCCTAAACAGGACATATAATCCTCATCCACTCCCCACCCCAAGGCTTAGGGAACATTGAGGAAGAGGGGACAGCAAGATTGTAAGGGCTTGAAGTGGGAAGGTGGTGGGCCATGCATTATCACCTGGACATGACATAGTCATGATATTCAAGATTTCATGGCAGATATGTATACTAATGCAAGAATTGCATGGGAACTGTCTTGCCAGTGTCTCACCATAACATTAGAAAGATCTCAGAAGCCCCATTCCTCTCCGAGAGACTGATGACAACTAATGCTGATGGGGAAGTAAAGGAAGATGCTTTCTTCAATGGAATAGTCATTGATCTAGGATGTTTTCTAGAGCATGAATCAGGTGAGGCATAGTAATCACAGTCTAGATGAAACACATTAGGCCACACAAGTGAAAAGAATTGAAAATAGGAGGGTGTCTAGCAGGAGAGATGAAAGGTTGTGAGGGGAAAAGGAGTGTGTTGAGAATATAAAATCATGCATACAACATTAAAAAAGAAAAAATATTGGGTTGTTGCATTTAACCCACTTGGTCTATCAAAACCCTTGGGACTCATGACTGTGTTGCTGAGAATATCTGCATTGGATAAAAATTTTGTGATTTGTCATATGTGTTCTTATCCAAAGGATGGTTATGCATTTGTATCATAATATTAGAGGAGGGTATATGTATACATAACAGATAAAAGAAGGGAGCTTCAAGCTGGCATCAACCTTTTCATTGTATTCATTAAGGTAATACTTAATTCATAATGCCATATGGTAATCCAACCTTTTGAATTTTGAAAAGAAAATGAATCCTCTTGGGTTTCCCTTAAATATCTTGTCTAAACTCTCAAAAATTAGCCTAACTTAATTTAGCAAATATACAACTGACTCCTAGTAAACATAATTTCCTCTTCTAAGTTCTTGCAGACTAGTTTTTAAATAGACTTGTGCTTAAGATTGGGGTGTGTGTGTGTGTGTGTGTGTGTGTGTGTGTGTGTGTATGAAATGCTTGCAGAGCTGCTTGAGAATAAGAAGATAGCAATGAAGCAAAGCATGCTTTATATACTACCATATAGTCACTACTCAAAAAATTTATTGTTAATATGTTCTCTAATATTTCATTCACATCTAAATGTTGCAATGATGTTCTTCAGAATAGTGTGCAAACAAGGCTCATGTCTTGCATTTTGTTGTTCATACTTTGGTTTCCTCACACCTAGAATAGCTTCTCTGCCTTTTACAGTTTTCATAGCAGTGAAGATTTTTTTTTTTAAAGCAGCTCAGCAGAGTTGTTCTGCCGAATGTTTTTGTATTTGGATTCATCTACTTGTTTTTTCCTCCCCTGATCAGATTCTGGTTAAACATTTTTGGCAAGAATAATACATAAGTGATGTTCCTTTCTCAGCTTGTGACATCGGAAGACAGACGATGTCTGCATCCTGGATATTGTGGATTTTAATGTGATTTCTTGGTGAAAGTGATACCTCCTTTTATCTTTATGTCTTGGTGAAAGTAGTACCTCCTTTTGTCTTTAAATCTTCCTTTGGACTGACTACTCTGTGGGCAGATAGTTCAAGGCCTGTTTATTTGAGTAGTAGACAGCCTCCGTGTCCTCTGCAGCTTCTTTCTGGGATTCTTCAGGACTCTCAGGCTGCATGCTCCCACCCCACCTCTCTACCTGGTGGCTCCACAAGAGGAGTGAACGTGGACTGCCATCTAGCACAGTCATTCTCAATCAGAGTGCCAAGCACTAGCTCAGTCATTTCCTACCCACGCCTGTTCAGTAGTTCTCATTCTGAATGCCAATCCCTTTGTGACTCACTAGTCAACAACAGTAGGGAGTGGTTCTAGCCTACCATGGGCCCATCCTCATGACTCTTCCCTTTCTTCTAGCCTACCTGATTAACTTTAACCAATTGTTTTTGCCACCTTTGTTTTCCTGGAGTGATGTCTTGGAGTAAGTATAAGTAAAATTCCTCATGCTTTGAGTATTAAAGGCTACAGATTGGTGTGTGTGTGTGTGTGTGTGTGTGTGTGTGTGTGTGTGTGTGTATGTGTTGTACACATCAAGTTCATCAGTCTGAGGCTCCTGTTCCAGGCATCATCACTTCGACGCTAGAACAGAAGCACCAGGTTTGTAGTCTGTCATGCGCTCCTTGTGACAAGCTAGTTGGTTGCTCCCTTTTCTTCTGAACTTTATGTCTGTGGCACTCACTAGTCAGAATTGCTCCTACAAAGGTCACCTTGAAAGTCATGTTATGAAATCTTTGCCTTCTTTATTTTACTGGGAAGCTTTCTATATAGCAATCTTTTCTAGTCCTTTATTTTTTTAACTTGGTTTATTATTATTATTATTATTATTATTATTGCCGTGTGTGTCTATGATATATGTATGGAGGTTTGCATGAGTCACAGCACAGAGGAGAACTTTGTGAAGTTGGTGCTATCTTTCCACCTTTACGTGGGTGCCACAGACACATATGTGTAAACGTACGAACACCTTAATCTGCCTGGCTTTTTGGAAGGACACTCTTCTGTTCTTTTCTAGACAGCCACCTTCTCTGCCATGCTGCCTCCCTGATATCTATTAAAGTAACTATTTTTTACCCAGGAAAAAATTGAATCAAATGTATTATTGTCTGCATACTTTAAATATCTTTTTCTTTACTTAGTATTGTAGTCATTCTTTTGGTGAGAAAATATTTCGACCCAAACAGTAAAGAAGGAAAACTTATTTAGCATATGGTTCCAGAGGAAATGTAGTCCATTACGGTAAGAACCACATAACAGAAGACGTGACTAAAGACGGAAACAGGAGACTAGTTCAGGTTACTTTAGCCATCAGGAGGCAGAGAAGCAAAGGGTAGAGTGAGCAGGCTGGGTGAGGAGGCCAGGCCCCAAATATCACCCCCCTATAATGTGGCTGTGTCTTCCTTCAGTAAGACTCCACCTCCTAAGGATGCCCTCACCTTCCCAAACATTAACATCAACCAAGGATATAGTCTGTGGGGGACAATTCACATTCAAGCCATGATACTTGATTATAGAATGTTAAGAAGCAAAAGACTTCAGGTGTTTCTTTAGAAATCACTTAAGTTGTCAATGACAAATTGCAGTAGACGAAGTTAAACATCAAGAAGACTTTATTCAAGACAATTTTGATAAAGGAGAAACTGAAAAACAGTCTGAGAAGCAAATGGCAGGCACGTTTTACGTTAAATACTGGGGTGTGCTGGTAGGAAAAGGGGAGAAACTGGTGAGCTGAGACTGTCTCTATTTGCTAATTAATGCTTTTTGAAGCGGGCCCCTAGCACCCCACCCCCTCAGATACTGGGCAATGAAGCACTATATTTCTGGAGGGTTACATTTCAAAGGAATGGCTCCCAGGTCCTTGGCAAAGATAGTCCAAAGATGTAAAACTGGAAAGAAACTGGGAGAAGATTTATTTACATTTCAAAGAAGCAGAGGAAGGATTTGCAATTACAAGTTTTCTAAAGTGAGGTGCTTTAAGAGACAGAGGTCAGTGACCTCTGGTGATGAAGAAAGTTGTCTAAATTTGAGTCAAGCCGAAAGGATCCTTAAGGCTGTCTTGGTTAATGCAGAGCTCTGTCTACTCCATGTCTGTGCATGTAAAAATCATCCCTGACTGGCTTTGAACAAGTGTCTGGTCATGGACACAGGGCATGTTGAGAGAAGAGAATTCTTCCTTCCTGCCGTAGGAAGATGAAACATGAAATCAGAGTCTTGGGCAGAGATTCAAGGTTTGGTGCTGGGAGGAGAGAAGCCACAATAGCCCAGAAATTCAGTTTGTAACGATTTGTATTTCTGACCCATGGGAGTTTTTAATCTCTCTTCTCCGAGTTACATACCCATAGAAAACATTTTTTTTATATTTTTATATCTTGTAATTAATTTAACTTTGAAGCTATAGTGTCAGGGGCTTGGAAACAGCATAGCTATTAATTCTTACACACAATGTTCCCTCCCTGTGACTTCCTGCTCTCTTTTGTTTAGGTTTTTAATACAACCCTTCTACCCTCATAACTGGTGCTTGGCCCTTTAAAGTCCCGCTTTACATTATAAAGTGCTTGCATTGAGGATGTGGTTTCATTATTTTAGTCTTTGTTCCAATGACCTTGACATGCCTTATGGAGAGAGCTGAAAATGAGTAAATATTTTAAATGGTGTAGGATTTTTATGGGACTCTTTTATTCTTTGGCTCTTTCATTTAGAAACCTCTGTATCTGATCTTACTCCACAAAACCGCTCAACTTTTAGATTTTTGGTGGGCCGCCGTTATCCTGAACATCTGGTGGGCATGTAATTGCTCATTGTGTTCTTCTAGAGCCCCGAAGAACAGAGGTTATGCAATTGGGGAATATAATTTACTGCTTCATGATTCTTCATTTCCGTCCAAATGCTGACTCTTGTCTAAATTCAGAACTTGTCTAAATGCAGATCAATGGACATCGTGGGCTTTGTTCAAATATGAAGCAAGTCTGACACTGTGATCATTTCCTTCCGCATGTGCTAAGGACAAATCTAAGTTCCTTCTGCATAGACGAGGTCTTACGTGGCCAGCACACATCTTTTGACTCCGTTTTCAAGTCAGTACTTGCTAGGCTTTTGTGCCTTTGGTTTCCAGGTGCATATGTTTTTTTTTTTTAATTACTGTTTGAAATTAACAAACAAGATTAAACATCTAAATGAATGCTTGACTTGCTAATTAAAAAAACGTTTGGCCAGCATTGAATTATTCAGAAAATGACATGAAACATTGTCAAGAGTTAACGACAACAACAAAAAATTCCGACCAGCAGATTCTTGAATGAGTCCCTGTATACATTGCAATAATTGCTTGGCAGGCTTCCAGAGAATAAGAACACTCAGTCAGAGTGCTTCTGTTGCTTGAGGTATACGGAACTAAGGATGTCACACCAGGGTCATTAGGAGTGGATTGATTTCTTTGAGGTCTTGACTGTGAGAAAATACAAGGAAGGATTCCGGATCATTAATTTAGTGCCTACTAAGTAACGCTACTATAGTTTTACTTATTCCAGTTAATGTGTCCCAAAGTCATAGTCAGTGGATACCATCTGACTTTCAGATCAACTCAGTGTGAGAGGTTAAGTAGATTTTCTCTATTTCATAAAGCCAGAATTAGCTAGAACACATCAGATGTTTAATGAATAGTCTTCTTCTATCCTAGTGAAACGTGTTATTTCATTCAGCTAATATAGACATCCTCAACCCCACACCTGAGTTGTGGTGATTATTCCCATTTACATGTGCGTGTCCTGAGCACTAGATCTACTCTAAGAATAACAGCTGTCAGTCTGACATCTTTTACTTTGTGCCTGTAGCTTGGCAGCATTGCAGATACTGTGGACAAGTGGAGGAAGAGCTCATGGACCAATGTCCTCCAGTATGCATCATCCTTATACCAGATCCATATCTGTGCCTTGGGGGAAGGGGTGGGGAACTCAGATGGGAATAGAGGGGGTCTCTTTCCACAGAACTCTACACCTGGAGATTGGCCGTCAGCAGTTGCTCATAAGGCTAGATAGACTGTTTCCAAGGAAACATGGAGAAAGTGTTGGAAATTTGGATAGGATATTCTGACCTTTATTGAAAAGAACATGTGAACACCTTCAAGTTATCTGTTCAGCAGTTGTTTCCCGTGGAGATAGCCCCAGCAGGAATGGGTTACAAGGTATCTGGTCGGTGGGGCTCCCTGGCTTTAGTATATGGAAAAAGAGGAATATAACTGAGGGTCTGTGTGATGTGTGTCTTTGCTGCTCACATTATGCATGTATCACCCAGGTCACTGGAATTTAAAAGCTTTAATTTGATGGAGGCAAGGGGAATCATCTTTCAGGAGGAAGATATTGCCTTGTTAGTAATGTATCCTTTTCCCTCCGCCAGTCCAAAAATCAAGTAAGCAAAGACTATGCTTAGCTTCTTGCAGTCTAAGTCATACCTAGCCTGGTGGCATGCAGACTAAAGACAAAGATGCTTTTACTCATCTGCTTGTATTCAAGCTAGTACCGAGGTGTGGTCTTGTGTGGATTGTTTAACGTTTCAATGCTTCACTTCTGTGCCACAAAATAAGGACAGCACAGTGATAGCTCACAGGGCTTTTATGACACAAAAGTATAAATAAAGTGCTCGTGGCCTCAAAGACCAAGACAGAGGGTATATGAACTAGCCTCGGGGGAGTCCAGGCAGCTGACTTTTCCTTCTCTGACCTCTTCTCCTTTCTGTACTGCTATGTCTTTTCTGCTGGCTCCACACGTCTTCAGCCTTTGTTGCCTCGGCCTGCTGTTTGACTTTATCTTATTGGGTCTGTCCAGCTTGGATACCTGATACCCACCGCTCAGCCTGCAGACAGTTAGCAGTCATGTTCCCTGGAGGGATCTCCTTTGTCCTGTCATCTTTTCTCATCAGGACAAAGCCTAGGTCACTTCTGGACTACAGATTGATTTCTTTGGGTCACGTCCTGCACCTGGTCTGATCTGCTGGGTCTGCAGGTGGCAGGGACATGCAATATAAAATATAACCTCTTAAGTTTCAAAGGTAGTTTCTCTCACAGTTGACATGGACCTGACAAAAATACCAAGGCTTGCTGTGCCTGTTAGACTTGGGAACCTCAAGGCTGGAGAATGTCATTTGAATAATTTAGAGCGTGATGTAACTTGAGATAAGACTGGATGGTATCCTTGGGGGAAAACAGGCATAGACGATTCCCTGAGGATAGATGTATTTGATAGGTGCCAAGAGAGTTTTCACAAGATAGGCTAAAGGGGTGCTATGGAGGCGTCCTCTGCCCAGGCGCAGCGACTAGAGAGAACAAGAAGGCTTCTAGTGGGCCTCTGCTACAACACAGAAGGCAAGGAAATCTCAACTGGGCTTTCTGGAGACTTTCGTCACTCAGAGACAAATGAGAACAACCAACAGAAACATCTTTCTCTTCTCCCCGTTCATGTCTCTCAAGACATGCTGGTTTCACAAGCTCTGTAGAGACCACCTGTGGCATCGGGCTACTACTAGATGGTTTGTCATGAAGCCGTGGCAGATCAGTACCACACCCTCATCTACTCCTGTTCACATTTCTTTCACATCTGCTCTTTTCCCTCAGTCTTGAGTTCTCGTGTCCCCTGAAGAATGAATACATGTTCCCCAGGCCTTATACAGAGGAACCTGGGCTGAAGCTCCTTCCGGAGATGTCGTGAGCAGCACACCGCAGGGCAGGTGCGGAGCCGGGAAGCTTTCCTGTGGTGCTCTCGGTGAGTGGCCTGCAGCAGCAGCCTCAGCCTGTCCTGGGCACCGGAAGAAATGCAGGTTCCCAGCTCTACTGAACTGGAAACTTTGGTCAATGTTGGTAAAATGAATGTTTGTGAACCATTACTCTGGTACAGGCTGTAAACACAGACCCATGGATAAGTTGCTTAATTTTGTGAATAAAATTTTATTGAAACCACCACTCCCTTCTTTGTGTTTACTCGTAGGCATGGCTGTGTTTGTGCTTCGATGCAGAGAGGACAGTTAAAGTCCGTCTAAATTATTTGCTGTGTGCACTTTTAAAAGAATTTGCCAGTTCCTGCTCTGGCTGGACCACACCCTTCTACTCTACCTCTGGGACTTACATCTTCACCCAGAGTCAGTGGTTTCCTTTCCCACAGCCATTTCTACCAGTTTTTGTGGTCACCATTTAGCCTAATTTGAATCTGACTCAACCAGTGTCCTGTGAATTCAGTGGAGAAACTGGATTTTGGGCTGTTTTATTTTCATGAAAGTTGAATGTTCTAAGGACTTTTGTGTTAAGTAGGTAGGGCAGATGCCATGGAAAATCACCTTTCAGTAAAACTGTGAAATACCAGAAGGAAGCAGGGAAGGCTTAGAAGGGCTTGCGCTGATTCTGTGTCAGGTTCTGATCCCACCTCACAGAAACCAGAAGTGCAAGATGTAGGGAACACAGTAGGGCTGCAAGTCAGGAGAGAATGATCTTCTAGAACTTCTGGCAGAAGAACCACATACAGAGAAAAGGCTCCCTATGGAAAAAGACTGATGAATTGATACAAATGTCTTTAATCATAGTATCGTGCAGACTGAGGTAGGAGAATCACAAGGTTGAGATTGGTCTGTCAATATAATGAATTAGAGGCCAAATTGTACTGGACAGCAAAATCTGATGTCCACATGTGCCCACATGTAGCTTCCTTATGATCCTTCATCAGAACACACACACTCTTTCAGACTCAAAAATTTTTCACCGTGTTTAAACACACTATGGGAGATCCCCAGGAATTTTCCTTTCAATGCCTCCCTTATATGCATAAGAACCAATGGCACGGAATAATCACTCATTTAATTATTTAAGTTCAAGTCATTAAATAAAATGTAACCCACTCAGAGGATCATGTGAAATCTGTTATTTTGTTTCCTAATTTCTCTCATTAAAAATGTGCTGTTCCATATTTACAGTCCTCTTTAAATTCCTTTTGGTAGGTAATGATAAGTGACTAGGCAGATAAGTTTCAGTCCTGTTCACTTTGCAAAAGCCTCAACCAGACAATGATTAGAGTTACCAGGAGTGAGAGAAGGCCCAGAGTTTAAATCTTAATGATATAAATGTGTGAAATACAAAGTAAAACATAGATGTATTCATGAATGTACATGTGCTGTATAGGAGAAAGTTAGTATCTATAAATCCTATTTCAGGATCAAAGTAGAATAGATTTAAAACTTGAAAGGGAAATGACAAACTCCAGCAAGGAGTTTCAATGTCACGGACCGAGACTGGGCAAGATGATCCGAAAATTACTGAGAGAGGTCTTGGTAAGGTAAGAAATCATGGAAGAGTCCTCAGTAGCTCTCCTTGGGTAATATGCCTATGTCTAGTGACATTGCATTCTCCTATGAGACCACTTGGAACTACGGACTTTGGGGGCTTCAGGCCCCTTTGTAGCTGACAAAAGCTAAGGCTGCATGGAGTGTGGAGAGAAGGAAGGAAGGATGGAGAGAATGAAAGAGGGGTGTGACTGGCTGAACTACTTCTGTCATGGGAGTGCTCCCTGAAGATTTTGACCCTTTCAGAGAAGAGAGCTGGCTTCATGAAGCCACAGGCAGCTTTAACCAAGAGTACTGTAAGGCACAGGAGCGTGGGTCAGAGGGCCAAGCTGGGACCCGCTCCAGAGTGCCAGGAAGTCAACTTGGGGGAGAAGTCAGTATCAAGCTTTCTGGCAGAGCCCCCTCTTCTGATGTCCTACTGCAGAGGTAATTCTCAGTCCTTGGCTCTTTCTGCTCTGCGACTTCCCGTGCTCCAGCCTTCACCACTTCCTCCCATCCAGCCTGCACCCTGGCAGGTGGAAACTGCAGCTGTGAGCGGGAATGAAAGGGGGGGAGAACTAAGCCCTCTGCAATCACTTATTTTCTGTACTTTTGCCAGCTGTGATTCTCCCCAAGGCCCAGGAAACACTGTGGAAGAGGGGCAGTAATAATGCAAGAGCCAGAAGGTAGGGAGGGGCACTGCCAAGTAATGTCTTCTGGAAATGACAGGGCTGCTGTACCCATGAATCACTGCAGCTGTGTTTACTTCCACAAGCCCTGCACAAGATTTGGACTGTCAACACTTTACCACGGAAGGGAGACTACCTCACGAGGCACCACCCTCCCTCAAGGACTACTGAGGGTTCATGCCAGCTGTGAAAGGGGAGCTACATCCTTCAATGGCATATCCACTGATAGATATCACCCGTGTTCCAGCAAGTGCTCAGGCACATGTCAGTGCAGGCAACGCACATCAGCACCATGGGTCACACGTGCATAAGACACACGCAAATAGAGGGAGAGTAGATGGAAGAAGAAGATTGTTGTCAGTGGAAGGAGGGAGGATGGGATCAATCAATGTGGGGTAAAAGTGACTTAAATTCATTGTATTTATGTATGAAACTCTCAACAAATAAGAATTCTTGAACAGAATGGAGTTTTCTTTTTCAGAGAGATGGACGAGATCAGCTCATTTAGCAAATCCAAAGAAATTTTAGAAAATAAAAAATAAGGTGTACCTCTAATTGAATTACACTGTGTCTGACTGTGCCAGTTGCATATCTCTGGATGTGATGGTTTCAAAGACTGAGACTTGAGACTGGAGACATTCACAAAATGGCTGTATACTTAGGCCTCTGAAACATGGAGGGAGATTTAGGAGGTATTTGGCTATGTTGCATTCGCCTGAATATTTTCAGCAAATTGCTTGAAGCAAACCCCAAAGGAACACAGGCTCTGAAGCAATCGTGTGAGCAGCCTCCCTGCTGCTTACCTTTCAGGGCAGATATAATCAATCATCTGCCCAAGATGGTCTTTAACGAAAGGTCAGACAAATTTTTCCCAGACACCCTAGGGAGAAATATTTTAAAACCCAAATAATTGTCTCATGATGTCACGGGTCTTATTTTTAGCATTTGTGAGTGTGCACCATTTTCCTGAACTCAACGAGGTGTGAATTGCTGTCATGTGTCCCACAAGGACCTGGCCCTTATGTTTCATTGTCACCCCAGTATCATAATTGCATTAAAGTATTCGTACATCTGCAGTTCACAGCCACTGGCTATGTGAGGGCTTCAGACCCGCTTCTCTTTCTTTCTTCATCCAGATCTGACTGTTTTCTAGCTTCTGCTTCAGAAGATCTAAGCTGGGTGGAGCTTTCTCTGAGAGTGACTCTGAAAAATGGTCCCGGCCCCTGGCTTGGGCCTTTCCTTATGGTCCAAAGATGGTCCTTGCAGCCTGCTCTGAGCCTGCCCTATGTATACCTCCTTACACCGTCATTTGCTAAACTCTTCTCAAACTGTCCAACTTGAGATTCCCATCTTCTTCAGTGATTATCCCAAGCACTTTCCTGCCTGTTGCTGGTCATCTCACCTAGGGTAATCCAATGCGGGTTTAAAATATGATTTCCATATTGAGAAGAGGTCTAAGACCCATCATTGCGCTTACTTTCCTTTTAATCTTTCTGAGCTTTCATGTTACGATTCGAAGTCTACTTCTTACCTGACCCAGACAGCCTTCTGTCTTCCCCAACTTATCTTTGAATTGAGGCAAAAACTCAAAGTTTTGCAGGGATTTCACTGGAGAGGGAGGAAGTAAGGAGCGTGGAGGAGACTCAGAACCCCTCACCCCCCCCCTGCTGTAAAAGCTCCTTTTTTATCTGCCCCTCAGGCTGAACTGCTTTGTAGAATAATTTTGTAAGTAAAAGGAATTCTGCTGTTTAAATCAGTGGGTTTAGGCACGGGATGATCTCTTTGAAGTGTTGGTTACTTAATCCCAAAAGGACCAGGGTCATATTGGGATTTTTGTCAGCTAATAGTAATCATTCCCAACAAGGCTGTAACACTGTGTCCAGAGTTGAGTTGAAAGTGTGGGTCTCCTATTTGTGCAGACTCAAGAAGGTGACATGGTTCTAATGGGAAAAGTTTTCTGTGAAGACAAAAAGCTCTTAGACCAATTGTCACTTTCCTAAGACAGGAGACTGAGTCTCAGAGCAGCCAGTGACCTCACACACAGGACTGTAGTTTGCTCCGAAGAGAGCTTGTACAGAAAGAGTTCCTTCCCCACAGGACTGCTTCTTAGTTGCTCATCCCTGGAAATTGGGAATCATCTCTCAGGCTCCCTCTTCCTGCAGTTCCCACATCCAATTTATCACCAAGTGCAACTGTGCTGCCCCTGAATACATCTCTTCACATTGTCTTCTGCTTGGGGCATTTTCTTCTCCATTTGTCTCTGGCTCAGTCCTTCTTCTGCAGAGAAGTCTTCTTGCAGTCCAAACCAGTTCCCTACTATGATCTTGGATTACAATCTTTCATTTTTTCTTCGTGGCTCTCAGCATGAATTTTAATTAGAAATGCCTTTATAGTCACTGACTTAGCATGTGATTCCTTAACACTTTGACTGCAATGAGCAAATGTGACTCTTCTTATATTTTTGTGCATAGAATGATGTTGGGATATTGAAAGTAGGATAGTGACGGGATTATTGAATGTGTAGATTAGTGCTGGTCCTCTTCCTTCAAACCAAATACTCAGGCTTCTATTCTGCATCTCATGACTCCCAACTCCCTTTCCTTCCATTCCTCCTCTATAGGAAATGTAATCTTTCTAACAGGCTGAGGACCCTTCTTAAACTGAAGTTTTTACCCATTTTACTCCTTCAAACACATAGTCCGACTTTGCCTCTCCACCTAAGTTGAATTCAATCTATATCTTTGCTGATGTCTTCTCTATTTCTGATCATGTACAAGACTGTTTGCAATGCTTGAGTTCCTCCTGTCTTCATCGTCTTCCTTCCTACCTTTCTTTCCTTGTTTGCTTCTTCTTCTCCTCCAGGCTCTGCTCAGACATCACTTCCTTTCAGTGGCCCTTGTGACTCTGTCCCCAGGCATCTGCCTCACTGCCACCTCTGCGGCTCTGGGAATTCAGTGACTGGTTCCATCACATCACCTGTTGCACACTTACCCTTGGCCTGTCTCTCTGCCTCTCATTAGACAATCAACTCTGGAATGGCTGGAAGCAGGTTTGCTTTATGCACACCTTGAGTACTTCTCTATGCTGAACACATAGAAAGTGTTTAACAAATGTTTGTTTCGTGCATGCATGCATGAATGGATAGATGGGTAGAAGGAAGGATAGTTGTAGTGAAAGAGGAGAGAGTATTGTTTTGAAGACAATATAATTAGACAAGCATTGACCACAACAGATTTGTTTCTTTTCTTTCCAATAAATAAACTAGGGTATTTAAAAGAAGGATGAGAACAGTCCTTACATCTTGAAAAACTCAATGGACTTTTGTTTTTGTGGGGAATTACAGTCTTTGCTCCCAAAGTCAAATGTGACCTTGAAGACACAAATGTGAATGCAGCAGATGGATCATTGCTTTTTGTTCTTCATCCTTTGCTGCCTCCCAAACACATGCCATGAGGCAAAATTAAAATCATGAAAACTCTAAAGAAACTGAAAAATTAATACCATATTTCCCCTAAAGTTGAATATGGTGAACACTACAGAGATAAATAGATGGATGGATGGATAGATAGATAATAGATTATATGATAGATGATAGAGAAATGACAGATAGAAAGTTAATAGATGATAGACATAGACAGACAGACAGACAGACAGATAGATAAATAGATAGATAGATAGATGAGAGACAGCAATGACATATATTTAGACAGATATCCAGTCACAAAATTATCATATTCTTTACACAGAGCATCAGAATCCTTACTGACTAGACTAATTTTTTTCTTATTAATTACTTTGAAAGCAGATTTAATAATGAAAACACATTGCTTTTGCCAGTTTTTTTCTTACCTCTTAGTGTAGTACCCGTCTGTTACAATGGAAAACTGTAATTACTAGTAGCATCAGTGTCATATTAAAATAACACAGTGCCACATTCTTATTTATGAATCACAATAGTAATATAATTTAAAATATTTCCTTTACTCTGGGGAAAAATAGCATACTGTAACATTAAACCTTAAAGTGCTGCTCTCCTTCTAAGAGTGTTGATACACTGCCTTTTTTCTCCTTTCCGTTTTACTTTTTTTCAAGTCTAAAGTACTGTAATTCTCTTTTAACTGGTCTTCCCACTGGGCAAATTTCACCTAGAAACAGTATTAAGTTTTTCAGCTTGTCTTTCTATTTGGAAATGAGCTAAACCTGCATATATTTTCTTCATGGAAGAATGTACCTTGCTTTCCAGGATTTTCCATGGCAATGCAGGAAAACTATCACCCAGTCTTTGGAGTTTTCTGAGGTTTAACTTCTTTCTGAAGGACCCGCAGAGCCGGCCGGCCTAACAGCCACCATGCTGCTAATTTCTTGAGGAATCAGAGCACCTACCAGGTAGCTTTTAGTGTGAAAATTTTGCCATTGTCCCGAAAAATGGGTATTTATCTTTCAGCTGAGAAATGTTCACGTCTGTTTCTGAGTTTGTGTTGAAGTTCTCCTGCATGGTTGCTGACAAATCACCATCAAATGGCTTAAGGGAATCCTTTACCTCTTAGGGAGTAAGGATTTATTTTCTTATGATAGTCCAGTTACAGTTTTTAGTCTAGCTTGATGGGAGAGCATGCATCATCAAACAGGGCTGAGGGAACCGGCCATATCATTTCTACATAATGGCTGAGATAGGGATGGATCTTTCCTTGCTAGACCAGCAAGTCTGGCCAAGTACATACAAGGATGCCAACTCTCTCAATCAGCTCTCTGTATTTTATTTCAGGGCCTAATCCCACCCACCTGGGCCTGTCTCATCAGCTAGACAATCTCTTGCAGGTTTGCTCTGGGCTTAACTCCACCACTAATTCTCCACAAATGTACCCAGAGCTCAAACCCTCAACTGTCAAGTTGACACCTATACTATGACAGTTTGCAACGAAGATAAAAGGCATTGTGATTTTTTGTAGTTTGAGCATGCTATGTAAAAGTGTCCTTGCAATTTTTTTTAATTTGGAGACTTCATGGAAATAAATGTGCAGTACAGTTAAGTAACAGTATGCTTGGCCATAGCCCTGACTGAATTTGTGTGGATTTCTCAAAGTTGGTATCCCACGTGGGACAAGAGCCAGAGTTACAATGTTGGCTGACCATGTGGCAGGATTTAGGATAAAAATGGATTAAGTGCTCAGTAACAAAATTCCAAAAGGGAAACACTAGCAGCTTCATTTGGTTCTTGGTAAGGTGTTGTAAACACTATGATGGAAACTTCCTTATTTTGCTTAGGATTCATCTTTGATCAGCAGGATCATAGTCTCTACCAAAGCCTGAATTAACATGTACCCTACCCCCTTTTGTCATCCTCTCAGGGAATCTTTCCAGTCTCTACCTCCTCTCCTCATTCTCAGGTGTTGGGAAACCCCTCAACTCGCATCCATTTTATCTACCTGTCAGTGAAGCATAGCTTGCCCATTTGCAGCTTGTTACCACCCCTGGAATGCTGACATTCTGGGAGTGGACATGTCCTCATGTTCATCTCAGCTCTAAAGCCCAAGAATCCCTCTCCAGATTCAAAGCACATTTGAGACCTCTTGAACGGGTCAATGCAGACTGCAGTTAAAGAGGTGTTAACTCAGGAGGGAAAGTGAGGGCTGAGCTGCTTATGAGATGGAGAAGAAAGTGACACTGATGCTTATGCTGAAAGTCAGTTGCTGCTACTTCTATCCCTTGTGCCCAGACAAAGACAGTTTGGGTCTTGGCTACCAGCAGACTTTGTAGAAGCTGGTGACGATGTGGGGTGCCTCTGCATTCAGAAACAACAGCTAACAAAGCTTGCTTTGGCTTCAACACCTGAAGATGTCACCCACAAAAGCTCTGTGGTCACTGTCCTTCCTAGAAGGCTGTGAAAAAAGAGCTATTCAGCCTTTGTGTGGTGTTGACCAACCTGTGTCCACCGCAAGAGCATGGGGCCTGATATACCCAGATAGAAAGGTCTAGAGGGTTAACTGGGTTAAATATGAGTGGAATCTATTGCAATTCATTCATTTCCATGTCTCCAACAAAATCCGAATTCTCTAACAAAATCTGAATTCTTTCATGGCACATCTCCCACAAGTTCCTCATGAGATGGATTCACAACCTCACTCTGGTAGCCTTCGTGCCTTGGGAAATAAGGACATCCTGAGTGAAAGGCTTACTTCGAGAGGACACTGTGATGAAATACCCAGTTTTCTCTTTACCTGGGCCCCTTTATCCCTGTAAATCCATCAAGCTGAGTTCTTGGCTGAGGACTTTAGCTTCATCAGCATCACACATGCGCGTATTTGTGGTCCCAACTGTGGTGATGTTACCAGGATCAAGGCGAGATGGACGTGGACATCATGATGAACAATATTCTGTTCTGATTAGCTGAAGAACAACATTGTGAGATCCTTGGAGTCATGTGGTGCTGGAAGTCAGTGGGCAGCTTAGAGTCATATTTATACAGGCAATGCCGATGGTCTAGATGCCAGTTGGAAGGCACCTATGTTCTCTCATGTATGCTAATTTCTTGCAGATTCTGGGTTAGGTCTTTTAGATGTCACAGCAACTTGGGTCATGTAATGAAACAGACTGAGACAGATGGCAGAGGTCACCAAGGTTTCCTTGCAGTCAGGTAAGCATGAGGATTTGGAGATAGTGCTTAGGAGGTTTCTAATTAGGTAGACAAAGCTCTATGAGAAGAAAAGGTGTCTCCATATGTTTGTTCTCCTTTCCTGTTTTGAGTTCTAAAGTAGTCCCTCCAACTTAGTAAGTGCTAAATAAACATCTGATGATCGAAGTCATGGATTAATGCCAGGAAAGACAAACTGAGTGTCATGAAGGCTGTAAAGGTGAGCTCAGAAGAAGCCGATCAGTAAGAAATCTCTTCTCTGAAAGAGACTCAAAGGGACACAGTGCATTTGGAACCAGAATGAAGACAGCAGGGACATGGGTTTGGAGAGCTCAGCCACAAAAAACTGGCACAGTACTGAATATTCCACACAAAACTTGGGGCTTAGTCTTGGGTATCAGGACCTGGGAATGATCTCAGAAGAGATGCGGAATAGTTCTTCTTGCTCCGTGCTCACTGATGTTAGGCAATGTTGTATGCATGTAAAACAAAGTGAATGACTTCAGGTGGCAAGTAATTTTGATCACTAAGGTTTCAGGTCAGATGAGTTTATTAGAAAAATACTTGTTAATTTGAATTTAAAAGAGCAGCCTGCTGGTCACAAGTTACTGTTTTAAGACAGGTATGCAAATAACTGCTTTCATTTTCACAATTCTAAAGGGTTAGGTCAGTTTTTGTCTAGTGTTACATATGAGAAAACTCCTGCTAAGTCAGGTTAAATACATTTTTTTTTAAAGGAAATAGCCTGCTAGTGACCAAGATGGGATTCAAATCAAAGAAGTCGGGCTTCTTAATCCACACTTGTGACCACTATATTAAATGGCATTTTCCTTGGAGAAATATTGAACCATCATCCTTGAAATTGGGGGCTTAGGCTCATTCTTTGGAAAGGCAATTCCTCTGTTTGTGAGTTAGGCGCTTCTAAATTAAGCAAATAATTGGACAGCTCTTCAGTTCATTTGGCTGTTAGACACAAGCAATAAATGATCACCATCTACCGGGGAAAGACATTTTAAAGTCAACAGGCCTAGGGATATATTGAATTGGTAAGCCCATAACATTTATGTCTGACTTACTTCATAAGGGAATTAATAAAAAATAATGCTATCAGCTGTTCTCTGTATTGTCAGTAATATTAAACTTTCACAGCACTCTTTGAAGGATCAATTTGGAAAACTAGGAACCTCTGTCAAACCTTAATTATTGCTGCATTTTTAAAACAGAAGAAAATTATGTGGCTAGATGTGAAGGATAAAAGTCATTTATGCTAATTTGATCTTTTGCTGTAATTTATTTTAAAATTCTCAATAGTAGCATTAATCTTCAATAACTTATTTGAAGTGATATTGGATTTCAAAAGTATTTTCAGAAGAATTGTATTGTAATCCTGGGTGAGTTATCTACCTTTGTTTGAATGTGAAATGTTGTAAAACAGGCAATTTTACAAAGCAAAAAGAATTTCTCATGGTCCCAAAGTTTCACCAAAAATTGTTGGCATTTCTTTTTTTCACTTAATTAATTTTTCATGCTTTTGGATGAATTCAGATATAGATTTTCATGATAGTTTTGATTTTTCTCAAGATATTTGGGGGTTGAAGTTGGTTTTAATAAAAACAACTTCTAGCAATGATCTTGGGTCTGTAATGATACTGTCTCTACATTTTAATGTTGTGCAACCAGGATACTACCCGAATAGAAGAAGATGTTGAATTTATCACTTCTCTAGCACAGGAACCATTTAGGGAATAACATTTTCTCACATACAATAATTGCAGTAACAGGTTGATGAATGGACCATAATAATGTAGGACTGAAAACCTAGACTTGAGTCATTTAAGGCTGCTGTAAAAAGTTGTAGTAATTATAATAGAGGTGCAGAGGAAGGTGTCACCTCACAAATCCCCCCTTCACGACAGGAGGTTAGGGCTGGTTTTGCATACCAAGCAACAATTATATACTTCCTGTCTCCTGCAGAGTTTTGTAGGACAAAATGCTCCTCTCTGGACAGAAGTGTGGGAACCAGTGCCCACTCACTGCATCCATTCACTCACTCAAACACACAGCTGCTGGCTGTGATGAAAGCAGGTTCCAGCCGTTCCCACCTCCACCTCTATCCCCAGAGACTCAGAACGGGACAGGGAGATTGTCAGTAGCAGATCTCAGTTTATTGGGGGGAGAAAAGGAACTTTTATAGACAAAGGCCACCAAGGCGCGAAACGGGCATCCAATTGTGTCACAAGGTCAACACATCCTACAGGTGCTAATGGTCAAGTTCAATGTCAATCAGCACAGGAGGCAGGTAGATACCTGAAAGCCAATTAGGGCTCTCTGTGAAGTGATCAGGTTATGGCCAAGACCCTTGCCCTCAGTGCCATCTTTAGTCTCATGTGCTCGGCCATGCCCTGGGGCAAATCCTGAGCAGGCCCAACACAGAAGATTACTAATGAGTGCTATAATTCACACAGATTCATTTCACAAACAGTGAGTGATGAGCTTTCCTATTAGGACAAAATCTCATGAATAAGATTATCTATGGGAACAGCAGAGACAAAATATAACAATTGGTACTTACTTTAATCCATTCGGGAGCCAATGGAATTCAATTTTCTGCCTTCCTGAACCTCCCCCCCCCCCGCCCCGCTCCATTATGTTGACAACAGTCTCTTCTCACTGTTTCCAGGACATCTTACCTAAGGATGTGCTCATTCGTTCATATATTATGTCTTATCTGTCTGTCTTCACTCTTAATATGTTCATTGGCTAGTTTCTTATCAACCATATTCCAAGGGTAAGCGCAACCTCAAGAACATATTAGAACATAGCTAGCTAGTAACATAATAGAAGTAAGGAGAAAAAAGAAAGAAGAAATGGTAACTAACTGAAAACATCTAAGGAGTAAAGACTTTCTAAAGGTTATTAAAATCCTATTTAGATATCCAGCATGTGTCTCAAAAATAAGAAACTATATTTGCTTGGTAATTGCTTGAATCATACATCTTTTACCTTGATTAGCAATTTCAATCAGCCAAAACATTAGTGAATCTGCTCAAATAAAAAGCTGCATATTTTCCAACCAGAAGTCCTCTATTCAACCTTTCTATTTTCTAAACATTCTTGATTTGCTGGACTTGGGTAGAATTATTTTTTATAAAAAATACTAGTCTCTGGAAAGTGAAAAAAAGAACTCTGTACATATGAAACAATGAGATATGTAGAATATTTTTCCTATAAAGATAGCAATGTTTGTGTGTGGGGTGTGTGTGTGTGTGTGTGTGTGTGTGTGTATGTGTATTAGAGGGTACTGTGTATGCCTGCAGAGGCCCAAGGGTGACATCAGGGAGCATCTTAAATTCCTCTACTTGCTTACTGCTTTGCTTTGAGGTTCCCCAGACTCCATCTTCCAGGGTCTGAAATGCTGTATTTGTCTGGCATTTTTTATGTAGAATCTGGGAATCTGAACTCAGTTGCTTTTGCTTGAGAGGAAAAGGTTATAACCCCCCAGCCATCCTGTTAGTCCCTCAATACTGTTTTAATATGGTGTCTTTGATCTCCATATGCCATTCCCAGGTATAAATACAAGAGACTTGGTCAGATATCTATCTAAGCTTACGTAAGTTCTGAGAGAAGTAGGCTGTTTTCTCCTTGTGTCTGAAACTTGCTGTTGCTAGCAGTGAGTCACTTGTACTAGTACTAGCCAGTCCCACTTTCTATTTGAAATGTTTCTGTATGTTTTCATTATAGACTGTGAGGTGTCAATAGCATTTCACAGCTAGTTATCTAGATCACTTGCCTTTATTTGTGCTCTCTGTTTCCACAGCCCATTTTGTTCCCAGGAGATCTTGCCTTCTATTTCTTTCCCAGCTTCTCCTTGCTGTAGCACAACAGCTAATGCCACTCAGAAGAGGGCCTTTCACCACAGTTAGGCAGAAACACAGTATCAGAAACTGCAGTAAGCACTCTTGCTGTAGTTGACTGTAAGCGGTGGTCACATGGTTTCTTTGCTCTTTCTCATACTGACTGCAAAATTTGAGTCTTTCATTAGTATATGCAAAGTATTTAAGATCCTTTCACATAGAAAAGAAAAGGTGACTTGTTTATATATTATTTATTCAATTGTGTGTGTGTGTGTATGTGTGTGTGTGTGTAGAACCACGGGCGAATTCAGGAACCACCATGGACCTCCTCCACCTCCTCCTTGTTTACTCTGCCCGGGATTCACAGGCTCCGCCCTACCAGGACCAGAAGCGCAGGCTGCCCCCCGCTTCCACCTGGCGTCTATATATGGGATCTGGGATCCGAACTCAGGCCCTTCTGCCTGCAAGGCAGAGGCTTAACCCCTGAGCCACCTCTCCAGCCACTTTTAAAGGGGGTAACATACAATGCCCACCAGGATGGAGTGAAGGGCATTGCAGGAGCAGCAAAACTGCAAAAGAAAATCAACAAACCACAATCCAGAACTTCAGAGACTCTATATCAACCACCTAGAACTAGGCCAGCTTAGTCTCTCCCCATCTTGAAGCTCAGGGAAATTTGCGGAAGAGGGGGCAGTAAGAGTGTAAGAGCATAAGGATGGGAGGAGCAATGATATGTAAGATACTCTATACTAGTTAGGGCTGAAGCAATCATAATTGGACTTTGCATGCCCTGCGCATTGTCCAACACACTGTTGACCTCACAAAGTCTAGCATCTGCTAAAGGCACCAAGATCCTTGGAGGCAAAGGATTGGCAGCCACAGCAGTGTTCCTATACCTAAGGGGAACACGGGAAAAGGTTCGGGAAAGGCCACGGGGTCCTTGTACGTCATCAGAGAGGAGGGCCCAGAGGAAAATCAGACATGCACAAGAAAGGACTCTCTGGGAATTGGGGTGGGAGGCACTGGGGGATGGGGAGGGAGAGGGATGGGGAGGGGGAGCAGGGGTACGGGGGGAGGAGGAGGGAGGGAGGGAACTGGTGTACCTAATAAGTTTGCATGAGCTGAAATAAAAAAAAAAGTGTGTAGTGACCACTCATGAAGCTTACAGGTACATTTCTTATTTTTTAAAAATATAAAAAAAAAAAGAAAAGAAAAGGTTTTTGAGTAAACATTCTAAGGCCACATTGGGATTTTTCTGGAGGAGAAAACATACACACACACACACACACACACACACACACACACACACACACACCCATACCCCCCCCACAGCCTTCCTATGACAACTTGCTATATGTCTAAGTATGAGACACACTTTCAATAAGTCATATTTATTATTTTACTATGAATTTACTTGGCAACATCAAGCTATCCAATCATAACAACATTCTACATATCCTTTTTAAAGACTCTGGAATCAAAGCCAAGCATGGTCAATCTCAAGCTATCCTTGTAAGATCCAAGTATAATAATGTTTGAAACATATCTTGTTAAGACTTTGAAATCAGTGCCAAGCACAGTCATTTTTAACTGACTATAACTTTATGTAATACATCAATATAGATAGCTTATTTTCATTTGTATATTTTGCCCTCTGACAATTTGTGTCACCAGATCTCTCTCTTGGTGGAATTCTAGGGCAGTCAGTTAATAAAGATCTAATTTAATATTCTTTAAAATAGGAAGTAAGAAAGAAGTCTGTACTGAAATTTACCAAAAAAAAAAAAAAGAAGAGAAGAATTTTAAATAGGCAGATTTCAATTGCCTCAGAATAGAACTTGGCCAGCAAATCAAATTGTTCCTCTTCCTACTTATTGTGGAATTTCTGAAAAAAAAAATCATTCTGAATTAGTGGACATATTTATATTTAAGATGTATTTGGATGTAGTCCATTGCAATTGATATCAGAAATGAGCAAATTTCATTTCCAACTCTACATTGATTAGATTGATTCAGAGAAGCATACACAGTCAACTTAAATGTGAGACCTCTTATTATTCCAGTGGTCCAGGATGGATACTCTGGATAATCTGCCTGTCCATTTGTCTATCTGTCCATCTGTCTATCTGTCCACCCCTACCACAGTAATTATAAGATTTCACTTGGTTAAAAAACTTGTTTTGTTTGTTATTCTTGACGAAGGCAAGGAGGAGGAGCTAGATCACTTAACCAAAGGCTTTGCCTATTACTATAAAAGAAAGTTTCTAAATACAATAAATATGTGTCTATGTGGACCTTCCAGCCATCCTGATGCAGTCCCCAAGAACAGGCTCTGAGAAGGAACTTCCCATGCAGACATAGGTAAAATTTGTTTCTAGTTTAAAATCCAGTTCTGAAAATCATGGTTCTAAAACACACAGGTTCAAACCTGCAAGCTAACCAGCAAATCATTTAAGGAATAAGCTCTTTTATTTTTTAAGCGAGTTTGAAAAATCACAAAGAGCTGTCCCATAATTGCTTTTGTTTGAGCCATGATCCCCTGTGGAAACTACTTTTCTTGTTGCTGTCACCAAAGTCTTGGGAAGAAGCAACACTTGAGGAAGAGGTGATTTTGTCTCCTGACTGGAGCAGGACATAGGCCATCATAGTGGGGAAGTTATGACAGGGAGGGCAGTGTGTGTGTCTGATCACATCTCAGCAGACCAGGAAGAAGTACAGGACTAATGCTGTAAGTGCAGCATGGTGATAAACTCCAATACTGATTCCCCAGTAGCCCACTCAGAAAGCTCTCAGAATACACCACTGGACAAGAATCAAATGTTGAAATACAGGAGCCTGTGGGAGACATTTTTGCATCCATCCATGAAGGTAAACCATCTCTCTTTGTTATTATTTATTCATTTCTATTATTTTAGGGTTTTACAGATGTATTTGCATCGTTTTCACCCCTTATCACCTCATGCCAATCCCCAGGTTTCCCCTGTTCTCAAGCCTTCTTCTTCCCTATCCATCTCCTTTCCACTCCTCTGTCCTTCCGGGCTACACCAGCTCTCTCCACTACATCTGCTCTCATGCTCTGAGATTTTTTCCACAGAAGACATTTATTTACTTGCTGAATTCTGTAGTTTGAGCAGCTCATGAGGTGAGAGAGTTGAAAAGGCTAAGGGCTTTAGAACTCAGCACGTGTGGGCTGGATTTCACCTCCCTCCTCCTCTAAGTTTCTGAAGGATGTTTGTCTTTCAAGCCCTTGTTTTAGAGGCTGTCCTCTAAGTATAACTGTCATCACCATCCTCATCAGCTGCAATGACTCATGGGAAGCCTTCAAGATCAAGTGTCATGATGCTTCCCCATAGAAGGATAGGCAGGCTCAGCAAAGCCTCACCTGAGATTGCAGCCATATCTTCCTACTCCTGCATGTGGTGTTGTGGTCCCGGGCTGCGATGGAGTGTGCAGAGTGTAGATGGTTAACTGAGGAGGGGGATTCTGTATGTAGCTATGAGGAAGTTGTCATCCATGCTGAGTTGCAACTTTTCAGTGCTGTGACTGCCTTGGGGGTCATCCACACTCCTGTAAGTAACCCCTCACTCATATTGTGAGAAACCCCAATAAACTCGCTGGTTCACTAAGCTGTAATCATTACCATGATCTGTTGTTAATGCCCTGTCGTGTCTCCCCAGTAAAAGTTTGTGCAATAGTCAGAGTTGTTGCTGTTGTTATTTTTATGGGGCTCATGGTCTTTATTCTAATGATTCAAACTTTACAGGCTTGATTGTAAGGAGGACTCAATAAAATGACACACCTAACCGTGTTTGAACATTATATACTAAATATTAACCGTAATTATCTGTTGGCTGCATGCTGGGGACCGAAGTGCTTCACTGTGCTAAGGTGGAGCAAAAGGCTCCTAGACAAGCTTGATTTGTGATGTATTGCCACTCAGGGTCAAATCCCTGTGTCACATGTCCATATGACTAGTCCATGCCTTAGTGCCTGGTGTCTGCTCTGATCCTTCAGCACTCTTCTCTATTCCCTGGGCTCCTGTGTCCATAGCCCAGCTCCTGTGTGCTCTGGTCCGATGGGCTCAGCTCCCACCTGTGGCTTTCTTGAGCCCACTGCTCTGGGTGCAGCGGGTTGCTTGGTCCACATCCCCAGAAAACAGATAGAGAGTCTCGGAGCTTACATCCCCTTCCTGCCTCCCCACCAATGACTGGCACATACATGAGGGAGCCTGTGGTCTTTGCCTGGAGGTGGGATCAACTCGGAAGTACTATTTGTTCTTCTGAGCATGTTTAGAATCAAGCCCAGGCAGGGCTTGACCTCAAGTCCTCTTGCTTTGCTTGTTCCTCTAGTTTGTCTTGCTTTCTGCTTACTGGCTTGTCTGGTTAGTATTTCTTAAAATAATAATAACAAATACTCATACAAATGTTCATCTCAGTGTTTGCTTTGGAGGATCCACACTAAGAAACATATAAATTCATGTATAGATGCACATGTACGTACATATCACATACACAGATACATGCTCATACATGCGTGAACTCATGCATATGCACACACACTCATGCATGCACATATACATATATGTATTCATGTGTCCATGTACACAAGCAGTCATGCATGCATGTGCGTACACATGGTTAGCAGGCTTGCTTGAATTTCGCTTACTGTTGTGTGATAGCTTTCCCCACCCTCTGAGGTCTGTTCCTTGGTTGCTGCCTGAGCTCACATGATCATAGCTATGTACCTCATGATGACAGGGGCTGACCCTGGCCCTTCACCCCACCCACAAGCCCAAAGACTTTAACCCCTCCTCCCACAACTTTCTTTTGATCATGCTGTTTCTGCTTACAAGGACAGCCTGGCAGTTGATCCCAATAAACCACCTCTATTTTCACCCCTGAGGTTTATTGGGATGGGGGCCCTAGAACCTTACATTGTCAATTCTTTTCAGTCCTATGAAACACTTTGGAGGTCACACGTAAAGTAGCTTCCATATTTGTGTTTGAGGATTTAGAAAGCTTAACCAGCAGGAGATAGGCAGTAAATATTTTGGCTTTGTAGGGCCTACAGAACAGTCTGCGACATATCACCAACTCCTGGCTAGAGCATATCTTCTTAGATTTCAGGTCCAACATGGATAGTTTCCCACGAATGCCTGACTTTCACTGGCTTTCGGTTGCTAGGTAAACTGGTTTGTTTAGGATGAATGATGTACCCGTCAGTGCCTTTAACTTCTGGGAATAAACTGAAAATATGAGGTACAGCATTACCACTAACACCTAGGCCAGCTCTCTAACCACTAGGGAGCTTTAAGAAAAAAAGAAAAAGAAAAAAAAGAAGTTACCACTTTTTGTAAGGTAACAGCTTGTCAGCCAAGTTAATAACAGTAAGGCAGGCTTTAGATCTGCAAATCTCAGTGGAAGGCAAACCAAGCCAGTGCTCAGAAGAGTTGTTAGCGTTTTGTAGTCTTTGCTATTGTCTTGTCTGAGACTAGCAGCTTTCAGCGGATTGCTGACATTAATCCTGCTCTGATTCCAGGTTATTTACTAAGCTGTGGAAATTCTGCATTAGCTGTGGCGAGAAAGGCTTATTTACATTCCATGTTACCAGACATCTTTGTAATTTTCCCTTTTCATGACAAAGGGAGAGTCTTTAAAAACACATCAGTAACCTGAATAATCTCCTTGAGTAGACACAGGTACAGAAAACCAAGATGCAAGGTGGGGACAGTAGGAAAGCAAATGCGGTAAAGCCAGAGAAGATTAAAGAAAAACCAAATAGTCTATGTAGAAGCTTTGTATTGACCAGGGAAAATCATGGTTAAAGAATAGGTGGAAGTTATGAATATTCCAGACTCATAGCATCACAATGAAAGAGTTAAGGAGGTTGGTGACTGCAGAGTTGCTGCCATACATCTGGAAATTAAGCTTCCCTAAACATTGAATGTTTTTAGAATGTAAATAAAAATTTTATCATCAACTCGCTCTTTTGGCTCTAAATAAAATCAGCGTTGGATTGTCACACCCATGGACTATAATGCAGCAGGACACTGAGACATAATTCCTTATTACAGATGTATTGATAACTTGCACGATGCATTTGGTCTAAGTAAGAGTGAGATTAGTGGGCTCAGAGTAGCTCTGAGAAACTCTCAGGGTCATTATGTTCCCCAAATTTATTTATAAGGGACTCAGGTACATTCAAAGCTACATGGTTACTGTGGGCACCTACTGGCGAGGAGGCCGGTGGGCATCCATAGGCGAGTTCAGGTATCATTGGTGCTGATCATAACTTGCTTGGCGCTGTGTCCAGGTTATCTGTAGAAGTAGACACTTAAACCAACATCAAGGTTCTCAGTATTCATCCTGAAATCCCCAAAGGCTTTCCAGAGTAAGAAATGTTAAACTGCGGCTTCTTCCAAGTAAACTTCAATTGGGCTTTTAAAATTTTGATATCAAAGTAGAGTCTTCAGGAAATCCAGACTGAAGCAAAATAGAAAATCTTGGGGCTGACATCTTTTAACACCGAATGCAAGACTTTCATCCCTGCAAAATTATCTTTATCATGTTTGGCAAACTCCAGCTGAGTTCATGAAAGGCATGGTACTGACTGCATACAGAAGTGAGCTATGGCTTTTGCAAAAATACATCACAGGTCCCATATAAAAGAGTTAGGATTTTATGCGCAATGCCCTAGTATCTCCTCACTACCCAACCTCTTCCAGGAATTACCAAGCTATGGCACTGAGAGCTGCACAAGCAAGACAAGACAGGGAGCCAGCCCTGACAGAGGTGCTGGCAAGCAGGGGGTGGGTGGGGTGGGGTGTGGGGGGGAGAGACTAGCAGGAAAACAGGTTGATCACAGAGAATCTGCTCATGGGAGTAGTGAATAGACAGGAATGCTCTTTTCATGGAAGAGTAGAAACTTCTTAAACAGGTGTGTCTGAGATGTCTTCAAAGATTGGAATCTAAGCTGATGAAGCAGATGTTTTTGCATTTCTTGGAAATGCAAATGAGAATTCCCTGCAATTATGTCAGTATCTTTTCCCCTTGATTTGGGGGTGAACCATGGGCTTCCTTGGTATAAGAATTCTTAGCGTTTCATTCTATTTGCAAACATGAAATTGCTCTACAACACTGGCCTTCTTGAAGCTCACTTCCTGTATTCCTTTTTTTTAAAACTCTTATTAAGAATTTTCCTTTTATACAAATAAAATGAGTGGTTATCCCTGCCCCTCCTTTCTTCCCTCTCACCCTGTTCTCCCTTCACAAATCCATACTTTTTCTTCTCACCCTCTTGCCTGTCTGCTGGTGTGGGCCACAGGACTCCCTTCAGGTTGTCTGCAATAATAGGGGACCAGAGCTCTGTGGCAGTGTAAGTGGTCCTTCTGTGGGTAAACCCACAGGTGGGGGCGAACCCCTTCACTTGTTTAGCACTTGTCTGTATGGTTCCCACTGCATATCGTTATTTCTCCTGAGGTCCTTGCTGGTCCATGGAGGAATTTTAATGTGTCAGCCATTGTATAGGTTCTGTGGGGGTAGATCTCACTATAGTGCTACTCGTTCTATTTCTATTTGCTTGTTGTGGTTTTCATGCATGTGGTTTCTCTTTCAGTTTTTATTAGTTAGAGAACAGGGTTGATTAACTCTGTTTTCTGGATGATTTGGGCAAAGATGACAAGAACAAGACAGGCTCAGCTCAGACAGCTGTCACTGCTCAAGTCTGACAGCTTGACCTCGGGTCATGAAACTTTCACCTTATGAACTCTATCCTTAGCTGTGATGCCAGGTGGCATGAGGAGTTGGCAAGAGAGAAATCCTTAAATGCAAGGTGAATCTGGGCTGGGGAAATAGCTCCCTGGGAAAAGTGCTGGCCAGGCAAGTGTGAGAATCTGAGTTCCAACTTCAAGAACACAGGTAAAGGTGGGTGGGGTAGCCCCTTTTGTGTTCCCAGCAGTCCTGAGGTGATACTGAAGGCAGGTACACAAGAATCCCCAGACGTTCATGGGGCATCCAGCCTGGCGTCTTCCTCTGGGAATAGCTTAATGCCATCTTAGACTTTATCCCAGTCAAACCTAAGGAGAATATTGTGCAGCATTTTGAAACATTCCATCAGCAAGTAAACAGCTTTAGGCTCAGAAGGTTCCAAATAAGATTCAGGATGCAGGAGGAAGGGTGTTTCTTACAAGATGGAGAAAAATCAGTAAATAGCAGCTGGGGGAAGGAGACTCGCGGCAACCAAACAGTCTGAAGGACACTGGGAGCCGTCCAATAGTCTGGGGAAAACTCTCTAGGGGCAAGTTATGCGGCAGAGAGCTCCAGGATTACAGCCTCTGTGAGTGTCTTCCATGCTGGGGTGGGTTTTCTGCTGATGTAGCTGCTTTTGAGTCCACCCTGCTCCTATAAATAATCCTCATCCCCACTTTTATAAGTAACCCATATAAATCATTGACCCATTAAGTTTTACGTAGGCATGTTACTTTGGTCTGTCATCCAATTCCTATCTTGGGGGGCATCATCCCAGGAAAAGTGCTCACACCACATCATGGTATATGTAACCCAAAAGCAAACAACAAAAGACCCAGCCTCAGCCAAGGCAGAAGGTGAGACTGTCACTTGAGGTTGACCTTTGATCCCCACACATAGGTTGTGATGTGCACACACCCTTATGTAAATACATGAATCGTACATTCACATACATGCATGTGCACACACAGTTAATTAGGCATCATTTCATAGCCAGAGAAGGAAAAGTTCATATTTACCCCTGATATTTCTAAACCACAGATTGTTATCCATCCTTTGTGTCTTTAGAGCAGAAGTAGGGACCCAGAGAAGCCCGTCTTTGTTCTTGCATAAAGCCATGGAACTCCCCTCTCCATATCCATCTTATTTTTGCACATCCTGGCACAAACAGACAAAAGCTGTTATTACAGAAGGGAAAGCTGATAGCTTTTAATACATCACATCCACTAGGATGAAGGCATAATTGCTACTTTTATGTTCATTTTACAGTGAATAGTAATTAGCCTTTGGCCCATTACAGTGTGTGAACATTGAATTACCCACCTGCTCTTGCCATGTCTCGTTAACTTAAACTATGTGTCTAAAGCTGCACCAGAAAACAACTCCTTCTCCATCTCCCCGCTGGAATGTGCCTTTGGATAAACCCACTTCCAAGAGTCACAGGGCTTGGAGCTAGGGATATGACTCAGCGGGTAAAGCACTTGCTGCATAAGCATGGGGAACTGAGTTTGGATGCTCAGCAGCCAGGAGTGACCCCGTGTTCCTGTAACCTCAGATATGGGCAGAGACAGAGGAATTCCCAGGGGCTCGCTGTCTAGTCAGTCTGCCAGAAAAGAATGGCCTGTAGTTCTGGGAAAGACCTTGTCTCAAAAAACAAAGTGGTGAAACAATTGAAGAAGCACCTGATGTTCATCTCTAGCCTCTGCATATAATATACATGCAGGAAACATATTCTTGCATATATACATGGAACACATGCATACACCACACATGCCATGCATAGTCCCTACACACACACACACACACACACACACACACACACACACACACACCGGTCTTGAGGGCAATTGCTTTTCAATTTGTCCTAAAGAGTTTAAACATGAATTTTTGATCTTTCAGTTACTGTGGTAGGCAGGTATCACATAACTTATTTTTTGAAACACAGTAGGACTACTTCCTTCAAAAAATCCTAAATACCTTTTTCTTTTGTTTGAGACATTGTTTGGCCATTAGCTGATTTATGAAGATAATTTTATAACCACGTTACAAAATCAATGTGTGTACTCAGTCCTACAGAAAAGGCAGGTCGATGATAAATACCTTTTGCTGATTCATAGCTGAAATTTCCCTTCAGAGAAAAATGGGACCTGAGGTGAAATAATCAAGATCGCCATCAAATAAAGTAGAAAAGAAGAAAAAGGAAAAACATCTGTGTCGTACTGACTTTGCCTGAAGATTCTAATGTAGTTCCCCATTTTACATCTTAGAGTGGGGGAACAAATTGGGATTAGTTAAACCTGTCAATTTCTAGAAGATGAAATTCAAGGTTGAAACACATTGCTGTTTGAAGGCAATACCTAGTTCTTTCTTATAATAGATAAGGGAATCTAGCATCCAGATTATAGTAATTAGTAGCATCTGAAAAATACATCTGAGGTAGGAAAAGAAACGATATATATACTAAATAATATATATATATATTTACTAAACCAGCTTCTCCCTGGATTTCTCCCATTGATAGGTGCTTTGCTCTCAGGAGCACTAGCCCCCAAGGAACCTTGGATTCTCATGACTGCCACGAGCAGTTATTGCAAGCTTTATTGTCTTCCATTTCTGGAAGTCAGAAGTGTAGAAATAAAGTTTCAATGCTCCTGAAATGAAGGTATCACATGGCCACAGTCATTCTGGAAGCTTTGGGGAGAAGGTTTGTCCTTGTTCCTTCTACAGTCTATCCACGTTGCTTGAGCTACGGCTCTGCAGAAGGCATCCTTCCAACCTCCCCGCCTCACAAGATTTTTTTCCTGTGATCACATGTGAATCAGACTCAGCCACTAGGGTTCATATGTACATGTCCCAGGAACATGGATGTCTTAGGGAGGGGTGATTCTACTCATCTTGGTATGGTGCTATTTAGCAAATGACTTAGACCCCACTTTGTATGGGAAGTTCACAGGCATGTTGCTTGATGGGATTGAGGCAGCAGTAACAGTGGTCGTGTCTGCCAGGTATGCTTTCCCAGAAGACTAGCAGCTGTCCAAGAGGGTCCCACCACCTGAAGGATCTTTGCGACACAAACGTTAGGTCACATTCCATTGAGTCACCATGATGTCTTGCTGAAAATCCCAACCGAGGAATGTGGAAAGCCAGAAACTTAACTTGCTAGGGGAACCATTTGTAAGTCATACTTTCTGTGATTGCCTAGGCTGTTTAGAAGCCACAGTGTTCACGGGAATCCCTGATTGCTGCTACTGCAATGCTGTACTTCAAAGGAAATCTTTAAAAATTCAATTTTAGGATCTTTATTCTCTCTCTCTCTCTCTCTCTCTCTCTCTCTCTCTCTCTCTCCTCTCTCTCTCTCTCTCTCTCTGGCTTATGTTTTGAAATTCGCTGATCCAAAATAGGAAAATCAGGAAGAACCAAAAGGAACCACTCCTTCATATTATATAGTCAGCTAACTAATTACAGTTGTGATTCACTCATAGTTTGTTTATAAACAAAAATTAGTGAGAGATCTGCAAGGTATTTAATAGTTCAGGGGACCGGATAAAATTGTTTCAATTTAAAGAGCATCTAAGAGGCTTGGTGTCCCATGGTAACAATAAACCTTCTCATCATTATCAATTAAAAGACTCCTGAAGTCTTTGAAAAGAGGACTTGTTTGCTTAAGAGACGTGAAGGTCAATTCACCTTGTTACTAGTCAATGAGGAATAGTCATTTGTTATTTTTAAGCAGGCTGTCATTTAGCCATTATGAAGATGAATAACATTTGTTATTACCTAATAATGTTCCTGTTGATTACAGAGTGAAGACACTTGCAGGCACCTTATGTGCCTTCCTTAGTTGCTAGATTATTAATGCTTCTGATTAAATTCTGTAAACAAAAATTAAGGGCTTTGTTCTCCATATTTTGAGGCTGGTATCTGGGATACTAAGCCCTATGACAGTTCGTGGCAGTTTGATTTGCATATGTCATCTGTCTACTGTTCATGCAACGTTGCAAAAACAAAGTCCATTTTTTGATATCCAATAGATCATCGATGGGTTCTATGCAGCCTCTATTAAGGTTAGTTCCTGGATGCCTGCCTTCTTGAAAGAGCTAATGAAGCTATAAGTTACCTGTGTGCCTTCATTTGGAGCTAGGCCTAATTATCTGGATCTTGGCCACATTATTGTCCGAGTCTTATTTCTAAAGCAGATGGAGTCACTCAGGAATGACTTCATTTGTATTAATTTGTCTCAGTGTCTTCTGCTATTCCTCTCAGAAGCTCTGTACTGCCTTTATCATGGATGGCAGAAAAAGACAAAAGAGTTTCAGTCAGGAATTAAGAGAAAAATGAGGGAAATCTCTTTCCTCTTTCCGTTCATGGACACTGAGGTTCAAACCTGAATACAATTAATCCTTAGTCACATTAGGGTAGTAGAAAGGTGTAAGAAAGGTGATTATGATAGCTAAGATTTATGAGCTTTCAGATTTAAGAATACGTTAGGTGACAGATTTATTGACCCAGCAGTTTAAAAAGGAAGCTCTCTGGAGCATTTTTTGCTGTGGTCAGTTCTTCATCTGACCTTAGGCAGCCCTGGGGACAACCTCTGAAAGAAATCTCCACCTTGACTGATTCGGGGCATCTTGTGTCTTGATGGAAAGGACAATCACTGTCTTATTTATGAATCGGAAAGAGAATCTCCTGATTGCAATCTGAAGACTGATCAGATTTCTGTCTTGCATTAAAGTGAGGGTCATTTCAACAAAAGTAACACGGAAGAGCTGGGGAAAAATGGTTTGCCAAGCAAAAGGACATGACTTTAGATTCCTGATCCTATGTGAAAATGTTAAGTAAAGACGGTGGTACACTGCTGGTCCTGGAAGGCAGAGCCTGGGAAAACCCAGAGCAATTCAATAATGTTTCTTAATGTCACCCTGGGGGCCTTAACAGGCATACATGCTCACGTGACTTCTGATACACATAAACACACACATGTACACACACACATAAGCAAAAAAAGAGAAAATAACATAGGAAACTCTAAATTCGGAAATTAATATATCAATACTTTGTAGATAATTGGGTTAGAGAGTTAAGGAAGACAATTTGGCTTTTGCATTGACAATTGGTAGTTGTAGGTTATTTTGCTATTATTTTAGCAAAAAGAAATTAAAATTTGCCTGTGACTTTCATTTGCTTAACAGGATATACCAGATTAATGCAATAATGTCTGGGGATTTTTAATCAGTTAATGGTTGGTGGGGGAAGGAGAGACATTTCTTCAGTGGTGTAGCCACTGGAAAGGTGCATATGATCCTGTGAGCATGCCTTCTCCCATGCTCCTGTGAGCAACCCTAGTAAACATGTCTGGCTCCAAAAAATTCATACCGGCATGAGTGACACTCATTGAGAAGAGGACAGGGACAAGTGGGAGTGGGAGAGGGACAAGAGAGGGTAATGAAAGTCAGCAACAAAATTATATAATGTAGATGGATGAAGACGATATCAGAAACCCATTATTATGTATAATTAATATATGTAATTGGAAACCTTTAAAAACATCTCAAAAGTTTTAGTTTCACCTGGATTATTGCTAATGACACATGTTTGGGCACTGGCTGGAACAAGGGGAAAGCTCCTCCCCTTTCCGCCAATCCAGCCTTAACCTTCAGTTAGTTCTGAGGGCAGGATGGTGCTTCAAAAGGTCTTTCACTAGCATAAGTCAGTAAGAAAGAGCAGAGGGAGGCAGGTAGGGAAGAAGAAAATTTGAAGTAGGAAAGATGGGGATTGGTATTGGTAATAAGGTGTTAAAATGATATGAATATATGTGTAAAGCCCTAAAAGAATATATATATTCTAAAGGGTGGCATTTAAGACTTTTTTCTTCTGTTTTTGAAGTTCTCAGTATCTGGCAGAGAAAAGTAGAATTGCCACCTGTAAAAAAAAAAAACAAAAACAAGTCTTAGTTTAAGAATACCGACATTATGCAACAACCAAATTGCCATTGGAAAATACATGAAGTAAAGTGATTTTATTTAACTTCTTTGAGTCATAAGATCCACACTCAGGAAGAGTCACCGTTCACCAAATATCTGAAAGAAATTTGAGAAAAATAGATGACTTCATAGTGTGGCCACACAATGGTAAGCCTTCACTAAATGAAAAACTCAAAAACAGGTGCTTTCTTCTGAATTCATTTTTATTCCCTTCAGGATACAAAAGATTTGAGATAGTAATATTAAGGTATTTCTGGAATTACACTTAAAGGCTTTTAATTAGTGATCTCTAAACTAGCAATTTAAACACTAATTGCTGTAAAAACCTTCGAGTTTTTTTTTTTTTAACGTTAGCGTGGTAGGATTGCTGAAGTAAAATGGCATAATCTGCGTGGCTCAATCCACATAAATTTGTCTCACAGTTTGGGAAGTAGAAGTCTATCATGGTTTGAATTGAGTGGTCCCACATGTGTTTCTAATGTGTTTGAATCCTTAGCTGATGTTAATGCCTGGGATGTTCATGGCACCTTTAGAAGTTGGAGCATTGCTGGAGGAAAACATGTCACAGGGGGCAGGTCTGGAAGTTTTGGCATCCCTCTCCTATTTGTTGTTTGCTCTTGTTCTCTCTGCCTCCATGATGACTTCTGTGACCCAAACTAGCCTTCCTGCTTCTGTTACCTGCCATTCCGTTTCTGCCATTGTGGAACGTACGGCCAAGTACATAAATTTCCTTTTGTTCCTCAAGTTGTTTGCATTGCATTGCTATGTCACAGCTGCAGAAAGAAAAATAAGGACAACAAGGTCCTAGATCAAGGTGTCACATTGGCAGATATCCACACTAGGAGAACACCACGGGAAAATAAGACAGAGATGAAGGGACATGTCTGTTATAAGGACCATAATGATGGCCAATAACCTACTAGATGCTTAGAGGTAGGTTGGAGACAGATTCTTTCCATGGCCCCCAAGAGATGCCAAGCCTGCCAATATCTTGCCCTCGTATTTCAAGCTTATCTTTGAAACAACTGGTTTTTACTCTCAGGGCAACCAGTTGTGGCCCTTTATTGTGGCAGATCTGGAACTTCAGTATAGCTCCACTGTGAGTCAGATCTCTGTTCACCATATCTCCTTTGTTCTCAACCTTGGTCTCTCATAGTGGATTTCCTTCTTTCATGGTTCTTAGTTTATCTCCTATGAAAGGTGAACATTTGAAAATGTTTATCTCTGTTTACTTCCAGCTTTGAGAACAATATAGGCACAGAATACAGGATAAAGAAGTTTTGAATTAATGAATAGTTCTACAATTGCTACACATAATATATCTTGAAGATGTGAGAAAAATCATTGCTTAATAAGTAGCGTAGGAATTAATTTGCAACAATGTTGATAAATTTAAAGAGCTCTATTTTATGAAAAAGTTTTTCCTTTTAAACTACCTTATAAACTCTTGGAATGTCACTTTGAATTTAAGTGATGTTTTTTATTTTTAAATAATAATAATAATATCTAGTAACCACTGGAAGTATAATTTAATTGGTAAAGGAATTGCATTTAAATAGAATCTCTCACAAAAAACTAAGACAAACCAAATGCTTCATCTATTCAAATTGTCTTTTGTTTGGTTCCCTAAAAGAGGATAATTTAATTAGAAAAGATCAGATATATTGATTGAAATATGATTTCTATGGTACTTAATGAAAGAATGAGGCAAATGAAAAGGAAATTTATCTTTCATATTTGCTAATATCCAACAGAGAACTATGCACTGCTAAAGTTAGTAATATAGTAAGATTTTTAAACCAGGTATGTACTCAAAATTATATTCATTGAAATCATTAGGATAAGATTTCTAAATTTTTGACAAGCAACAGTACGTTGCCTGTCATGAAGTTTTGCGAAAGTTTGTGTTTGTGACTCTGCATGTTGTACACTACAAAAAATCTGAATGAAGAGAATGTCTTCTGATGAGTTTTAAAGGTCTCATCTCTGCTTGTGTGTGTGTATGTGCACATGTATATGCGTGTGTGTGTGAGTGTGTGTGTGTGCAAAGGGCACTTAATCATATATGTCTGTGGAGGCTCAAGGGCAAAATCAAGAATCACCCTGGATTGCTCTGTCACCTTATTGTTTTGCTTTGGGATTTCCCAGGCTCTGCCTTCCATGACTGGAATTTTAGACAACCATCATATCTGACAGGTATGTATGTATTTTTTTATATTGGATCTGGGGATCCAAACTCAGGTCTTTTTATTGTGAGGCAAAAGTTTTAACCCCTGAACCATCTTCCCAGCCCAAAGGTCTTATCTGTTTTAATTAAATAGTGGCTGTTGAATACTTCAAAACTAAATCTCAACATAAGAATTTAGATACTATCATTTTAAATATATATTTGTATTATGATATATTTGCATTCTAGCATTATATATATACTACATATGTAGCATATTGTCATGCTACAATTAAAACATGCATGTAAGCAAATCACAAGCTTACAGCTCCATTAATTTTCACAAGACAAATTCAACTAACACATCAATGCACGAGGCAGACTTATTGGCAGGGCCAGGTTTAGCATGTAGGCCTTTGTTCTTGTGTGTCTGACAACTTTTCACCTATCCCAAGCATGAGCTCAAATATGAGCATGTTGGAAAGATGCTGTACAAGTTTTGCTTCCTTTTGGTGACCTGCTGCTAATAGTTATTTTTTCACTCTGGTGTAGCCAAATTCCATAATATTTTACATTTGCATTGTTTAAGAAATCTTTGCCTACCTCAAGGTCATGAAGAGATCCTGAAAACTTTGTTTTGCTTTTCTTATTTAGATCAAATGACCCACTGCTGTTAACATCAAATTATAGTACAGAATATATTCAAAATGTTTTCTTTTTTCCCTGTAGATAAAAAATTTATCTAACATTAACTTTTCTGTAAATAATGGGCATTTCCTGTTTAATCCCTCATAACTTACTAGTGTCCTGAGCAGGACTTTTCTGAAGTACCTTGATGAGCTCCTGCTATGGGGCAGTGTACCGCACACAGTATTCTTTGAACTGTCTGATGAGACTCATCTACCTAGTTTCTACTGGTCGTTAATGCACTTCACTGACTCAGTTCCTTAAGCTTTTCCTTATGTCAACTTCTCCCATGTTACTGATGCTGTGGTCCAAGTGACATGCAACACCTACATGGTCATGAATGTAGAGTCCAATGGGAAGAGAAATAATAATTATTCAGTAGTACCAGGAAAGGAAATTTAATTGCAAATCAGGGTATATGCTGTGCAGATATTGCAGATGAGTCTTGATTTACTTTTTGGAAAATTTCTGTTTTCAGATGGCAAGATCATGGTGGAAGGAAAAGAAAGAAATAAAAAAAAAAGAAAAGAAAGAATTATACATTTAATACATGGCTTAAATTAAAACATAAAGTAGAAAATGGTAAGGAAATGGAAGAACACATGATTTTTACTTGGTAAAGTGATATAAAACATAAGTGAATGAAATATGAATTTTATCTTAAACATTTTTTTATTTCCGATCATGCAAACTTGACAGGTACACTGGTACCCTCCCTTCCCCACCCCCCGGACCCCCTGTTTCCCCTTCATCTTCCCTCCCTCCCCATCCCCCAGTGCCTCCCCCCCATTCCAGAGCATCCTTTAATGTGCATGCTAAACTCTCCTCTGGGTCCTCCTTTCCGACGAGGTGCAAGGACTCAGCAGCATTTCCCAGAACCCTTTTCTGTGTTCCCCTTAAGCATAGGAACACTACTGTGGCTGTCAGTCCCTAGCCTCCAAAGATCCTACTGCTTTTAGTCCATGCTAGACTTTGTGGGGTCAATAATGTGTTGGCCATTGCAAAGTCCTATTATGATTGCTTTGGCCCTAACTTGTGTGGAGTATCTTGCATATCATTATTCTTCCCCATCCTTGTGCTCTTACAATCTTACCGCCCCCTCTTCTGCAAATTGCCCTGAGCTTCAGGATGGGGAGACATTAGGTTGGCCCAGCTCCAGGTGGTTGATATAGAGTCTCTGATGTTCTGAATTATGGTTTGTTGATTTTTTTTTCAGTTTTGCTGCTCTTGCAATGCCCTTGGCTCCATCCTGATGGGTATTGGATGTCATCCCCTGGCCAGAGATAAAAACCTGTTAAATTAGAGTCTTGTTATAAGAGTATATTCAAAGGTAGATGGACTAAAAGTAGGAGACCTTGGTGAGGGAGGGGTCAGTCTCCCATTTGCAAAATGGTTACTCTTTATCTGCCAGACTATATGCCCTCCCATTCTGGTGAGATCATACCCCATCAGTTGCAAATGATCAGAAAGGAAAGTCTGTGAACTTAACCAGATGTCTCATTACTTGCAGTCCTTGATGGTGGCCTATTTTCTCTGCTGTAACATGGTCCCCTCTCTCCTTGTTTCTGGTAGGGCCTTCCTACCCCATCCCTCCTGTTCATAATCCATGCAATTACTGTAGGTATTACAGAGATTTATCTTTGAGTGTCTCTAGGTGGGCTAGATGGGTTTGGTACCAAGAACCACCTATTAGAGAGTCCATACAGCACTTAATTTTCTGGGTCTGGGATACTTCACTTAATACAATTGTTTCTAATAACATCCATTTCCCAGCAAATTCCAGTAATTCATCATTTTTGATGGCTGAGTAGTACTCCATTGTATAGATGTACAGTTTCCTTATCCACTCGTCAACTGTTGGACATTTGGGTTGATTCCATGACTTTGCTATTGTAAACAGTGCTGCTATGAACATGGTCGTGCTTGTGCTATCGAGGTGAATTTTTGCTGTATGGGGGGTTATTCCCAAAAGTGGAATAGCAGGGTCATATGGCATTTCAATCTTTAATTTCTTTAAGAATCTCCAGACGGCTCGCCAGAGTGGTTGTATAAGCCTGCATTTCTACCAGCAATGTAGGAGAGTTCCGCTCGCTCCACATCCTCTCCAAAATTTGTTGTTGTTTGTATTGTGGATTTTTGCCATCCTGAACGGGGTGAGATGATATCTCAGAGAAGTTTTGATTTGCATTTCTCTGATGGCTAAGGAAGTGGAACATTTTTTAAGATATTTGTTAGACATTTTAATTTCATCCCTGGTAAAGTTTCTTTTAAGTTCTAGGGCCCATTTTTTAATTGGGCCATTGGTTTCCTTGGAGTTTAGTTTTTTAAGTTCTTTGTGCACTCTGGACAGTAGAGCTCTGTCAGATATGTGGTTAGTGAAGATTTTCTCCCATTCTGTGGGTTGCCTTTGAGCTCGTATTACAATCTCTTTATCTGAACAGAAGCTCTTTAATTTCACAAGATCCCAACTGTTGAGAATTGGTAGCAGTGACTGTGCCATTGGATGTCTGTTTAGGAACTGTTGGCCTAGCCCAATCAGCTCGAGGGAGTTCCCCACCCTTTCAACTATGGTTTTTATAGTCTCTGGCCATATATCAAGGTCCTTGATCCATTTGGAATTAGGTCTTGTACATGGTGACAAGTATGGGTCCAGTTTTAATCTTCTACATGTGGAGATCCAGTTTTGTCAGCACCATTTGTTGAAGATACTGTTCTTTTTCCATTGAATTTTTGGGCCCCTTTTTCAAAGACCAAATGGCTGTAATTTTGTGGGCTTATATCTGGGTCTTCAACCCTTATCCATTGATCTGTGTGTCTATTTTGGAGCTAGTACCAGGCTGTTTTTATAACTATGGATTTGTAGTATAGACTAAGGTTTGGTATGGTGACACCTCCAGCAGTGTTTTTGTTACTCAGGATTGTCTTTGCTATCCTGTGTTTTTTTGTGTCTCCATATGAATTTTGAGATTGGTCAACTTCTTTAAAGAATTGCTTTGGGATTTTAAGTGGTATAGCATTGAATCTGTATATTGCCTTTGGTAGGATGGTCATTTTTACGATCTTGATTCTGCCAAACCAGGAACATGCGAGGTCTTTCCACCTTCTGGTGTCTTCTGCAATTTCTTTCTTTAGGGTTTTAAAGTTTTCATTGTTCAGGTCTTTTACCTCCTTGGTTAAGTTTATACCAAGGTATTTCATTTTTTTAGGGCCTATAGTAAATGGGATTGTTTCTCTCAGGGCTTTTTCACTTCTTTCATTCTGGGCATATAGGAAGGCCACTGATTTTTGTGCATTTATTTTGTATCCTGCCACCCTGCTGAACTTCTCAATTAGTTCCAGAAGCTTCCTGGTGGATTTTTTGGGATCCCTCAGGTATAAGATCATGTCATCTGTAAATAGGGATTCCTTGACTTCTTCCTTGCCAATTTGAATCCCTTTTATGTCCCTTTCTTGTGTTATGGCCTCAGCTAAGACTTCACGTACAATATTGAATAGAAGTGGTGAGAGTGGACAGCCTTGTCTAGTTCCTGATTGAAGTGGGAATGCTTCCAATTGTTCCCCATTGAGCATAATCCTTGCTGTGGGCTTGTTGTGTACAGCTTTTATTATATTGATAAAGGTTCCTTCCATTCCTACTGTCTCTAGCGTTTTGATCATAAAAGGCTGTTGGATCTATCGAGAGTACTATGTGGTCTTGAACTTTGGATTGGTTTATGTGATAATTACATTTATTGATTTGCGTATGTCGAACCAACCTTGTGTGCCGGGGATGAAGCCTACTTGGTCCCCGTGAATGATCTTTTTGATATGTTTTTGAATCTGATTTGCTAAGACTTTGTTGAGAATCTTTGCGTCTGTGTTCATCAGAGAGATCGGCCTATAGTTTTCTTTTTTAAGTGAATCTTTATTGGGTTTTGGGATTAAAACGATATTAGCTTCATAGAAGGAATTTGGTAGTGTTCCTTCTTTGCTATTTGATGGAACAGTTTAAGGAGTATTGATGTTATTAGCTCCTTAAATGCCTGGTAGAACTCTGTGTTGAATACCTCTGGTCCTGGACATTTTTTGGTGGGAAGATTGGAGATTACTTCTTCAATTTCCTTATATATTATAGAGCTATTTAAATAATTCACAACATCCTGATTCAATTTAGGTAAGTTGTGTTTACTTGGGAATTCATCCATCTCTTTTGTGTTGTCAAATGTCACAGAGTATAATTTTTTGAAATATGACGTTATAATTCTCTGGATTTCTTGGGTATCAGTAGTGATAACTCCATGTTCATTTCTAATTTTGTTAATTTGGGTTTTCTCTCTCTTGCTTTTTGTTAATTTAGCTAAAGGTGTATCAATCTTATTGATTTTTTCAAAGAACCAGCTTTTTGACTGGTTGATTTTTTCTATCGTTTTCCTAATCTTAATTTCAGATATTTCTCCTCTTATTTTGCTAATCTCCTCTCTTTTACTACTTTTAGGATTGCTCTAGTTTCTCTAAAGCTTTAAGCTGTATTGTTAAGTTTTTTATTTGTGATGTTTCCATTTTTTTTGATGTAGGCATTAAGAGCTATGAACTTACCTCTTAGTACAGCTTTCATTGTGTCCCAGAGATTTTGGTAAGTTGTATTTTCATTATCGTTCACTTTCAGGAAATCTTGAATTTCCTTTTGAATTTCTTCCTGAATCCAGTTCTCATCCAGCATCATATTGTTAAGTTTCCAGGAGTTAGTGTATTTTCTCTTGTTTGTTGTGTTGTGGATGTCCAGCTTTAGGCCATGGTGGTCTGATAGGGCACAGGTTAGAATTTCAACTTTTTTGTATATGTATAAATTCATTTTGTGGCCCAATATGTGATATATTTTGGAGAAAGTTCCCTGTGCTGATCAGAAAAATGTGTATTCTTTGGTGAGTGGATGAAAAGTTTGATAGAGATCTGTTATGTCCATTTCTTTAAGGGTTTGATTAAGTTCCAAAGTGTCTCTGTTAATCTTTTGACCTGTTGATATATCCCATGTTGAGATGGCGGTGTTGAAGTCCCCAAGAATTATCATTTTGGGGTTGATTTCTTGCTTTAGACACTGTAGGGTTTTCTTAATGAATGTTGAAGGGCCCGTATGGGTGCATATATGCTCAGTATTGTGAAGTCTTCCTGGTGAATTGTACCTGTGACTAAAATGTAGTATCCATCTGTGTCTCTTATGATTTTTTTGGTTTGAAGTCCACTTTGTCCGATAGCATAATGGCTACCTCTGCCTTTTTCTGGTTCCATTGGCTTGCAGAATTTTGGACCAGCCTTTTATTTTTAGGATGTGCCTATATTTTGTGGTGAGATGGGTTTCCTACAGGCAGCAGATTGATGGGTTGTGATTTTTAATCCAAGTTTGTAATCATTGTCCTTTAATTGGTGAGTTAATTCCGTTAACATTTAATTTTATAATGGAGAAATTATTATTAATTCTGGACATTTATTATGTTTAGTGGCTTTTGTAAGTGTATTGTTTCAGTTTTATGTTTTGGTGGTATTATTCTTCCATTCTGTCCTCCTGGATATGCTTGTTTTTTTCTTCAAACTTGAGTATCATTTTTAGCATTTTTGAAGGCCTGGTTTGGTTGACATGTATCTCTTCAAGTTGTCTTTGTGCTGGAAAATTTTTCTTTCTCCCTCCATCCTGACAGAGAGTTTTGTGGGGTATATCAGCCTGGGTTGACATTTTCGCCTATTCAGTACTTGAAGTACATCTCTCCAAGCTCTTCTTGCTTTTACTGTTTCCATTGAGAAGTCATTTGTTATTTTAATAGATTTACCTTTTTTTTCCAAGTGAATTCTGAACCCTTTTATTGAAACTTTTGTGACAGCTTTTATACAGAAAATTTTGGGGTAAAGAATGTTGCACCTACAATAGACATATAATTTTCCAGTCAGCAAAAATTCACCTTCAGTGGGACATTTTTTCAAGAACCTAACCCATTTCTTTAGGGTAAAGGCAGTTAACAGAAACATTCTCCCAGTATTTCCAAACCTAGGTAATCTATAATGCTTCACTGGATAGCCATGGGACTGAGTCTACATAGTTGACATTTTTAACAGAGACTGCTTTTTTAAAATACATAGGAAGAATGAGCTCTTTTTGATTTTAACAATTAACTGTAGGAGTGCCCAACACCTCTTAAGTCCCAGTGTGAGCTTTTGCTGTTGTCTTCTCTAGGTTGATCCTCTCAGTCAGGCAGGTTGACATGGGCACCAGGCATGGCAGCAGGTTCTAGCTTGAGAAGTTGCATGCAGCTCATTGCAGTCTCTGCAATCTAAGCTTGAACTACGTCTCTAGGGGGGCCATGGCTTGGATATTCAAGGGCCATAAGCACTTATAGCATGGTCCTGTTGATGGAGCACTACCGAGATATGTGCTGAAGGAAACACTAGTTATTAAAAGAATAATTCCTCCTATGATAGCATCCTTCCATTCCTTTACTATTAAGGTTCATGTCTTCCTTTAAGGAATTCAGAAATATATTGCCATCCGTTAGATGACCCATCTGTGAACCATGCATTCTCCAAACGTGGGGTCCATACTATCAGGCGCCATATGCCAAGGGTGTCTCTTTCGGGGCGGAGTCGATCATTGGTGGGAGTGCACTTGAATGATCCATCTCTGTGATTTCTCATAAGAGTGCTTTTTGGGAGAGGGAAGACACAGCCCCCTTGCTTCCGACATGGATTCTCCCACTTTGGATTGCAAATACCATTTCCAGGGGCAGTCTTGGCATCTAGACTTTCTGGCATGATGGTCTCTTCCTTGGCCTACAGCCAGGGTAAGAGGATATCACAGATTCTTTTAAGGTTTTAGTGAACTGATAGCATAATCTTATGCTTCTGGAATTTCTGAGTTAGTACATAGGTGGGAATTTTACCCACCTGTGTTTTAAGACTCTTGAAGTTATTCTCTAATTTCTTTAAAATCAGTACACACATTCTGGGTAACAAGCCTACTTATTGTGAGTGACTTAAAGTTAAAAAGCAGGCTTTTTCTCTAGATCAGAGAGCAGGAAGCTAGTTCCAAAAAAACTAAGAGCAGGTAAAAGGCATTCCTAACTCACAGAAGAATTCTTGCCAGGGGCAAAACTTGAATTACCTAGGAGAGAGTGTTTAGCATCTGTTCATGGGCGTTATTGTGACATTCCAAGAAATTGCTAGCACCTGCTCATGGGTTACTGTGACCTTCCCCAGGGAACAGGCTTTAGGCCTGAACTGGGAAGAAACACCAAGGCCTGACAATTCCTATATTTCTCCTTATTTCTCTTAAATAAAACCATGTCCCAAAAGATGTTTCTTTGAATCCATCTTTTCCAAACTGAGACATATTCTACCAGATTGGTCAGATAAGGACGGATCAGGGGTACTTCACTCAATATATTTTTTTCTAATTCCATCTATTTCTTAGCAAATTTCATTAATTCATCTTTTTGTTGGCTGAGTAGTATTCAATTGTGTCAATGTTCCACATTTTCCTTATCCACTTGTCAACTTTTGTGCACGTGTGTTGATTCCACGACTTTGCCATTGTAAATAGTGCTGCTATGAACATGATTCTGCTTGTGTCATTGTAGTGAATTTTAGCTTTATGGGGGATTATACCCAGAAGTGGTATAGCAGGGTCATCTAGTATTACAATATTTAACTTTTTGAAAAATTTCCATAGTGGTTGTATAAGCCTGCATTTCTACTAGTAATGTAGGAGAGTTCCCTTCTCTCTACATTCTCTCCAGCATTTGGTGTTGATTGTGTTGTGGATTTTTGCCAACCTGACAGGTGAGATAATATCTCAGGGAAGTTTTGATTTCCATTTACCTGATGGCTAGAGATGTGGAGCATTTAAATATCAGATATTTCAATTTTATTCCTGGAAGTTTCTTTTGAGTTCCCAGGCCCATTTTTTTTTAATTTCCACTCATACAAACTTAACAGGTACACCAGTCCCCCCTCCCTCCAACCCCCTATGCCCCTGTGCCCCCTTACCCTCCCCCTTCCCTCCCCATTGCCCAGAGCCTCCCCCTCCCATCCCCAGAGCATTAGGTTTACCTTTATTATTATTTATTCAATTGTGCGTGTGTGTGTATGTATGTGCGTGCGCATGTGTGTATGTGTGTGTGTAGAACCACGGACGAATCGTGAACCGCCATGGACGCCTCCACCTCCTTCTGCCCCGGGATTCACAGGCTCCGCCCTACCAGGACCAGAAGCGCAGACCGCCCCCGCTTCCGCCTGGCGTCTATACGTGGGATCTGGGATCTGAACTCAGGACCTTCTGCCTGCAAGGCAGAGGCTTAACTCCTGAGCCACCTCTCCAGCCCAGGTTTACCTTTAAAAGTGACTTGATTGTCTTCCTTGAAGCTCTCAGCACCATTTCTTTGTCTTGAATGTGGAGTGTTTTAACTATTATTTGCCATGGCGAGCTTCTCTTTTGGTCATATCTGTTTGGGGTGCATTTGCCTCTTGTATATGGACGGGCCTCTCATTTTTTAGATGAGGAGGAAAGTTTTCCTTGATGATAGTTTGAAAATTTTCCTCAGGTGTTGTATTTTGGTATTCTTGTTCTGGTATTCCACGAATACGCATGTTAGGCTTCTTCAGGGTGTCCCATAACTCTTGAATATTTCTCTCGAGTATCTTTTTGGCTTTAACAAAATCTTCCATTGAGCTGGTTAATACTCCCATTTTGTCTTCAAGGTCTGAAATTCTATTTTCTGCTTCGTTAGTTCTGCTGATAAGACTCTGTTGAGTTTTGGGTTGAAGATAACTTGTCTTTTAGTTCGGTTTTAAACTCTGCCTGAGACTGTTTTAACTGCTCTATGCCTATTTTTTTCTTGAACTGTTTTTCTCAACTCCTCCAAGTATTGGTTGTGTTCCTCTTCAAAATGGTTGATGCGGTTATTTAATTCCTCCCGGATTTCCTCTTTCATGGTATTGATCATGGTAATGATCATGTTTTGAAAGTCGTTATATTGAGTCAGGCTTTCTTGGCTATTTTCCGTAGATTTGTTCTGGTTGGAGTCTATCATTATGGGAAAATTCCTTCAATGGGAGATTTGTTTTCTTGGGTTTTGTTTCTCATGGATTTGTACTTCGACTTGGACATTGTCATTTTAACTCTTAAGACCTTTCAATTTCTGTGTGTTTTTCACTGAACTGAATTTGTTAGCCTGGAGCAGCTTCTGCTCAGGCTGGCTGGTGGGAGGACCTGGGACTAGTGGGTTTCCTGGGGTTTGGGGGTGAGCAGGGGGAGCTTACCTAGGTCACAGTGTGTCCTGGCTGGACTGCGTGGCATCCCCGGCAGTTGGGGAAAGAGATCTTAAACATTTGTAAACCAATTAAGGCTGTTCTTAATTCATTTATCATATAAGACATGCACTAGGCTTTAGAACTACAATAAGATATGTAAATTTCATAAATATATATATATATTTTTTATTATTATTTATTCAACTGTGTGCATATGCGTGTGTATGTGCGCGCGCGTGTGTGTCTGTGTGTGTGTGTCTGTGTATGTGTAGAACCACGGACGAATTCGCGAACCACCATGGACGCCTCCACCTCCTTCTGCCCCGGGATTCACAGGCTCCGCCCTACCAGGACCAGAAGCGCAGGCCGCCCCCGCTTCCGCCTGGCGTCTATACGTGGGATCTGGGATCCCAACTCAGGACCTTCTGCCTGCAAGGCGGAGGCTTAACCGCTGAGCCACCTCTCCAGCCCCATAAATATATTTTAAAATAAGCTTTGTTGTGGTAAAATACCTACAAGATTATTTTTACTCTTTTAGTCATTTAAAATGAATTAGTGGAATGATAAGTATTCCCAGTTTTGTGCAATTGCCATGTATCTGCAGATTTTTTGTTTCTAGGATGAAAGTGTCAACATCTCCCCACCCCGGAGCCCCACGCGTCCTGGCGGCGAGCACCCAGGCTGACTCCCGCTTAGCCTGGGCCCCGCCCCAGACCCTAGCCCCTCGCATCCTCTTGCCCCGTGGGCCTCGCCACTCCCCTAGGTCCCAGGTGAAGAATTCTGCCATTGAGCCAGCGAGTGAGAGAGCCCAGCCCAGCCCCACCCCCCACCCCAGAGCCATCCGGCCAGCAGCACCATGCTCCGCGGCGGCCGGCTTTGCCCCTGGGGCCCCGCCCCCCTCCGTGCCAACCTTCCCAGGTCGCAGGTGAAGAATTCTGCCATCAACATCAGACCCTCTGCCTCTCTGGCCCACCGGGAACCTACGCACGTGGTCCACAGAAGACACACTGCTACTCAGAATTCAATAGAGCCCAAAGGAATCTCAAGCAAAATTCTAAGGAACAAAGGGAACACAGGCCATACATCTGGACTCCACTACAATCAGTATATCACGTAGGGGAGATTCTTCTCATCCAGCCCAAAGATAAGTAAACTTTTTCTTTTCACCTTACTGATCCTTTAAAGTATCAATACTGTAGATCAACTTTCTCATACAGCCACCCCAAAACATACAACTCCAGGGAGTACACCACTCACCCCCACATTTCACCAAGATACTAAATCGTAATTGTGCACTACCATACTAATATTCACCCCCTGGTAACATAACCTGACTTAACTGAGGTACTAACAGCCTAGTAGCCTCATCTAGGATATAACAATAACAATACACAAACATACCCAATCTAAGGAAAGCACTAGTAATAACTGGCAAGTGTAACAATACCAACTATGTCGATTCACTGAAAAACACACAGAAACTGAAAGGTCCTAAAAAACAAAACAACAATGTACAAGTCAAAGTGCAGATCCACGAGAAACAAAACCCAAGAAGACCAATCTCCCGCTGAAAGAATCAATCCCATAATGAGGGATTCTGACCAGAACAAATCCACAGAAAATAGCCATGAAAGCCAGACCCAACATAACGACTTTCAGAGTATGATCCTTACCATGATTAATACTATGAAAGAGGAAATCCGAGAAGAGTTAAACAACTGTATCAATCACTTTGAATAGGAACACAACAGGCCCTTGGAGGAGTCGAGAAAAACAGTTCAAGAAACAAAAATAGGTATAGAGCAGTTAAAACAGTCTCAGGCAGAGTTTAAAATTGAACTAAAAGACAAGTTATCTTCAACCCAAAACTCAACAGAGAGTCTTATCAGCAGAACAAATGAGGAAGAAAATAGAATTTCAGATCTTGAAGACAAAGTGGGAGAATTAACCAGCTCAATGTAAGAGATTGTTAAAGACAAAAAGATACTGGAGAGGAACATTCAAGAGATATGGGACACCCAGAAGAAGCCTAACATGCGCATTCATGGCATACCAGAACAAGAATCCCAAAATACCACACCGGAGGAAATATTTCAATTTATCATAAATGAAAACTTCCCACAACTAAAGAATGAGAGGCCTATCCAATACAAGAGGAATTTCGCACTCCAAACAGATATGACCAAAATAGAAAATCGCCACGGCAAATAATAGTCAAAACACTCTACATTCAAGACAAAGAAAAGGTGCTGAGAGCTTCAACAGAAAAAAAGCAACTCACTTTTAAAGGTAAACCTATTAGAATAACAAATGACTACTCAATGGAAACAGTAAAAGCAAGAAGAGGTTGGAGAGACATATTTCAAGCATTAAATGAGCAAAAATGCCAACCCAGACTGATATACCCGGCAAAACTATCTGTCATGATTGAGGGAGAAACAAAAGTTTTCCAGCACAAAGACAACTTGAAGGGATACATGTCTACCAAACCAGGCCTTCAAAAAATGCTAGAAATGATACTCAAGCTTGAAGAAAAGAACAAGCATATCCAGGAGGACAGAAGGGAAGTATAATACCACCAAAACATAAATATCAAACAACATGCTTACAAAATCTACTAAACATAAAAAATGTCCAGAATTAAAAATAATTTCTCCATTATAACACTAAATGTCAATGGTATTATCTCACCAATTAAAAGACACAGATTACAAACTTGGATTAAAAATCACAATCCAACAATCTGCTGCCTTCAGGAAACATATCTCACCACAAAAGATAGGCACATCCTAAGAATGAAAGGCTGGTCCAAAATCTTGCAAGCTAATGGAACCAGGAAACAGGCAGGGGTAGCAATTATGCTTTCAGACAAAGTGGATTTCAAACCAAAGAAAATCATAAGAGACACAGATGGATACTACATTTTAGTCACAGGTACAATTCACCAGGAAGACTTCACAATACTGAACATATATGCACCCAATACGGGCCCCTCCACATTCATTATGAAAACCCTACAGTGTCTAAAGAAAGAAATCAACCCCAAAACAATAATTCTTGGGGACTTCAACACCGCCCTCTCAACATGGGATAGATCAACACGTCAAAAGCTTAACAGAGACACTTTGGAACTTAATCAAACCCTTAAAGAAATGGACCTTACAGATCTCTATCGAACTTTTCACCCACACACCAAAGAATACACATTTTTCTCAGCAGCACATGGAACTTTTTCCAAAATAGATCACATATTGGGCCACAAAACGAATCTACACATATACAAAAAAGTTGAAATTCTAACCTGTGCCCTATCAGACCTCCACGGCCTAAAGCTGGACATCCACAACACAACAAACAAGAGAAAATACACTAACTCCTGGAAACTTAACAATATGATGCTGAATGAGAACTGGATTCAGGAAGAAATTCAAAAGGAAATTCAAGATTTCCTAAAAGTGAACAATAATAAAAATACAACTTACCAAAATCTCTGGGACACAATGAAAGCTGTTCTAAGAGGTAAGTTCATAGCTGTTAATGCCTACATAAAAAAATGGAAACATCAGAAATAAATAATTTAATGATGTAGCTTAAGGCTTTAGAGAAACTAGAGCAATCTGATCCTCAAAGTAGTAGAAGAGAGGAGATTAGCAAAATAAGGGGAGAAATATCTGAAATCGAGATTAGGAAAATGATAGAAAAAATCAACCAGTCAAAAAGCTGGTTCTTTGAAAAATAAGACTGATACACCCCTAGCTAAATTAACCAAAAGCAAGAGAGAGAAACCCAAATTAACAAAATTAGAAATGAACATGGAGTAATCACTACTGATACCCAAGAAATCCAGAGAATTATATCATATTCTCATATATCATATTTCAAAAACTTATACTCTGTGAAATTTGACAACACAAAAAGATGGATGAATTTCTAAGTAAACACAACCTACCTAAATTGAATCAGGAAGTTGTGAATTACATAAATGGCCCTATAACATATAAGGAAATTGAAGAAGTAATCTCCAATCTTCCCACCAAAAAATGTCCAGGACCAGATGGATTCAGCACAGAGTTCTACCAGACATTTAAGGAGTTAATAACACCAATACTCCTTAAACTGTTCCATCAAATAGCAAAGGAAGGAACACTACCAAATTCCTTCTATGAAGCTGATATTGTCTTAATCCCAAAACCTAATAAAGATTCACTTAAAAAAGAAAACTATAGGCCGATCTCTCTGATGAACACAGACGCAAAGATTCTCAACAAAGTTTTAGCAAATCGGATTCAAAAACATATCAAAAAGATCATTCACAGGGACCAAGTAGGCTTCATCCCCGGCACACAAGGTTGGTTCAACATACACAAATCAATAAATGTAATTCATCATGTAAACCAATCCAAAGTCCTAGACCACATGATACTCTCGATAGATGCAGAAAAAGCTTTTGACAAGATTCAACAGCTTTTTATGATCAAAACGCTAGAGACAGTAGGAATGGAAGGAACCTTTATCAATATAATAAAAGCTGTATACAACAAGCCCACAGCAAGGATTATGCTCAATGGGGAACAATTGGAAGCATTCCCACTTCGATCAGGAACTAGACAAGGCTGTCCACTCTCACCATTTCTATTCAATATTGTACTTGAAGTCTTAGCTGAAGCCATAAGACAAGAAAGGGACATAAGAGGGATTCAAATCGGCAAGGAAGAAGTCAAGCTATCCCTATTTGCAGATGACATGATCTTATACCTGAGTGATCCCAAAAACTCCACCAGGAAGCTCCTGGAACTAATTGAGAAGTTCAGCAGGGTGGCAGGATACAAAATAAATGTGCAAAAATCAGAGGCCTTCCTATATGCCCAGAATGAAAGAAGTGAAAAAGCCTTGAGAGAAACAATCCCATTTACTATAGCCCCTAAAAAAATGAAATACCTTGGTATAACCTAACCAAGGAGGTAAAAGACCTTTACAATGAAAACTTTAAAACCCTAAAAAAGAAATTGCTGAAGACATCAGAAGGTGGAAAGACCTCCCATGCTCCTGGATTGGCAGAATCAACATCGTAAAAATGACCATCCTACCAAAGGCAATATACAAATTCAATGCTATACCAATTAAAATCCCAAAGCAATCTTTAAAGAAGTTGACCAAATAATCTCAAAATTCATATGGAGGCACAAAAGACCCAGGATAGCAAAGACAATCCTGAGTAACAAAAACACTGCTGGAGGTATTACCATACCGAACCTTAGTCTATACTACAAATCCATAGTTATAAAAACAGCCTGGTACTGGCTCCAAAATAGACACACAGATCAATGGATAAGGGTTGAAGACCCAGATATAAGCCCACAAAAATACAGGCATTTGATCTTTGACAAAGGGGCCCAAAGAATCCAATGGAAAAAGAACAGCATCTTCAACAAATGGTGCTGGCAAAACTGGATCTCCACATGCAGAAGATTAAAGCTGGACCCGTACTTGTCACCATGTACAAGACTTAATTTCAAATGGATCAAGGACCTTGATATGTGGCCAGAGACTATAAAAACCATAGATGAAAGGATAGGGAACTCCCTGGAGGTGATTGGGCTAGGCCAACAGTTCCTAAACAGACATCCAATGGCACAGTCACTGCTACCAATTCTCAACAGTTGGGATCTTGTGAAATTAAAGAGCTTCTGTTCAGATAAAGAGATTGTCACGCGAGCTCAAAGGCAACCCACAGAATGGGAGAAAATCTTCACGAACCACATATCTGATAGAGCTCTGCTGTCCAGAGTGCACAAAGAACTTTGAAAACTAAACAACGAGGAAACCAATGGCCCAATTAAAAAATGGGCCCTGGAACATAAAAGAAACTTTACCAGTGCTGAAATTAAAATGTCTAACAAATATCTTAAAAAATGCTCCACTTCTTTAGCCATCAGGGAAATGCAAATCAAAACCTCCCTGAGATATCATCTCACCCCGTTCAGGATGGCAAAAATCCACAATACAAACAACAACAAATGCTGGAGAGGATGTGGAGAGAGGGCAACTCTGCTACATTGCTGGTGGGAATGCAAGCTCATACAGCCATTCTGGTGAGCCATCTGGAGATTCTTAAAGAAATTAAAGATTGAAATGCCATATGACCCTGCTATTCCACTTTTGGGAATAACCTCCCATGCAGCAGAGGTTCACCTCGATAGCACAAGCACGACCATGTTCATAGCAGCACTATTTAAATAGCAATGTCATGGAATCAACCTAAATGTCCAACAGTTCATGAGTGGATAAGGAAACTGTGGTATATCTATACAATGGAGTACTACTCAGCCATCAAAAATGATGAATTCCTGGAATTTGCTGGGAAATGGATGTCATTAGAAACAATTATATTAAGTGAAGTATCCCAAACCCAGAAAGTTAAGTGCCCTATGTACTCCCTAATAGGTGGCTCCTAGTACCAAACTCACCCAGCCCACATTGAGACACTCAAAGGTAAACCTATGTAATACAGTATTTGCAAGGATTATGAACAGGAGGGATGAGGTTGGAGGGCCACACCAGACACAAGGAGAGAGGGGACCATGTTACAGCAGAGATAATCGGCCTCCAAGGAATGCAATGACATACAGTGCCCATCAGGATGGAGTGAAGGGCATTGCAGGAGCAGCAAAACTGCAAAAGAAAATCAACAAACCACAATTCATAACTTTAGAGAGTCTATCAACCATATAGAACTAAGCCAGCCTAACCCCCCCCCATCCTGAAGCTCAGGGACATTCGCAGAAGAGGGGGTGATAAGATTGTAAGAGCAAAAGGATGGGAGGAGCAATGATTTGCAAGATTGTCCACTCTAGTTAGGGCTGAAGCAATCATAATAGGACTTTGCATGCCCGGCGCAATGTCCAACACACTATTGACCTCACAAAGTCTAGTATTGGCTAAAAGCACCAAGATCCTTGGAGGCAAGGGATTGACAGCCACAGTAGTGTTCCTATGCTTAAGGGGAACACGAGAAAGGTTTCAGGGAAATGCCACTGGGTCCTTGTACGTCATCGGAGAGGAGGACCAAGAGGAGAGTTAGGCATACACAATAAAGGACTCTCTGGGAATTGGGGGGGGAGGCACTGGGGGATGGGTAGGGAGGGAGAGGGAGCAGGGGGTTCGGGGGGAGGAGGAGGGGGGAGGGAACTGGTCTACCTATTAAGTTTGTATGAGCAGAAATAATAAAAAATGTATTAAAAAAAAAGAAAGTGTCAACATCTGAGACAGTCATTACATATCTAGTCTTTCCTTTTACCTGTGGTAACTTTTGTTCTGTTCTGCATCTATGAATTTTACTGCTCCTGGAATCTCACATATAAATGTTTGTCCTGTAGGCTTATTTCACTTAACCCAACATTTTGAAAGTTCATTTATATGGTAACCTGTTTCAAAACATCATTTCTTTTTAGAGTCAAATGATATCGTTCTATATGTTTGTCCATCCATTCTTTGATTGGTGTTGAGTCCACTTTTTGCATATTGTGAATAATAATGCTATGAACATTGGTGGACAAATAACCCTTCTTCATGTGCCTTTCCTTGTGTTCTAGCCTCAGAGCCCACTACCCTACAAATTCCTCCTCTAGAAACCTAGGCATTTCCATAATCCCATGAATGCGTTTGCACTTGTGTATCTGCACACTCTTATTCATACTGCCTGTGTTTTCCACACTACATCTTATGGATTAGGTTTAATAGATGAAATTTCCCTAATGGGTTACTTGCTTTCAAGATCGTGTTCAATTATGTGCTCTTCTTGGGATAGTCTTCATTTTCCTCTTACCTCCTTGAAATACCACTGATCATTCAAGGGCTCCTGTTGAAGTGACATCTCCCACTCTTACCAGAGACAAAATTAAATTTCCCCTTTCTTGTTCAGTTGCAGCACTAATTGCAGTCTACCTTAATTTCTACTTGAATGCATGTACACTGGCTTCCCTCTAAGAGTTTTGGGAACTCCTTGATGATGACTTACTCTTTTCTGTTTGGCTTGCTGAGTTCAGAGGAAGCAGTTCTTGGCACATAGTAAGCATTTCATAGAAGTTCGCAAAATCCAACTGCACATTAGTATGTCTCTGAAATAATACTAAAAAAGTGACTTTTTCCCCTAAAATTTTGAGTTGTCAACACTGAAACTTTGTAACTGCTAAGAAAAGTTGCTGATCACTGAAGCAAAACACTAGTCAAGAATCAAGTGCATTTTGTCCTTCAAAACCAGTGACTGACAACAATAAAGATGGAGTGATTTATTACCACCTCGAGGTGCATACATTTATTTTGCTCAAGGTGTGTATTTCATCCCCCCTAACAGCCTTGAAGAGAGTTAAAAAAAAAGTGTTCTCTGGCTTTTATGCTTCCCAGGTCACTCTGGCGACTGCACCTGGGGAGAGGAATAAAAGCAAGCCATAAAGCAGCCCCCACCTCCTCCACCCTGTGCTCCTAGGCTGCGTTCTCCTTTCCTTAGAAAAGCTGATGCCCTCCCTACTTGTGCTCTGAGTTATTTTCTGAAGAATTAAACCATATGCTGTTTTTTTGCTATCTTCAGAATTGTGACTGTGGTCTGTAAGTATCTTTGTATATTTCCCAGCTTTTCTTGTGGGTTTACATTTCTGGTATTTTTTGATGACATCATCACGTACTGCATCTTGTTCATTTTAAGTGTCTGTTTTATCCAGAGTCATCTTATTTTCTACTTTATTAATGAATTTTACCCTTTGACAACTTCATACATGTATATAATGCATTCTGATTACTTTCCTCTATGCCTCCTGTTTTTAATCTCCCTCCCCTCCTTGCTCTGCACCACTTCATACAAGTTTTCCTCCCATACTCACATCTTCATGTTTGGTTTCATACTCTACTGGGTTTAACCATGGATTTTTTTCTGATACTGTTGTGTAAACACTTTTTGTGGGAACAAACCACATGACAACTCTCTATATGTCCCAGTTAGGAACTTAATGACAGGTCAAAGTAATGATTACACCAAGCTCCAACTTGATGAACCAACAAGGTTATTGGGGTTAGGGGTGAGAGTTACTGACAGGTACAGGGATGACTCAAAGGAAACTATACTATCAGAAAGTCCATCCCAGCATAACTGATGGCTGCATAGATAAATCTTCCTCAATTATCTTTCTACAGCCTAAATACCCAAGTGCCCCATCCAGATGGGAAGGAATGTGTGAGAGAAGATGCAATTAGGGCAGACACATACTAATGACTGGGAGGTTCTCTAAGCAAGGCCAGAATCCCAGGTATGGGTCCACTGACCCTGCCCACTGTCTTGGAGGGAGTGTGGACAACAGGTGCAATCTTGATGGTCTCTGACAAGGTGGCGGCTCCTGCACTTGGGACTTTCTTTTGAAGCCTTGTAGGCTGTCCCATTGTCACACAGCTGGGCACTTTTGTCTGCTCCCCTCCGGAAGTCAGATGACCATTATTAATACACAGCAGCATACTTTTGTCCACTCCCCTCTCAATGTCAGTTGACCATTGCTCATCAGTGCTTTGCAGGGTCCAATGAATTTCTCCTCTGACCATTGTCCAGGTATGTCCACTGTAGGCTTACTATTAGCAACCACCTCTGTTGTACTTCATGATTGCCATGGTTGGGTCATTTTTAGAAAATGGCATTTCACAATTCTTTCTTTTCACCCGTCTTTTGGCTCTTGCATTCTTTATGCCTTCTCTTTCACAAATATTCCTGAGCTTTTAAGGGTTCTGTATATGACATGCTAAGGACTGGATACTCCACTATTACTTACAATTAGCATCTTACACAACCATGGTCCTCTGCATCTGCCTCTAGTTACTGCATTCAGAGTTTCTTCTTGAAGCTGAGGGTGGTGTTTGTATTCTTTCTGTAATGGTTACTTTTAACTATTGCTATGAGAGAGCACTCAAAGTCAATCAACTTAAGGGAGAAAGGGAGATTTATTCACCTTATGCTTGCAAAGGGGAGAAACAGACTTTCATGGCAGAGGTGACATGGCTGGAGACAGGCCACATCAAGGCAGACTTCCAGTAGGCTAGTGGGTGATGACCGAAGGCTGGAGGATGCCTGGAGCATCTCTCTGGTTCACTACTGCGAGATTCCAATGAGATCTAGGGAGCTTCCAATCAGATCTAGGGATGGTCTTTTTAATGTAAATGTATTGATACAGATGATCTTTTCAGGTGGTCTCATCTGATCTTAATTAATGCCAGGTGTGTCAAGTTGATACTCAGGATTAACTGTCACACTTTCCAAACTTCTTCACATAGATCATTTTAGAACTATGTTCTAGGTGCTGTGTAATGACCAATAAAGGACTTGAACTTATTTTCTCTAGTCATTAAAAAGAAGGAACTTGTGTCAAAATAAAAATTAACTGTGTCATATGTTGCTGAGCAATTCTTTTAATGCAGTTGAGTTTGCACAAGTACATGTTTGTGTGTGTGTGTGTGTGTGTGTGTGTGTGTGTGTGAGAGAGAGAGAGAGAGAGAGAGACTACAAGGAAGGAGCATTGCATTCTGTTCTGGATTCTTATTTTAAATGGCATTTTGAGTAGCACTTCTCTGGAGAAGCTGCCCCTGTGTACAAACAGCATGCTTCTAGTCACTAAAATGGACTCATGGTGCATTGTTCTTTCCTTGTTTTCTTCTCTCATTAACCATCTCTTGCTCTGTCTGAAGAGTACAGAAGAAGGGCTGCAGAGATGGCTCAGTGGGTAAAGGACTTGCTAAGCAAGCTTAGGCACCAGGGTTCAGAGCCCAGCATTTAAGAAAAAAGTCCTGTGTGAAAGATTTCCATGTGATCCCAGAACTGGGAGGTATATACGGGGACACCTGGGGTCTAGTACCCCTTCATCCCAGTTATTTGAGAAATTCTGCTTCAAAAATAAAAATGGAAGTCAAGAGAAGAAGGAACTAAGTAAGCACATAAATTGAATCAAGAAGTTTTGAATTATTTAAATAGTCCTATAACATATGAGGAAATCTATGAAATAATCTTGAATCTTCCCACCAAAAAATGTCCTGTACTAGATGGATTCAGCAAAGAGTTCTACCAGACATTTAAGGAGCTAATAACACCAATACTCCTTAAAATGTTCCATCAAATAGCAAAGGAAAGAACACTATCAAAGTCTTTCTATGAAGCTAATATCGTCTTAATCCCAAAACCTAATAAAGATACACTTAAAAAAGAAAACTACAGGCCAATCTCTTTGATGAACACAGACGCAAAGATTCTCAATAAAGTCTTAACAAATCGGATTCAAAAACATATCAAAAAGATCATTCATGGGAATCAAGTAGGCTTTATCCCAAGCACACAAGGTTGGTTCAACATACACAAATCAATAAATGTAATTCACCATATAAACCAGTCCAAAGTTCAAGACCACATGATACTCTCGATAGATGTAGAAAAACCTTTTGACAAGATCCAACAGCCCTGTATGATCAAAACCCTACAGAAGGTTGGAATGGAAGGAACCTTTTTCAATATAATAAAAAGCAATATGCAACAAGCCTACAGCAAGGATTCTCCTCAATGGGGAAAAACTTGAAGTATTCCTGCTTCAATCAGGAATTAGACAAGGCTGTCCACTCTCACCACTTCTATTCAATATTGTACTTGAAGTCTTAGCTGAGGCCATAAGACAAGAAAGGGACATAAAAGGGATTCAAATTGTCAAGGAAGAAGTCAAGTTATCTCTATTTGCAGATGACATGATCGTGTACCTGAGTGATCCCAAAAACTCCACCAGGAAACTCCTGGAACTAATACAGAAGTTCAGCAGGGTGGCAGGATACACTATAAATATACAAATATCAGTGGCCTTCCTATATGCCCAGAATGAAAGAAGTGAAAAAGCCCCGAGAGAAACAATCCCATTTACTATAGCCCCTAAAAAAATGAAATACCTTGGTATAAACCTAACCAAGGAAGTAAGAGACCTCTATAATGAAAACTCTAAAACACTAAAAAAGGAAATTGCAGAAGACACTAGAAGGTGGCAATGTTTCTGGATTGGCAGAATCAATATCATAAAAATGACCATCCTACCAAAGGCAATATACAGATTCAACGCTATACCAATTAAAATCCCAAAGCAATTCTTCAAAGAAGTTGACCAAATAATCTCAAAGTTCATATGGGGGCACAAAAGACCCAGGATAGCAAAAACAATCCTGAATAACAAAAACACTGCTGGAGGTATCACCATACCAAATCTAAGTCTGTACTACAAATCCATAGTTGTAAAAACAGCCTGGAATTGACTCCAAAATAGACACACAGATCAATGGATAAGGGTTGAAGACCCAGATGTAAGCCCACACAACTACAGCCATTTGATCTTTGACAAAGGGGCCCAAAAAATTCAATGGAAAAAGAACAGCATCTTCAATAAATGGTGCTGGCAAAACTGGATATTTACATGCAGAAGATTAAAACTGGATTAAAACTTGTCACCATGTACAAGACTTAATTCTAAATGGATCAAGGACCTTGATATAAGGCCAGAGACTATAAAAACCTTAGTTGAAAAGGTAGGAAACTCCCTCAAGCTGACTGGGCTAGGCCAACAGTTCCTAAACGGACATCCAATAGCACAGTTACTACAACCAACACTCAACAGTTGGGATCTTGTGAAATTAAAGAGCTTCTGTTCAGATAAAGACATTGTAACTGGAGCACAAAGGCAACCCACAGAATGGGAGAAAATCTTCACTAACCACATATCTGATAGAGTTCTATTATCCACAGTGTACAAAGAACTTAGAAAACTAAACACCAAGGAAACAAATGGGTCAATTATAAAATGGGCCTTGGAACTTAAAAGAAACTACCAGGGACGAAATTAAAATCTCTAACAAATATCTTAAAAAATGCTCCACATCCTTAGCCATCAGGGAAATGCAAATCAAAACTTCCCTGAGATACCATCTCACCCTGGTCAAGATGGCAAAAATCCACAATACAAACAACACCAAATGCTGAAGAGGATGTGGAGAGAGGGGAACTCTCCTACATTGCTGGTGAGAATCTAGGCTCATACAATCAGTCTGGCGAGCCGTCTGGCAATTCTTAAAGAAGTTAAAGATTGAAATGCCATATGACCCTGCTATTCCACTTTTGGGAATATCCCCCCATACAGCAAAAATTCACCTTGATAACACAAGCACGAAAATGTTCATAGCAGCACTGTTTACAATAGCAAAGTCATGGAGTCAACCCAAATGTCCAACAGTTGACGAGTGGGTAAGGAAAATGTGGTACATTTATGCAATGGAATACTACTCAGCCATCAAAAATGATGAATTAATGAAATTTGCCTAGGAAATGGATGGGATTAGAAACAATTATATTGAGTGAAGTATCCCAGGAATGGAAAATTAAGTTCCGTAGGTACTCCCTAATAGGCGGATCCTAGTACCAAAACCAGGGGGGAACCTAGTATAAACAGGAGGGAAGGGGAAGGAGGGCCCCACCAGAAACAAGGAAAGAGGGGATCATATTACAGCAGAGAAAATAGGCCACCATCAAGGACTGCAATTACGTAATGCGACATCTGGTTAAGTTCACAGACTTTCCTTCCTGATCATTTGCAACTGATGGGGTAAGATCTCACCAGAAGGGGAGGGCATATAGTCTGGCAGATAGAAAGTAATCATTTTGCAAATAGGAGAATGACCCCCTCCCTCACTGCATTTTCCCACTTTTATTCCATCTACCTGTGAATATACTCTTACAATAAAGACTCTATTTTAACAGGTTTTTATCACTGGCTAGGTGGTGACATCCAATACCCATCAGGATGGAGCCAAGCGTATTGCAGGAGCAGCAAAACTGAAAAAAATTCAACAAACCATAATTCAGAACATCAGAGACTCTATATCACCTGGAACCAAGCCAGCCTAATCTCTCCCCATCCTGAAGCTCAGGGAAATTTGCGGAAGAGGGGTGGTAAGAATGTAAGAGCACAAGGATGGGAGGAGTCATGATATGCAAGATACTCCACACAAGTTAGGGCCAAACCAATCATAATAGGACTTTGCATGACCTGCACGATGACCAACACATTATTGACCCCACAAAATCTAGCATGGACTAAAGGCACTAGGATCCTTAGAAGCAAGGGATTAACAGCCACAATAGTGTTCCTATACTTATGGGGAACACAAGAAAGAGTTCTAGTAAGTGCCACTGAGTCCTTACACCTCATTAGAGAAGAGGACCCAGAGGAAAGTTTGACATATACATTAAGGATGCTCCAGGGATGGGGGGCACTGGGAGATTGGGAGGGAGGGGGAAGGAAGGGAAAAGTGGGGAGGGAGCTGGGAGGTCCAGGGAGGGTTGGAGGGAGGGAGGGGCCCGGTGTACCTATTAAGTTTGTATAAGCGGAAATAAATAAATAAATGAATAAATAAATAAATAAATAAAATAAATAAATAAATAAATAAATAGATAAATAAAAGAGAAAGAAGAAGGAACCCGAGATCTACCTCTGGCTCCACATACGCAGACATGAGTGCATGTGTCCTCACATGCATACAGCACACACATGTGAGAAAGAATGAAGGAGAGAGACAGAGAGGGGGGGGAGATAGGGAGAGAGAGAAAAAAATATATAGAGAATATACAGAGTCACTTAGACAGAAATGTCAGAATCAGTCAATATTTATGTTTGGAAGTCTTTGGTTGGAGTTAATTCTGTGCAAGGAAAAGCTCCAAAGTTCTGTAGATAGAAATTATGAGGAAGCAGGTAAAGAAATGAGGGAGAAAGACAGGGAAGGCTATCCAGAGAGAAAGAACAGTGCTCCTTTTACAGTTTTCAGCTGAAGTATTCTGATTCAGGGGTCTTGGATAAAGCTTATGGATCTGTCCTATAACCAGAATTTCAGGGATTCTCCAGTTAGAGACCTTCATTTCTTTCCTGGGGGAACTCTGGGAAACCTTGACTCACCTTTCCAGCCTTAGTCCTAGTCAAAGTCTAAATATTCAACCTAAATATGGTACCACACCTATGCTCACACCTGCAGGCCTTTGAATGTTCTCATATGGGATTTCTTTCCCCTTTTTTTTCACTAGCATCAAGAACCCTGAACCATCACAATGCTAACTCAAATAAATTCTGCGAAAGCTTGAGACACTTCTATCTGTATCTAGTTTCTACATCTTATTAGAGTATCTCATTTTTCTTTATTTCCTCTTATTATTATTATGCTTTCTTTGCAGAAAACTCTCCTGACATCTTTCTTTTCTATTCTCTTCTTGAAAAATCAGTATTGTTTTTGTCTCTAACCTTTATGAACTCAAAAGTCTAAATTCTGGGTCTGGTGAGACAGCTCATTGGGTATAAAGGTGCTTTCTTGCAAACTCATCTACTTTAGTTTGATTCCTAGAGCTTCATGTGACAGAGGGAGCGTCCAGGCCTTATGGTATGCATGTGTATGCCGCCTATATATCCCCATCTCTCTCCCTCTCTTCAGAAGATAAATAAATATTTATTTTTATTTATTTATTCAATTATGTGTGTGTGTGTGTGCGTGTGTGTATGTGTGCATGTGTGTGTGTGTGTGTGTGTGTGTGTGTGTACGTGTAGAACCACGGATGAATTCGCGAACCACCATGGACCCCTCCACCTCCTCCTCATTTACTCAACCCCGGGATTTACAGGCTCCCCCCTACCAGGACCAGAAATGCAGACTGCCCCCGGTTCCGCCTGGCGTCTATACGTGGGATCTGGGATCCCAACTCAGGACCTTCTGCCTGCAAGGCAGAGGCTTAACCCCTGAGCCACCTCTCCAGCCCCGAGATAAATAAATAAAATACAATTTTTGAAAGAGTCCAAATTCCAAGAATCTATATATTCTGCCCCACACTCTGAATCTCTCAGGAACATGCTGATACTTGTAATTAGCCCCTTCTAGGGCCTACATTTTCTCTTTGCTTCATCTCACTTCATTCTTTGGCATTTAAATACCATCTGTAGTATGCCGACTTCAAAATTTGCGTCTCAGCCTATTCTTCTCATGCTTGAGCCGTAGATGTGGTTATACTCTGTTACTTAACCTCTTCGTTTTGACACAAGACAGCATCTCAAAATTCACATGGCCAACAAAGAATCCTTCATTCTATTCTCATTAATTTCTTCTCCTATGTAGTAAAAAAATCAAACCTCAACTACAGATAGGTTTGACCTTTGCTGTTGACGTCTGAGCAGGGGTCTTCAGGCTCGTGGGTGGCATTGCTGAGGAATAACTTCCATACCAAGGATCAGGAGATTATGATTATATATCAGGACAATGTGATTATATGATTGTGTGCATGTGTGTGTGTGTGTGTGTGGGTGAACATTGTGATATTAAAGCATGGAGGTTGGGCAACTATGTTTGTTTCATCTTCCTGTTTGCCGAACAAATGCAGGACCTAAATAACTTGGAAGAGCAAGGGGTTTTATTCTTGCTTGTGGTTCTGGTTATGGTTCATAGTTCAGTTTGACAGGAGAGTTCATACCAGCACCAAGAGCAGAGGGAACTGGCTACACCATATCCACAGAAAGAGCTGAAAGAGGAACATACTTACTCTTCTGTCAGAATGCCTGGATTTCAGCATGTCAAAGTATCAAATAGGCTTTCCTCATTGTGTCTCCCTGCTTTGTGAATGGTCCCACTCAGTATGGGTTGGGTTTCCCATAGGCTTTCTGAAGAATTACCTAACTCAGTAATTCCTCATAAATATATCTAAAGGCTCAGCCCTCAATTGTCAAGCTGACACAATTCTATCTAACTAGTGCTACTATCCAACTATACCTATGGCTAAACAGTATCAATAGATGTGTCAGTCCAAGAGAGACTAGGGGCTGAGACCAAGGACTTAGGCAATCACTCATGCTTATATGGTAAAATACCAATAAAAACTGTGAGTATTAAGCTTGAGTAAATGTCTCTGGTTGGCAACACTCCGTATATACTTCTGTTGTTAACAGATTAGACACAAGCAAGCTAATGCTGCCCTGACTCTCCTCAAGGAAAGGACAACTGGAAGCTTCATCTTGAAGCTTGTTTGGACTCCACTCTAAGTATATTTTTTCCTTGTCTCATATTTCAACCTGGATTCCTTTTTGTAATAAATCATAAGCAAATGATAAGAAAACCATCTTCCATGAGTTTTACAAGTTCAACAATTGGTCTTGAGAACCCTTGGTCATGTGTATTGTGTTCAAAGATGGTATTGTGTCCGGTAACCCCCCTAACTGTATATTTGCCTGGCCTTTCATGTTCTTCTGATGCCTATGATCAGTATTGCTTGAATAATTTGATGAATTACTCAGCCATTTGATAAATTCTCTTTCTCTGTAATTGTGAAGATGTGTGAGCATTTAGTAGTTCAAATACTGAACAACCGAAGAATTGAAGTCAAGAGTCTGAGTAAGTTAATGGAACTCAAGCTGGGGGAGGAAGGGAGGTAGAACTAAGCATTATCAGTGGTGTTAATATTAGTGTAATGCCCACCTACCTCTCTTTCACTATGACTGAGATCAAAGTCACTCTCACTCAGATTTAGATTGCTCAAGAGCCTGAAGGAGTTTTCCTACCTTCACTTCCTAAGTCCACAGGTTTGTCTCCATGCAACAAATACAGGGAGGTTTAAAAAGTATGTTGTTATATTTATAATCCCAGCATGGGATCATGGCATCATTTAAAAAGTCTCAGATTCTCATTAGCCCATTGCCTATTCAGCCTGTCCATTTCTCCAAGGTCACTTCTACCATGTTTCTTTGGCTCCAGGTACATATTCTTCCATAGTGGTCTCTGTGTATGATACTCTTTCCATGTGACTTGAATCTTCACTTTTTTCAAAGTTCTATTAGATATTGACCCTTGAGGTTTGGGAAATGACTGTTGGTAAAGTGATTGCTGTGGAAGCATAAGAACTTAAGTTCAAATCCCAGGAATCAAGCCCATTACAGCAGTTTGAGCCTGAACTCCTCATACTGGAGAGAGAGAGATGGAAAAATCCCTGGAGCTTGTTTCCCAACCTCTCTAGCTGCATCTGTGTGCTCCAGGTTCACTGAGATACCCTGTCTTAAGAAATGATGTGGCAAGTAATTGAGAAAAACATCTGTCTTCAGCCTTTGGCTTCCACATGCATGTGCACACATGTCTGTTCACACATGAACACACATACACAGACACAGAAACACACAGACACACACACACACAGACACACAGACACACACACACACACACACACAGACACACAGACACAGACACACACACACAGACACGCACACACACACACACACACACACACACACACACACACACACAATACTGCCCTTTAGAAGGTTTCCATTGATCCTTTCAAAGTAGAGTTTCCTCCCACCAACATTTTTATATACTCTTTACTAATTTATTTTTTTCAAAAGTCTAACTGGTTTCTGAATGTAAACAGTCTATTTTATAGTGTGCTTGATTATTGTCTGCTTTCACTGTTTGGATGTGACTCACACGAATGCATGTATTTTATTTAGCTTCTTGTAAAATTTGGCTTATGCAGCAAACAAGACATTTAATATGCTGAATTAACAACTGAATGATATACTGGGAGGTCAGAGAGACATGAATATATAATTCTACCCTATACACAGGCTCTCGTAAATAGTAAGGATATAATTAATATTCATTGATTAAAAGCCATAGCAGCCTGCAGTTCTGTATTGAAAGATAGAAAATCAACTTGCTTCCACAATTTATTCTTGAGTTTTCTTTTTCTAGCATGCTAAAATGGGATTTCTCCTCTTTTATGCAGCCTTGAGAGAAATAAATGAATAAAACTCTTATGGAACTATTGTAATATTCAATTCTGCCTCTCTTCTTGCTGTTCTGAATGGAATATGTAGAGTGTTGAGGCACTGCCACTGTGTAAGGATTGTAGAAATTATTCTGAGAAAGTGAACAATGCATTGATAATAAAGTCAGTCCACCAACTCTGTGCATCTCCCCCACACTCATGTTGAAATTAATTGTCATTGCAATAATATTAAGAGAGGGAACTTCTACAAGGTGAGTAGATTGGGCTCCACCCTCATGGTGGGACGGTGCTAGGAAAAATGTTTGAACACAGCCTGATTGGTCCTCCCGGCTTTCCACTTTCTAGTACAGGATCCCACAATATCAAGGCTTTTTGCTTGATGGCAGCTTCTTGCACTCAGATTTCCTAGGCTCTAGACTAGTGAGAAATAAACTTGTTCCTTGTAAATACTACAGCTCAGACATTCTGTTATCACAACACAAAATAGTCAGAGACACAACCTCTTGACACATTACAGTTTTTAGCATAAAACCAACAGTGGAAGTCACAGAATTTTAAAACATTCTTTTTGTTCTTGGTGTTATTTGAGGAAGGTCTTTCTATGTTTCCTGGGCTGGTCTTCAATTTACAGGCTCAGGTGGTCTTCTTGCCTCAGCTTCAGGGACCTGTGATTCAGATGTGTACCCTCATGCCTGGTACTTGGTGGCTCCTTACCTAAGTGTGTGTCTGTGTATTTGTATGACATGGATATATGTGGAATGTTGCCTACCATATTACTGCAAATTCTATAATGACATGTGATTTGAGCACTGTAGTAGTGTTTGTGGCAGGGGATTGGGATTGCAGAATCTGTCCCTCGTGTCTCTTATTCATTGGTAGTCTGGCCATTTCTTTACTGTAATTGAACTAGTCTTCTCTGGTGGGAACATTAAGGGGAACTTTGCCTTGAGTTATGGAGAAGTGAGTTTTCCTGTCATGGTTCATTGCTTCTTAAGAGGAAGGTCTGTAGCTTTCTGTCTGTAAGTAAACTCGTCCAGTGTACAAAACTCACGACAATTTCTGGTATAAATTGAGTTCCTAAGAGAAAAAGAGAGCGTGGGGAGTTTGAGGTGAAGAAGTTCAATGTGGAAGTGAAGCTTGGGAATATCTGGCAATCGGGAAGTAAGGAACACCAGTGACATCCTCACTAGTGAGACATGCAGCTTCTCCGGCAACCTTTCTCTTCCCAGTGAATTATAGCACTACCAGCGGCTGTTCTTTGTGTAATGAAGTAAGCAGAAATGTGAAGTTCCGAGACCCAGATTCTTGTCTGCAGTCACTAATGTTGTTATTTAAGAATATTCTTCAAGATTTTTCCCCACATGAATCATGAGATATTGATTTTTTTCTGCATCCTTTCATGGATGTCCTAGAGCCCTAAGCAAACAAGATATATGGAAATCTTCTGCAAACTATGAAGTGCTATAATAGCAAATATCCTAAAACACTTATCTTTTAAAACGTGCCAAAGTCCACATTCTAAGCAGAAAGCATATGAGCATTCAGCAAAGTGCCAGGAACACAGTAAAAATGCAGAAATGTTGGATCATATTTTGATAATCATTAAGCCATTTTTTTTATTTAAATAGTCCTTTTTTTATTTCAGCTCATAAAACTTATTAGGTACACCAGTTCCCTCCCTTCCTCCTCCTCCCCCCGTACCCCCTGCTCCCCTCCCCACCCCTCTCCCTCCCCATCCCCCAGTGCCTCCCGCCCCAATTCCCAGAGAGTCCTTTCTTGTGCATGTCTGATTTTCCTCTGGGCCCTCCTCTCCGATGATGTACAAGGACCCAGTGGCCTTTCCCTGAACCCTTTCCCGTGTTCCCCTTAGGTATAGGAACACTGCTGTGGCTGCCAATCCTTTACCTCCAAGGCTCTTGGTGCCTTTAGCAGATGCTAGACTTTGTGAGGTCAACAGTGTGTTGGACAATGCGCAGGGCATGCAAAGTCCAATTATGATTGCATTAAGCCATTGTTTATGGGCAAATTAACTATTTTTTGTTATGTTATGTTGCAAACTAATAGTTCAATAGAAATTAAACATTGTGTTTTTATCTGTGAAAGCACTGTATAAGTTTATTTGCAAAAGTTGCAGGAAATATCTTTTTCCTCTCTTTTAATTTTCTTCCTGCTCTCCTTCACAAACATTATTTGCCTCACACTTTTCCTGGCAGTCAGCAGGAAAGGCTGACTTTATCCAAAGGCTTTACCAAAGATAAAGCATGCCTTGCCTCCAAGAGGTTGAAAGTGTAGTAGTGTAAACTGTGCTATCAGCTCTTGTGATTGGTGGGAGAGGCTTTGAGAGCATGGCATAAAAGAGGATTCTTGGATGAAAACATCAAATCTAGATTCAAAGTGAGCTCAAAAAAAATGGTGAATACCGTGCCACAGAATATGGAAGTACAAGATTGCTCTTCAGGAATGCTAACTCAGGGAGCTTAAGTGGATTTTCCGGTCCTGCCTCCTTCTTTCCTCTTCCCTTTCTTCCCTCTTCTCTTCTCTGCTTCCTTACCCTCTTATTTCCTCTCCACTCCCTCTCCTCCCAATCCCTTTATCTTCTTTTTCTTTTTTAAAATTGTCCGTCTGGCTTTCCCTGTTTGATGCCACAGTTCCTTGTATGAAAGACAGGTCTCCTCTGTACACTCAGGAAATTGGCTTTTAATAGTCCCCAGTTTCCATCCTTTCAGTTTCTCAATCTCATGGGAAGGAAAACATTCACTGTCCACCTTTATGATTCAGTTAGAGATGGACAGGTATTAGTCTTCTATTGGTCATCTGCTCATCTTTGAAATGATGGCTGTTGCCAGTGAAATGAATGTGACACTATGTTAGGTCAGGACTGAATCAAATGCCATCCCTCTTACTCGAATGTATGGGAGAGTAATGGAAGAGTGATCAAAAAGGCCTCATTAGAACAATGGAGACATGGCTACATGGTGCTCTTCAAAAGAATAGATCCTGGCCACAACATAATGCATGCCTCTCATGGCGGAAACCATGCAAGATGTCTCTGAAATATCATCAACATGCCTATATGACCATGAGTTTTCATTAATTGCCTATGATGGTCCTTTTCTTCTACGTGGATCTTCTTTCTTGTTGGAAGTAGTCTCTCCCTGCAACCCTTGTTTAGCACAAAAGCTTCATTTTCCAGTAGGTCTCACCAACCTAACTGATTGGACTCACAATGCATGCTTGATCCAACAAGATCAATTAGGGATTTTTCTGTATGTAGACTAGTGAAGACTTGTGGTAGCTATGTATTGTGGGCAGGTATAACAAAGTATCAAAATGTGTGGCCAAGTTACCTCTTATGTGGAAGAAGTTGGTCCATCCTTAGAGAGACACTAACACAAGGAAAGCATAAAACAGAGGAAGTCAAAGTCCTGTGACATTAGAATGTTGGTTCCAGAAATATTGCTAAAGTTGAGTTGTATCTCTGCTTTTCTCGTGGTTATATTCTTACACCTTTTCATTAGCTACAAAACACGTTGCAGTGCCTGAACTTTATTTTTTCCTAAGTGGATTCAAATCTTGTTTTGTCAATGTAAAAACAAGAGCCCCAGCTGATTTACGTGTGAGTTAACCAAGGAGTGGTTAAAGAAAAACCTTTATGAGTACAGTTTAGGTTCATGCTGCTACTTTGAGGAGAGACACAAAAGCTGGGCTTTCAAGAGTATTGACTTTTAAAATGTTAAATTTTGTTTTCCTTACCATAAATAAACAGCAACTTCAATAGGATAAGTGATTTTTTTTTGTTCATAGTCAGTCAGCTAGTGGTGGAGGTTAATCACTTGACTCCTGGTATTTATTAAGACAAACGTTTCCCCCCCATGAATGGGATTTCTGTAACACAAGTAGCACTACCAATGGAGATATGTGGAATTTTCAATTCTAGGTAACAAACACAAATGCTATTTAGACTTACTTTATCTAAAGTTGATAAGCCTTATTATCCCACTAAACAATCCATACCCAGGGTGATTCATACAGTTTTCATTCTTTTCCTTCATGTCATCTTCAATAGTTTATGTACGTTGTACCCTTGTAGCACATCTCACTCTTAGATGGTCACATCTCAAGGGCAGCCCAGTCCCCACTTACAGGCAGTTATTGTTTTCCTGGACAGCCCAACTCTGGAGTCACAGGGCAGAGAGATACCAGATGAAGGAAGATGCATGTTCAGGATGCTCCTGAGACACAGGCAAATGTTTATATTCCCTGACATCCTTCCTGCTGATAAATACATCAAATAGCTGTAAAATAACTTTTTATCTTGGAGATAAGGTTATTCTCCTTTTCACCCTTAATAGGCTGAAGCTTAAAGAGCTACTTTGTTGTTTCTTAACTTCCACAGCTTTACATCTTCAACAGCACTTATTTAAATAATCTTCCCATTACCCCAATGCCTGCCATTACATGTATTTTAGAAAATGACAAAATGATCATAACTATGTAAAGATGCTCTTTTCAAGATGGAAAGAAAAACACATAGAGAGCAATATTTCCTCTTTTCCAATGAGGATTGACTTGAAAGAATGTACATGCAATGGTTCGATTGGTTAAATGCTTCTTTTTGAACTTTTAAAAATTTATTTATTTTGTTCGTGTGTGTATCAGAGGGCATTATGTGTTCCTGTGGTGGACCAAGGGTGACTTCAGGAATCATCTTGGATAGCTTCTCTCTCTCTATCTCCCTCTTTTTTTGGCTTTGCTCTATGATTTCACAGGCTCTACCTTTCAGGCTGGAAGAGCAGGCCATCACCATTTCTACCTGGCATTTTTTTTCTCCCACATTTTATTTTTTCTTAATCATGCTGGCTCAATAGGTACCCCCGTCCTCTCCTCCCCCCTCCCCATCATCCCCAACTGCACTCTGCTCCTTACTCCTTTCCTTTCACCCCCCTCCCTCCTTTCCCCTTTCCTGGTCCCTCCACCTTCCTCCATCCCATCCCTTAGAGCATCTCTTTATGTGGGTACCAGAACCTCCTCTGAGTCCTCCACCCTAGTGAGGGTTCTGAATCAGTGGCATAGCCTGGAGCCCCCTCTTGGAATCCCTGTTAGCATGGGAACTCTATTATGACTGTTTAATCCCTTGCCTGAGAGGATACTATTTTGTGAAGCCTTCTCCTCTGCCATCTGTGCTAGACTTTGGGGGAGGTCATTGACATGTCAGCCATTGTGCAGGTCAGGCAAAGTCCAGTGCTGGCTGCTGCAGCCCTAACTAACTCATATGGAGTATCTTGCATATCATTGGTCCTCCCCATCTTTAAGCTCTTACGTTCTTGTCACCCCTTCTTCCGCAAGGTTAAATATTTTTATATGCAAAATTTAATTAGTTACTTACCAAATCTCATGAAGCCATGGAAGTATAGCTAAATAATAAGAAACTGTATTTGTTTTGCTTTATATCTTAAAGAGAAATTTGATTCTATTTGGTATCATCTCCTTGCACCTTGGCAAGCAGGGCATTATATAATGATGGCTTCACAGTGTGTTTTGATACATTCAAAAGATTCTGCTCTAGGTTCATATCCAGATTCGCCTGTTTTCTTTTTTTTTTTTTTAAACATAATTCCTTGGATCAGGATTTAAGATAAAATATAATGATAATTTTACTCTACTTACTCATTCATAAAGAAAAAAATACACTCTTGATATCTGAAGTCAGGTTCCCTAAGGAAAAGTACTTTTTTTTTCTTTTCTTGGCACCAGACTTGCCTTAGAATGGTGTGGGAAATGTCTGATACGTGTATGTCAGATAAATACAACAGGCAATGTAAATTGAAGGCTATGTAAACATGAAAGTGGAAAAAGTTTTGAGTACATACTGTACAGGACTCTGTAAATGTGTGGGTCACATTGCAAATGGAACATCAGTACATCTCTGTGAGTCAAGTACGCTCCTGATTTACCAACAGATAGACTGAGAAGCCAGACTGGAATACAGCCCCTCGGATCACATCATCCAGCCTTATATTCAGGCCCGGACACAGCCTCATCTGCTCTTGAGGCTTTGTGTTTGTATGAAATTGATCTCTTAGGGCTTTCCACAAACCACCACAGATACAATGGTCGAAAGTTAAGAAGTTCTCTCTGTTAGCTCTGGGGGCTAGCAGTTCCAAATCACGGTGTCGGCAGAGCCACATTCCCTCTGAAACCGATGAAAATGCTTCTTCCAGCTTCTCATATTTGCAGTCATCTGGATATTCCTTTGCCTGTGAAGCTATCACTCCAACCTCTGCCCCAGGCTTCACAGGCTCCTTCTCTGCCTTTGTCTTATGAGGATGCCAGTCATGTCAACTTAAGATTTACTGTATCCAGTATGACCTCGTCTCAATTAATCACATCTATATGACACTATTTCTTCATTAGGTCACATGTAGAGTTAAGACCTGAAAATCTCTGTGTGAGACTTAGATATTGCATAACAATCACCCTACTTGATATTCAGCCAGACAGATGTTTATTAAACACCAGAAAGTCCCATGGCACAAGGTTTGCCTGTTGATGCTGAGGTCCAAAGAAATATAATCCATCACTCTTGCAGTCTGGTTGGGAGGAAAGGTGAATTTCTGTAGAAATAGACATCAATGATGGGTAATTGTGTTCCAGACAGAAGAAAAATCACAGTTCTCTTCTTTCCCTTATGCATTGTCCCTTGCCAGTTGCCCTGTCTGAAATTGACATCTGAATAAGGATAAGAGGGGTCATTTGTTCTGTAGCCAGATGTGCATGACCGTGGCCTGGGAACACAGATTTTGGTTCCCTCAAATTCCATATGTTCTACCGTGGAGAGAGTTTCTTAAAGTTTTACAATCGCAGGTAAAATAGAGCTACAAATCCAGATACTTTTCAAATACACTGGTGGAAATGTCAGACAGGCAGATTATAGGAAAGTGTGTCTATGTGTGTGTGTGGGAAATCTCTGTTTTTGGCCTCATATTATCTGGTTGGTGGGAGCTAGTGGTTTGCTAGATTTATCATATTCCAAAAGGTTTTAACTGATAGTCACAGGGCTCTAAAATGGGCAGAAGAAGCATCAGGAATGGTTATTAAGGGGGTGTTAAAGAGTTCCCAAGATGAATTATGATCAGGTTCTGAATATGCAACATTTTTATCTTCTCCACAGCCATTGAAATTCTAAATCAGTCCATCAGTCTAGTAGGTCACAGCAGCTTCTTTCTAGGAAACGGTGTTCACAATATGCATGGAGTATGAAGAGATGGTGGTACATGAGAGAAGAGATGCCTCTTAGTGGTTCAGAGAGAAGAGTTTAAAGGAGGAGGAAAGGCTAGAAATTGAAATTGAGGCAAAGAACAAGGAAGACAGCAGAGTGCTCAAAATAAGAACTGTTTAATTTTTTTTACTGTGTGTGTGTGTGTGTGTGTGTGTGTGTGTGTGTGTGCATGTGCACACACCACACCATACATACAGAGATCAAAAGGCAACTGTAAGGATTCAATTGTTTCCTAGCACCTAGTGGGTTCTGGGAATTAATTCACGTCATGTGACTTGGCAACAAGTGCCCTAACCTGCTGAGCCATCTCACCAGACCAGAACTGGCCTTCTCAATCAAGAAAATAAGACAGCAAGACAGAAAGTAGGGCAGAGTAAATTTCAGACAGGGCAACTGGCAAGAGACAGTGCAAAAGGGAAAGAAGAGAAGAGGTCCCCAGGGATCGGCATGAGGACATTCTTCAAAACTTCCGAACTTCTTGTTGCAGTGGAGTGAGTACAAAACTGGATAGCAGTATGAATGTAGGGCGGTGTGGACAAATGCTTTGAAGACTACCAGATAATGTTGTTAAGTGAGATCAGCTTCTTTACAAGGATCAACTATGGGTGTAGTTTCCATTAAGGAAATAATGAAATTCCAATAAGGTATAAGCTTGTCTTTAAATTTCAGCTGTGAACTGATTTTTCTTCTCCTCTTTCTTATTCCTTCTCCTCTTCTCTTTTTCTTGAACTAGGGTCTTATTTATCCCAGCAAGCTATGAAGTTGAAGATGACCTTGAATATCTGATGCTCCTGCCTCAACCATTTAAGGTGTCACTGTGCCTATTTGTACACTGTGGGAATAGAACTCAGGGTCTTGTGAATGCCCATTAAGCACTCTATCCTTGAAGCTACATCCATAGCCCTGAAGTGTTCTCATGTCTCTCTTATGTGTCAGGTGTCTTTCTTGTGGTTGAGTCTGCAACAGGGAATGAGGAGGACAACATTCTTCTTACTGGAATGACTCTATTTCCATACAGGAGATAGATAACAAGTACGCTACTGAATACATAGTAATGCAACTTCCCGTCTGATAGGAGCTATAAAAAATAGAAGCATCATGTTCAAAAATGACAAGGAAGATGACAAGAGTTATTGAGCTAAAATTAGTTAATTTTAGTTACTGAGCTAAAATTTTCCAACTAGATGTTAAGTGCAACATATGTATTGAATTCTGGTTATATCACCTACCCAGGTACTAGAGAAAATAGTATAACAAATTCAGAAGGCAACATGCATGATTTTGGTCAGTTTCTTTAAATAACTTTCTGTGTCTTATGAGAGAAATGATGGTGAGCTCTGTAGTTCTCCATTACCTTTGAATCGTAATATTGCACCTGTTCACCTCATTAGTACATCATCCACAAATGTGATGCATGTTTCTTCGATGTCCTAGTCCAAAGGTATGAAAATACAGACCTCAAAGGTTTGTGAGGTGCTGAAATCACCACCATGATTTAAATATAAGTGTTTAAGTATAAATATCATTTGCAATGATTAGAGCTCAGGATGAGGGAAATTGAATTTTCATACGACCTGTAGATTACAAGCTAAAGCATAATGCAGGATGTATAAAACATCTTAATAGAAGGAACATTTTTTCTCCATTCTTTCATTTTTTATATTGCATATATGAATATAGTAAAATAATATTATTTTCAATTCTCATCCCTTAGTTCCAAGTCCCATCTCCCTCCTTTTCCCTTTACAATCCTTTATCACCCTGCCAAAAATTCCCTCTTGTTTTCAAACCTATTCACTTGTATGGCCTTGTGTCTCATCTAGTCTGTCATTGATGACATACGCTTGACATACTTCATTCTCCAGCAAATATCCAGAGACCTGTGGCTATACCATTGAAGACTCTTTTAAAAATGTTCTTGTTAATGCTTTCTTCTCTGATGTTATTTTTTCAGAACAGCTGCAACTCTGGCTCTGGAGTTGGGACAAACCTCTCTCACCTCTTTCAAAAGTATGTCAGTTTCCCAGTGTGGTGGCGACACTGATTTAGCATTCATTAAGAGGACAGCATATTCTGAGTTGAGGACTTAAGTGTTGTTTTGGTTCAAATATTTGTGGGTTTATGATTCGAGGAAATTTTCTGTCAGAGACTGTTGTAGTTTGAATGTGAGTGTCCCCCCCTTCCCCCCCTCCACCACAGGCTCATATATTTGAATGCTTAGCTGGTGTTTGGGAACATTGTGGCACCTAGAGGAGGTAGAGTCTTGGAAAACCTTGGAGGCATGCCATAGGGGACAGGCCTTGAAGTTTTGTAACCTGGGCATGCTTCTCCGTGCCTTGATTTTTTTTTTAATTTTTATTCAATTGTGTGTGTGTGTGTGTGTGTGCGCATGCGTGTGTGTGTGTGTGTGTAGAACCACGGACCAATTCAGGAACCACCATGGACTGCCTCCACCCCCTCCTTGTTTACTCTGCCCCGAGATTCACAGGCTCCGCCCTACCAGGACCAGAAACGCAGGCTGCCCCGGTTTCCGCCCGGCGTCTATAAGTGGGATCTGGGATCTGAACTCAGGACCTTCTGCCTGCAAGGCAGAGGCTTAACCCCTGAGCCACCTCTCCGGCCCCTAATGATGGCTTCAATTGGCCTTCTGCTTCTGCCCCCAGCTGTGCCTTCTGCTAAGTGATTCCCACCATAATGGTTTATATCCTCTCTGGAACTGTAAGCCAAATAAATACTCCTTTATCCCCCTAAATTGTGTAAGAGCACTGTCTCATAGCAATCAATGAAAAGTAGCTGCAACAGAGATATTTGTTGTTGGGAAAAAGAAAACAAAATAAAAATCCCCAAAAAACAAACCATGGCTGGCAAGTACTTTACAAATGTAAAGCAAAGTAAAACCCTGAACCCGTTATTTGGCTTATATGTCTAAAGATTGATAAACTACGTCTAAATATTTCATTTCTCATTACCTTATGCTTTAAAGGTCAGATATGAATGGGGAAGGGCTTTTAAAATGTTACTACCCCAACACAGATCCCGCTCCGATGAGAATGATGAGATAAATAGCTTTGTGCCGGGAAGGCCCTGAAAGAATGAAAGCAGACAGTGTGTTCCCCTCCACCAACCTCACCCCTACATCCTCCAGGAGAACACGTTGGCACATGACAAGGCCAAGAAAAGCAGGTCAATATGCATCAAATAAATTACAAAAGCCCCTTGCTGTGTAGCAGGCCCGGCGAGCCTGGAGGAAGCATGCTGGAGCTGAGCTGTCACCGCATGTACCAGCGCAGTGGAGGATCATGTTCTCCGCCTCACAGTGGCCTTGCTCTTCTGCTGCCATCTTTGTTGACGAGATTCAGGGTGATGGCGGCCTGCGGCTCTGTCAATTGAGAAAGGCAGAGTTGGTTGGCAGCTTCTCTTCTGGGGAGCTGGTTTGCCTCTCTGACTCCTTTCGTAAAAAAGTGTGAGAGCACATGATGTCTGTCTCTTTCTCTGACTTCACTGGTCAGAGGAATCATCTCGAAGGACCTACCAACTGTTGTGTGTGCCTCCCTTGATTGCCTGGGTCTATAGTGACAGATATTATCAAAAAGGCAGAAACCCAGAGCTTAGCTGCAAATACTTACTTCATCTACATAGCCGTGCCTTGATGATCAAAAGGGCCAAACACACATTTTCTTGTGTGCAACCCTGACAGATGTTGTGAGATATCTTTTGCCGTCTCTGCGCTTTGCAGCGCTTCTTGTATGACTTGCTCTCATATAGCCTCTCTCTTATGAATGGATGAGGCTTGATACCTTCCACAGAATGGAGTCAACATTCCACTCATCAATCATTTGCTAAACTGACAGATAGATGCTCCTTTTTTCCTTTCTCTCGGGCCAGTGGTGGAAAGTACTGCCTGACTTTATATGCCGAAAGCTACCTGACGCCAACCAGAGGCAACTTCAAAGCTACTTTATGTCTGACAGAAAACTTTAAGAACTTGTCCCCCATAATGACTGCATACTGGAGAGTAAAGCTTTTTTTCTTGATGTGTATTTACTTTGTCGCTAATCTCCCTCCAGGGGTTTCAAAGTGAACAGGCATAATAAAATGTGGCTTGCTGTTTCACTTCGAATTTAAGGATTGACTGCACCACATGCTTTCTCCAGACTGATTTGGTTATCTCTCAGGAAAGTCTTTCCCCCCTCTGAAGTTCTCCATTCCCAGCAATACTTGAAGAGTGTTCTATTTGACACATACATTTTTCAGTCAACCTATGACACCTTATAACCGCTATCTACTGTCACATGCCGTGCTGGGAGATTGGAAAACCAGGGAAAGAACAAAGACATGAAGATCTCTTTGGAAAGTTCTTCAAATCGAGGAACTGGGGAACCATTTTGACTAGCAAATAATGCCTCTGTTCTGTTTCTAGTTTTTATTGTTTCTTATTCTGTGAAAAATGTGCAATTTTGTGGCATTTTCTCATTATTTGCATTTTATAAGTTAAGGGGATGGTGTAGTTAGGACTTGTTTGGAGCGCACATGCATTGAAATGTTAAATTTGTTTTCTTAGGAAGACAAATTTAGAGTATAGGGGAAAAAACAGATTGGAAAAGAAGTAATGGTTTCATAATTTTAGTGTGATCCTTTGGGTATGAGGAAACAAACTAAGTGCTTTTCTTGTCTCTGTGGGCAACAACTGGAAACACAAAACTAAGTAGAGTTTGTAATGTGTGGAAGAAACATTGTCAATGGTAAGAACCTCGTCTCCCAGGAAGCACCCCAACTGCCACTCATATACCACCTGGTGGTATTCGTTCCTAAACTACACACAAAGTTAGAATCCTTAGCTCGATCGTTAACACATATTTCAGGTTAGTTTTTTTTTTATTTATTTTTATTTTTTTTATTATTATTTATTCAACTGTGCGCATGTGCGTGTGTGTGTGTGTGTGTGTGTGTGTGTATCTGTGTGTGTGTAGAACCACGGACGAATTCGCGAACCACCGTGGACACCTCCACTCCTTCTGCTCTGCCCCGGGATTCACAGGCTCCGCCCTACCAGGACCAGAAGCGCAGGCCGCCCCCGCTTCCACCTGGCGTCTATACGTGGGATCTGGGATCCGAACTCAGGACCTTCCGCCTGCAAGGCGGAGGCTTAACCCCTGAGCCACCTCTCCAGTCCCTCAGGTTAGTTTTTTAAATCTAAGTGTAAGGTGACTCTAAGTTCTGAAGGAGCTAGGAAATTTCTACAGTCATGAAACTAATTTATAATTCCTCGATACTTCTCTCTAGGTGCTAAAGAGTACAACTCTCAGATTCTTACTCCCCCATTTTTGGAGGTCTCAGTACCATCTTATTCCACATTCATTTTCTAAGCTGACAAGATATGTGAGAAAAACAATAGATCCATACAAATCCACTTTGATCGATCTTTTCCTTCTCTAGGAAGTCCCTTAATTTTTTTTATTGCTTTTCTCATAAACTCATCATGGTTCAATTCTTAAGTAAAATTAGACCATTCATTTTGACTTGTCTCCTAAGTGTGTGTGTACCTGCTACCATCTTAGTCTTCACCCTGCTAACGTAAGTAAGATCAGTATAGCAGTTTGATACATTACATCTATCAGAAGAATGGGACTCAGAAAGCAGATAGTTCATGAGTCTCAGGATTTTCCTGAAACCAACAAGATTCAGATTTGGGGTCTCTCTTCAAGGTAAAAAAAGCGGGGGGGAAATAAATAGCTGCTGGGTTAAGCAGCCAAGCATCCTAGAGTTGCCTTGGGTTTATTGCTAAAAATAACCCTTGGTTATATTCCTGTAGGTAATCCCAGGATTACTTACTGGTTTACCAAGTTACACTCTGACATGATCATTAACTTTGGTCTGTTGTCAAATCCCTATCTGTGAGGGGCAAACGTTTGTGTGGCATCTCCCCAGGAAATGTATCACACATGTACTGAGCCTATATTCTGGGAAGACACCATATTGCCTGGGATTTGAGAGTTACTGAAAGATTAGATGCAACATATCCCACCCTTAAGGAGCTTATAATTAATTTTAGGAGATGAGAAACTTATAGGAAGTAGTTACGCACTGATCCAAGATGAAATTTGCAGAATGTTAGATTTAGGGAAGCCTGGGAAGGTCTCCTGGAGAAGTTGTGACTCACATACAGTTGAAAAAAAAAATGAAAGATCTTTTTGTCTGGAAAAGAAAGATATGTTGTGAAAGGCAATAGGACCTCAGGATGACCCTACAGCCTCTATGATCTTAGAGATCTCTCTTTGTTCTATTACGGAGTATCAAAATAGACTACTACATGCACCATTTTTAGGAAGATTATTAGATAAGTCAGCCACAAGATGGCTGAAATCCTCTAGGTTAAATTATAACATCCAAACTTCTTTGATATGAACTGAAAGACTTTGAGGGTCCTCTATGTTTTCATAGTTTTCTCTCTATCTTCATTGACCATGATAGGATGGTTCTCTCTCTCTGTCTCTCTCTCTGTCTCTCTCTTTTCCTCTCTCTCTATCTCTGCATGTGATGTATGTGCATATATATATGGCTCTACCACTTTCTACTTTATTCCCTTGAGACAGTGTCACTTATTTGCAAGTCCCAGTTATCTTCCTGCCTTTACCTCCCACATCATGGGGTTACAGACACAAGTGAATACATTTTATTTTAATATGGCTGTTGGGGATTTGGACTCATGTTCTTAAGCTTTTGTAGTACACTCTCCTACCTACTGAACCCCTTCTCTGACCCCTGATGATGTGTCTTTAAGAATGTGAATCCAATGAAGACAGTTCATTTATTCTGTGCACTGCCTAGTTAGATTCTTTTGACTTTATGACCATCATTTGTAGGTCAAACGTTTTTACCAACATGTGCTTTTAATTGCAACGGACAATTAAGATGACAGGACACAAACGACTCGATGAAAAGGAATGATGACTATAATAGATCGTTCCCTAAGAGAGCATAAAACACAGTGACAGAAGCAGCTAGCAGTGTTCCTCTTGTAGACGAAAAAGGGCACATCATAAGGAATTCAAAAGTTTTATTACAGACTTGATGTATTAAAGACCTGAAATGTGGCCAAGGAGCTGAAGTTCTATTGAGTCTGTTTGTTTTAAAACACATCTCTTGAGTTCTTAGGGACATGCTAAAAGGACATGATTAATCTGGTGTGGAAGCAGGTGGCCACCTTCTTTACCTAAATAGATCAATTTGATGAAGTCCTCCTGATGTGCAATCTGCTTAAGAATACCTACCTGTTTATTGGGCATAGTAATCAGATTATAATTTGACTCATTCTTCCTTCCCTTCTGCCAGTGCCCAACACAGAGGCTCTGTGCTGACAAATGGTAAGGCTTCCCTCTCATGTGGCCCCAGTGGGCCCTGCATCCTCATATGCTAGTGTTCCTGCCCTGGTGGAGATTGCAACTTCTGTTTTACTGGCTGACTTTGGCTGGCTCCAGTGACACAAGCTGCCATGTTGTGCATTGTCCTATGGCAAGGACCATGTGACAAAAAGGAGGGCAGCCTCTAGTTTACTGAGGCAAAGGCCTTGACTCCAACAGGCTGGAGGGACCTGGAAGGAGATTCTTCCCTCATTGGAACCTGGAGGTGAGACCTCGATCCATTGAATAACTTGGTGGCCGTGTTTGAGAGACTCTGAAGCAGAGGAACCAGCAAAGTCATGCCGGGACTCCAGATCACGGAGGGGACTGTCACATGTGCAGCTTTAAGCTGCTGTATGGTCATCTAATCACAGCATTGGCCAAGTCACATCCTCCTTGTTAGTATCTGTGAATGAGTTAGTAGTTGCTCTCTTTGACTCTCATGAGGCAATGGTCTCCTTCATAATCATAAGAGAAAAAGATTCTTCTCTTGCCTTTAGACAACTTTCCCAAGAGTGGACAACTCCACTAGAAGACTTTCTTCCAGGGGTTTTGCCTTTATCCTTCCAGCGTCCATCTTCAAAGGTTGAAGTGAACACTCCAGCAGCACGGTGACGGGGACAGTTGAGACCCAGGGTTCTGAGCATGTGCCGCTTTCTCCTCGTGGACATTTAGCAAAAGGGGTAGGGTTTGTTCTTGCTTGTGACACTTATAAACCATTTATGCTTTCAAATGTCCCTCCTGCGACCTTAGCAGGTCTCCCTACTTGTGCCAATAGGAGACACCCTCCAACTCAGCTGGAGCAGAAGAATGCATTTAGAACCATGAAGCTTATTTATACCTTAATAACTGGACAATGTGACTGTTGTAACAAACTGGTTAAACATTACCTTGTTTGAGAATTATGTAGTATCTGCTTGGCGAGTCTCAAAAACCTTTCAGGAGAGAAAGCACAGTGGATGGTGGTAGTTTCCTGGCTTTGTACTGGCATTAGGGTGACAATTTCTAGCTAGTGGTTTTCACTAAGAAGGCTGAAACAGATTATAGGTTATTCTTTGTATTTCTCCACATTTCTTTTGGTTTTGTTTTCAATTGCTCTCTTGAGAGAAAATCGAGTGCATGATAGGAAAGACAAGCCAAGAAACCTTATAATCTGACTCACATTCTCAGGAGATTGCCCTTGATATATGAAGCTGCTCCCCGAGTCTTCCCTGGAGTTTATTTATTTGTCCAAGCTCCCCAGGCTTAAATGCCTCCATTTATCAATACTGAGCTTCACCACGCTGGGTCTGCTGAGCTCATCAGGATGAGAACTTTTTAATTTTAAAAAATAAAAAGACTAACATGCATGCATAATCCTTGGAGAAATACTAGGCTCTTTTACTGACTACTGACAATTGAGTTTTATGTTTTGTTCCCTGTTTTAGGGGGAGTGCTAGGATTGGGGTGATAAGGAAAAGGTTGACTGGAAACTTCTTAAAGAAGCCAAGATTGTTTGAAAAGTTAAGGCCTCAAGCCAACAATTCTTTCTTCACAATCTTCTTCCTTTCATGAATAACAGTAATCCTACTGCATGCCAACAATGATGCTTGGACCTCAGACTATCACATGATACAAAACTGCCTCTATGGACAAGGCAAAGTAGTTGGGACACAGTCAATGACCAGTTTCAGTGCAGCAAGAATAAGTCCCAGACATCTGACCGTGTAGATAGGAAGACATTCTTACATTAAAAGCAGTGAAAGCAACACTGGAGTAGCTTGTGACACTTGAACGGCATGCTATAGCCATGCATAGCACATCACATGTAAATTACACATGTGTGATGCAGTGTGCTCTGGAGGACAGACCACACATGCTCTTGCTGTCTGTCAGGGTCCTGCCTCGTGTGGTTATTTCTGCCTTGTCTGCATACTTCATCTTTTAGTTTGTCTTTTTCGACATGTGTTTGTATTGTATTCATTATGTGCATGTGTGTATGCATGTGTGTACATATGCATGCGTGTGGGGACTAGAGGTCAACATTGAATGTCTTCCTCTATCACTGCCTTCATTCCCCCCTTTTTTAAATTTTGTGAAAGTTTTTATATTTATCTTTTTACTTTATTGAAATTTTGCTCTTTTGCAGTTCATATATGCCCACAATGGAATCTGATTTTTCTCCCCTCCAGTCTTCATCTCCTCCAGCCCTGCTATCTCTGCTTCCTAAGTCTTCCTCCCACCTTCATGCCCTTCTTTTCTACTATTTTTTGTCTCCTTCCCTCTCTTCCCTTTCCCTTTCCCCTCCCCTACCTTTCTCTTTCCCTCCCTTCCCTTTCCCTCCTCTCCCCTCCCCTCCCCTCTCCTTTCCTTTTTCCTTTCTTTTCTTCTTGTCGTACTGAGTTTCCCCAGGGACTTTTCCAAGGTCCTGGGCCTGGGATAATCTCTTGGAATCTAGAAGACCCCCTCTTGGCTACATAACTGGGTATTTTGCCTCCCCATCTACACTCCACCTGTCATCAGTTCTTTGTAGAGTCCCAATGGATTTCTCATTGACTCATAGCTGGCAGTTGACCACAAAGGCGTATGGTCACCATAGTGTCAGTAGCTACCTCCGTCCTGGTTTCCTGGTTGCCAATTCCATGTCTGTTTTGGAGGATGGCATTTCACAATCTTGTTCCCTATTGTCTGTCACTATATTCGTTTTGTGTCATGCTGAGGACCAAGTCCTTAACTTTCACTTAGTCTCAGTGTTTTGTGCAGCCATGATTTTCAATATTCGATGACAGTTAGCAGAAAATGGATGATTACAGAATGCTTGGCTTTTTTCCCATCTTACGTTTTTGAGACAGGGTCTCTCACTGAGCCTGCTGAAGCTCACTGTTTCAGAAGTCATGGCTATTTCTGCCAACCCTTCCCTACCTCTGTGCTGATGTGCAGTGCCACACCTGGAGATGTGACATGGGTGCTGGGATCCAGCCCAGATCCTCATGCCTTAATTGCTTTACTCACTGAGCTGTCTATCACACTAAGTATTGCATTTAAAACAAAAGGAATCTAAGGTTAGTGGACAGGACATAAACACGTGTACTGGTACTTAAAAAGTAGAGAGATTCTACATGTAGCCTTCAGGTTGGGAAATAACCAATTCTTTTTAAAAATATTTGATTCATTTATTTTATTTGTGTGTGTGTGTGTGTGTGTGTGTGTGTGTGTGTGTGTGTGTGTGTATCAGAAGTCATTGTGTATCCCTGTGGAGGACCAAAGGTGACTTTGGGGATCATCCTAGAATGCTTCTACCTCTTTCTTGCTTTGCTCTGGGGTTTCCCAGGCTCTGCCCACCAGGGCTGAAAGTGCAGGCTGCCGCCATTTCTGCCTGGCATTTTTACATGGGATCTGGGATCTGAACTCAGGACCTTCTGATTGTGAGACAGAATTTTAACCTCTACGCCATCTCTCCAGCCCCCAGAGATACTCAGTTCTTAAAACAATAATAAACAAACATGTGGCAACTGAATGTGGTCTTTTTTTTTGATGTGTTTACTTAGTTACTAGACTAGGTTATGAGGAAAAATCTAGGGCATTACCCATTATGTAATATAAACATCTCACATTTATTTAGACAAACCCTAATCTAGGTGTTGCTTTGGAGGATTTGTTTGCAGATGCAATGAAAACCCATAATAAGCTGACTTTAAATTTTGTAGATTATTCTTGTAGCAAGACGTTTCTATATGATCCTTTGAATAGGAGTCGACGCATGATGAAAGAGATTCCCAATAGCAGCTGGGCATACAATTGCTTTCTTGTTGATAGAAATTTGTTTTTGCTGCATGAAAGTGCTTAACAAAATTAAGCAAGCCAATTTCTTGTAATAAGTTATTCTCTCTCTCTCTCCTCCCTCTTTCACCTTTATGTTTCTATGTGTATCATCTGTCTTCTATCTGTCTGTCTGCCTGCCTATCTATCTATCTATCTATCTATCTATCTATCTATCTATCTATCTATCTTCATCATCATTATCATCATAATTTATCATCATCATCCATCTATCTCCATTAGCTATGTATGTATCCATCCATTTAGCTAGTTTTCTTTAGTATCTCCAGGGAAATGGCTGTAGGCTTTTCCTGCTGATGATGACATTTTGGAGGCTCAAGTTTCTAATGAAATGGTATGTTGTTTGCCTGAAACCTACTCACATCCAGTTGTACACTTAAATTCATACCTCAAATGAATTTAAAATACATCAATGTGTATGAGGTGTGAGTAGTTCTATTTCTGTGGTTGCAGTCTTGCATTTTAAATCTTTAAAATCCTGTGACCTCATTTAGCATTTATTTTATGTGTAGAACACCCATCCTTGCTCATGAAACTGGGAAGACTTTATTCATAAATCTGTGTGAAAATGGCCTAAGACTATTTTCTGAGTGTTGGTTGGCTCTTGGTCCACTGGCTTTGCCTGGCTTCTTTGGTTAAACTGTGAAAGGCATCTGGTCACTGGGTGAGCTGCCCACATGAGTCCATCACTGATACTTTCAGTTTTTCCTGGCTCTGTTCTGGAATGGTGGTGTCTCCAGCTGGCCAGATGGGAAGCAACAGGTGCCAACCCCCTGCTGGAACGTTTTAAAACAACACTGCGTATAATGTAATTAAGTAGGGATGACTGAAGTCCCAGTGCCTTTACTGCCTAGAGTCATGTCTACACCCAATCCAGAACTTTCATCGTGTGTGTTTGTGCTTTTATGGTCAACACCAGACTCTTCGGTGCCATCTTTTTGATTCTTGCAAAATACAGAAAAGGCTTCAGTTTTTATAGCTTTATACATCATTGATTGTGTAAGAAATGTGTACTCATAAAAATGGACAAATGAAAATAAGGATTAAAATCACCCATAATCTGGAGCTGGGAGATGGCTTAGTGGATAAGGAGCTCACTCAAGCATGAAGACTGACATTCGAATACCTAGGTAAAACCTCAGTGGGTCTGGTGGTTGTCAGCAACCCAGCAGTCAAGACACTTTCTGGGGAAGGCAGGCCTTTCTGGGGAAGGCAAGCTTACTAGATCAGTTCATTTGCAAGCCCTGGTTCAAGGAGAGATCCTGCCTTAATAAATAAAAATAAAGTGGGGAGTGATTGTAGGAGACACCAAATGTCAGCTTGGGGCTTCCACTCAGCAGCTATGTGCAAGTGCACATGCACCAGCAAGCATACAGTGCACCTTGCATATGTGGCCCCATATGCATATATGCATTCTCTCTCTCTCTCTCTCTCTCTCTCTCTCTCTCTCTCTCACACACACACACACACACACACACACACACACACACACTGCCCATTATCTTTTGGCGGTGACAGCCATGACCACACTTGTACAAGGGTTTGTTTTCTGCATTCTGAAGTCACAGAGTTCCTGCTCCATTATGTATCTTTATGACCCCTGGAAACTCTTCCTCTTTATCGAGACCTTTGCCACATTACTTCTCATAGTTTCAGCCAATAGAAGGCCTTGATGGTAAGATCTTTCCACCTATCCTTCTCCATCAAATATTCCAATTTTTCTGGTCATAGTTCTAGATCTTTCCAGAAAGTCCCATCTCTGTGGTTTTTTTTTCCATATTTAGTCTCCTCTCATTGATCCCAGCTCCTGAAATCTGACAGTACCAACTTTTTTTTTTTAATCATCACTCTTGGTTTAACATATGACATGACTTCCACATGCTGATTTTCTCAGGTTTTGTTAGATATCTCTATTCAACACCTTTCAGTTCTTGCAATATCTTTAGGAATTCTTCTGAGGGCTCAGGGGTTAAGCCTCTGCCTCCCAAGCAGAAGGACCTGAGCTTAGATCCTGGATTCCACATAAAAATGTCAGACAGAAATGACAGTAGCTTGGACTTTGATCCTGGAAGGCAAAGCCTGTGAAACTCCAGAGCAAAGCATTGAAGGAGGCAGAACAATCCAGGATGATTTTCAAAGTCACCCTTGGGACTCCACAGGGACAGGCAGTATCATCTGATACACACAGACACAGCCACATATACACACACATATATACAAACACACACACAAAACTTCTGAGTTTCTCTTGATAATTATGGATAATTCTACTCACTCTCTTAACATGTTAGGGCTTCACCTTATTTCTATCAGCATTAACAAAGAGTAATTTATATACATCAATGTTTATCAGTTTGAAATGTATAAATGAAAACTTTTCTTCTCTCTCTCTTTCTCTCTCTCACTCTGTGTATGTGTGTGTGTGTGTGTGTGTGTGTGTGTATTTATGCACACAGAAGCCTGAGGTCAAAACAAGTGTTAATCCTCAGGAGAAGTCCACAGAGTGTCTCACTGTTTCTCTGGTACTTAAGTCATGTCAATGATTAGGCTAGGCTGGCAAATAAGCAAGGCTCAGGGACCCTCCTGTCTGCATCCTTAGTACTAGGATTACAAGCTCACAGACCAGCTTTTGATGTGGGTTCTGTTCCATCACTTCACTGCTATAACAACACAATTAGTACTTGCTAATTATGCCTTCTTATTAAGGAAAGTGAAAGAATTTTCCAGATTACATACTGTTACTTATATAAATTGAAAGATACTTCATCTGACAGAATTTTTGTATATTATAGCTTTTCATAGAGGCCTATGCTAAACAGCTTGTAAATCTCATAAAACTTTTAGTGTGAAACACAATTTCTCTTTTTCTCTCATTCTTTCACACCCATTTTAAATTAGGATCTTGGGGGCTGGAGAGGTGGCTCAGGGGTTAAGCCTCCGCCTTGCAGGCGGAAGGTCCTGAGTTCGGATCCCAGATCCCACGTATAGACACCAGGCGGGGGTGGGGGGTGGGGGGTGGGGGTGGGGGATGGGGGGTGGGGGGTGGGGGGTGGGGGGGGGGGAGGCAGGGGGGGGCGGGGGTGGGGCTGCGCTTCTGGTCCTGGTAGGGCGGAACCTGTGAATCTCCGGGGCAGAAGAAGGTGGAGGTGTCCATGGTGGTTCGCAAATTCGTGCGTGGTTCTACACATATACAGACACACACACACACACAGAGACACATACGCAGCGTGCACATGCGCACACACATACACACGCACATGCACACAGTTGAAAAAATAATAATAATAAAAAATTAGGATCTTGGAGTTACTGTTAAATTATACACTGAATACTATGAAGATCTTCAAAACCACTTTGGACATGTTAAAACTTAAGCAATGACACTGCATAGTTGATTGATCATTGTTATGGTTGCATTTTGGTGTCAACTCAACAGTTGCAGACTGTTTGGGGCACAGCTGTGGAAGGTTAATGGTTAGAATGGCCCCTGAACAAGTCTGCCCATACTTGATTGATTGCTGTGGAGAACCCAGCCCAGAGTGGGTGGAACTTTCCAGTGGTGGACCAGATAATAGGAGGTGCAAGGAGAAGGGATTTGCTCTTCCCTTATCGACTTGCTGTGTAGTCCACTCTGCATGCGTTGTGTGCTTTCAGAGCGTCCTGGCCTTCTTTGATGCTGGCACTGCTGCCTCTGTCCTTGGCTTGTCTTTTCCATCATGTTGTTGCTGTTCCCGCTGCCTTTGGAGCCTGGTCTCTAGGCCTTGCTGCTGTTCACTGTTCATCACCAGTTGTTGGAGCCCAGCTGTTCTTCACCGAGATCAGAACTCAGCATCTTCAACCCTCCAGAGGAGCAAAGGCTTGAGACCTTCTCAGGATCTTTTGGCTTTGTGGAACATTCTGGTCAAGAACGAGGCGGCTGCGAGTGGCTGCTTTGAAGGACACTGTTTTTATTGTGACTTATTTTAATAAACTTATTTATATATATTGCATTCTATAGATTCTGTTTCTTCAGAGAACCCTAATACAATCATGTATGGATACATATATGTATTGATTTCACAAGAGGGCAATGAAAAGCTAAAGCGTTTCAAACCCACTGATCAATAGAATCCCAGGGAAAAGATTGGCCACAAAGATCCAACAAGGCTTTATATTTTATGAATACACACACAGAAATGGACATATATATATATATATATATATATATATATATATATATTTGGAGAAGTAGTGGTTAATTTGCAAAATGGAGGAAGGAACTCCATGAGCTTTAGAGGAAGATACTGATAAGAAGTGGCTGATTCCTCTTGCTCCCTGAAACCAAAGGATTAGCTAATGTGACTGCTGTCAATTTATTTGTGAAGTATTCATAGCTAGCCTTATCATGTAGGGATATGGAAACTTCCCCAGAGAACTGATAAGTTCCTTAACAAAGAATCCCAGATATTGTATTTTGGATGACCCTCTCCAATTTGAATGAAAATTGAGTTTGCAGCCTGCAGGTTGGAGACTCTTCGCCTGGTACATGCTCTCTGCTAAATATTAGTGAATAAACAGATTGCAAGATTTTTGAGAATATCTTTTACCTAAAAGAAAAAATGTCATGAATATAAGAAGCAGAGATATTCTAGAGAGAAAGGAATAATCTATAAAGATCTTTGAGGAACATTCTAAATTTGAGAAGTGAAAAAATGTTAATTGATCCATAAGATGAAGATTGTATAAAATTATGCATTCACATGAAAAAAATGCATTTAGAATAAGAATATATTAAACTCTAAAAGTAAGTGAATAGTGGGATAAAGGTCAAAGAAATAGTTCAAAGAGCAATACAAAAAGAGAGAATTAAAGTAGAATAGACATACTGGAGTTTCAAAGTTTACTTAAATGGATTATAGAAAGAAAAGTAAAGACAGAAAGGGAAGTTGCTGTAGAAATAGTATAAAATGAAATATTATAAAAAATTCTACAACTGGGGGCTGGAGAGGTGGCTCAGGGGTTAAGCCTCTGCCTTACAGGCGGAGGGTCCTGAGTTCAGATCCTAGACCCCATGTATAGACACCGGTGGAAGCGGGAGCGGCCTGCATTTCTGGTCCTGGTAGGGCGGAGCCTGTGAATCCCTGGGCAGAGTGAACAAGGAGGAAGTGGAGGCGGTCCATGATGGTTCCTGAATTTGTCCGTGGTTCTACACACACACACACACACACACACACACACACACACACACAAACACGCATGGTCACACACATACACATCATAGGCTTCTAGAATGAGAATTTAGTTACACATAGAGAATCTGAATGGAATAAATCCCTTAACAAAAAAAAATCAGAAGTAAGAAGTGCTAAATCATTGACAAGACTATTCACAAAGAAGTTGATTTTCAATTATCCATTAGGGATAAAAATAGAATTGTTATGTTCAAGCACGAAAAATAAAGACATACAATGTCAGTGCACATTTGCAAAAAAAAAAAAGTATACTGGAGGACACTCTAGCAATATATGGAATAGAGTCAGAAGGTACAGACTTCAGATTACTGAAAGGTAGACCTAACACAAATGACCCACTGAGGGACCACCAGAAATGTCAGGGAGGAATACTGTTGTATGACTGCAGTGTGGCTAGACTAGTGGGTAAGCAGTGCAGAGTAAAGAAGTAGAAACTTAGGAGCTCTGCAAGGAAAACCTCAGGAGGAAAAAGCATATTCATGCATGAGCATGTCCATAGGTGTGTGTGTGCATATGAACATGCACGTATCTTACTCAACTGTGTGTTGTGTCAAACTTGTCCAGATATGATCATTTAAACTCTAACTCGTACTTAATGTATATATTTATATGCTGATATTATATATTTGATATAGTATTTAACATCTCATATAAAATCTAAATGCATACTCATAGAAGTGTGGGGATGCATGGCTAGTTAGGAAACAAGATGTTAAAGAACAAGAGAGTTAAGTCCTGGCTGAAGTGGGGCAGCACATGCTTAAATCCTAACATTCAGGAGGCTAAGGAAGGAGGATTACAAACCAAAAGATGACCTAGGCTATATAAAGAGACTGTGTATAAGTAAAGTGAAGCAAAGCAAAGCAAAACAAAAAAGGCTCAAACCAATAAACGCGCAAGAAAAAAAACAAACAAAAACACTAGGACGCACTAAATATTGTCTATTTTTCAGATAAATCCCTAACCAAGAATTCAAAAAATAGCAGCATATTTACTTTTAATATTTGGGGTTAAACATGGAAGAAACAGCTGAAGGAGTTGAAAAAAGTCTTTTGTGGAAGGGGGGACCAGAAGTGGGCAGAAGGTAGGGTTTACACATCTTTTCACTTGTAATTTCTTGCTAACTAATACAAATCTTTTGATGACTCTTAAGAATGCTTACTTAAATGAAGAGTAGTTATACCATAGCAGGGAAATTCCTTTAATCTATTTCTTTGCATTGTTATTATGATGGTGGGGGTGGTGAAGGGGTATGTGCATATGCACGCACACCCATGAGTGCTCATGTGCACAGAGGTGGTTGTAAAGTGTCTTTCTCTCTAATTCTTCTCATCCTCTTCTTCATCTTCCTCTTCCTTATTCTTTTTGACACTTTTCATGGGGTTTCTCATTGATTCTTTGGCTCACTGAGACTGGCTGTTCAAGTACCTTAAATGCTCTTATTTTTCTCTCCAAAACTGGGATTCCAGGCACAAACTGCCATGCCATGGCTTCTTACCTGAAATTGTTCCTCATGCCGGTGCCCACCAAATTATCTCCCTAGTCACTTCTTGAATACATTTCGTCTTTATGGTTTTCAGTACATCACGAATCCTAACCCAAGATCTATTTATGCCATTTAGTAGTTCTTTTTCCTTTTAAAATTATATTTACTTATTACTCTATATTCTGTGGAAATGATCAAAGTCATGGCCTCTCATATATCAGAGAAATGCTCTATCACTGAGCTCCAATTCTACTTCATTTTATTTTATTTCATTTCATTTCATTTTTATTTGATACAGGGTGTCCTGGTTTCTTATCTCATTGATGTGACAAAGAACCTGAATAGAAGTAAACTTGAGAGAGACGGGGTTTGTAAGACACACAATTCCAGATTATAGTTCAACATTCCTAGAGGCCACAGTATCAAGAGCTTGAAGCAGCTCCCTTTACGCCCCACCCCGCGCCGCCGGTCGGGACGCGCGCGCGGTCCAGCCGGGCCTCTCACCCTGCACCCTAGGTACGTCTCCACCCGCGCACCGCCCACCAGGACCCCAGGTCAGCCCACAGGGACCCGGCTCCGACTCCCACCATCCAGCCGAAGCCACGCGCGGGGCCGAGGGACGAGGAGGACCTCCCCCTGCGCCCGGGCCCCGCCCCAGCTGCCCTCGGGTTAAATAGCTCCACGCTGACGCCCCCATCCTCCCTTTACACCCCACCCCGCTCCGCCGGTCGGGACATGAGCACTGGCCAGCCAGGCCTCTCACCCCGAGACCTAGGTAAGTCTCCGCCCGTGCCCGCCCACCAGGACCCCAGGGCAATCAATTCAGTTTAGTGAAATTGAGAGATCTTAAGAGTTAAAATGACAATGCCAAGGCACCAAGAGCCTTGGAGGTAAAGGATTGGCAGCCACAACAGTGTTCCTATACCTAAGGGGAACACGGGAAAGGGTTCAGGGAAAGGCCACTGGGTCCTTGTATGTCATCGGAGAGGAGGGCCCAGAGGAAAATCAGACATGCACAAGAAAGGACTCTCTGGGAATTGGGGCGGGAGGCACTGGGGGATGGGGAGGGAGAGGGGTGGGGAGGGTGAGCAGGGGGTATGGGGGAGGAGGAGGAAGGGAGGGAACTGGTGTACCTAATAAGTTTGTATGAGCTGAAATAAAAAAAAAATGACAATGCCAAAGTCAAAGTGCAAATACATCAGAAGCAACACTCAAGTAAACAAATTTCCCACTGAAGAAATTAATCCCATAATGTTAGACTCCAACCAGAACAAACCCACGGAAAAAGGCCATAAAAGCCTCACCCAGGATAAAGACTTTCAAAATGTGATCATTACCATGTTCAATACTATGAAAGAGGAAATCTGGGAGGAATTACATAATCGAATCAATCACTTTGAAGAGGAACACAACAGACATCTGGAGGAGTTGAGAAAAACAGTGCAAGAAACAAAAAGTGGCATAGAGCAGTTAAAACAAACTCAAGCAGAGTTTAAAACTGAGCTAAAAGACAAGTTATCTTCAACCAAGAACGCCACAGAGAGTCTTATCAACAGAACTAACGAAGCAGAAAACAGAATTTCAGACCTTGAAGATAAAGTGGGAGTACTAACCAGCTCAATGGAAGAGGTTGTTAAAACCAAAAACATACTTGAGAGAAATATCCAAGAGATATGGGACACCCTGAAGAAGCATAACATGCGTATTCATGGAATACCAGAGCAAGAATCTCAAAATACCACTCCTGAAGAAATTTTTCAAACGATCATCAAGGAAAACTTTCCTCATCTAAAAAAAGAGAGGCCCATCCATATACAAGAGGCATTCCGCACCCCAAACAGATATGACCAAAATAGAAGCACGCCATGGGAAATAATAGTTAAAACACTCCACATTCAAGATAAAGAACTGGTGCTGAGAGCTTCAAGGGAGAAAAAACAAGTCACTTTTAAAGGTAAACCTATTAAAATAACAAATGACTTCTCAGTCGAAACAGTAAAAGCAAGAAGAGCTTGGAGAGACATACTTCAAGTATTGAATGAGCAAAAATGTCAACCCAGGCTGATTTACCCTGCAAAAATATCAGTCATGATCGAGGGAGAAAGAAAAATCTTCCAGCACAAAGACAACTTTAAGGGATACATGTCCACCAAACCAGGCCTTCAAAAAATGCTAGAAATGATACTCAAGCGTGAAGAAAAAAACAGGCATATCCAGGAGAACAGAAGGCAAGTATAACACTATTAAAAGTGAAGCAATATACTTATAAAAACTACTAAACATAATAAATGTCTGGAATTAACAATAATCTCTCCATTATAACACTAAATGTTAATGGAATTAATTCACCGATAAAAAGACACAAATTACAAACATGGATTAAAAATCACAATCCATCAATCTGCTGCCTGCAGGAAACCCATCTCACGACAAAAGATAGGCAGGCTCTAAAAGTAAAAGGCTGGTCAACAATTCTACAAGCAAATGGAAGCAGAAAACAGGCAGGGGTAGCCATTATGCTATCAGACAAAGTGGATTTAAAACCAAAGAAAATTATAAGAGACACAGATGGATACTACATTTTTGTCACAGGTACAATTCACCAGGAAAACTTCACAATACTGAACATACATGCACCCAATACGGGCCCCTCCACATTCATTAAGAAAACCCTACAGCATCTAAAGCAAGAAATCAACCCCCAAACGATAATTCTTGGGGACTTCAACACCGCCCTCTCTACATGGGATAGATCAACAGGTCAAAAGCTCAACAGAGACACTTTGGAACTTAATCAAACCCTGAAAGAAATGGACCTTACAGATCTCTATCGAACTTTTCACCCACGCACCAAAGAATACACATTTTCTCAGCAGCACACGGAACTTTCTCCAAAATAGATCACATATTGGGCCACAAAATGAATCTAAACATATACAAGAAAGTTGAAATTCTAACCTGTGCCCTATCAGACCACCACGGCCTAAAGCTGGACATCCACAACACATCAAACAAGAGAAAATACACTAACTCCTGGAAACTTAACACTATGATGCTGAATGATGGATTCAGGAAGAAATTAAAAAGGAAATTCAAGATTTCCTGAAAGTGAATGATAGCGAAAATACAACTTACCAAAATCTCTGGGACACAATGAAAGCTGTTCTAAGAGGTAAGTTCATAGCGCTTAATGCCTACATCAAAAAAATGGAAACATCAGAAATAAACAACTTAACAATGTAGCTAAAAGCTTTAGAGACACTAGTGCAATCTGATCCCCAAAGTAGTAGAAGAGAGGAGATTAGCAAAATAAGGGGAGAAATATCTGAAATCGAGATTAAGAAAACAATAGAAAAAAATCAACCAGTCAAAAAGCTGGTTCTTTGAAACAATCAATAAGATTGATACACCCCTAGCTAAATTAACCAAAAACAAGAGAGAGAACACCCAAATTATCAAAATTAGAAATGAACATGGAGTTATCACTACTGATACCCAACAAATCCAGAGAATTATAACATCATATTTCAAAAAATTATACTCTGTGAAGTTTGACAACACAAAAGAGATGGATGAATTTCTAAGTAAACACAACTTACCTAAATTGAATCAGGAAGTTGTGAATCATTTAAATAGTCCTATAACACATAAGGAAATTGAGGAAGTAATCTCGAATCTTCCCACCAAAAAATGTCCTGGACCAGATGGATTCAGCACAGAGTTCTACCAGACATTTAAGGAGTTAATAACACCAATACTCCTTAAACTGTTCCATCAAATAGCAAAGGAAGGAACACTACCAAATTCCTTCTATGAAGCTAATATCGTTTTAATCCCAAAACCTAATAAAGATTCACTTAAAAAAGAAAACTATAGGCCGATCTCCCTGATGAACACAGACGCAAAGATTCTCAACAAAGTCTTAGCAAATCGGATTCAAAAACATATTAAAAAGATCATTCACAAGGACCAAGTAGGCTTCATCCCTGGCACACAAGGTTGGTTTATCATACGCAAATCAATAAATGTAATTCATCATGTAAACCTGTCCAAAGTCCAAGACCACGTGATACTCTCGATAGATGCAGAAAAAGCTTTTGACAAGATCCAACAGCCTTTTATCATCAAAACGCTAGAGACAGTGGAAATGGAAGGAACCTTAATCAATATAATAAAAGCTATATAGAACAAGCCCACAGCAAGGATTATGCTCAATGGGGAAAAATTGGAAGCATTCCCACTTCCATCAGGAACTAGACAAGGCTGTCCACTCTCACCACTTCTATTCAATATTGTACTTGAAATCTTAGCTGAAGCCATAAGACAAGAAAGGGACATAAGAGGGATTCAAATCAGCAAGGAAGAAGTCAAGCTATCCCTATTTGCAGATGACATGATCTTATACCTGAGTGATCCCAAAAACTCCACCAGGAAGCTCCTGGAATTAATTGAGAAGTTCAGCAGGGTGGCAGGATACAAAATAAATGTGCAAAAATCAGAGGCCTTCCTATATGCCCAGAATGAAAGAAGTGAAAAAGCCTTGAGAGAAACAATCCCATTTACTATAGCCCCTAAAAAAATGAAATACCTTGGTATAAACCTAACCAAGGAGGTAAAAGACCTTTACAATGAAAACTTTAAAACCCTAGAGAAAGAAATAGCAGAAGACACCAGAAGGTGGAAAGACCTCCCTTGTTCCTGGATTGGCAGAATCAACATCGTAAAAATGACCATCCTACCAAAGGCAATATATCATTCACGGGGACAGATTCAATGCTATACCAATCAAAATTCCAAAGCAATTCTTCAAAGAAGTTGACCAAACAATCTCAAAGTTCATATGGAGGCCAAAAGACCCAGGATAGCAAAAACAATCCTGAGTAACAAAAACACAGCTGGAGGTATTGCCATACCAAACCTTAGTCTATACTACAAATCCACAGTTATAAAGACAGCCTGGTACTGGCTCCAAAATAGACACACAGATCAATGGATAAGGATTGAAGACCCAGATGTAAGCCCACAAATTTACAGCCATTTGGTCTTTGACAAAGGGGCCCAAAGAATCCAATGGAAAAAGAACAGCATCTTCAACAAATGGTGCTGGCAAAACTGGATCTCCACATGCAGAAGATTGAAGCTGGACCCGTACTTGTCTCCATGTACAAGACTTAATTCCAAATGGATCAAGGACCTTGATATCAGGCCAGAGACTATAAAAACAATAGTTGAAAGGATAGGGAACTCCCTCGAGGTGATTGGGCTAGGCCAACAGTTCCTAAACAGACATCCAATGGCACAGTCACTGCTACCAACTCTCAACAGTTGGGATCTTGTGAAATTAAAGAGCTTCTGTTCAGATAAAGAGATTGTAACACGAGCTCAAAGGCAACCCACAGAATGGGAGAAAATCTTCCCTAAGCACACATCTGATAGAACTCTGCTGTCCAGAGTGCACAAAGAACTTAGAAAACTAAACACCAAGGAAACCAATGGCCCAATTAAAAAATGGGCCCTGGAACTTAAAAGAAACTTTACCAAGGACGAAATTAAAATGTCTAACAAATATCTTAAAAAATGCTCCACTTCCTTAGCCATCAGGGAAATGCAAATCAAAACTTCCCTGAGATATCATCTCACCCTGGTCAGGATGGCAAAAATCCACAATACAAACAACAACAAATGTTGGAGAGGATGTGGAGAGAGGGGAACTCTCCTACATTGCTGGTGGGAATGCAGGCTCATACAGCCACTCTAGCGAGCCATCTGGAGATTCTTAAAGAAATTAAAGATTGAAATGCCATATGACCCTGCTATTCCACTTTTGGGAATAACCCCCCATACAGCAGGTTCACCTCGATAGCACAAGCACGACCATGTTCATAGCAGCACTGTTTACAATAGCAAAGTCATGGAATCAGCCCAAATGTCCAACAGTTGACAAGTGGATAAGGAAACAGTGGTACATCTGTACAATGGAGTACTACTCAGCCATCAAAAATGATGAATTACTGGAATTTGCCGGGAAATGGATGTCATTAGAAACAGCTATATTAAGTGAAATATCCAAGACCCAGAAAATTAAGCGCCGTATGTACTCCCTAATAGGTGGCTCCTAGTACCAAACCCACCCAGCCCACCTAGAGACAGTAATTCCAAGGATTATGAACAGGAGGGATGGGGTTGGAGGGCCACACCAGAAACAAGGAGAGAAGGGACTATGTTACAGCAGGGAAAATAGGCCTCCACCAAGGACCCAAATAAGTAATGAGACATCTGATTAAGTTCACAGACTTTTGTTCCTGATCATTTACTACTGAGGGGGTGTGATCTCACCAGGAGTGGAGGGCATATAGTCTGGCAGATAAAAAGTAACCATTTTGCAAATGGGTGATAGACCCCTCCCTTACTGTGGTTTCCCACTTTTATTACATCTACCTTTGAATGTGCTTTTATCACAAGACTCTAACAGCTTTTTGTCTCTGGCCAGGGGGTAACATACAATGCCCACCAGGATGGAGTGAAGGGCATTGCAGGAGCAGCAAATGAAAATCAACAAACCACAATCCAGAACTTCAGAGACTCTATATCAACCACCTAGAACTAGGCCAGCTTAGTCTCTCCCCATCTTGAAGCTCAGGGAAATTTGCGGAAGAGGGGGCGGTAAGAGTGTAAGAGCAAAAGAATGGGAGGAGCAATGATATGTAAGATACTCCATACTAGTTAGGGCTGAAGCAATCATAATTGGACTTTGCATGCCCTGCACATTGTCCAACACACTGTTGACCTCACAAAGTCTAGCAACTGCTAAAGGCACCAAGATCCTTGGAGGCAAAGGATTGGCAGCCACAGCAGTGTTCCTATACCTAAGGGGAACAAGGGAAAGGGTTCAGGGAAAGGCCACTGGTTCCTTGTACGTCATCGGAGAGGAGGGCCCAGAGGAAAATCAGACATGCACAAGAAAGGACTCTCTGGGAATTGGGGCAGGAGGCACTGGGGGATGGGGAGGGTGAGGGATGGGGAGGGGGAGCAGGGTGTATGGGGGGAGGAGGAGGGAGGGAGGGAACTGGTGTACCTTATAAGTTTGTATGAGCTGAAATAAAAAAAAAGAGCTTGAAGCAGCTGGTCACATCACATGAACAGTCAAGAAACAGAAAGGAAATGAATGCATACACGCGTGCTTGTTTCTGCTGCTGTTGCTGTCAAGCTTTCTGTTTTATACAGTCTAGGGTGCTCAGCCCAGGGAATGGTACCACTCACAGTGGAGGGGTCTTCCCACATCAATTAGCCTGATTTTTTTCAGGTATGTCCAGAGGTTCCCTCATGAGTGATTCAAGTTGACAGCTGAGACTAACCATTGTACAGGGTCTCACTAAGTTGCCCTGGCTTCAGCCTCCAGCATGCTAGGATTACAGGAGTATAGCACTACACCCAATAGTAATCATTTTTTTACTTGATTTCTAGAATATCTCCTGTAATATATATACTTTTAGATTCTTGTTGTCCCTTGACATATTGTAGCATTTGCTTCATGTAGTGGCTATGACTAAATCTTAGCAGACACATTGCATTGTCTCATGGCAGCAGAAAGACAAGTACCTATGTATTTGAACATACTGAATCACAGGAAGACTGTTTGTATAACTGATGCAAAAATCCCAGGTGTGGATACAGTGATGGAGCAGGTTATGTTAACCTTTTCAACAAGACATTTGGGACAGGCACTTAATTCATGAAGCCACCAGCTGGAAAAACACATCACAGTCCTTACTGCTCTATTGAAGAACTGTCTAGAATGATATATATGTGTACACATTTGTGTGGTAAGAAGGAGAAGGAAGATCTCTTATTAAAATGAAAAGAGAAGTGTCTTAACCTTATTTGTAAAATGTGATCATGGCAGATTTTCAGTTGATAGGATGTTTTCCTCTACTTTGTTTTGTTTGGCTCAAACTGCCCTATTAGGTGTTCTACCATAAGAGAATGTTGTAACTCTGAAAGTCTGCAGAATCAGCTGTGTATAACATTGCTGACAAAAGTTCTCATTTGAAGGAATGTACTGGAAATCTTCAGTGGGTAAGAGTTTACATCTAATGAAGTCAAGTGCTGATTTCCATGCTAACTTTTTTCTTTTGTCCAAGACATCTGTAGAGTATGTTGGCCTGAAAGTAAGTTTCATATCAAAGAGTACAAAAAAGAGATACAGCTTGTTCTGAACTGTCTTTTTTTTAGAGAATTGTACATTATCATTATGTAAAGATCAATAAATAGAATTAAGAAGTGTGCTAATTGTGATTCAAGAGAGTGAGGAAAAGCCTTTAAACAGAGAAAGAAAAGTGACTTTTTTCTTGGGAGAAAAAGAAAATATTTTGTTGGAGTCTGAAAGGGAAACAAAACAGGCATTCAAGAAAGACTCAGAGGTAATATGAAAGGAGATCGGACAGCAACTGAAAAAAAAACCTGTCTTGGTAAAACAATGATTTGTTTCACATGGAAGCATCACATACTGAGCACTTGTGCAACTGGTTTAGCCAACACTGGAATATCGTGTTTGTGTATATATGAAGCCTCCATCATGTCTGATGTCTACTACCCTGGAACAATGGGCAGTCAAGTTTGGAAGCTCAGGCACGTGTTTGTATAATGTAGAGTCCAGCATTCACAGCTCATTAGGTACTGAGACCACATCCTTGTGTCCCAAGTTAAGTATCTCATTAGAATGACTGAGTAATCAGAAAAGAGTAATGGGATTGGGAGATGTCACAGCAGCTAAGGTGCTTCTTGCCATATAAGCAAAAGAACTGGAATTTGGATCCTGAAAATGCATTTAAAAGATGGGTAGGCAATTGTCTGCCTGTAATCCAGTACTCAGGAGACATAGACAGAGGATCCTCAGACAAGCTGGCTAGATAGCTGAACCAATTGGTCAGCTCTGGATTCAATTGAGAGACCCTGTCTCAATAAATAAAGTGGAGATAAATCAAGAAACACATAAGAGAATGTATAATAGAAGAATTCAACTCACCAAATGCCTATTTCCTTTGAGTGAGAAATACACCTAATTAAGTAACTTTCCACCCTGTAAGCTGTCAGCTTGCCACTCCTCTTTCCCACACACCACCCTTTCTATAGCAAATATGCATATTCAAAATTCATTAAGTTCTTTCCTCTTCAATGAAGATTTTCATAGTAGCTGTTTAGTACTCAGCCAAAGTGGTGCTTATTTCTCTCTCATCTGTGCTCTCCATACCCTGTATGTTCATACATTTGACAGAGCATCTGTAATATTTCATAATACTTTCATTACATGGGTGACTCCTACTAAGCTATACATTTCTTAGGATCAGGGACATATCCATTCTTCTATTTTCTTGCCCAATACCTAGAATTCAAGTGAAATACATTTTAAAATTAATATTTAATGAATGAATGACTGCATGAATATTGTTGTTACATCTACAGGGAGCTTCGGTTACTTCAGTTAGCAGTATATGCAAAGAGGAATTTGCATGATCTTGATGATGGAGGCAATCTTGGAATATTAGGAACAGAAGGAACTTTGACAACACCCAGTGCTCATTTTACAACTGTGATATGTAAAGATGACTGTGTGCGTGTATGGGAGGCGTTCGGTTGTGTACACTGGTGCATATACAAGTGTGTACGTGTGCATGTGGGGACAGAGGACAGCTTCAGCTCAGATGCACCCACCTTTTATTGAGTTTCACTGACATGAAACTTAGCAAGTAAGCTAGGACTGGGTGTCTGGTCAGTTGCCTCACGTATCTGCCTATCTTTGCCTCCCTATTTCTGAGAGAGTAAGGATGGGGCACCACATGCATTTTTTCCTTTTATATGTGGGCTCTGGGACTCAGTCTTGACCCTCACGTTTGCAAGATAAGCACTTTGCCAACTGAGTTATCACTGTAGCCATTGAAAGATTACATTTAAAAGGGTAAAAAAAATTGTGAGCAATGGTACCAGAAATTGAATATGCATCTCTCCAACATTGTTCAGGATCTTTTATCTTGCTGTTCCTTAACAAAAACAAAAGTGGAATATTGTCATATCTGTTAGTGTATAATGGCTTCCTCTGGCTTATTCATGAATAAATAAATGAACAAGAACCTTAGATACAGTACTATTTCTGCTTCTCCCAATGGTTGTCACTTTACTCAGAGGAACTCCTTGTGATATCAGTTCTTCATGAGGTATATTTAAATTTTTTTTTGGATTCTTCTTGCTATGCCCTAAGACTTAGTAGATTCATGAGATGCATAACTTTCCTAAGTTATCTATAAAAAATCATGTAAAAATACATTCTATGTTCACATTTATATGATTCACTTGGGGTCTTCCAATGGATTAGCTCAAACATGAAACTAATAAGTTTAATGAACTAAAATTATCTGCACAAGTAGAGACATTTCCTCATGTCTGATCATTATGCATTTTATGACTTTATGATGAAAACAATCATCTGCAAATATGGTAATTGCACACATAACTTTAATTTGTATGTGTGACGGTGAAAATTGTTGTCCTTGGGGTTTTCTGTAGCAAATATGATCAAAGATCAAGATAAGAAATGTAAGAATGTGAATAAAATGACTTTCATTTAAATTGTTTAAGACACTTTTCAAAAAAAACTGATTTACCAATTTCAAAAGAGAATGCTTTTACTTCTTGATATTTACATTTCACATTTCCTGAGGTTTAAAAGTTTACATCAAGTCAACTTAAAGCTGACAAGGAATGGTTGGTCTTCAAGTGATAAATTAAGACATAGATTTGGAGTTGTTAAGTTGTCAGTCACTTTGATTGACGAATTTCCCTGCTGAATTAAACTTTAAATTTTCTATAACTCTGCCAGTTGGAATGTTTGATATACTCTTAAATTTTCTGTAAAATGTTACTCTGAGTAGAGTATCAGAAATGTGTGGTTGGCAACCGTCATAATAATACTGTAGATCTTCCTCTGATTTGTTTTTTCTATTTATTCTTACTGACCTCAGAAAATATTTTCAGCATGAATATCACCAAGAAAGGGCAGAGAGAAGATTGTAGACTGAAACAGAGAAGGAAAAGACAAACAGCAATGACAGAAATTATCAAACAGTCCACATATAGCCCACTCAAGTTGAAGAATGCCAATATGTCACTAAAGCCCTAGCATGACAAAGCTTGGTGACCTAATGCTTTCCCCTTGTCCTGTTTTTCATATTTACACTCTCATATGAAATAAAATAAAATAAAATAAAAACACTTAATAGTGTCCCCTCTTTAATAATTTGGCAATATTTCACTTAAGTGAATGTAATAACCATGTCTTATAGATACATAAAACTTGGAAAGGTGCTGCTGTATGTCATGTCTGTAGAAAAAAATATTTTTGCAGAAATGCTAATCCCAGTCTTAGAATAGATTTTACTATTGCAGCAAATTTGCTGAAATATATTTGTCACTCAACAGTGGGAGAGGTTGTTGAAATAGCCTGACTTTTGGTGTTTCCTGAATGCAGGGTAGTATCCGTGAAATGAATTTGTGTCAAAACATCCACTGGTGATCTAAAAACTAATGTACATGTTTCTAAGGAGGAGACCGCAAGTATAAAAAAAGAGAGAAGGCAGGAAAATTACTATTCTGCAGCCACTGTTCTATTTTGAGTTTAAGAAAAAGAGGAAGTCTCAGGAAAAATGTAAAGGCTCTGTTTACATACATACAGAGTTAATAAAAAAACTATTTTTCTGAGGGGGGAGAATGCAAAGGGGGGAGAGTGGAAGGGGGACAACAGGTAGGAAGGGAGGGGAAAGGGAGAAGAAGAGGGTATCTACTAAGCTTGTATAATTAGGAAAAAATGTAATTAAAATATATTTTTTCTAAGGAAAAGGACAGTCCAAGTAAACTCTTCACAGAGAAAGTTTTATGTAATACACGCTTTGGAGAGATAAAAATATGAAAAGATGCTCGACTTCACCAATAATCAGGCAAAAGTAAAATAAAACAACTTAGAGATTTTCACTCAGTTTGCTGTGAAAATTGTGACTGGCAATAATTGCTGTTGAACATTTTATGGGAATTCAGGCATTAACATTTGGAGAGGGTGGACATATAAATAGATTTGGAGAACAATTCAATATCATTAATCCAAATTTTTAAATACATATGCCCTCTAACAAAATAATTTCTAAGCAATACTTCTTAAATGCTCACACGAGTACATAAATTTATCTTTAATAATGGTCATTATAACATTTTAGAGTAATTCTTTGAATGCACTAAATGCTGCATTCTCCTTACTCATCTGTCCATTTGACCAATATGAAATATTAAATGCTTATCACCTTGACCAGAGATTTCACTGGTGGGTAAATATTTGCCCATATGAAACAAATAGGTATATGATGATATTAATTGAAGCACCATTTTTAATAATAACAAAAGAATAGAAATAACTTTAGCCTCCATCAGGAAGGGTTAGGGAAGTTACAGGAAATGAAGCAACCAAAGTACTAATTCAATCATTAAATTTTATTTGACAGAGCTATATTATTGTTATGGAAAAAGTTGCACAACATAAACATTATCTAAATTTAGTTTAAAGAAAAACAAAACTTGATGACTCCATGGACATTTAAATGGAACTTTAGGGACTATTTAAAAGGGATTTTAGAGTGTGATCAATCTAACAGATAATTCCATTTCCGATTGCTATTGCTTCTCAACTAACATAGATGTCAATGTTGAAAAGTAATTATACCCATTTAGAGGCAGTTATATTCACTGTTGTAGCAATGCTCTTGATAATAATACTCTTTTGCCACCTTTTGGGCTCTTGGAGTTATATTCTGCTAGGGATACTTACTAATGAAAGTTTGACTCCTTCCTCTGGGAAATTTTGAAGACACTGAACCAATGCCCAGCTTGGTACATAAATGGGTTTTCGATACTGCATCCTTTACTAGACCATGAAATATAGCATTTAACTCAATGCAGTAGATACAATGTCATATATACATTAGCAAGAGTGATACCAGATGAGCTGTTTCAATGAAACGAGACTGGACATTGTGTTTTAGGTAGGTGTGGTTTCTCCACTTCAACAAACTGCTCTGATGTAAGCTGTCAGTCACCCTTCATCCCCATATTTGGTAACAGCAAATGGCTTCAGGATGGCCAGTTATAAGCTGTATCCTACCGGCTAGGTTCATTTGCTTAATGTAGACAAATGACTGATTTAGACCACAAAGACTATCTGTCTGTCTATCTGTCTATCTGTCTGTCCATCTGTCTCTCTCTCTCAGTCATCTAGCTAGCTATCTCCCTCTCCATATATGTATGCATGTGTGTGTGTGTGTGTGTATGTGTATCTATATGCATTGGAAAATACTCTGATTTCTCCAGGTAATCTCTTTTATGAAAAGAAAAGTGTTCTTTAAAAACTCCAACCCTTCCTTGGCTGGAAAGATGGATTAGGGGTTAAACCTCTGCATTACAAATAGAAAGTCCTGAGCGCAGATCCCAAGCAAAGAGGAGATAGAATAATCCAGGATGATTCCCAAAGTTACCATTGGGCTTCCACAGGCACACACAGTACCTTCTTATACACGCATATGCAAAACAATTAAAAAAAAAGAAACTTCAGCCCTGTGTAGACAGATGTTTCATTAACATCTGAAAATGTGATTATTGCACTGACTGAAGGCAATGAACATTGAGATCATAATACAATACAATTACACATGCAAAAGAATGGATAAATGAAAAAGAGAGAGAATTATCTTGTATTTTCTATTGCATGAAGAATCTAGACTTACATTTGTGCATATGTTTTTGTGTACATATATTGTTTTTGTATACATATATTATGTGTGTCACAAAGCTATAGATGGTATCATGAGCAGGGTAGAGGACATCTTCTGGGTATAAGAGTAATGAAATACATGTGAAAGGTAAGAAAAGGCTAGGGGTTATCTGAGGGAAGGAAGAGAAAGTACTAAAAGTGCATTTGGGGCAAGGCAGTCAGGGAGTATAATGAATGAAACCAAGTATAATGAAACATCCTGGGCATTTTTTTGCATACTACCATGAAAAATTAAATTTTAAAAGATACTCATGACATTTTAAATGCCTGAACTATTCATAGGTAATATAAATACAGTCAGATCAACCACTTGGAAAAGCAGTGTTAGGAATTCTGTACCAAAACTCATTAGACTCTTGTCTGCATCGATCTACACTTGCTTCTACCTAAGCAAAAGCATGCCCTATTCCAAAACCACATTTAGTAATATCCATGTATGAAATGACAGTACCTCAAATTGTATAATATCCAGTGTCAGTGTTATGATTCAGGTATGCAATGTCTACTCAAAACAACCACATGTTGAAAGTTTGGGGCCCAACTAGTATGACTGTTAAGGTAATTAGATTACGAAGGTGTTCCGATCAGGATGGCAAAAATCCACAATACAAACAACAACATATGTTGGAGAGGATGTGGAGAGAAGGGAACTCTACTACATTGCTGGTGGGAATGCAGGCTCATACAGCCACTCTGGCAAGCCATCTGGAGATTCTTAAAGAAATTAATGATTGAAATGCCATATGACCCTGCTATTCCACTTTTGGGAATAACCCCCCAAACAGCAAAAATTCACCTCGATAGCACAAGCACAACCATGTTCATAGCAGCACTGTTTACAATAGCAAAGTCATGGAATCAACCTAAATGTCCAACAGTTGACAAGTGGATAAGGAAACTGTGGTACATCTATACAATGGAGTACTACTCAGCCATCAAAAATGATGAATTAATGGAATTTTCTGGGAAATGGATGAAATTAGAAATAATTATATTGAGTGAAGTATCCCAGACGCAGAAAATTAAGCGACGTATGTACTCCCTAATAGGTGGCTTCTAGTACCAAACCCTACTTAGAGACACTCAAAGATAAATCTCGGTAATAACTACAGTAATTGCTAAGATTATGAACAGGAGGGATGGGGAAGGAGGGGACACACCAGGAACAAGGAGAGAGGGGACCATGTTATAGCAGAGGAAGTAGGCTAACATTAAGGACTGCAAGTAAGTAATGAGACATCTGGTTAAGTTCACAGACTTTCCTTCCTGATCATTTACAACTGATGGGGTATGATCTTACCAGAAGGGGAGGGCGGGCAGATAGAAAGTAACCATTTCGCAGATCGGTGATTGACCCCTCTCTCACCATAGTTTTCTACTTTTATTACATCTACCTTTGAATATACTCTTATAACAACTCTAATTTAACAGATTTTTATCTCTAGCCAGGGAGTGATATCCAATACCCATCAGGATGGAGTGAAGGGCATTGCAGGAGCAGCAAAACCAAAAAAAAATAAATCAACAAACCATAATCGAGAACATCAGAGACTCTATATCAATCACCTGGAACTAAGCCAGCTTAATCTCTACCCATCCTGAAGTTCAGGGCAATTTGCGGAAGAGGGGGTGGTAAGATTGTAAGAGCACAAGGATGGGAGGAGTAATGATATGCAAGATACTCCACACAAGTTAGGGCCGAAGCAATCACATTTGGACTTTGCATGCCCTGCGCAATATCCAGCACACTATTGACCCCACAAAGTCTATCGTTTGCTAAAGGCACTAGAATCCTTGGAGGCAAGGGATTGACAGCCACAGTAGTGTTCCCATACTTAAAGGGAACACAGGAACCGGTTCTGGGAAATGCCACGGGGTCCTTGCACCTCATCAGAGAGGAGGACCCAGAGGAGAGTTTGGCATGCTCATTAAAGGATGCTCTGGGGATGGGAGGGAGAGGCACTGGGGGATGGAGAGGGAAGGGGGAGGGGAGGGGGGCACAGGGGGTAAAGGGGGTTAAGTTTGTATGAGTGGAAATAAAAAAAAGATTATGAAGTGTTAGTCTCATCAATGGACTAAAATGTATTGTGAGTTCATAATTGAATGTGCTCTAGGAAGCTGGGCTTAGTTGTGGAGAAACAGAGCTTCTGTGGATGCTTTGGGAGGATTTATCCTTGACCTTGAACCCTTTTTTCATTGTTACTCTGTTCCTTGACTATCCAGGGGCAAGTCACTTTCCTCCTTTGTGCTATTCCACAGTGATGTGTTTGTCTTGCCATAAACCTGAAACCAATACAGTCAGTCACAAACAGACTGAAGCCGTGAAGCAATGAGCCACCATCAATATTTTCTCCTTAATGTCACTATTTTGGGTACTTTGTCTAACTAACATGGTCCACTTGCAATGCATGCAGTGCAGAAGGTCATGTTCAAAATGAAATCTATCACCAAGCTATAGGTTTTTCATAAAGTAATTCTGAAAGCATCAAAAAAGAAACAGAATAGCAGGGTCAAGTGTTTATGGTCTGCAAAGATAGCTATGATGCAGAAGGTTTTGTTTTTAAGGAAACCCACAACAGTAGGAATGAAGTTACTAATGAAGGGACTTTAAAAATATTTGTGAGAAAGAGAGAGAGAGAGAGAGAGAGAGAGAGAGAGAGAGAGAAATACCATAGCACATCATCATACAAATAGGGAGTGGAAGTCAGAGGACAATTTTCAGAAGTTTCAACATGTGGGCTTCCAGGGATTGAACCCCAGTCACAAAGTTTACAATTTGGTTTCTTACCTGCAATTCTATCTCACTGGCCCTAGTCATGTTTTTAAAGGAGAAAATAATCTAAAATCTCCTCTTACACCTTTTACTTTCTATTCATTTCCTCCTTTTGCTGTTGTTCAACATACAGGATGGTACAGACATCCCAAAGCCAACTCTGTAAGGTAATTAAAGTTTGAATTAGTCTGCAGCTGTAGACTTCTCCTGTATAAAGGACATAATGCATGATAAGTAATCAGATCTTTTATCAGCAAATGTTCAAGTTCCATGTGAGCTGCTCTTCTCTTTCCTCTGCTGAGATATGACAAAACTGTGATCAATGCACTGAAAGACTGTCTTATCCTCCCTGGTCTCAGCAGTGTCCCTGGAAGTTGTACTCAGCAAGTTGTTTATGCTTTCTGCCCCTGGAGGCTTTTCTCCTTTTATGTCACAGCTTTGTCTCATCCACAGACTTCAGATAACAAATTAGAAATTCCTGGACTTTGTGTGGTCTTTGCAATAGTAAAGAGCCTTGGAACAGCATTAGGTGAGGACACCATCACCAGAGGCACAGCACACGTTAAGGAATTGGTTTTGTATATTCTGTATGTTGCTCACAGTGACCTGGTTCTAAATAGAGCAATCCGTTTTCTCTTACACTGTCTGATGATAATAACCATCTTTATTCTACAATAAGAAATGAATATGGCATTAATTATGGTTACTTAATCATTTTAAAATCCTATAAAGTTTTGATAAAAATTTTGCAAGGCTAATCAAAATATTTCCCATTTCATTAAGACCATGAGCTCTTCCTCATGGCTGTAAATGAGCAATAATGTTTGATAGCATAGCACAATGAGATTGTCTCTCGGATAAGGGTGATTTTTTTCACATAGTGTATTATATGAATGCATTAAATATTTGATGCATAATAAAAGCAAAATAACATCACTTTCCACTAAGCTGTCTCAAATATCAATTACATAGGAAAGATTTGCTAAGCTAATGATTTCTTAAGTAGGCGCAAATGTTTCTTTAATTGCTGGTGTCTTCTTCATTCCTCAACATGAACGAGTTGTTTCCAATGTTTGATCGCTTTACTTTTTTATAGCAAGGATTTGCTTAACAAGCCATTTAACTCTGTCTTGGATTTCATAATAAGAGTTCTAACAATGAGTTATGAGGAAACATTGCCTCAAACTTGAAAACACTGACACAAAGCCAAGACTCCTTATGATTATCCACTCTGACTCTGTCCTCTGGACTGGTCTGTAATTCTGTTGGAGGAGAGAACAGTATGCAAAAGCAGTAGCTCCTAGATAGATGCTGTTTTCAAGCATCATCAAGTGTGACCTTTTGAGGACTCACTTCTCCCTTTTTGCACAACCCCGTGTAATTCCTTCACTCGCTGATTTTTAGATTCTGTCTTGGGACCTAGCAGTGACACATTAGTAAATACAATTCATGCAGAAGATGCACTCTTACTGTTCATTAGGACTTGCACTCCTGGAACCCAATGCAACATGTAAAGAGTGAAAGATCTGGGGTGGCTTGCCTAACAGCTCTGGGCGAGACCTGTGATAAGACTATACATAGCATACTGACCCTAGCCTACACATCATGTGACCATGAGGGCATCAGTCAGTCCAGTCAATGCCTCATGGAATAGAGATGAATCATCCTAGCCGAGCTTTGCCCAAATTACATGTAGCTGAAGAATTCAGAACAAATAAATGGGTATTTGTTTTAAGACATTGAAAGTAAACAACATTGGGCTGGGGAAATCGCAAGCATGAGAAGCTGAGTTCAATTCTCAGAACATACTTAAGACAGTGAGAACAGTGAGTTGTGGTGGTGTGTATGTGGAATCCAAGCACTGGGAAGGCAAAGACAGACAGATTCCTGGGGTTTTCTGACTAGTAAGCTTTTCCTGATTGCTAATTCAATGTCAGTGAGAGACCCGGTGGCAAAATAAATAAATAAATGGGTGGTGGAAGATGACACTTGGAGAATAACACCCAAGATTTTCCTGTAGCTTCTATGCACATGAACTTGCGTGCACACACACACACACACACACACACACACACACACACCACATACAAGCAATAATAAATTAGCTTCCATTCTTTCTCACTGGGGGTCAAAATGATTTTAATGATCAAGTTTCATTTATATTTCAGAAGATTACATTAGAGGAAACTTTTGGGACAGAAGCAAGGTGCATTTTGCATCAAACACTTGATAATGGGCACTCACAAGGGATCGTGGTGGCTAGACAACAACCACTGTGCTACTATGAGCAATGTAAATTTTCTCAGCACCTCATCCATTTGAAATTAGGTAGAGCTCCTTGGAAGATGACACCGCCCCTCATTTTTCTACCAGTTGAACCAGTGCTTCATAGAGACTTTAGACTTTGAGTGAAGAAGTTATTGTCCTTTATCTCTGGTCTGTAGGATGATGTTCGCAAAGCCAGGTATTCTCACAAACATCAGATAACTGTAACTAAAATACCAGTTACTGGAAGCCATTTAATTCTTTGTATTTGCTTGTCACTGAATATATAGTTCATCAATTATTAAAAATCCTAACTTCTTTGAAAGTGTTCTATCTTTAGAAACCTATATATTCATAAAGCTATTCATAAAATATATTCAACTAGTTGATATTAATAGGCTACCAGATAACCAAGCCCCTATTGATGGAAACTTCTACTCTAGAAAAGTAAAAGTAGACACTAAACTCAAAGAATACTTTCAAAATAAGATATCTAAAAATGATGGATCTGAAGAGATGGCTCTGCGGTTAAGACTCTGCCTCATAAGCGGAAGGACCTGAATTTGGATCTCGGATCCCAGGTAAAAAGTGCTAGGAAGAAATGGTAGTAACTTGCGATTCTGGTTCTGAAAGGAGGAACCTGGGAAATCCCCAAGCAAAGCAAAAAAGAGGTAGACTCAAGCCAGTATGACTCCTGAATTCACCCTTAGTCCTTCACAGGTTGTTCACAAACACACACACACACACACACACACACACACACACACACGCACGCGCGTGCGCACACACACACACACACACACATGCACACATGCACACACGCACACACGTACACACACAGTGCCAAAAAGCATTGTGGTTAAATGTTCTGAAGGAATGAGATCAAGAGAGAGGAAATGAGGTAGGGAAACACAGGAAGCGAAAGTCCTTCATTAGGTAGGGCAGTATCAACGAAGATGTTTCTGAGCAAAGACATTAAAGACTGAAAGGATAGGAGACATCATAGCACTGTAGAACTAAAAAATGAGCTAATGACATACATATATAGCAAAACAGTATTTGCTTCTACATGCTGTCAACCAGCAGTGAGCATAGCAGGGAAAACCACAGCCCTAAAGCTGAAATCAATACAACTGGGCAATTTATTGGAAAATATTTGGTACTGAATAAAGTGAAGTCATTGTTTGCTGGGAATTTTCATTTTCATTTTTTTATCTGGTCCTGATGGATTTTTATGGAAAAACAAGTGTATCTTTGTTGTGATGTAACCTTTACTCAGTTATCCATGTTAATTGAGATAAAACCAAACTGAATACTTAAGCTAGCATACTTTCATGAGTTGTTCCACTGAATTTGATGTAGTAATAAATATGTTCAGGAAAGATTGATGGCTTGATAGATGATTGATGATAGATAATGAATTAGATAGATATAGATGATAGGTAGATTGACATGTAACAGATAGATCTACAGATAATTATATAGACTTATAGATGACAAATAGATAGATGCTACATCTAGATAATGGATGGATAGATAGGTGAACATGCAGATATAGCTAGATAGATATCTATTGCAGTGCATCACATTTTAGATTTAAAACGTGATGTTCATCGCAGAATGTGGATTGGATTGGCACAATTTTCTCTTGAAAATAAAAAGATTTCAGTGACCCTAAGTTCTAACACTCAGTTCATTAACCTCCAACTTTTGCTCATTCTTCTTAAGATTGATGGTTTCACCCAGGACAAGGATGTTCTATTTATACTTTTGACATGAGAGAGGATCCTTATGTAAATTTTTGGCTGAACTTCTAGATCCATAGACTAGAAATCTCCTGAAGATAAAAATAGAGTGCAGTGCAATACAAACAACAACAAACGTTGGAGAGGATGTGGAGAGAGGGGAACTCTCCTACATTGCTGGTGGGAATGCAGGCTCATACAGCCACTCTGGTAAGCCATATGGCGATTCTTAAAGAAACTAAAGATTGAAATGCCATATGACCCTGCGATTCCACTTTTGGGAATAACCCCCCATGCAGCAGAGGTTCACCTCGATAGCACAAGCACGACCATGTTCATAGCAGCACTGTTTACAATAGCAAAGTCATGGAATCAACCCAAATGTCCAACAGTTGAGTGGATAAGAAAAATGTGGTACATCTATACAATGGAGTACTACTCAGCCATCAAAAATGATGAATTACTGGAATTTGCCGGGAAATGGATGTCATTAGAAACAATTATATTAAGTGAAGTATCCCAGACCCAGAAAATTAAGCACCGTATGTACTCCTTAATATGTGGCTTCTAGTACCAAACCCACCTAGCCCACCTTGAGACACTCAAAGATAAATCTATGTAATACCTACAGTAATTGCAAGGATTATGACCAGGAGGGATGGGGTTGGAGGGCCACACCAGACACAAGGAGAGAGGGGACCATGTTACAGCAGAGAAAATAGGCCTCCATCGAGGACTGCAAGTAAGTAATGAGACACCTGGTTAAGTTCACAGGCTTTTGTTCTTGATCATTTACAACTGAGGGGGTATGAACTCACCAGAAGGGGAGGGCATATAATCTGGCAGATAAAAAGTAACCATTTTGCAAATGGGCGATTGACCCCTCCCTCACTGTGGTTTCCTACTTTTATTACATCTACCTTTGAATGTGTTTTTATAACAAGACTCCAGTTTAACAGCTTTTTGTCTCTGGCCAGGGGGTGACATACAATGCCCATCAGGATGGAGTGAAGGGCATTGCAGGAGCAGCAAAACTGCAAATGAAAACCAACAAACCACAATCCAGAACTTCAGAGACTCTATATCAACCACCTAGAACTAGGCCAGACTAATCTCTCCCCATCCTGAAGCTCAGGGAAATTTGCGGAAGAGGGGGCAGTAAGATTGTAAGAGCAAAAGGATGGGAGGAGCAATGATTTGCAAGATACTCCACACAAGTTAGGGCCAAAGCAACCATAATTGGACTTTGCATGCCCTGCGCAATGTCCAACACACTATTGACCTCACAAAGTCTAGCATCTGCTAAAGGCACCAAGATCCTTGGAGGAAAGGGATTGACAGCCACAGTAGTGTTCCTATGCTTAAGGGGAACACAGGAAAGGGTTCAGGGAAATACAACTGGGTCCTTGTACATCATTGGAGAGGAGAGCCCAGAGGAGAGTCTGGCCTGCACATTAAAGGACTCTCTGGGGATTTGGAGGGGGAGACACTGGGGGATAGGGAGGGAAGGGTGAGGGGAGGGGGAGCAGGGGGTTTGGGGGGAGAAGGAGGGAGGGAGGGAAGTGGTGTACCTATTAAGTTTGTATGAGCAGAAATAATAATAAAAAATGTTTTTAAAAAAATAGAGTGCAGTGGTAAAAGCAGGCCGTGTACACTATTATCTGTTTAACACTTCCAGAAAGTTGATTCCAGCATGGTTTGCAATTACAGGAACACAAAGACAAAAGCTAATTAGTTATTGAGTTCCTATGTTCTTCATCAAAGAAAGCTATTGATCTTTATCATCAAAAAGTTATTTTACATACCCACATATGAAAACTAGCGGGTAACAGACTACCTGTAGAGTCTTCCTTTCAGCTTCAGTCTTGAAATGAAAATATTCCTGCCTTAATTTGCAGAGTTTTGAGTCTTCCAAAGAGTTAAGAATATGGCTATAGTCAGTAAGTGAGCCATATTTAATTAGCTATGGCTAGTAACTTATGTAGCACTCAAATGTATTTAATATTAATCTTTTAAAGATATGTAGGGGGTCTTTTAACTATGTCTCTTTAAATCTTGCTAGGAAGAGTCCTGTGGTTAGAGTTATGTGTATTATTACTTCCAAAATGCTGATCAGAGAAAAAGTAGATAAGAAGGTTGAAAAAGAAACACAGTAGCCACTAGGAGTTTAATAGGAGATTAAACTTTAAGGTGCTTTTGTTTTAATATGGCTATTTAGGCCTTTGTATAGTCCTAGCTCACTGATATGTTCATTATCTTCATGAAAAAACAAGAGGTATTCACATATTTATTCATTCTGAAATTTAAGAAAATGTAATTTCTATGTTATATTTTAATACATATAGATGTATAATCCTTTATTCTATCACATTAATACAGTTTGTAATATTAAAGGCACAGCAGCAGTTCACTAGGCAAGTAAAGTCAGAGTCTGTACTTGGTTGACACAACCGAAGATCAAGGCAGGACAAGATGTAAGTTTGATAACTTCACCTGGTTTCTGGTAGTGAGGAGGCATGGAGATAAATCTCTCTAAACCATTGGGGGCTCAGATCATTTTCTAGAAGTCCTCCTATGGATATTCCAGTGGATCTCCCCTTAGCTGCATGGGCTTTAGAGAATGTATCACCACAGAGCTGCTAAGGGCTGCAATATCATCACCCTTGTCTTAGCAATGCTCCATTCGTATGGAGATTTGATGCTTTCCTTGTTTTAACTGGAGAAGTGAAATGAAAAAGAAGGTTCTGGAGCTTTCCTCTCTATAGTTTAGGTTGGACCACTGACATGTCTCTGGTGTTTGGCACTTTTTTTTAATTGGGTTGGCTGAACTTTCTGACTTCTTCATGGAGAGATGCAGTTTCTATTCTAAAAGCTATTTTTTTCAGCTTGTTTACAAGGTTGTTTTTCAAATAGCCCTATCCTCCCCAGAACCAACAAAATGGACAGTTCAGCTTACAAACTTAGGAAATACTCCTTTAAAGACAACATTTGGTTTGCTTCTCAGGTTCTTACTGTTTGCAGATCTCTAAACCAGTTTCCCTCTGTTTATTTTCATCTCAGCGTTTAATCCATCAGGTTTACTAAACACAGTCAAGTGTGGCTGAGAGAATGCCATAATCCAAAAGACTCATCATCTCTCTAAAATATGCTGAATGTTCCCATTCTATCTCAAATCCTCCCACTTTTTCTAGTATCCCCTGTTGCCACAGAGATTACTATACAACAAAATAAATCTTCATCTTATCCTTACAACTACAAATCGCGTAGTATCCCTAAGAGTTTTGATCTTTCTCCCTTTCCAAGCTTGTTATATCCCCATCCTTTTTACCAAGGTCCATGGTGCCAGTTATATTAAAATACTGTCGACTATTCCATCTCACCAGTGTGCCTGCAATATCACACCAAGTCCACAGCTCACTATTCCCTCTGCTGCATCTCTGGAAATCCCATCCTTTTTTTTCTTGTTCTTGTTTTCTTTTCCCTCAAACTCAAGGACAAGTTTTTCTTTCTTTGAGACTCAAAAACTGGCTTCAAATTTGCTAGGAAGCCAAAGATGACCTTGAATTTATGATCCTCCTCTTCTATCTCCATGTATGATGGGATTAGAAGCTCATGCTACCATGGCCAGTTTATGTTAAATTGGGGATACAGCCCAAGGCCTTATGAATGTCAGGCAAACACACAACCAACTAAGCTACATGCTCAACCTCAGAGATGCCAACTCATATCCTCCCTCTATTCAAATTCTTTCATTCAGTCCCATGAAACTCAAAATTCTTATGGTTACTTATAGTATTCCTCAACAACTTTCTGATCCTATTGTGTCCCTCGCTTTTCTTATTTTGACCCTGCCACAGGGTCAGAATAGCTTCTGATGTCTCTCTCTAAAACCCAAATCACCTTTAGCTGGAAGGCTCTTTCTTCAACCTATCATGTGGATAGTCACATCTGATTGAATCCCACCTACAATTCCCTAGTTAATTCTGTCTGAGTCCATCACTCAGGACCCTGACTCCTTTATCCCTACTCTTTTCTCCATAATACATATTTCCTTTATTCTATCTATTGTTTGTTGCTTGTCACACCCCAGTAGAACATAAGCTGTAAGGCCCAAGCATCTTGGTGGTTAGGGTATAGGACTAGGTCTGACACAAAGCAGGTGCTCTTTAAATCTTTCTTGCCATGTGGCTCAGTCTCAGCTTGGAGGGTCTTACCCCAGTTCCTGGCTCTCTTCTCAAACAACTGCACCCTGGGGTGATTGCAGCCTTGAACACTTCCATTTGAAGTTGTGACGGACTCCTCCAAAACTGAGCACAATCTGTTCAGAGTTCCTGGGAGCTGTCAAAATACATATAAATAACACCCAGAAGATTTGGAAACACAACCAGATCTCAGCACTAAATATAATCAATTTAGCAGTCTGTAACTGGAGTACAGATCTGTTATCTCCAAGTCTAAACCATGAGTTCTCTCATTTGTGTTTGGGATGCATGTTCATGAGAGATGATTACCACATGGGCAGAAGGCTTCCACTTGTATGCACCAGATTAAGTTCAATTCTTCACCCATGGCATGACTCCACAAAGCTTTCCTCCTTCTGCCTCAAATGCATGTGGAGTAGAGAAAAATTTTCTGTGGAGTTTTTGCCAGTGTGCATGAAGTTCACATTTAAACCACATGTGAACCTTTGACATCTGTCTCCTTACAGTCTCTATGATCCCAGTCTTCAGCCATTGCTCCAGAATATCAGGTTGGACCTATTCTTCCAATTTCATCACTGCAATGCTTCTTCCAATACATTTGATCTCATAAGCTACTAGCTACCTAGGGTTTCCTGTTCATTTCCACATTTGGGAACATTCCCTTCCCATAAGCTTCAGAAATTAACAGTCCACACTTGCTCCTCTCTAAGCCCATTTTTCCCCAGAGATGACAAGGAAACAGTGCTACCATAGCTGCCCTCTGTACTTTGCATTTATTGATCTGGGCTTCTCTGAAACTTGAGATACTTCTCTTTTAATATATTACAAGTTTAGTCTTTTTGCCAGCACCTGACCCTGATTCTTCTGGAGTCCTTGATCACTTAGATGTTTACCTGCCATTTCCCCTGGGCTTTGTAAATCTCAGACCACTGGCAAATAGAGTAGCAAGAGTCTCATCTTCTGAATATCAGCCTTCAGCCATTCTACTGTCCCTTGCCTGCAGTTTCTGCGTTGTCTTAGTATTTGTTTGTTTATTTATTTATTTATTTATTTATTTATTTAATTGATTTATTTCTCCCTAAATTCAAAAAGTTCTCTTTCAAAATGGAAACTACTTTCTGGTGAATTGTAAGTAGCTGTGCCTATTGCTCAAGTTGAATCTACGATGTTCCCTCAGATTGGAGGAACTGGTTATGTTTGGCAACAAAGAATTACAAATATGGGTTCTCTGTCTCTTATAGTCCACTTTGGGCTATGAGTTGCATTGCATACAAAAGAGATTACCAAAATCAATAAAATCTTCTTTATAAGGAGAATCCCCTTGTGGTAGAAACTCTGGATTTCCAAATTTGGATTTCCATAATAAATACTTCAAAAATATGCCCACCTCTCATGCCTGGCTTTAAGTCAAGAAAACAGAAAAGATAATCCAGGATAATGAAATCCATGCTAGTAAACAGATCCAAGTGTGTGGGCAGTGGAGGCTTGTAGGTTTTAGTGTAAGCCCCTCTAGCCTTATAAATTTCCACTCTTCCCAAACTGGACTCTTCCTTGTTGTTTGGGGATATGGACATGCAGCTGCTCTCACACAGACTGTTTGGCTCCTGAAATGCATTTCCATTCTTACTAATGTGAGATTTTAGCCATTTCTTTCTCCATCATGAGAGCTATGGTCAGCCTATGTGAAATGTGTTACAGTTACCTTTCTGATGCTGTGTGACAACACTAAGACACAATTTAAGGGTTAGAAAGGAAGATTTATATGGCATACAGTTCCAGAGGGGAGATATAATCTGTGATGGTGGTTTGCAGAAGCTGGCAGAGGATCAGGCCACAGAAGATATCAGGGAGGCAGAATAAGCAACAAGTTGTAGTAAGGTGAGGCTACCAAGCCTCAAGGCCATCCTCCTGTGATCTAGCTTCCTGCAGCAAGGTTCTACCTCACAAAGTTGCCACAACCTACTCGAACATTAACAAAAAGACATTCACACAAAGGGATGCTCCAGGGAATGGGAAGGGTGGAAGGGGGAGGCACTGGGAGAAGGGGAGAGAAGGAGGTGAAAGGAAGGGGAAAAGGGGGGAGGGTGCAAGAGGGACTGGGGAAGGGTGGAGGGAAGGAGGGCACCAGGGTACCTATTGAGCTTGTATGACTGGTATAAAATAAATATAAAACAAAACGAACAACAACAAAAAAGAATGCAAACACATGAACCTGTGGGGAACAACTCACGGTCAAGTCCTGACACTATCAGTGAAATTCGCAGCTATTCCTGCAGTTTGAGGTCTCCAAAGGCATTTGAATCTGAAATTCTAGACTTCTGTATGTTCTTTCCTCCATCTTCAAATTACGACAGACGTGATTCCCAACCATACTGTTGACTGATTCTACTGCAAAGATCCCACTGAAAGCTGCTCAGGTGGCACACAGGTTTGTTGTGTCTCTTTCATTGCCATTCTTGCCTTTGAGCTTTAACACTGATGTGCTAGCAAGATCCAGCTTAAAACTGAGGTGTGAAATAGGCCAAGTAATCACTCTGATTCTTTCTTCAGATTTCTTCCTTGCTTCTGGTCTTCTGGATCCCAAAATTTCAACAAAAAGAAAAGATGATATTATACAAATGCAGACAGAGTTGAGTTTATCACAAACAAGTAAATTAGGTGGTTACTAAGAGCCTCAACTAAATAACAATAAAGCTGAATTTCAGTGCCAGATTAAAATGGGTGTAGACACTTCCAAGTATGCCAGATATTCATGAAATGTAGCCTTTCCATTCCTCAAGAGCAGTTTATGTTAACTATGCAGTAAGTATATTTGTCTTGTGGTCAATTAAGGAGAACTGTGTTTAACCCTTATCAAACATCACATAGATCAAATAAAATCATCTTATGAACTGTGAACATTCTATGTAAAATATGAAATGCATACATTAATATTGAGACAAGCAATTAAAACTTTCACTGTTATAAAAGTTAACTGCTGACTAATCTTCAGCCCAACTGTTCACTGTTTTTGTTTGAAACTGCATTCTGCTACAATTAGCAAAATGTAAAACTAGTAATTACTTAACATGGAGACAGTCTTACTGATCTTCCACAAGAAAATGTAGAAGTCAGAGCTTCAAGCTCTGCCAAGCTTTACTGACCACATAATGGCACACATTTTCATCTTTGTTTGAGTGACATAAGTGCTTTGGTTTTCATCCCAATGGTGATGTAGGTCAACATATTACTTGTCACAGTACTTACATTTCATATGGCGAAAGAGAGAAGTGAAGAATAGGTAGCTGAAAGAGTATATTTACAGGGTCTATTGATTTTAATAGATTGACCCTAATCAGTGTGTAGTATTCTATTTACATCTCACGGGGCCAATTGACTGCAGTGTAAGACAATTTAAGCTTAGTATATTTATTGCTTTCATACACACACACACACAAGCACACGTAGTCATGCATGCATGCACACACATGAATATATGCATGTGCACACACACTCATACACACACACACAATCAGAATTTAACAGCCAAGAATTTCTGGGAAAAATAAAATAAATTCCCACAGTATAGTGTATAGTAAAGTGTTTACCTATGAGAATGATAGGAGCAGAAAATTCTAATCACATTGCACAGAAAGAACAAAAACTTGGAAGGTAATTTCATTCCTTTCATTTACTGATTAAGTTGGATATCTCTACTTACCCCTGTTGATTTTAAAAGGTTCTCAATTTTTTTGATTCAGTTATCCCAGTAATTTTCCAAAAGTAAGTTATGAAACCACTATAGGGCATCTTTCTATTGCTTTTGGTAAGATAAGTGTGTTACTTTTAATCACTGAAACTTCATATATGAACAGATATTTTGATCAACACTTGTCCTTAGCATTCATGTTTCTTCTGACTGAAAAAAATGCAGAGACTAACCTAGGATTCTGTTGCATTAAATAGATCTCCCACATTTGAGTGTAAAAGAGTTCCTCCTCCTTAAGTTTCTAGGTAGTCTGTGGGGGCATTTTGGTGTGTCAGTTAGTATGCAGGGAAGGACAAGTGGGAAGGACAAGTCCTACTCCCAGATGCAGCAGTCCTGCCTTGAGTGGAATGTCCTGTCTAACCATGAACCTTCTCACCTTTAGGTTCTTACAGTTTCACCAATCCCTCCCCTGCCAGGCCCCCAAAGCCTTGGGATAGGGAGAGATTAGGTCAGCCTGATCCTGGGTGAGCACCGCTGAGTTGCTGAAGCTGGGTGAGTGAAGGGAAATGCCCATAGCAGTGGGGTGGACTGAAGAGAGGTAACTTGATATACCAAGGAGGCCTGAGTCTCCACAGGAGTAGACAGGCCAGAGTGAACCCTGGGGACCATAGAAGCATAAGAGCAGGAGGGTAGGAAGGAGTGGGAGGGAATGAATACTCAGCATGCTTGTAAAAATGGATTTTTTTTTAAAGTTAGTCTTCCATGTGTGCTGTTACCAGATGAGTTTCTCAAGTCATTTAAGGGGTGAGGGGTTACATTATTAAGGTTCTTCATGTTGTAAAGAATGTTTTTTTAAAAATTTTTTATTATTTATTCAGTTGTGCGTGCATGCGTGCATGCATGTGTGCATGCATGTGTGTGTGTGTGTGTGTGTGTGTGTGTGTGTGTGTGTGTGTGTAGAACCACGGACGAATTCGGGAACCACCATGGACGCCTCCACCTCCTTCTGCCCTGGGATTCACAGGCTCCGCCCTACCAGGACCAGAAACGCAGGCTGCCCCTGCTTCCGCCCGGCGTCTATACGTGGGGTCTAGGATCCGAAATCAGGACCTTCCGCCTGCAAAGCAAAGGCTTAACCCCTGAGCCATCTCTCCAGCCCTTTACTTTGTGTTTTTCCCCCTGAAAGTTTTTACTATCATTTTTACCTTGATCCAATAGTGCGACTCTTAAGAGTAAAAGATTGGGGATAGGACTCAGTTTGTAAAGTTCTTGCTGTACAAGCATGAAAACCTGAGTTTGGGTTCTTAGCATCCATGTAAAAAGTCAGACTTGGTGGTATAGTTCTATGATCCCTGGGGAGGCAGAAAGAGGAGGATGCTGGGGTTTGGTACCCATGTAAAATAACCGTATCCGTAAGCTCCAGGTTTGGTGAGCATTCCAGTCTCAAAAAGTAAGATAGAAAACAACCATGGAAAACAGAACAAACTATGGCTTCCATATACACATACACACATGTGCACACACACAACCCATGCACACATGCAAACATGAACACACACACATATATATGTATATACAGACACAAAAAATAGACAAAAACTCTAAAAAAAAGTACAGAAACAAGGAGAACAACTTGGGGATCACTGACATCATCTGGGGGAAGAAATGCAGGCCTAAAGTAAACTACTAGGATCAGAAAGTCATTCTGAATAGCAGAGGGACACTGACTAGGAGATTTCTCAAGGACCTCTTTCTCCAGAGCACGTTGCCACCGGGCATTGCAGGAAAGAGCCTTCACCATCAAGTGGAGTCTTTCAAGCACAAATGTATTTTGTGGTCCATACTTCAATATCCATCACAGATCTTTCCTACCATCAACTCTACAAAGCTTGTTCATTATGGACTTCTGATTTATCTCCAGTATTAACAGCTTCTTGAAAGAACAAATCCCTCAACCTGAAACCCACCAAGTCATTAGCATCTCCTTCATAGAGCTATCTGTTCCATAGAGACATTTCTCATAACTGCATCCACTGTCTTTTCCCATCCATTGGACTATTGTTTTGAGCCCATGCACATGAACATGAATTCATCTTTCTTTGAAAACAGTAATATCTATCAATGTTCTTCTTTTTCCCCCAAAGTCTTCTTTAAAATGGTGGCTGCAATTGATTTCTCTGACTCATCTCACCCTTATTTAAAACGATAACATATGTGAGTATTAAAGAGCCAGTCTTTCACATTGTCCATTCCTTAACCTCCTGGCTGACACTTCTCTTCTTTGATGAAGCCTATGATAAACTCTACCATGGTTTTGGTTTTGTTGTGATGGCACAGAATTCCTCTTCTATCTTCCCTTTATATAAAAGTATCATTAATCTTTCTTTTTTTATAACATTTTTATTCTTATTTCCGCTCATACAAACTTAATAGGTAGACCAGTTCCCTCCCCCTCCTTCTCTCCCCGAAGATGTAGTTTAGAAGCTGAATATTTCAGTCTCAGTCAGTCTCTTCCATCTGATTAATGATTTTATTCTTCATTTTCTTCTTATACACCACAGTTATTTTGCCCTGGGATACTTTGCTTAGAATTATACAGTTCAAACTTCAAAGTCACCATTTATAAATTATAGTTTAAGGTCACACATTTTAGGACAGCACATTAAAATTACAAACTTTACAAATAGAGAATTCTTTCATTATCTCCATTCCTACTGTGGAAGATTCCACCACCTATTCTCAGTTTATAATAAATGCTTGTTTACTATTTTTGTTGATTAGTTAATTCATGAGTGGTCAAAGAAAGGATTAAAATTCATAGATTATTGGGCTGGTGAGATAGCTTAGTGGGTAAAGTGCCTGCTTGCAAACCTGGCAACCTGAGTTCAGTCCCTGGAAGACCACACAATGCATGCATGCAAGTTTCTCTAAAAAAATAAAGATAAAATATTAAAATAAGTAATTAAAAAAAGTAGATTGCCATAATTGGACTTTGCATGCCCTGCGCAATGTTTAACACACTATTGACCCCACAAGGTCTAGCATTTGCTAAAGGCACTAGGATCCTTGGAGGCAAGGATTGACAGCCACAGTAGTGTTCCTATGCTTAAAGGGAACACAGGAAATGGTTCTGGGAAATGCCACTGGGTCCTTGCACCTCATCGGAGAGGAGGACCCAGAGGAGAGTTTGGCATGCTCATTAAAGGATGTTCTGGGGATGGGAGGGGGAGGCACTGGGGGATAGGGAGGGAAAGGGGGGTGGGGAACAGAGGGGAAGGGGGTTGGTATACCTGTTAAGTTTGTGTGAGTGGAAATAAAAAAAAAGGAAAAAAAAGTAGATTGCTAAACGAAGAAGTTCAGAATTTTGGATTTGATGACATTAAATTACTTAAAACTTTTATTTTTCAAAGTGCTCCTAAATATTCAGCATTTCTAACAAAACTTGATCACAATTTAAAAATTATTTTCCAGGGTATTACATAATATGGAAAATATTAAAGGAGAAGTTGAGAATAAAATGGTGTCCCATAAAGGGAAATAGAAAGACAGACTGACCTACAAATGACTAATAAATTTTTTTACCCCCAAGTTGAATATTTATAATTTTATAAATTATATATACATATATGCAAACTTATAAATTGCAGATTTATAATTTAAAATTCAGTCTGGATAGCAGGAAACTAATGCAATTTTTATTTCAGTCAAGTTAGCCTTACATTTTTACACACACAATTATACTTATTTTTCAAGATATATGCTTAAATGGTGTGTGAGTTGTATCTTAATGCTTAACAAACTTCCCTTCTAAGAATCTCTTCTATGGATTGATGACCGGAGAAGGGCTCAGCTAAGAATGTTCTTCTGGTTTAAGCTAGGCTCAAACATATGCTAACCCTGTTTTGATCAACAAAAGCTTGGACTAGACTCAACTGGGAGGATGCATTTTTAGATCCTGGTTTATCACTCATTCTAGAAGACTAGTTTATGTTCCTTTACAGTGCAACTGGGTAGAGCTTCAGTTGAGAACAGAATTTTGTAAGATTTCCAGAGAATGGACACATCACTTCTTTTAGGTTCTTTTGGCCAAAGAAAGTCACAAAGTCTTTCAAGAAGAGACTATAACCTCCATATACAAGAAACATTTTTTGAATTCATTTAGAATTTCATAAGTAGATATAGTAAATTTATGGTATTTCCACACTTTAATCCTCAATCCCATTCACATTCCTTTTCCTATTTTAACCGTATTTCTCTGCCAGTTGCCTCCTATTTTCATGTCTTTAGCATGTATAACCCAATATGTTTCATTGATGGTCTGTGCCTGTGTAATGTTGAATCATGAATCATTTATTGGTGGGTCTGCCATTGAGAAAAGCATCTTCCCTCTACCTTCCCATCAGCATTAATTCTTGTCAGTGTCTCAGAGAGTAATGGGTTCTCTTGAGACCTTTCCTTTTCCATGGTGAAATGTGCATGATCAAATCTTGTGCAGATTTTGTGTATATATATATATATATATATATATATATATATATATATATACATACACAAAAAATATAGTTGCAACTAATTTATAGGTATGACAGCCCTGACATGTCTAGAAGATCATATCTGGCCACATTTCAGTCACCTTCAAAGTCTTATATTCCTATTAGCTCCTTTTTTATTGTGGTCTTTTTTATTTGATCCATCACATATAATACAAACTCCATTAGTATATATTGAATATAGAGTAGGAGATTATTCTTAGCCTCAAAAAATGTAGTTTTGTGTTCCAGATATATTTCATAAGGAATGGACAATGGACACCTACTACTTTCTTCTGTTTAGCACATTCTTTCTTCTAAATAAACAGTTTCCTCTGGAAAACTACAATGAGAAATAATATAGCCATTCAAGTTGACATTTTAGTAATTTTCCATGCAATAAACTTTTTTCAACTCTTTCCATATTGTATTGCTATTTACAAGTATGGTACAATAAAACGTAGGCAATTCTATTGCCAGAAATTAATTCACCAAAGTAATAAAAGACAGGGACTGAGCACAGAAAATGTTCTTTATTCTCCATATCATGTCATTGTGAGAATATCTGCATTTATGCCACTTGGTAGCCTCTCTGTTAGGGAACAGATGGAAGGCAAGAGGTTTTAAACAGTAGGAGGGGCGGTTTAATCAGATTTGTGCATTAAAAAATCACTTGTCTGGACTGTAGACTGAGATCCAATTGGAAATGAATTCCATAATCTATGTGAGACCATGGTAGCATATTTCAAGACAGAAAAATTTGCAAAATTCAACAGCTGTATACAATGCTGGGTCCATATAACATGTTTGGTTGGTTGATTGGAGTTTTGACACATGACAAAAAAAGGAAAGGCAAAGGTGACTTCCCGGTTTCTGGTTTAACATGCTGGGACTAATTAAATCCCTCATTAACAGTTATTAAAAATAGTTGGGAGGGATTGTCAAAAAATAAATAAATTTTAAAAAAGGTATCATTCAAGACATAATAGAATGAACTCATCTATAAGGGATTTCTTTTCAGATTTATATGTTGACAATAAGCTGATGTACTTAAGGACTTGGAAATAATGTGACTTAAACATTGTCATCTTGATTCTCTACTGATGATAAACAGAGGTCATAAACTGTTTGGAGTATGATCTAGTTAGTGAATTTGAGTAAAACCTTTAAGATTATTATAAACTGGGGCTGGAGAGGTGGCTCAGGGGTTAAGCCTCTGCCTTGCAGGTGGAAGGTCCTGGACCCACATATAGACAACCGGCGGAAGCGTGGGCAGCCTGCGTTTCTGGTCCTGGTAGGGCGGAGCCTGTGAATCCCGGGGCAGAGTAAACAAGGAGGAGGTAGAGGCTGTCCATGGTGGTTCCCGAATTCGTCCATGGTTCAACACACACACACACATACACACACATACATGCACATACATACATACATACACACACACATACATGCACAATTGAATAAATAAAAAAAGAATATTATAAACTATACAACTTAATAAGTTTATCAACCCTTAGACCCTAGATCAATGGATTCTACATTAAGATTCCCAGGACAAGTGTTGAAAACAATCCCATCTGGTTCGCTTTCTAACAAAAAGTCAAATATGGTTGAAGCATGGTTATTAGAAGAAAAAATTCAATGGTATAAAGGGATTAGGATATTCAACCAAATTATTTTACCTTATCATTTAAAAAGCACTATACAAATCCATTCATGAACTTAATTATTTTACATTTATTTCATTTTTGTCAACATCTTGCTTATAATGAGGTCTTGGCTCTTACCTAGCCTTGTTTTGCTTTGTTTTTATCTTTATTAAGATTTTCCCTTCAGCATCTGTGGAATTATCTAATACTGTTTCTATACTTAGTTGGCACTATCCTTCCCTCCCTGAGGAAAGCAGTTCTGGAATCCGTGCAATGACCATGCATTGAGGTAACTGAGGGGTTAGAAGTTATACAGGGGTGAAGAAGATGCTAGAAAGTACACTAATTAATCCTCCTCACTAGAATAAAAATCTAAGGTTAAAGTGGCTAGGATTTAGCTGCAAAATTCAATATCTTATTTAGCATAAAAACTTCTCAATTACTGTATGAATTAAATAATTGCTTTTCACATTAATCATTTGAGTTCTAGCTAAATGATAAAAATTTAAAAATTAATGGTATATCAAAAGTGAAATGTCTTGGAAGAGTAATGAAACATGACCTGCTCTGTGATCAATAGTTCTCTACTTTTCATGCAAAGTCAACAGCATCAAAGTATGTTCAAATAGAAGTCACACAAAAGAGACACTAGTAATCAGGCCATTAAATAGTCATCTTAGACAGTGAGGATATGGTTTCTATAGCAAAGACATTAGGGGGCTATAAGTTCAGGATTTATAAACAGCTCACAGATAGGACTTTAATGATTGAATCAACACGTTGGAGAAAGAACAGAATGTTTTCAATAACTGCTGTCCCCAACACATACAGTGAATTTTTCTTTCCTGTATTTACATTAGCATGATGACATACCACTATAATTTAATTAGAAAAAAATACTCAGGTTTTGTTGGAGTGAATATATAAGAAACAATGAAAATGCAGTCATTTTTGTTTGCATAGCTATTTCATGTTCTGTTGAATCATCTGTAAAGGGGCTCCTATTTATAATTCTGTTCATTTTCTTTCTTTTACAAAGTTGCTCATCTATAATTACAGCTATATAGTAAAGTATTTTCTTATTGAATTTTCTTTTCAATGGAATTGATTTTTTTATTGACAATGGAAGTGAAAAACTCATATGGAGAATCTGGCATAAAAGGAATATTTGGCCATATGCTTGTATCATTTGCTCTAATCTGAACTCAGCCAGAATACTAATAGATTTTGGCTTCTGACACAGACAGGAAGATACACTTACCAATGGAAAAATGAGTGAGAATTCCAAACACATATAAGTCTAGTCTGAAATTTACTTAAATCTTTAGCTGGAAAGAATAGGCAAAGGAAAAAAAAATCAAACAAGAGACATTAATGCTTGGTATAGTTAATAAGATTCAAGCTTGGCGATAATTAGCATATAGTATAAGGGACTAGATATAGCACCATCTTTGACTCATTTTGTTCTGAGTCTTCCATTGAGCCTTTCTGGAATGTGAAAATAAGTTAGAAAATGAGCACATATGGTCTAAATAAGTGGCCATTTCTTAATAAAATGAATTTCAACATTTCTATCACACCCTCTCCCATATACATACATATTTGTATGTATGCGTGTATTTGTGTATGTATATGTATGTATGTATGCATGCATGCATATATGTATGTATGTATGTATGTATGTATGTACTTGGTGATAGAAAAGACTAGTTTGGAGATTCAGTTTATCTCCATGGCCACTATGAGTATGAAAAAGAAAGATGTTGTACATCCATATAGAATTTAAAGTGGAGCTGTGGAGATGGCTCAGTGGCTAATGTGTAAAAATGCCAGATGTATTTTTTTTAATTAATTAATTTATTTATTCAATTGTGCGTGTGTGCGTATGTATGTGTGCGCGCGCGTGTGTGTCTGTGTGTGTGTAGAACCACGGACGAATTCGGGAACCACCATGGACGCCTCCACTTCCTCCGCCCCGGGATTCACAGGCTCCGCCCTACCAGGACCAGAAGCGCCGGCCGCCCCCGCTTCCGCCTGGCGTCTATACGTGGGATCTGGGATCCGAACTCAGGACCTTCGGCCTACAAGGCAGAGGCTTAACCTCTGAGCCACCTCTCCAGCCCAAAAATGCCAGATGTATAAGCAGCTCACCCATAATTCTAATCCCAGAAAGTAGAATTTGGAAATCCCTAGACAAGTCGTTCAGATAGACTAGAGCTAGAGGTGAGATCTGAGTTCAGAGATGCAGTCTCAGTCTCAATACAGTGAGGTGAAGGAGTGATGGAGGATGCTTCCTGATATCACCCTTGGGACTACACACATGTCCCTAACTACACGCAAATTCTGCAGGTATACACATGCAGGTAGGTGCCCTGCACATACATATACATGAAAATGAAAAAAAAAGATGTTTTAAAGGGATAATATGCTCAACTTGGTGAGAGCTGACTCTTTTCTTGGCTGGATAGTCAAGTGTTATGTTTGTATACTTGGCATTATACACTGAAGATCAGCCTATTTGTAATCATGTAAAATCTCTCCTGCATTTTGACAGGCATGCTTTGAGTTATTAGAGGTGATGGGGGTAATGATTTACCAGCGACATTTCACTGTCTGTTAAAGGGAAAAAAATGGCATCATTCTTACGTGATTCAGACATGAAAAAGGCTGTGACAGAAAAGGTCTCATAATAAATTAAAAAGAAATCCATGGCACATTCTCTTCTGGCCATTTATTACAAGTATTAGTCTGCTGTAACCGTGGTATTTCTTTGTCTTTGTGTAACTTGGAGATACTTTAACCTGCAGTGTCATATATTTTCCTTTTAAAGATGGTTATTAGCAAATATTGAAAAGTTCATTTGGATTTTTTGACATGAAGCTTTAGAACATAAATTTTGGTTTAAATTGCTTCTTCCTCAGACAGATTAAAGCCAACTTTAATCAGGCATATTTCTGCTTAATTATTTTTCTTTAAAAATGTTAAAATTACTGCAGATTTTCACAGAGAAGAGCACGTTACATGAAAGAAAATTGGGAGGGAATGTTTGATGAACAAATAACAATACTTATTTTTAGTTGTTGGTTATACAGAGAGATGACCTGCATTTGTCAACAATAGTTTTGATTGATTTAAATGGTTGCTCTCTAAATACTTGAGAATATAACTAACTTTTGTTCTCCTAAAATATGAATAAATGTTAATAAACAGAACAACATTAGAAGGAACTAGAGAATTCATTCTTTCTGGAATATGTTTCCTGATGTTAATTCTGAAGTCAAAAGAGCATTTTCAAAGCAATATGTGGGCTGAGAAGATGGCTTAGTAGTTAAAGTATTTGCTATGCAAGCAAAATGACTGGAACTTGTTTTCCTAGATCTCATATAAATGTTAGACTGACACAGCAGCCTGCCTGTAATTACAGCCACAGGAATCACAAATCAGGAATCCCCAAAGCAAGCTGGCTAGCTATACTACCCCTGTCATTGAACTCTGGCTTCATGAGAGTCACAACTTCATTTGTCTTTTTTTTTTTTAATTATTTATTCAACTGTGTGCATGTGTGTATGTATGTGTGCGCGCGTGCATGTGTGTGTGTGTGTGTGTGTGTGTGTGTGTGTGTGTGTAGAACCACGGGTGAATTCGGGAACCGCCATGGACGCCTCCACCACCTTCTGCCCCGGGATTCACAAGCTCCGCCCTACCAGGACCAGAAGCGCAGGCCGCTCCCGCTTCCGCCTGGCGTCTATACGTGGGGTCTAGGATCCGAACTCAGGACCTTCTGCCTGCAAGGCAGAGGCTTAACCCCTGAGCCACCTCTCCAGCCCCGAGAGTCACAACTTCAAAAGAATAAGGTGGAAGAGTGATTGAAGATGATCCCAGATATCACTTCCAGTCTCCACATGCAAACACACACACACACACACACACACACAGAGGCATGCATATCCCTATACCTACATATATACCCAAGCAAATGCACATACATACGTGATGGATATTCATAAGTAAACATACACAAACTAACCTTTTCTCCAAATTCTTTCTTTCCTCAGATTTAGAAAGTAGAATCAAAACATCCCTAATAATCATGGGCTAATGTAGCTCAAATGACTTAAAAGTAGTAGTATAACTGGATTTTCTCCTTGTTCTTCCTCTCTTTCCTCTTTTCTCTCTTCTTCTCTCCAAGCCCTTGGGTCTCTCCACTTATCTCCTCCTCTATTCCTCCTCCCAACATGATGCTATGGTGGTTCTGTCCCTATTAGCTCTGACTTTGTACTCTCTTCTATTCTAATGCTCTTCCACCTTAAAGCTAAAATGTGGCTTTCTTTCCCATCAGGCCCTGAATTGTAAATAAGCTTTTATTTCTTAAGTCTCAAAATAGTAGTGTAACTGTGTGTTTGCCTCCTGTTTATAAAACATTCCACACACATGAAACTTCCCTGTACATCTGGAGTAGTGTCTGGTCCATCTTGAGCTTCCACTAAAGATTCATGAGATGTATTTTTGCTCCATCTTTGTAACTCTCTCTTTGTGTCAATTAGACACAGATATCAGCTTGAAAATTGGGGGCTGAGCTTTAGACATAACTTTAAAGACTTAGGAGTTAGGGCAAGTCCTGAGCATCGTTAAGAACTACTGTCTAATTGATGAGAAAAGGTCCAGGCCATGGGGAGTGGGACTATTGCCCAGGCAGGTAGATAAAGTTAGAGAGCTGTTTTGGTAGTTGGCATATTTTGGGAGGCTGAAAAGTGATGGTTTGTCCCTCTCTCAGCAATTCCTGTGAATATATTGTGGGCCAGTTCCCTTTACTCCTGATGTTGGTATGAACTCCTCTACCATCTGGACCATGAACTGTAGTAGAGAAGAATTAGCAAGAATAAAACCTCCTTGTTCTCCCTCCAGGTTCTTTGGTTGTGATTTTATCTGTAACATGCAGACAAACTGAAATGCCCTTCAATGAGTTTCTTTTATGATCTAAACTCTCAGAAAATAAATGGATCATAAAGTAAACATTTTCATGTTGATATGTTACTGTATCTTTTGATATTCTAGGATTCTCCCTATTCCAAGATGTTAATATTGTACTTAAAGAGTATATGTTTTCCAAACAGTTATATTAATGAAGTTAGAATCAAATGGGAAAGATGTTAAAAAAATGAAGTTTTAAAAAAAGGAACCAATCAATTGCATGAACATTCTAGCCCATTTCACCTGAGCAAAAGATATCCAGTGATTTGCAAAGTAATCACAAGGACTTTATAGATTGACCTTTGATTGTCTCCCAAAGACTTGTGTGATAAAGACCTAGTCTCCAGTATAGCATCATTAGTATTTGAGAAATGGGGTGCTCAAGGTATGCCCTTGAAGGAGCATGTAGGGCTCTAAGCTTTAATTTTCTTCATTGCTCTCTGTCTAAGAAGCAAGTGGTTTTGTTCCACTCCATGTTTCTGCTGTGAATACTACCTTGCCACAGATAGAGAACAATAGGACTCATTGACTAATGCTGAGTCAAATACAAGTGACCTCCATGATGAACTAATGAGATGTATTGTTGACAGCGAGAAGGGGAGCTCCTTTCTTCAGTGGTATACCCACTGATCTAGCATCTGCGTTCCAGCAAGTGTGCAGACATGTGACCATTTAGGCAACACTGATGAAACTCAGTGAAACACACACATAGAGCACAAAGACCTGAAAGTAGAAGAGACTGGTTGGAAAAAATAAATTTCAATGGCAGAAGGAGAGGGATGGGATGGAGAAATAGGGGAAAATTACTTAAATTAATTGTAGTTAATGAGTGAAGGCTGTTTGGGGCACAGCTGTGAAGAATCAACGGTTGGAGCAGACTCCTGAAACAGGTACTTGCATAATTGGTGTGGAAAACCCAGCTCATAGTGGGTGGTGCTTTCCAGTGGTGGGTCAGATTAGAAAGTGCAAGGTGGAGGGATTTGCTCTTCCCTTATCCCGTGTCGACTCTCTTTTCAGTCCACTCTTCAAGCATCTTTGCCTTCTCTGTTGCTGCTGCTGCTGCTGCCCCCATCCCTGGTTGTTTCGGAGCTTGGTCCTTTCCACCTTGCCACTCTTCCTGCTGCTTTTGGAGCCGGGCCTTGTGGGCCTTGTCACTGTTCGATGTTCATCGCTGATGTTGGAGCTCAGCTCCAACATCACTGACATCACAGCCCAGCATCTTCAACCCTCCAGTGAAATGAGGCTCAGACTTTCTCAGGACCCTTCCCGCTTTGTGAAACAGTTCGGTCAAGAATAAAACAGCTAGGGGTGGCTCCTTGGAAGGACACTACTTTTATTGTGAGTTGATTAATAAAGTTACTTATATACTTACATTGTAGTGATTCTGTTCTTCCAGGGAACTCTGACTAATACACCAGGTTCCGCTTTCCAGGGCTAGAATTATAGGCAGGGCCATAACACTCACCTGGCATTTTTACATGGGATCTGAAAATCCAAACCCAGGCCCTTTTTCCTAGGGTAGCGTATGGACAAGTCCTTTAATCACTAGCGGTATTCTGCGCCCCATTGCATGACTCTTAACCATGCAAGAAGTAAACAGATGGGCTGTAAGCAGCAGGGAAAGGGAGAATGGAGAAGAGGCATCTGAATTATACAGGACAGGAAGTGACTGGAGGGGATGGGAGGAGAAGTAAAGGAAGGAAAGTAAAAGAAAAAGAGAGGAGAGGAAACAATAGGAGAAGAGAGAATAAAGGAATGGAGGAGAGGAGAGAGAAAGGTTATAGAATACCATTTTACTGCTTAACCCAAACTTATTAATTCTTTCATGGACATTAAGCTAGACAAGGAGATTATAACAAACAATCGGTCTACACACATGTTCCACTGAGACCCAAAATCTCTCTTTAAGCTTTCAGGAAATGGTAAAAAGCCTGGCACGAATCCCAGAGCATTCCAGTCATGGCTTTCTTATTTAATTATTCCCAAGGCTGGAAAAGATAAAGACTTTGAATCATACAACTGTGACCTCCACACCATTCAAGTGCCTTAGAACAAAGAAACCACCAGCTTTGAAAGTCAGCTACATTATAATAGCAAACATTTTTAGAAGACAGTTATTGTATGAAATCATTCAAATCCAAATATTTGAATCAACTTTCTTGAGTCCAGAGCCAACTTTGGTAGCAGTACAATTTTAAATGGCTACTATGTTTGCTTAGTACAACTGTCCCCTTGGGCCCAGGATGCTTTGCTTCTTAATCCACAGTGAAGCCACATTCTGCATTTTCCTGCCAACACTAACCTGGAAGTGTTTGTTGGGAATTTTGGTGACACCATATGTCCTGAGGCAAGCCAAGCCCTCAACTCAGCAAATGTGCAGACAGTAACCATCTGTTGGCAGTAACTACAGACAGGTTTTTGACAACAGAAAAATGGTCCAAATCTTCCTGTACCTTGACAGAACTTGCACAGAGAAAATAATCCAGTGTCAATGTTCCCCACCTCCATCTGGACAGCTCTAAGGTGGAACAATATGGATCCCCTCCCTTTCTCCCTTGTAGAATTAACATGGTTTGTGCACCAATCCAGTAAAGTAAAGGAGCACAGTACAGATTTGTACTGAAGACAGAAAAATGAAAAGCGGAGTATAGACCAACATACAGAAAACCAATCTCTGGACCAAACAAACATTGAAACTGACTTATAATTTGCCTTATGAATTGAGTTGTATTAATCATCATTTCTGAGTTTTAGACATTCGATTAGTTTGCAGATAATGTACCTTGAATTTGAATCTGTATTTTACCTGTGAGAGATGATACTGAATAATCGTATGCTTAATATTACGCATATATATGTGGATCACTTTATGTTCTGAGCCTGCTATTTGTAGTCTTTATTAAAAACTACCAAAAGCACACATGGCATTCAGTGTTGTGCAAGATAGTATTAAGGCACAGGCATGTTACATCCCTGAGCTCTTAGGGCTGGTATTGCAAGTGGCTCAGCTGAGGAAGGAAGGATTTTCCAAAGTCTGTTGATGTCTTCACAACAACAGTTTCTCTCCCACAAGTCACAACTCACATGTGCCTGGAGATGTTATCAGCATCTATAAACTTCAAGTTTCCAATTTCTAATTATAGAAGTACAATGGTTAATTTGGTATGTTGACTTGGCTAAGCTAGCTGATCCCCCATTGTTTAGTCAATGCTCAATCTAGATGCTTTTAGGAAAGCATTTAAAATTTAATTAACATTACAATCAGTAGACCTGGAGTAAAATAACTTGCTTTCTTACTGTGGTTTGTACACACTGGATTCACTGAGGGCCAAGAGAAAAGACCAAACTTCCCAGGATACAGGATAGGAAGAAATTTTTTTAAGTATCATTTTTATTATTTTTTTATTTTTCCTAGTTATACAAACTCAATAAGTAGGTATCCTTGCCACCCTCTTTTCTCCCCTTTCCTCTCTCCCTTCCTTCTCTCTTTCTCATCTCTTTCTTTCTTCTTTCCCCTAACTTTGAGGATCCAGTCTGCTTCCTTCCACCCTCCCATCTGTCATCTTATATGGGTCCTGGAGTTCTGTCCCTATCATCTGCTGTAATGGGGATTCAGTCTTCTGTGACAGATTAAGAGGTATTTCGTTGGGTTGACCACTGATATAGATACGCTCCCGTAGCTATCTAACCCCTTCCCCCTAAATATCTTGCTGCTTGAAATTATTTCTCCTGCAACATGCTCTGTTGCAGTTCGCCTGCATGGTTGCTGATAAATGACCATCAAATGGCTTAAGGGAACACAACTGTCTGGTTATAGTTCTCAGTCCAACTTGATGGGAGAGCACACACCAACACCAGGGCTAAGGGAACTAGCCACACCATCACCACATAATAGCTGAGAGATGGACAGTCCTTACTTGCCATACCAGCATGTATGGCCAAGTGTACAGAAGAATGCCAACTCCTTCAACCAGCCCTCTGTCTTTTATTCCAGGGCCTAATCCCACCCATAGGCTGGGCCTTCCTCATCAACTAGATAATCTCCTGCAGGTTTGCTCTGGGACCAACTCAACCACTAATTTTCCATAAATGTGCCCAGAGCTCAAACCCTCAACCATAAAGTTGACACCTGTGCTTAACTATGACAAGCTTCTTGCCTCCTTCATTCCCCTTTCCTTTCTCCCTCCCTTCCCTTCCACGCCTATGCTATCCCATCCTCCCTCCCATTCCTACGTGGGCCCAGTCTACTCCCTCCTATTCTCCTGTCCTTTGGTTCTATGGGTTCTGGAGTTCCATCTTTATCATCTGATCTAATAGAGGTTCAGACCTATGTGGAAGACAGAGGGGCCCTTCTTTGGGGTGGCAAAGTGATATGGTCACTCCCCTACCTTTGTTTGATGCCTTGCCCCCAAGGATCCTACTGCCTGAAACTATTTCTCCTGAGATCCATGCCGGTTCACGGGGGGGCATGCTGACATGTTCATCACTGCAGATCTGATGAGATCAAGTCCTTCTTCCTTGAGTTCCTCTCTAGCAATGGAACTTTCCATCTTTAGGTTCTTACAGTCTTACTGTCCCCTCTTCTGCAAAGTTCCTGACACACTGGATGGGGAGAGATTTGGTTAACCTGGTTCCAGATGAACATTGTAGATTTGCTGGTGTTCTGTATTCGTGTTGTATGTTGTCTATTTTGCTATTCTTGCACTGTACAAGGCTGCGTCCTGAGATCCTCTCCTATACAATAATACAGAAGCTGTTAAAGAGAGATCTTTGAAGGGGACAGAGGATCAAGAGTAGGGTATCATCTAGCTGTCTATTAATCACTAACCTTCCCCCCTCCATGATGGGGAACACATGACCAGTGCTTCAAACCAGCCTAAACACTGTGGATTGGATCAGGTATCTCACTAATTATGAGGCTTTCTAACAGTGGCCTTATTTCTCTATTGAACTTTATTCCTTTGTCTTCACTTCATTTTCTTTGGGTCTTCTTTGCCCTACCTTCCTATTTAGAAACTTTCATATTTGTAAAGGGTAATAAAAAGATTTTTCCCTTGAGTGTGCCATTATGAGGGTTTAGAATTAGGTTCCACTTATAAGAGAGAACATGCAATGTCAGGTTTTCTGTGTTTGAAATACGTCATTCAGTATGATTTCATCTAGTTCCATCCATTTGGCAGCAAATTTCATTGATTCATTTTTTGATAGCTATGTAATATTCCATCATTTTTTGATAGCTATGTAATATTCCATCTATAAGTGCCACATTTTCATTATCCATTCATCAACTGTCAGACATATAGGTTGATTCCATGACTTTACTATTGTTACACACAATGTATTGCTACAGTATGATGAAATATTTTTGGGGAATATTTCCAGCAATTTTCATTGCAGGGTCATATAGTATTTTGATTTTTAACTATTTTAGGAACTGCCATGCTGATTTCCATAGTAGTTGTACAAATCTGCATTTCCATCGGCAATGTAAGAGAGTTCCCTTCTCCCCACATCCTCTCTAGCATGTGTTGGTACATGTCAGATTTTTGCCATTCTGACCAGTGTGAGATGATGTCTCAGGGCAGTTTTGATTTTCATTTCCCTGATGGCTAGGATAGTGAATCATTTTTTAAGGTATTTGTTGGACATTTACATTTCTTCCTGGGAAAATGTTCTTTTAAGTTCCATGGCCCACTTTCTAATTGGGCTGTTTGTCTCCTTGGTGTTTAATTTTTTTAGTTCTTTGTACTCTCTAGATATTAGTCCTCCTTCAGATAAGAGTGTCTTATCCAGTAATGGACCTCCCCATCTTCAGGCTCTTACAGTCTTACCACCTCCTCTTCTGCTAGGTTCCCCAAGTCCTTCGGATAAAGAGAGATTTGGCTGGTCTGGTTTCAGGTGAGCATTGTGGGGTCACCAGTATTCTGTATTCTGATTGTCTGTTGTTGTCTGTTTTTGCTTTTCTTACACTGCACAAGGCTGAATCATGTTTGAGTTTTGAGATATTTTCCTATCCAATGATAAAAAATTATTTTAAAAAAGGCTTTTATCATACTTACCTGGCAGGGGAGATACCATGATCACGAAGGTGGTTTTCCCAGGGTGAGGCTTATCCATTGCACTCCGGATGTGCTGACCCCTGCGATTTCCCCAAATGTGGGAAACTCGACTGCATAATTTGTGGTAGTAGGGGACTGTGTTCGCGCTCTCCCCTGGAAAAAAAAAAAGGCTTTTATCTAAGAAAAGGCTTAAAGGAAAGGGAAGATTAAGAATAGGACACATTTGTGAGTGACATCAGCCACTCACAGATAAACATCTAGCTACCTACTAACCGGCTAACACTGAAAATCAGTCCAAACACCAGTGAACAGGAAGGAAACTGACAGTGAACAGATCAGGTGTCTCCCTGCTTATGGGCCTTTCTTGAAAGTGGCCTTACTTCTCCATTGAACTATGTTCCTTTGTCTGTTCCTTTGTCTTCATTCTCTTGAGGTCTTTCTCCTAAGAAGAGGATTTTGCTACTGGAATGTAACATAGAAATTCCTCATGTTTGTAGAGCTTTTAGACTGAAGACTCTAACATAAACTCTTACTGTCATTTCCAACCTGCTAGCCTGCCATTACAATGTCACAGTTGTTTGTTCCCACAATTATGTGAGCCAGTTCCTTAAAATAAAACATTATCATTCTCTTTGTCTCTCTCTCTGTATGTATGTATGCATATATTTTATGTATATGTTTGTATATGGAATATATGCAGATGTGTATGTGTGTTTGAATGTATGGTGTGCATGTGAAAGCCTGAGTTTGATATCAGGAAGCATCTTTGATTCTGATTGCTCTTCCTATTTATTCCTTTTTTTTTGTTTAACTTCCAGTGTCTTACTTCTTTTTTTGTGAATGATTTTTGTTTATATTCTGATTATTCTCCCTCTTGTTTATTTCCCTCACACCTCTGTCCCTTCCTTCCCACCATTCTCTGTAACACACCCATGACCTTTTGATTCTTTTTGCATTTATCCAGGTCCATCTGAGTGACCGTGTGTTTGGAATTATCAACTGGAGCTGGGTGGACTCTTCCAAGAGTACACAGCTGGATACTATGTAACGGTTATGCTTAACTATTGCTGTGAGAGAGCACCCAAAGTCAAGCAACTTAAGGGAGAAAGAGAGATTTATTCAGCTTACAGTTCCAGAATAGAGGTACAGTCTCTTAAAGCAGAGGCGGCATGGCTGGCTGGCCAAAGCTAGAGGAGGCTACATCACTGCAGACATCTTGGAGGCTGAGCTGCAAGACTGCTTGCTGCAAAGGCAGACTTCTCCTGGAGGTAGGGTGGGACAATCCATCTCAAGGCCCACCCTTTGTGACTGCCTTCCTCCAGCAAGGCTCTACCTCTCAAGGTGCCATGTCCTTGTCAAACACATGAGACTGGGGGAGACACATTTCAAACCATGACACCACCCATTTCTCAGAATCTGTCAGCTGGTAATAGCTCAATAGAAAGTGATAGCATCCATTGAGATCTTCCCCAATCCATAACTGACTGCTGCCTGGGCCTGTCTTGTATGGACCCTTTGTCAGGATGTCAACTGCTGTGAGTTCATGATAGCCAGGGATGTATTGTATAGAAGGTACCATTTTGCAGACCTCCTCCTCATCTTATCTTTGGGTATAAACATAGAAACTTAGAAGATGATTGGTGGTATATCATTTCAGCTAAGCATCAGTAGTAGGTTCCCCATAGGACCTAAAGCCTATTTAGTCATGGTATGAATTACCTTTTGCCAGACAGTTCTAGGTAGGCTGCTGGTGGGGGGGCAGTGAAAGCATCAAAGGTCTTACTAGCCATAAACTATAATACTGATTTGTCAGATAAGAGTTGTCTACTGTACAGTTATAAGAATGAACAACCATTCTCTGAAGGATTGAAGACTCACTCAATCTTATTTATTTTGGAGATAGGAACAAACCTAAGACTCACCTATGAGGCTTGTCTGTCAACCAATGGACTCTTAGATTATTAGTACCTGCCTTCTGAAACTGAAATTACAGGTGGTCTGCTACAGCCATCATCATTTTACTTGGGATTTGGAGATCTAATCTGTAGTTCTTTAGATTCCACAAGCCATCCACCCATCCCTTGTGTTTATTTATCTAAATCTTCATATATGCATATATGTGAATTTTGTATCCAATTTACTGTTTTCCCTTGTAAACAATAATGTCAAGGTTATTTCATGGTTATAAAATTAAACATTAAACACTTATTTAATTTAAAAATACTTAGCATTTCAACCATTTAGTTGAATCTTATCTCTTTACTCACCATTTTCCTCTTTTCTACTTTTCTTATGTTTCAATATTTTTCTATCTTTACCCTCTCCTTTTTAATAAAACAAATTCTTCAATGCATACAAATAATATTTTTTGAAGGCACTAACTGTATCAGCACACACATTCCATTTAAAGCAGAGTGATAGTGCCTGACTATTAGTGCCTACAGTGACATTTACACATTTGCTTTCACAAAAGAGTAATGATAATTGATACACACCACGTGGCTGTGAGTAATCACTCCCTTCTGAAGATAAAGGTTAGAGCAGTCTGTAGCCATCATAAGTTATTCAGTGTGTGTGTACGATTTCAAATATATTTTGTAAGATAGGGTTCTGCCTCTATTTTCACCTAGGTGTGTTTCATTTTTACACAGCATAACCTTCCCATTGGAAAAGCATTTTATTATTGATTTTTTTCATTGAATTAGTAGTGTGGCAAATTTGACACTCAAATTTCAGTTTCTTCTCCATAGCAAATTAGAAAACACTGGGTTCATGGAGACCTATATTGGGAATGTGTCTGGTTGTATAAGAAAAGAAAGAACAGTGGGGAAGAGAGGGTAGAGAGATGGAGAGATGGTCGGGGAGTGGATGAGACCAGAGTGAATACCAGGCATGCTCTTTATTCCTTAAATAGCATCTAATCAGTCACTGACACTGAATCTCAGTAGTATTTAACTCCAAATACTCTTGGAGAAGCCACACAAGGAATTCACTCCAACATGTTGATTGTAAGTTCCTCCAGGGAAGTGGCTGTGTCTCAGGCTCTGTTTCAAACTCAAATGCCAGCAGGTGCTAAATTAATACTGTGATTAAAAAAGTGATGCAGACTCACTTCTGGACAGTGAAGATTATTCACATGTAAGTGTTGACTAGTTTACATTTGCTGCAGAGATGGGAGAGTTCATGAATGCAACAAGGAGCAAAGGGAACAGCTGGAGAAATACCACAAGAATAAATAAACTCTATCCACTTATCTCCTGCCTAGGAAAAGGTCAAGCTGTTGTTTCCAGTTTCTATTTCACTCTTGGTTATTGTGACAGTGACAATATGTGACACTTTGCCTGGCCATGGAGCATCCAGTTTGCACATAGTTACTTGGTGTGTCTTCTAAGGTTCTGAGGACTGAATTTGAATTCAGTAAAGGAAATTGTTCTCCTGAGTGTGGGTAGCATCCATCATTCAATCCATCAAGAGTTAAATAGAATTATAAAAGAAGGAAAGAGGAAACTTTCTCCTTTGTCTTCCTTTCTGGGTGAGTTGGAACATCTCATCTCCTTTCTCTTGTCCCTGGAACAGAGTTTTATGCCACTGGCTTCTTAGTTCTAAACCTTTTGGATTCCAACTGGATTGTCCTGGATTATGGTTGTCCATCTTGCACACAGTGGTCACAAGGCTTTTCGTTACTCTGATTGTCTTCAATTATTCATCCTAATAATACTCATTCCCTTCGCCACAGGATGACTAGTTCTGGTTCTGGTTCACTGGAGGAGCACTGACTCATATAAGTATGTGTCCTGTTGTTGAGCACTGGCTAGGTAGCTTTGCTGCCAGTCAGAGTTGAACTGAGATGGGCCCCGTGTGTGCCACCCAGGGGGCATGGCATCTGCCCATTCAATAGGCAGCTTTCCAGGGACTCTGTCACTTCTCTTGTCTGAGGTCTTTGGCCGTTCAGCAAATACAATCTGCTTGCCTGCCATTCTTAAAGCAGTGTCTGTTCTCACTGCAGCACTGCTATTCTAGAAGGGTTAATGTGGTTTTCATGAGGGACCTAATTTAGAACCAGGCAAGAGCTTAGCCACTGAAAGAAATATGGCTCACTGCATGCCAGGTGATATAAATTAAAGTTAATGTTAGATACGATGAAATGTCCTTTTAGGTATTATGTGTAATTTGGGGTATTAGGAAGTCTCAGTAGGCAATTTTTTAAAGGAGTAGTCCACAGGATTTCCCCCTATATTCATTTCTTCTTTCAACAAAGCACCAGGAAAAGGTTATATGAATAATCATATTTTTACCATAGAAAGCAGACTAAACACATAAAAGTTATTAATAATAGACTGTGAAAATATCTATCACAAAAATAACAGGCAAAAGGTTAGCACATTATATGGAAAACTCATTTGTTCTTTGGTTAAAAATATATTTTTTAAAAAAGCAATGAAATTGCTGGACAACTTGCATAAAGGAAAGATGTAATTTGTTATCATGAATGTAGAAAAAATGTCTGACTAAACTACAAAGAAATTAAATGTAAAACATCTATAGGCATTTATTTTAGATTCCAACTGTGTGATCTTAAAAATATATGTAAACTTACCATTTCAGGATTCTCATTTATTAAGTGAGCTAAAAATATAACATAAGTATAAGAATTTAATGTATTTTTATGCAAATATTAACTCTCCAGGAAAATGTAGAAACATCTGTCTCGGAATAAGGACTGCTTAACTAATTAATCATTATTAGAACCTTTTCTTAAATGATAGGACTACAAACTAAAAAACATGTATATAGAGGCTGGGAAGGTGACTCAGTGGATAGAGGACTGGCCAGGAAGGCAAAAGGAACTGAGTTCATATCCCCAGTATCCTTGTAAATACTGGGCATTGTAGAATGTGTCTGTGAACCCAGTTCTCAGTGGTGGAGAGAGTCATATCCTAAGAACTCACAAGTTCAAGTTTCAAGTTCAATAAGAGAAACTGTTTGAAACACTAAGGTAAAGTGACTGAGAAAGGCACATGCTGTAACCCTGTAACCTCCGCATGCATCTTCCTGGGTATTTCTCTCTCTCTCTCTCTTCTCTCTCTCTCTCTCTCTCTGTCTCTCTGTCTCTCTCTCTCTCTCTCTCTCTCTCTCACACACACACACACACACACACACACACACACATGTGCATGTAATTACACTGAAGCTAGTGATAATAAATTGAAATTAGTGAAGCAAATGGAAATAATACTTTTGGAAATGTAAAAAATTTTGGTTTCGAAACAATGAACTTGGGATTGACGATATGGAGCAGTGGGTAAAGGTAGCTGAATTCACTCACTTTAGCTCACATGATAGGAGAGAATCAACTTCCAAAAGTTGTCCTCTAACCTACACACATGCTGTGCATAGTACTTCACTCTCTCTTTCTTTCTCTTTGCCTTCTCAAAATAAATAGTAAATTATTAAATAAATAATATATAAGTAATTGATCAAGTGTTTCACAATTTAAGAAAAAACTATAAGCTTTCTTGTTCTTGATACAATAATTCCATTCATGGTTATCTAACCTGGGAGTGGCAATTCAAACAGAAATTCATAACTCTATCTGTAATTTCCAAAACCCTCCCTTGTGAAAAGAGGAAATATGATGTTGCCAGTACAGATAATAATTACAAAGACATTGAGGCAACCAACGACAATTACAATTACTATGCTAAAGGAATTTATGCAAACAAAGATGGTATTAGTGATTCTTCTTGATCAGTAACTAACTCTCTTCTTTCTGTGTCTTGCTTACTGCCTGGTTCAGGACAGGACAGCAGGGTCAGTGCTACTAGCAGAAACAAGAAATACCATGGAGAATCAGGAAAGGAAACAGATTTCTGGCCTTTCTTTTCTTGTGGCTATAGAAAGGACATGAGGGGAATTCCAGTAGGGAATCTTGGAGAGCCACTGTCTAGTAGAGGTATTAGTGAGGTGACATTAGAAGTCAAAGAAATGCTCACAACAAAGTATCAGAAGTGCATCACAGCATGATAACCTTCATCTTTTTTAAGGAACTGAGGTGCCAAGATTTACACTAAAATACACGTGTATTTCATTAAGATTGATATGCTTAATGAAATGGTTTGCATTTACACAGGCTTAAATATTCAATAACGTATACATTTTTCCTATTGATCATTTTCTTTCTCTTTTTTTCTTACTACTTATTTGGGAGAGGCTCACAGGGAAATGGACTAATGATAGGACTAAGTTGAGAAAGGATAGGTGTCTGAACTGTAAATTAATGCCATGAGTTCATGTACTACAAATGCTAACATTGCATTTTATCATGTGCCAGGCTTCCTCCAAAGCATTCTATATCCATTAGCTACAAAAATGCTCACAACAAAGTATGAGGAGTGCATCACAGCATGATCACCTTCATCTTTTTCAAGGAACTGAGGTGCCAAGATTTACACTAAAATACACTTGTGCATTTTAATTTGTTGGACCTAAATTTGAGCAAAACAAGCCTGGAAGTAAATACAGAAAAGCACAGACACATTGGCAGGATTATGGGTTTGTTCTTTTTGTTTTAATTTTTGCAAATGACAGAATATACCCATGATCACATTTCTTAAAAATTCAAAATATTGGCAGTTTTCAACCTGTGAACAAATCAGATTTTATAATTAATGGAGTTAAATTGCAAACATTTTTTAGAGAAGGTAAATTGGGTAGCTTATTTCACTACTCTGAGTCTCAATCATATTATTTGTGAACTAAAGATAGCAAAGCTCACATTGGAAACATTTCGTGAGCGCAGTGCCTGAAATATAGTCATGTCACAATGCTCTTCCTTGCTCTTCCTGAAAGTGTTACTTCAATATTTTTCAGAACTAACAACCTGGTTTTCTATTTAAAACAATAAAGTTACTGGTGCTATATATCTCTAACCAAATGTCATGGCATACATTGTGATACACACACACAAAACTGCACACTAGCATCTGTGTCAGTCACAGTTTGCCAAAGGTATTATACTTGGAGTGTTATTTCAGCTATTTATGTTTCTCTGTCCTAATGTAGCAACAGGAGAGGAAATCTGGGTTACAGCAGTACAATAAGACTATGGGTTATTGGGCCTCACAAATGAGATTTGCCCTCTGCTCTGCTGTTAAGTGCCTTCCACTCTTGGCAAAATGCCAATATCCATCCACATTGTTGAAAATGTGCTATTGAATGAAAGAGGGACATTGGCAAGGCAAGGGAGTGTAGGAGAAGCCTTTTCAAAATAGGACTGGATAGATATCACTGGGAGATTTTAGTAAGTTCTCTACAGTTGATACACTAAAGAAGATGAACCTTCTCCTCGAGGTCTGATTATGCCTGTTGCTGCCATCAGCATGTCTTCAAGTCCTGGAGTTGACGCTGCAGGTCCCCTTTGCATGTAGAAGCCTAACAAAATACAACACCAAAAAAGGGTTCCTGTGTGTGGTTCAACACAAAAAGCCCTTTTGCCAGCTTGTGGACAGGTTTACCTGTGACTAGGTGACTGTCACTGCTTAGCAATGTGAATGTGATCACTTAATTATAATATTGTTACCATTGAGTGTTAAATGCATGTTTCTCCTCCAAAAAGTTGCCTTGTTTTAAGTAATGTTAAAAAATGCATCAGGTTGACAGGATCAGAAAAGAGATGAGAACCTCATGTGGATAAATAAACACAGTCAGCAGTAAGGCCAATGAGGAAAAGTAAATAAAATTAAAAGGCCCGAGAGAGACAAAAATCAGGCTGTCAGATGAGAGCAGAGAATGATAGAGACTGGTTGGAGTACTAATCAATCATGCTTCTCAAGCTGTCCTTCAGCAAGACATTCTGACTTTTTTGCCCTAAGGTCATTGCTATAATTTCATTAAAAGAGGAAGGTTTCTGTTACACATAGAAAGAAAAAGTAAAATACTGTTTTACCTTTTCCTGATTCCTAAAGGATTTTTACTGATTCCTGAAGACCTGTTACTGATCAAAAATCTTAAATTGATGTTATCGAATGAGTTTTTTTTTCTTTTTCTTTTTTTAAAACTTGACCAGAGAACAGGTCCTTCCATGTGTCCTGTTCCTTTTATCACTATGATTATGTTCCTCCAATTGCACTGCTCATTCATGTGAAACCACAGGGCATAAAATGAAGACTACCCCGTACTCTAGGCTTCCCATCTTCCGTGAAGCCATGAAAGAAATGAACACCAGGCTGACACAAAAATAATACCAAGAAGCTAGTTTTAGTTTGATGGGAAAATCAGTGATCTCTACCTTTTTTTTAATTTTAATTTTTTTTTCTCAAAGCATCCTTTCGGACTACTGAGTTAGTAAATCCTGGACAGCTGGCAGTCGGTTCGATTACATAACTGTTTTGGGGGGAGGACACAACTGTGGAATTATGGAATTAGAATTTAGCAGGCTTAGCACACAAAAGTAATCACCAGCAGGATTCCAGGAGCTGAGGGTGAAACTTGTTCTGTGCAGCATCTCGGATGTTGGCGGGGAAGGAACAACCTCACATTGGGAAGATTAGCACCTAGAGGTTATAGGAAGCGTTTCAGCGAGTCTTGGATTAGTACTAAGCCTCCATGTTAACAGCTTGATGTAATATAGCAATTTTCCAGCTATAGCACCTGGCTTTTTCCAAGCCACATAGCTGACAAGGGATATTCAGTCTACCCCTAACCATTCTTTTAGAATCCGTCTTTGCAGACTTCCTTTATCTGGAATAAATTGTGAGGTGCATGTGAATTAAAGAACACAGACACACAAAGTGAAGACAGGTACTTTTGAGGACAATTCTAAGGCCTGAAGGATTTAGTTAATCTGCTTTTATAGTTTTTGAGGTCAAAAGATCATCTTTACACTATAAATGATTTTTAAGGGATGCATTAACTTGAGAAGAAATTGCTTTAGGAATACTGTGTATGTGTTCCAATTAACAGGAGTAACAAACAAATGAAAGGAAGAGATTTGTGGACACCATGATTTTGAATCTGTTTTTCTTTAAAAGTTATATCCCTGATCACTTGAAAAGAGCAGTTTGGGTGAGTATTTATAATTTAGAAGCATCTGGATAGATTCTAGAAACCTCTTGGCTGTTTAACCTGCATAACCTTAAACACCTGGACATTTAGAAATGTTAGTTATTTTAGTTTTTTAAATTATTCCAGATATGTTGAGGTTGTTAAGCAGAGTGACTGAGTGAAGGTCACAGAAAGTTCAGATGAGATAGATAAATAGTCATTGAGCTTATTTTGTTTTTCGTGTGTGTGTGTGCATGTGTATGTGTACACATTTGTTCAAGAATGTATATAAGAAATCATCTGAGTATATATGTGTAGGGGGATTCCCAAGGGTGACATCAGGAATCATTCTCAATCGTTCTTCCTATTTATTGCTTTGCTCTGTGAATTTCCAGGCTCTGCCTTATAGAGCAGGAATTACAGGCTGCCATCATTTCTGCTCTGTGCTTTTATGTGGGATATGAGATTCGAACTCAGGTCTTTAACCCCTGAGCTATCTCCCTGGCCCTTATAGTACCTTTTAACGTGAAGGAAGGAGATAAATGGTATGAGAGCTAGAGTCTGTAAGAGACAGAGGGATGACCATGAAGGCATCTTTTTTCAATTTTCCTTAGCTACTTTTAAGATTCTTTAAGGTCAGAGAATTTTGTACTGATCATCTTGAGACAGTTTGTGGAGTAGACTAATAGATGTAGAAGAGTCAAAGATTAGCACCCAGCTGTTAGATTGAGACTTCTAACATAGCAAAGCCACATTGGCCTTATGATGGCTTGAATGGGAATTGTTCTACCCAGAGACTCATGTGTTTGAATACTTGTTTCCCAGCAGATGGCACTGTTTGGGGAGGTTATAGACCCTTTAAGAAGAAGAGTCTCTCTGGAAGAAGTTAGCTCCACTTCCTCACTTGCTCTCTTTGCCTCCTGGTGGTTGTGTAACATGAAGTCAGCCTCCTGCTTCTGCCACCAAGTTTTCCACTGTGTGTTCCCTGATAAAAATTTTCCCCTTAAGTTGCGTGGGTTAGAGTGTTTTTGTTTTTTGTTTTTTTGTCAAACAGAACTTCTGTTTACTTGGTCTCTATATTGCATCCATTATGTTAGCAATGGGGAAAACAACAAAATGACCATCAGATGCATGTCCAGTTTAGAAACTGATATCAACATAGAACCACAGCAAGTACTTGAGTGTCACTAAAGAATGAACAGGGTTTATAGAAAGTTCCTGGAATACTTGTTAAGCAGTGCTACCTGTTCCATACTGGAACATGATGATGCTATGTATATCTGAGTGCATAAACATAGTGTTTCTTATGCATAGAGAAGTCCATATATTATCAGGGTGTTCTATGACTATGTAACCAGCAATGGATTAGAAAATAGAAGTCGAGAATATAAAGCAGAGTGAAGTATTGAAAGAATTCTAATAATAAAGTACATTTCCTGTCCTATTGCTATCACTTTTATCTTCTCGGTTCCTCTAGAATGCATATTCCCCTTTCATAATAATTCAAATGTGGCCAACGATCCAGCCCCATCCTGGAGCTCAGGGACATTTGCGGAAGAGGGGGCGGTAAGATTGTAAGAGCAAAAGGATGGGAGGAGCAACGATTTGCAAGATTCTCAACAATAGTTGGGGCCAAAGCAATCATAATGGGACTTTGCATGCCCTGCGCAATGTCCAGCGCACTGTTGCCCTCATAAAGTCTAGCATCTGTTAAGGGCACCGAGACCCCTGGAGGCAAGGGATTGACAGCCATAGTAGTGATCTTATGCTTAAGGGGAACAAGAGAAAGGGCTTATGGAAATGCCACTGGGTCCTTATATGTCATCGGAGAGGAGGACCCAGTGGAGAGTTAGGCGTACACAATAAAGGACTCTCTGGGAATTGGGGGGGAGGCACTGGGGGAAGGGGAGGGGGAGAAGGGGGGAGGGAGGGAACTGGTAAAAAATTTTAAAATGTATAATTAAATTTTTAATAAAAAAAAACAGAAAATGTTAGACAGGATACTTCTCAAAAGTTCTGTGTCCAAAAAGGGATTCAATTGAGGACAAAACATTTCATTAGGAAACAAGTTAGGAGATAGCATGAGAGTCCTAAATATATTCTCTCATCCAAGGTTATCTTTGAGTTCTGTTGGTTGGCCAGGCTGTGTAAGCTGTCCTTCAGTACTAACCTTGTAGAAATAAGCATAAGGAGAAGGCAAGAGGTATGGGGGTGGCATTAATCAGTGCAGGCAAAACCGTTCAGAATATGCAGGCAGGTGAAAACTTGTGTTTGTTCTCTACTTATTATCACATCTGCTCTTAGAAGACACATTTAGGCATCAAGATTTAAAGTGCTCAAAAAGCACCTCGAAAAGTTCCAGATGGGTAAATTAAATCCTAAAATTTGGCAAAAAAATATGCTCTGATCATTAATGCTACCAGCTGAGGAAAAAATTAATTCCTTAAGCTGAAAGATGAGCAAAATCTGCAGCTCTCTTTTCCCCAACTGCACTAAAAGTGGAATATATCGAGCACGGCCTGCTGTCACTGTGTATGACATCAATTCTCCAGGCAATTAGACTCATGGAACATCACCAAACGAGCATATTTCCCTCTCCCTGAACTTGTACAAACTTTAAATGCTTCGGGGTAGGTGCTTTACTCCACAGATCCATACTGATGGTGTGATTGAAGGAAAAATCCCTTTTATTTATCTGGGCTCTAAGAAAGCACCCTCTCCTCATCCCTGTGACTTTAAACTCTGATCTTGTGATTTTCAAGCCGAGGCAAATGGCCGAATTTGCTGGGATTTCCTTGTAGCATGGTAAAATAAGATATAGAAGAGGAACCGTCTCTTCCTCGGTTTTTACCGCAGTGCCAATGGAATACCAAAGTGGGCATGAAGCACATCCTCCAGATGGGGAATTTATAAGTGAATTTATGGAGAGTTTGTTCCGTGATTCTCAGATTACTCAACCAGACCCGGATATAAAAATAAATCTGGGAGGAAAGAGGAAAGGATTTGGAATGTATGAATGTATGTATGTATGTGTGTGTGTGTGTGTGTGTGTGTGTGTGTGTGTGTGTGTATTCTTGTCCCTAACCTAACCCCAACTAAACTCAAACAGGCTTCTTTTATGAAAACATTTCAGAGTAATTTGACTGTTTCCCTATGTCACTGTGCCCATGGAAGAAAAAGCTGAGTTGCGTTGCATATTCTCTAGATCTTGTTAAGGCAAGGAGTGAGGAGATAGAATTAATGGACCTAATGTGGGTGCGAAGAAGAGAGAAATTCATGGAAATTGCCTAGGTATTAAAACATGGTACTGGGAAGAGGGATGGAAATCTCCCAACACTAGCCACCTGAAACAGATACTTGATCTTTTAGGGCTGAGAAAGGAGTTATAAAAGCGATGTTATCAGAGATGCTGACCAGGGGACAGCTAAGAGCTTGTATATGGGCAGCAAGACAAGGGTTGTACAGACCCTGTGTATAATGGTGTCAAAAAGGCCTTCCCAGCCCACTTCATGTCTTCCGCCACTTGCTTTTATGGATAAGAGACAAGCAAGCTATTATAGTTTGAATATGAAATTTCCCCACGGACTTATATATTGAATTGCAACTGGTGGTGCTATTTTGAGAGGTTGTGGAAAACTTAGGAAGTGGCACTTCATTGGGGGAAAAATCAGTAATTGTGGGGATGCCTTTGAAGAGTATATCCAATCCCTTCCTCACCTCTTGATTACTGTCTGATGTGAGATGAAAAGCCTTCTCCAGCTACCCATGCCTGTTGCCATTATGAGTCGCCCAGGTGCATGGATGCCACTTCCATGATGGTCTGCTGAGATATGTATGCAATGATCGGTCCCAGTTCATGATGATGATCTGTCTGTCCGGTGCCATGTGGCAAAAAGTCCTATAAAATCATGTACCAAAATAGCCAATTCATCTTTAAAACTATTTCTCTGTGGTTTTTAGTAAAGGCAACATACAACTAGCAGGCATATAAGTTAATATAGTTTTGAGATGTTAGGCAATTAAGAATAACAAGGCAGAGAAGTCAAAAAGGAAATTCAAGTTCCCAGCCTGCATCAGGGGAAAATTGTCAAGCATTGATCATAACCCTTAAGTTTTCTTTATTTATTTTAATTTGCTAACTGCTGAATTGAATTGTGCTTTCAATGAACTCAGGGGAAACTTATACCCAAGAAGGAGCCAGGAACCGCCTCCCAGGTAAATCTGCCTGCCACTCTTCTTCCCAGCAGTGCGCCGGCATGGCAGGCTATGTCAGGAGTCATGTCGCACTTGGGTTTGTTGCCGATCGTTTTTTCAGAATCTTGAGCTAGAACACATTGGTTTACTCGGTTATAGAAAGATCCACTGGATTAGCACACAGGAACACATTATTAGAGACTGGGATAGAAAAAAAATAAAAACAGTAACTGATTTCATATTTGCTTAAAATTTGAAAATCTTGTTCACCAAGGACTTGTGCTCATTTAATTTTATAAATGGGTTGCCAAGCCAGTGGGTAAAAACAACTACATGTCAGTCTGGTGACTTGATGTCAATCATTGGAACCTACATGGTGGAGAAAATTCTCAAAAGTCATTATCTTGACCTTCATGGGAGCACAGTAGCATGCTCCCTCCCTCCCTCCTTCCCTCCCCCCCCTCTCTTCTTTATCTTGGTTATGCTTGGAATTTTTTTTTTAAATTTTGTGTTTGACGTGAGTATCTGCACTCTTCCCGCATTGGTCCTGAACCAGTGAATCTTCTCAGGGAAAGAAAACTCATTTTCTTATATTGATAGTTGCCATCTCTTTCTTTTTCTTCCTTCTTCATTATCACTTTGCTGCTAGAATTTTGTCTCTTTTAGACCCCTCTGGAGACATTCACTTTCCTATCAAATCCACCCACAGGAGACTGCAGAGTCACGGCAAAGAGGATGTCACAAGTGTAAATGTGATCAAAGGAGAGCCTTTTAAAATCTTGTTCACTTCTTTTTATTAACAGGAGTATTTTATTTTGTTGGCTGGTAAATACTTTCCAAAAAAGGTCAAATAGGAAGAAAAAGAACAATTAAACCTTTGTAGGTTACTCATTCTCTGTTCAAATCAGTGAACCGTACTGGTATGGGTTTCCCCCAAAATTTATTAACAGAACAGGTACGTACTGGATCATGTTCACCTTTGCAAACTTCTGTTCTAACCCGTGCAAGCTTGATGAAACTTAGAATTACCTTGAAACAGATTTTTGAGCATGTATTATGAGTGATTGCAAAGATGAGGCAAATTGAGGGGATAGATCACCACTCTAAATGTGGGTGACTCCATTTTGTGGTCTGTGAATCTAGAATACATAAACAGGAGGAAGCAAGCTAAGAACAAGTACTCCTCCTTTCTGTTTCCTCACAGAGTACATGACATGATCAGCTGGCTCACCATCCTGCCATTATGATTTCTCCACCATAATAAACTGCACCATCAAACTGTGAGCCAAACTTAACTTTTCTTTACTTAAGTTGCTTTTGTCAGGCATTTTGTTACAGCAGCAAGGCAAGTAATTAATGCATTAGCTTTATCACCTCACCTATCTTTTTTTTCCTTTTAAGTGGAATTCAAACAGAATTAGGAATCAGTAATAGAGCAAGTTTGAGAATCTTTATGCCACAAAGACATTTATTACTCCAAAGGTATTAATTCATTTGTTTTTTTAAATTAATCAATTTCTGTTAGGCAAATATCCATCAAGTGATATATGGACTGCATTTTCCACAAAGTAACAACTGCCATTTATTGACCAAATAAGAAGGAAAGATAATGGAAACCTACAACAACTGTGCAACTGCTGTTATTCCCATTTGAAAAAGAGATATAAAGACCAGAGGAATAGCAATTTGTCTGAGGTCACCAGGTTAGTCTTTGATAGAGCCAAGATAGGTAGAAAGTCTGCCAAATTCTCAAACCCAGGAGACTGACTTGCAAGGTCTGTGCCCCTCTGCAAGTCTTGTTGTAACACACAGCCAGGGCAGCTTCATTAGAGTAGACTTTCAGGCTAATGTGGAAGAAGAAAGCAAGGAAGCCATGACCTTTTCACGGATAAGCCACTTGGGAATGGGCTCCCCAAACAAGGGCACTTGTTTTGATGACCTTATGCTGAAGATCGACTGAAGATAGATTCTGACTTCCAATGTATTAGAGAGCTCCAACGGGCTCAGACACTTCCTTCTGTTAGACTGGCTCCCTTGCTGCTCTCTTAGCCTTGGAGGGGAGTGACCTGAGCACTTCCTGTAGTGTGTACTTAGGTGACTTGCTCCTGCCATCTGATTGCCTTAATTATTTTACTGGTGAATGACTTGAAGACAGCCAAAAAATGCCATCAGAAAGCAAATCTAAGGGATATTTTAAAAGCTGCATGTTTGATGTGTGTGTTCAGGAAAAGAAGACATAGATTTATCCATGTACATGCACAGACATATATTCATATATCACACATATATGTCAGTATAAATGTAACCACTTATTTTAGTAAATGATTCGTTACACTTTATATAAAAATACATACTAGTCATTTTTAGAATTCATCGTTGCAAGCTCTTTTCAAAATATTGTGTCTTAACCTCCAAACTCTTTTTGAGTTTAAAATGGCTTCACAAATCGATGAATTATTAATTATTAGGATGACATCCAAGGATGAATTTTAACCTCAACTGAAATAAAATACCTACACTGACCACCTTTGTTCTGTCAGCCTGCATGCTGTGCCTAGCAGGAAGATCCCAGCAGGGAGCAAGGTGCGTGTTCCCTGTCCTTGGAGCGTATCCTAATGCAGGCATTGTTTCCAATTTTCTTAAAATAAAATTGCTTCTTTTGTGTCATATGGAAAGAGAAAACGTGTCTACTTTTTTAACAGATTGCTACGATATTAAAGTGCTTTTTGTGTGCTGGTTTGCAAAAACCCTGACAGTCTAGGAAAATGGATTTATGAGAGTAATTAGGGCAAAATTTCTAAGGAAAGAAAATTTTGGTCAAATATAAGCTCAGAAATAAATTGAAAAGTCAGAACAGTGAATACTGAAGAGGGCTGGGAAGACATGGGGGTGACCTTTCTAGCTGGTTGTTTCTGTCACATGTGTTACCTAAACTTTTAAAGCACTGTAGTGGCCAGAAAGAGCCCATACAAATGAATCATATGAAAATAAGACTCTTAAAACATTCATTTTTATGCTTTAACATTATTGGGCTACTTCCTTAAGTGCAGAGAAAAACACTGTCGTGCAGTTAATTTAGCAACAGCCTAGCTCTTCTAAGAACCCACTCAACCCAGATGATGGAAGACCTCCAAAGTCTTCCAATATTTTATTTTTATTTTTATTTAAACCTTTTGCTTTGATGCTGCCTTTTCATCTCCAGAATCTATCTAATTTTGAGTACATTTTCCCCTAAAAATCTTTCAACTGTTTAGCCAAAAAGTTTCCAAAAAAAGTAGAGAAAGTTAAGCATACTTTGAAACGTTTCAGTTGTTCACAAAATTACACAGAACATTTTTTTAACATTTTTTATTATTATTTCTGCTCATACAAACTTAATAGGTAGACCAGTTCCCTCCCCCCTCCTCCTCCCCCCCGAACCCCCTGCTCCCCTTCCCTCCCTCCCCATCTCCCAATGCCTCCCCCCCCAATTCCCAGAGAGTCCTTTATTGTGTATGCCTAATTCTTTTCTTGGTCCTCCACTCCGATGACGTACAAGGACCCAGTGGCATTTCCCTGAACCCTTTCTCGTGTTCCCCTTAAGCATAGGAACACTACTGTGGCCATCAATCCCTTGCCTCCAAGTATCTTGGTGCCTTTAGCCGATGTTAGACTTTGTGACGTCAATAGTGTGATGGACATGGCGCAGGGCATGCAAAGTCCTATTATGATTGCTTCAGCCCTAACTAGTGTGGAGACTCTTCAAATCATTGCTCACCCCATCCTTTTGCTCTTACAATCTTACCACACTCTCTTCTGCAAATATCCCTGAGCTTCAGGATGGGGGGAGATTAGGCTGGCTTAGTTCTATGTGGATGATATAGAGTCACTGAAGTTCTGGATTGTGGTTTGTTGATTTTCTTTTGCAGTTTTGCTGCTCCTGCAATGCCCTTCACTCCATCCTGATGGGACCCTGGTCAGAGACAAAAAACTGTTGAACTGGAGTCTTATTATAATAGCACATTCAAGGGTAGATGTAATAAAAGCAGGAAACCTCAGTGAGAGAGGGGTCAGTCACCCATTTGCAAAATGATCTCTTTTCATCTGACAGACTATATGCCCTCCCCTTCTGGTGAGATCATACCCCTTCAGTTGTACATGATCAGGAACGAACGTCTGTGAACTTAACCAGGTGTCACATTACTTACTTGCATTCCTTGGAGGCGGATTTTCTTTGCTGTAACATGGTCCCCTCTCTACTTGTGTCTGGTGTGGCCCTCCAACCCCATCCCTCCTGTTCACAATCCTTGCAATTACCGTATAACATAGGTTTGCCATTGAGTGTCTCAATGTGGGCTGGGTGAGTTTGGTACTAGGAGCCACATACGGCACTTAACTTTCTGGATTTGGGATACTTCATTTAATATAATTGTTTCTAATGACATTCATTTCCCAGCAAATTCCAGTAATTCATCATTTTTGATGGCTGAGTAGTACTCCATTGTATAGATGTACCACTGTTTCCTTATCCACTCGTCAACTGTTGGACATTTGGGCTGATTCCATGACTTTGCTATTGTAAACAGTGCTGCTATGAACATAGTCGTGCTTGTGCTATCAAGGTGAACCTCTGCTGCATGGGGGGTTATTCCCAAAAGTGGATAGCAGGGTCATATGGCATTTCAAGCTTTAATTTCTTTAAGAATCTCCAGACGGCTCGCCAGAATGGCTGTATGAGCCGCATTCCCACCAGCAATGAGTTCTCCTCTCTCCACATCCTCTCCAGCACTTGTTGTTGTTTGTATTGTGGATTTTTGCCATCCTGACAGGGGTGAGATGATATCTCAGGGAGGTTTTGATTTGCATTTCCCTGATGGCTAAAGAAGTGGAGCATTTTTTAAGATATGAGTTAGACATTTTAATTTCATCTCTGGTAAAATTTCTTTTATGTTCCAGGGCCCATTTTTTAATTAGGGCCATTTGTTTCCTTGGTGTTTAATTTTCTAAGTTCTTTGTGCACTCTGGACAGTAGAGCTCTATCAGATATGTGGTTTGTGAAGGTTTTCTCCCATTCTGTGGGTTGCCTTTGAGCTCGAGTTACAATCTTTTTATCTGAACAGAAGCTCTTTACTTTCACAAGATCCCAACTGTTGAGAGTTGGTAGCAGTGACTGTGTCATTGGATGTCTGTTTAGGAAATGTTGGCCTAGCCCAATCAGCTCAAGGGAGTTCCCAATCCGTTCAGTTATGATTTTTATAGTCTCTGGCCTGATATCAAGGTCCTTGATCCATTTGGAATTAAGTCTTGTACATGGTGACAAGTACGGGTCCAGCTTTAATCTTCTGCATGTGGAGATCCAGTTTTGCCAGCACCATTTGTTGAAGATGCTGTTCTTTTTCCATTGGATTCTTTGGGCCCCTTTGTCAAAGATCAAATGGCTGTATTTTTGTGGGCTTATATCTGGGTCTTTAACCCTTATCCATTGATCTGTGTGTCTATTTTGGAGCCAGTACCAGGCTGTTTTTACAACTATGGATTTGTAGTATAGACTAAGGTTCGGTATGGTAATACCTCCAGCAGTGTTTTTTTACTCAGGATTGTCTTTGCTATCCTGGGTCTTTTGTGCCTCCATATGAATTTTGAGATTATTTGGTCAACTTCTTTAAAGATTGCTTTGGGATGTTAATTGGTATAGCATTGAATTTGTATATTGCCTTTGGTAGGATGGTCATTTTTACGATGTTGATTCTGCCAAACCAGGAGCATGGGAGGTCTTTCCACCTTCTGATGTCTTCAGCAATTTCTTTTTTAGGGTTTTAAAGTTTTCATTGTAAAGGTCTTTTACCTCCTTGGTTAGGTTATACCAAGGTATTTCATTTTTTTAGGGGCTATAGTAAATGGGATTGTTTCTCTCAAGGCTTTTTCACTTCTTTCATTCTGGGCATATAGGAAGGCCTCTGATTTTTGCACATTTCTTTTGTATCCTGCCACCCTGCTGAACTTCTCAATTAGTTCCAGAAGCTTCCTGGTGGAGTTTTTGGGATCACTCAGGTATAAGATCATGTCGTCTGCAAATAGGGATAGCTTGACTTCTTCCTTGCAGGTTTGAATCCCTCTTATGTCCCTTTCTTGTCTTATGGCTTCAGCTAAGACTTCAAGTACAATATTGAATAGAAGTGGTGAGAGTGGACAGCCTTGTCTAGTTCCTGATCGAAGTGGGAATGCTTCCAATTGTTCCCCATTGAGCATAATCCTTGCTGTGAGCTTGTTGTATACAGCTTTTATTATATTGATAAAGGTTCCTTCCATTCCTACTGTCTCTAGCGCTTTGATCATAAAAGGCTGTTGGATCTTGTCAAAGGCTTTTTCTGCGTCTATCGAGAGTATCATGTGGTCTTGGACTTTGGACTGGTTTACATGATGAATTACATTTATTGATTTTCGTATGTTGAACCAACCTTGCGTGCCAGGGATGAAGTCTACTTGGTCCCTGTGAATGATTTTTTTGATATGTTTTTGAATCCGATTTGCTAAGACTTTGTTGAGAATCTTTGTGTCTGTGTTCATCAGGGAGATTGGCGTATAGTTTTCTTTTTTAAGTGAATCTTTATTAGGTTTTGGGATTAAGACGATATTAGCTTCATAGAAGGAATTTGGTAGTGTTCCTTCCTTTGCTATTTGATGGAACAGTTTAAGGAGTATTGGTGTTATTGACTCCTTAAATGCACAGAACATTTTTTGCATTTGATAAGTAGTAGTTTTTTTTGTAGTAATGCTCAGGAAATAGATTTTCTAATTTTTGAATATTTTATTTATTTAAAGGAGAAAGAGAAAGAGAGAAAGAGAGAGGGAGAGAGAAACAGAGGAAGAGAGGAAGAGAAGAGAAAGAAACCTGTATTTCATCGCACATTGGGTGAAGGTCAGAAGACACCTTTTCGAAGTCAGTTTTCTCCTTCTTCCATGTGGGCTTCAAGAACTGAACTCTGATCACCAGCTTTCTGCCCAGATACCTAACCTACTGAACTATCTTGCTGGTCCTAGATTTTCTAAGTTACAAAGAACTAGTTAAGCTTTATTTTTATCCTTTCTTCCTTAAATTCTGGACAAGGTGTTTATAATGGTGTGACAGAACACTCTTGATATTTATTGCACATTTCTGCAAAGTAACAGGCAGCCATATCAGCTTATGCTTTCGTCATGTACAAAGTCTTGCTACTACCAGAACCATGCATGCGTGCGTGCGTGCGTGCGTGCGTGTGTGTGTGTGTGTGTGTGTGTGTGTGTAGTGAATGTGTATGTGTGTGTGTGTGTGTGTGTGTGTGTACAATGCATGCCTATGTGGAGATCAAAAGTCAGTGTTGGGCATCACCCTCTGCTGCTCTCCACATTATATTTGAAAATGAGATTTTTATTAAACTTGGAGCTCATTTTTTTTTTCTAAATTGGCCATCCAACAACCCATTCCTCAAGGTTCAGCTGTTTTCATCCCATACCAGGTGCTAGAGTGGCAGACAGACAGACAGACAGGCAGGCAGACAGACAGACAGACACACACACCATAACACACCACCGAGGGCCCAGCATTTACATGGATGGATGCTGTGGATCTGAACTTGGGTCCTCACACTTGTAGTATCAGTACTTTACCGACTCAGCAATATCCTCAGCTCCTATGCACTTGTTACAGTAAATTCCTTGGAATCTTTGTGATAGAAGCCTTCCAAGTCCCTGTCCAACCGGTAACCTCATTTACTTTGAATGTGTTCCCTGGAAGAAGTAGCCAATTAACTTGATAGTAATCATGATCAAATATAAATGACTCATTTATCAGCCATGTAAGTTTTAGACAAACCCTGAGCCAAGGGGAAATGGAAAGGTAAATTGCAGTGAAGCATTTATTTGTGGAGAAGGCGACCTCTGAGAAGGTTAGACAGTCAGACCTCTTTGTAAGTGTCCAGAGTTTGGTGGTATGGAAAGAGTTAGGACAACGTGTGTGAGTTTTTATCATGTCTGCATATTTTATTTACATTTGAGCTGTCTTTAAATGATTCCTTCCATTCATCTGTATTTAGATTTGCCATGCCTTGGTGAAGTCAGAGGACAAATGAGTCTCTCCAGTTTAGCAACTGTGAGAATAGCTGCATTATGCTTTTGTGCACATCAGCTGTGCAATCTCAATGGCTTTTTTTTTTTTTTCTCCTGAAGAGACAGGCCTGGGTAGAGCTCAATGTTGAGCATCCTTCTCTGCTGCTCACCACCTTATTTTTGGAGACAGACTCTTTTGCTAAAGTTGGAGTTCATCTTTGTTGCTAAATTGGCTGTCGTTGTCCATGTTTCTGATAGTCAATTGTGGCTGGTTTCGTGTTATTAACTCTGCACACAGGTAATCTGAGAATTCTCTACCACTAGACAGTGGCCTAGATCTGGTGACCAAAGCATCCAAAACTGTGTGAGAGGCGACAAGCAGAAGGATGGGGAGATCAGCAACAGTGTAAGACTGCACAAAAGCTTTTAGTTTTTAGTTTTTAGATTTTTTTTGTTTACTGTGTTGTAGCAGCTTATCCAGGCAAAGGTTATAATGGAGATATGTGTCTGTTCTAAGGCCAAGATCTGTGGCAGAAAAAATTCCTAGCAATCAAAACACATGTAAACCATCAGTAGGAGGCTGCATGCTCTTTTCTCCAAGACTCTTGGGTTATATCCATTGCTAACCTTCTTTTTATCTCATGAGAGATACATTTCAGACCAATGAGACAGCACAGAAGGCAAGACATGTTCTTGTAACCCTGGCAGCCTGAGTTCAATTCCTAGATGCCTACAGGATAGAAAGAGAAATTTGACTTCTGAAAGCTGTCTGATGACATCCACCTGTGTGTCATGGCACACATTCTCTATTGCTTCCTCTCCTCCCTCCCTCCCTCCTGCCCAATCCCAGAACCCCAGCCAGCCTAAGGAACACAGCTCCTCCCTTCAACCAGCTGGAGCCAAAGCTGCGCCAGGCCTCGCCCCAGCTCCTCAGGTTTAATAGCACCCCGCTGCCACCACATCCTCCCTTTCCCCACCCACTGGCTGGGACCAGTGCAGTCCAGCAGGGACTCACCCTGACCTAGGTGAGCTCCGCCCCTGCCCAACACCAGAACCCCAGGCCAAATAATTCAGTTCAGTGAAAAACGCACAGAAATTGAAAGAATGTCTTAAGAGTTAAAATGACAATGTCCAAGTCAAAGTGCAATCCATGAGAAACAACACCCAAGTAAACAAATCTCCCACTGAAGGAATTAATCCCATAATGATAGACTCCCACCAGAAAATAGCCAAGAAATCCTGAGCCAGGGTAAACGACTTTCAAAACATGATCATTACCATGGTCAATACTATGAAAGAGGAAATCCGGGAGGAATTAAGTAACCGCATCAAGCGCTTTGAAGAGGAACACAACAGACACTTGGAGGAGTTGAGAAAAACAGTTCAAGAAAAAAAAAGCAGGCATAGAGCAGTTAAAACAGACTCAAGCAGAATTTAAAACTGAACTAAAAGACAAGTTATCTTCAACCCAGAACTCCACAGAGAGTCTTATCAGCAGAACTAATGAAGCAGAAAACAGAATTTCAGACCTGGAAGGCAAAGTGGGAGTATTAACAAGCTCAATGGAAGAGGTTGTTAAAGCCAAAAAGATACTTGAGAGAAATATTCAAGAGTTATGGTACACCCTGAAAAAGCCTAACATGCGTATTCATGGAATACCAGAGCAAGAATCCCAAAATAGCACACCTGAGGAAATTTTTCAAATGATCATCAAGTAAAACTTTCCTCATCTAAAAAAGGAGAGGCCTATACATATTCAAGAGGCATTCTTCACCCCAAACAGATATGACCAAAATATAAACTCGCCACAGCAAATAATACTTAAAACATTCCACATTCAAGATAAATAAATGGTGCTGAGAGCTTCAAGGGGGAAAAAAGGAACTGTTAAAGGTAAACCTATTAAAATAACAAATGACTTCTCAGTCGAAAAAGTAAAAGCAAGAAGGGCTTGGAGAGACATAATCCAAGTATTGAATGAGCAAAAATGTCAACCCAGGCTGATTTACCCTGCAAAACTATCCTTCATGATTGAGGGAGAAAGAAAAATCTTCCAGCACAAAGACAACTTGAAGGGATACATGTCCACCAAACCAGGCCTTCAAAAAATGCTAGAAATGATACTCAAGCTTAACGAAAAAAAAAGGCCTATCCAGGAGAACAGAAGGGAAGTATAACACCAATAAAAGTGAAACAATATACTTACAAAAGCCACTAAACATAATAAATGTCTGGAATTAAAAATAGTTTCTCCATTAAAAACACTAAATGTTAATGGAATTAACTCACCAATCAAGAGACACAGATTACAAATTTGGATTAAAAATCACAATCCATCAATCTGCTTCCTGCAGAAAACCCATCTCACCACAAAAGACAGGCACATCCTAAAAATAAAAGGCATGGTCAAAAATTCTACAAGCTAATGGAAGCAGAAAAGAGGCAGGGGTTGCAATTATGCTATTGGACAAAGTGGACTTCAAACCAAAAAAAATTATAAGAGACACAGATGGATACTATATTTTAGTCACAGGTACAATTCACCAGGAAGACTTCACAATACTGAACATATATGCACCCAATGTGCCTCCCCACATTCATTAAGCAAACCCTACAATGTCTAAAGTGAGAAAACAATCACAAAACAATAATTCTTAAGGATTTCAGCACTGCCTTCTCAACATGGGATAGATCAACAGGTAAAAAATTAACAGGGACACTTTGGAGCTTAACCAAACCATTACTGAAATGTACCTTACAGATCTCTAATCAACTTTTCATCCACACACCAAAGAATACACATTTTTTTCAGCAGCACACAGAACTTTTTCCAAAACAGATCACATATAGGGCCACAAAACGAATCTCCACATATACAGGAAAGCTGAAATTCTAGCCTGTACCTTATCAGAGCACCACGGCCTAAAGCTTGACATCCACAACACATCAAACAAGAGAAAATACACTAACTCCTGGAAACTTAACAATATGATGCTGAATGAGAACTGGATTCAGGAAGAAATTACAAAGGAAATTCAAGATTTCCTAAAAGTGAACGATAATGAAAATACAACTTACCAAAATCTCTGGGACACAATGAAAGCTGTCCTAAGAGGTAAGTTCATAGCTCTTAATGCCTACATCAAAAAAATGGAAACATCAGAAATAAACAACTTAACAATGTAGCTAAAAGCTTTAGAGACACTAGTGCTATTTGATCCCAAAAGCAGTAGAAGGGAGGAGATTAGCAAAATAAGGGGAGAAATATCTGAAATCCAGATAAGGAAAACGATACAGAAAATCAACTAGTCAGAAAGCTGGTTTTTTCAAAAAATCAATAAGATTGATACACCTCTAGCTAAATTAACCAAAAGCAAGAGAGAGAAAACCTGAATTAACAAAATTAGAAAAGAAAATGGAGTTATCACTACTGATACCCAAGAAATCCAGAGAATTATAATGTCATATTTCAAAAACTTATACTCTGTGAAATTTGACAGCACAAAAGAGATGGATGAATTCCTAAGTAAACACAACTTACGTAAATTGAATCAGGATCTTATTGATCTTATGAGGATCATTGATCTTATGAGGAAATTGAGGAAGTAATCTCAAATCTTCCCACCAAAAAATTTTCTGGACCAGATGGATTCAGCACAGATTTCTACCAGACATTTCAGGAGTTAATAACACCAATGCTCCTTAAACTGTTCCATCAAATAGCAAAGGAAGGAACACTACCAAATTCCCTCTATGAAGCTAATATTGTCTTAATCCCAAAACCTAATAAAAATATACTTAAAAAAGAAAACTATAAGCCAAACTCTCTGACGAACACAGATGCAAAGATTCTCAACAAAGTCTTAGCAAATCGGATTAAAAAACATATCAAAAAGCTCATCCATGGGGATCAAGTAGGCTTTATCCCAGGCACACAAGTTTGGTTCAACATATGCAAATCAATAAATGTAACTCACCATATAAACCAGTCCAAAGTTCAAGACCACATGATACTCTCAATAGATGCAGAAAAAGCTTTTGACAAGATACAACAGCCTTTATGATCAAGATCCTAGAGAAGGTTGAATGGAAGGAACCTTTATCAATATAATAAAAGTTATATACAACAAGCCAACAGCAAGGATTATACTCAATGGGGAAAAACTTGAAGCATTCCCGCTTTGATCAGGAACTAGACAAGGCTGTCCACTCTCACCACTTCTATTCAATATTGTACTTGAAGTCTTAGCTGAAGCCATAAGACAAGAAAGGGCCATAACAGGGATTCAAATCAGCAAGGAAGAAGTCAAATTATCTCTATTTGCAGATGACATGATCTTATACATGAGTGATCCCAAAAACTCCAGCAGGAGCCCCTGGAACTAATTGAGAAGTTCATCAGGGTGGCAGGATACAAAATAAATGTAGAAAAATTAGTGGCCTTCCTATATGCCCAGAATGAAAGAAGTGAAAAAGCCTTGAGAGAAACAATCCCATTTACTATAGCCCCTAAAAAAATGAAATACCTTGGTATAAACCTAACCAAGGATGTAAAAGACCTTTATAATGAAAACTTTAAAACCCTAAAGAAAGAAATTGCAGAAGACACCAGAAAATGGAAAGACCTCCCATGTTCCTGGATTGGCAGAATCAACATCATAAAAATGACCATCCTACCAAAGGCAATATACAAATTCAGTGCTATACCAATTAAAATCCCAAAGCAATTCTTTAAAGAAGTTGACCAAACAATCTCAAAATTCATATGGAGGCACAAAAGACCCAGGATAGCAAAGACAATCCTGAGTAACAAAAACACTGCTGGAGGTATCACCATACCAAACTTTAGTCTATACTACAAATCCATAGTTGTAAAAACAGCCTGGTACTGGCTCGAAAATAGACACACAGATCAATGGATAAGGGTTAAAGACCCAGATATAAGCCCACAAAATTACAGCCATTTGGTCTTTGACAAAGGGGCCCAAAAAATCCAAAGGAAAAAGAACAGTATCTTCAACAAATGGTGCTGGAAAAACTGGATCTCCACATGCAGAAGATTAAAACTGGACCTGTACTTGTCACCATGTACAAGAATTAACTCTAAATGGATCAAGGACCTCAATATATAGCCAGAGACTATTAAAACCATAGTTTGAAGGGTAGGGAATTCCCTCGAGCTGATTGGGCTAGGCCAAGAGTTTCTGAACGGACATCCAATAGCACAGTCACTACAACCAACTCTCAACAGATGGGATCTTGTGACAGTAAAGAGCTTCTGTTCAGATAAAGAGATTGTAATATGAGCTCAAAGGCAACCCACAGAATGGGATAAAATCTTCACGAACCACATATCTGATAGAGCTCTATTATCCAGAGTGCACAAAGAACTTAGAAAACTAAACACCAAGGAAACAAATAGGCCAATTAACAAATGGGCCTTGGAACTTAAAAGAAACTTTACCAAGGATGAAATTAAAATGTCTAACAAATATCTTAAAAAAATGCTCCACCAAAAAAAAAAAAATGCTCCACATCCTTAGCCATCAGGGAAATGCAAATCAAAACCTCCCTGAGATATCATCTCACCCCTGTCAGGATGGCAAAAATCCAGAATACAAACAATACCAAATACTGGAGAGGATGTGGAGAGAGGAGAACTCTCCTCCATTGCTGGTGGGAATGCAGGCTCATACAACCACTCTGGCGAGCTGTCTGGCGATTCTTAAAGAAACTAAAGATTGAAATGCCATATGACCCTGCGATTCCACTTTTGGGAGTAACCACCCATACAGCAAAAATGCACCTCGATAGCACAAGCACGACCATGTTTATAGCAGCACTGTTTACAATAGCAGAGCCATGGAATCAGTCCAAATGTCCAACAGTTGACGAGTGGATAAGGAAAATATGGTACATTTATACAATAGAATACTACTCAGCCATCAAAAATGATGAATTAATGCAATTTGTCAGGGAATGGATGGAATTATAAACAATTATATTGAGTGAAGTATCCCAGACACAGAAAATTAAGCACTGTATGTACTCCCTAGTAGGTGGATTCTAGTACCAAACCCACTTAGAGACACTCAAAGACAAATTTCTGTAATACCTACAGTAATTGTAAAGATTATATACAGGAGGGATGGGGAAGGAGGGCCCCACCAGAAACAGAGGGGACCATGATACAGCAGAGAAAATAGGCCATCATAAAGGACTGCAAGTAAGTAATGAGACATCTGATTAAGTTCACAGATTTTCCTTCCTGATCACTTTCAACTGATGGGGTACGATCTTACTAGAAGGGAAGGGCATATAGGCTGCCAGATAGAAGGTAACCATTTTGCAAATGGGTGATTCACCCCTCTCTCACCAAAGTCTTCTACTTCTATTCCATCTACCTTTGAATAGACTCTTATAAGAAGACTCTAATTTAACAGGTTTTTATCTCTGGCCAGGGGATGACATCCAATACCCATCAGGATGGAACCAAGGGCATTGCAGGAATAGCAAAACTGAAAAAAAAATTATCAACAAACCATAATTCAGAACATCAGAGACTCTATATCAACTACCTGGAATCAGGCCTGCCTAATCTCTCCCCATCCTGAAGCTCAGGGAAATTTGCGGAAGAGGGGGCGGTAAGATTGTAAGAGCACAAGGATGGGAGGAGTCATGATATGCAAGATTCTCCACACAAGTTAGGGCCAAAGCAATTGTAACAGGACTCTGCATGATCTGCGCAATGACCAACATATCATTGACCCCTCAAATTCTAGCATGGACCAAAGGCACTAGGATCCTTAGAAACAAGGGATTAACAGTCACAATAGTGTTCCTATACTTGAAGGGAACACAAGAAAGAGTTCTAGGAATTGCCACTGAGACCTTACACCTCATCAGAGAGGAGGACCCAGAGGAAAGTTTGATATTAAAGGATGCTTCAGAGATGGGGGTAGGTGGCACTGGGGGTAAGTGAGTGAGGGCGGAAAGGAAGAGACAAAGTGGGGAGGGAACAGAGATGTCCAGGGAGAGGTGGAGGGAGGGAGGGGACAGGGGTTCCTATTATATTTGTATGAGCAGAAAAATAAAAAAAATAAAAATAAAAAAAGAAAAACAAAACAAAAAAAAAACTGAGGTAACTTGCTCAGAGAGATGGAGTAACTTACTCAAAGCCACATAGCTTGTGGTTGGCAGAAACATGGACTTGAGATCATCCCCCTTTGAGTCCAAAGCCCACCTTCCTGCTGTCAGTATTTTCCTTTGGTGATCTTTTTACTCTAGAGTTTACTTCTAAGATTATATTTCTCCATCAACAATCTATCTATTATGAGATATGCTTGTGTATACATGGCCTTTCAGAGGAGACCAAATTTCTTCTGGGGATTTCATTGTTGTGAGCAACCAGAGTATATCTGTTTAAAAGGAATGCTCTTCTTTTCCTTCACCATTGAAATTGCAGTCTCCTTTATTTCCTGATTCAATGTTTCTTAGTTCTGACGGAGACAAGCCTCGCTATGAGGCTGGAGTAAAGGAAACCAAGGGCTTGGTTTTCACTCCAATATTACTATTCACAATATTCAAGAATGGTTTCAGAAGCATCTATAATTTCATAAAACTCCATATCTGATTTTGACATACAGACTGGTTAGAAAAGCTTTTCATGTCTTGAATGATGGTGCTATTCAATCCTTTTGAGCTACTTTAAAAACTTTCTTTCAACCCGGCCTCAGACAGTTACATCATACAGTTGCCATTTCTCAAGTGTCTTTTGAAGACATCACCTTTTGTTTATTCTTTCATAGACACTAATATGTTTTATATCTTTACCAATTTTCCTGGATACCCAATAACCTTTTGACAAATTTTCCTGTCTCTCCTTTCAAATAAATCTACCCTCCTACCAGAATGATATTTTGAGAACTCAAATTTAATGAGGTATTATCCAATTCAAAACTTTCCATGGTACCTGTTACCTCTGAGATAAACTCCAAACCCCGCAGTCTGACACAAAGCCTCAGCAATGCATCCATTTCTACTGCAGGTTTTCAAACTGCCTCATTTTCATCCTAGTCCTTTTTCTTCTTTGTTATCAGTTCTGGTTTGTATAATGAGCAAAGGAAGAATGGATTTAGAGGAAGAGCATGTTATTTCCCTATTTCTTGTGTATGCAATAGCAAGTGAAAATACATGGCTATCATTGCAGTATATACCTTCTTCTGGAAACATTTTCTGAATACAGCTTTCTATGTGAAAAAATTCCTTTTGCAGTCAACAGAGAACATTATTTTTTTTCCAGATTTGCTGGGATTGAACAGAAGAACTGTATATATTTAAGCTTTGACAATTTGGGATATACATATATACATATATCCCAAATGTATATATATATACATGTATATATATATCACACACTGTAAAATGATTAACACAAACTAGAACATTCACTTTTCGAGGTTTACATAATAGATTTTAGAGAATATACTGAGTTACATGATATCCTAGTAGAGAGACGGTGGGCTGTGCAATTAGTTGTTTTCAGATTCCTGCTTGTCCCAATCACAATGTGTGTGTGTGTGTGTGTGTGTGTGTGTGTATGTGTGTGTGTGTTTGCGTGCGCATGTGTGTGTTTTGAGGACACGTCACACTACATTTGCTGTTTGAAGTTTACAACATAGTGTTATTGTGCTTCATGATATAGTTATCTTGTTAAACATTAGGTCCTTAGAACTTAATCCACATTGTACGGTATTAATGTGGAATTTTGTATATAAATGCCATTTCATCCTAACTTTCTCCAGCCCCTAGTTGGTAGCGCGACCATTTTACTTTCTTCTTTTAGGAGTTCAACTTTTTAAACTTCTGCATCTAACTGTGAACATATAATACTTGCCATTCTGCATATGACTTGTTTTCAATGAGTATAATTTTAATGTTAAAGTTCATCCATGTTGAGTCTGTCAAGATTTCCTAATTTTTCTTACTATTTTTTGATCCACTCCTGTTACCCAGCAGTCCTACCTTTGAGTACACATGAGAAGGAATTGAAGGCGATATTTTAATGACACATTCATGCTTTCGGGTTCATTGGAGCATTGTTTGCAACAGCCAGATTATAGAACCAACCTGAGGGTAATATTATCTGTGATCTTCAATGTTCTGTAAAAGAGGGTGATGGGAATAATTATCCTTGTCTCTGCTACAGGGAGGATGGGTTAGTAATTCTATCCGAATCATTTCTACCAGACTATAAGAAAAGAAACCCTTGGGGTGTTTAAACACTATCTACCTTCTCATTTCACAGTTTTCTGAGGCCAGGACTTGCACTGATTTCTCCGGTAAACTGCCAAATGCATAGTAGACATTCAGAAAACATTTTTGACTGCTTGTTTGACTGTCTCTTACATAAAATATTGTAAGGAAACACTTGTTCTGATGTGGAAAGTTCTTCCTTGATGGCCAGCTTTCATTACACCTTGCAAGCTGCTGGGAAAGAGAAGCACTCGACTCAGCTGTGGAAGTGAGATGATAAACGAAGAGAAAATTTCTATTGATTTTGTTTAAGACAGCATAATAAATGTGTATTTTGCACCATTTACAAGTGAGTCTCAAGTATGTGGCCTCTTGTAATAGGGTCTAAGCATTAGAATATTGATTCATTGGATGTAGAATGTTCTCTCCAGTAATGAATTAAACCTCCATGATTCAGAGAAAAATTTATGTGTATGACATATCTGTTCAATTGTTAGGGGTTCTTTTCCAGGGGAAGCAGCTCCTTGGGATGCAGACTGAAGCACCGGACTTGCCTCACTCCAGAACTCAGATTATCCTTCTCATTGACTGCACTTGCCAAACCCAGGAAGTTATTAATGGACATAAAATGATCGGCTTCTTTTGAAAATCCAGCCAGCACACTCCACCATGACTCCTTGCTATAGAGAGCACCATATGCCCAGATAATGAAGAATGGCTTATTATTAGATTGAAATTGCTGCCTACTAATTTCATGTGATGTCTCTACTGTCTCCTGTATAGAAGAAAGTAAGAGAAAAAACTCTGCTCACCTTCACTGTGCACATCATTGTTTAACACTTCTTGTGTACTTCCCTTCCTTTGCTAATTTTCATGCTTAAAAGAGGAGCATTTTGAAGAGGAGCAATTTTTATTATGTTATTTAAAAAGTAGAAATGCAATAGCAGAAACTTTGCCAGGTTTATTTCTGGAAGGAAAAACCAGCACAACACAAGGATGTGCTAATTCATAACTGGTTCTCGGAGGCTTGAGCCATGACCACAGCAGAGAAACATGCCTGCTTGAGGGTTTTCACTTCCGTCTGAGAGAATGTCTTTTCTGTCTTCTGAAAGCTTGTCAGATACTATTAAGGGTCTTTCAGTGATATTCTTGTTCACTTCAACTCTCTTATTTCCCTCGTAAAGTTCTGACTGCCTGCAAATGACCACGAGACTCTACCTTTAAGGGGAAAACCCAGCTGTAATTTGTGTTGTAAGAGATGGACGAGGAGGAGCTTGTGTGGCACTGGAATTGAATTTCAAACACAGTATCTTGTGTCTATCATGGTGAAACCAGAGGAAGAAGGATTAGAAATTTCATCACCTTCCCAGGGTAAGAAAGCAAGAATTTTATGTTGTTCTAATGGTGGAGTAATATTGTATGTTGTTTTTTACTAATTATTTTTGTGAGAATAATTCTATTATATTTCACTCTGACTGAATTCTTTGTAAAAGATCACCAAGAGTCTGAAACTAAGGGACCAAGGTCACCAATTTACAGAGACACACCTCCATATGGGGACTAATCAAATCCATTTTTGGATATTCATCTAGAGTAACTGAAAAAAAATCTCAGAAAGATATCTGCACCTACATTCTTTTCATGCTCATGATAACTAAGAAGTGGAAGTCCACCAACAGAATATCTACCTGTCTGTTTATCTATCTATCTATCTATCTATCTATCTATCTATCTATCTATCTATCTATCTATCTATCTGTCTGTCTGTGATCTATGCATATCTATTATCTACCTATTATCTATCATTTGAACTTATTTATCATGTATCCATATCTATTTTTTGTAATTTATCATATGTCTATCATTTATTTAATCATGTATCTATGCCTATTATCTTTTACTTATTTACCAACTATCTATCTATCTATCATATATCTATTATATAATTTTTACTCAACTTGTTCACTGTCTTAGTGAACCTAACAGATGACTCATCAGAACATTAAAAAACAGTTCTTCTCCCACATAGTACATTTTACGTATGCTGGAATATTGTTCAGACTCACAATGAAGGGAATTCTTTAGCATGTGAAAATATGTATGAAACTTGAGGATCTGATGCTATACAAACTGACTAGCCATAGTAAGTGTCACAAAAGGAAAAACACTGATTCTGCTTACAATGGCTATCAAAGGATCGAAAGTCATGGAACCAAATCATGGATACCAGGCATTAGCAGGAGAAATGTGTATTGCTAACCAAATGGGCATAAAGTTTCAGGAAAGGAATAATTAGAGAGTGTTATGGTTAGATTCTAGTGTCAACTTGAGAGTTTCAGGCTCTTTGGGGGCACAGTGGTGGAGAATCAATGATTCAAGCAGGTCCCTGAACAAGTCTGCAGGTAGTTGCTTAATTGATGTGGGTGGTACTTTTCAAGGTGGACAGATAATAGAAAGTGCAAGGATGAAGGACTTGCTCTTCTCTTATCCTGCATGGACTTGCTATTAAGTTTATTCTTTGAGCTAACATCAATGACTTTTTTTATCTTCATTATCTTATTTGTTGCTGCTGCTGCTGCTGTCTCTGTCTTTGGCTGACACAGAGCTCGGCACTTTCCACCTTGTTGCTGTTCCTGCTGCCTTTAGAGTTTGGTCTCTAGGCCTTGTTGCTGTCCACTGATCATCGCTGACGTTAGAGCACAGTGTTTTCAACCCTCCAGCAAGATATTCGATATCTTCTCAGGATCCTTTGGCTTCTGAGACATTCGGGTCAAGAACGAAGCAGATACAGGCAGCTTCTTTGAAGGACTCTACCTTTATTGTGAGTTTATTTAACAAACTTATTTATATATATATTGCATTCTAGCAATTCTGTTCTTCCAGAGAACCTTGACTAATACAGAAAGATTAACTACACATCATTGTATCTATAGTCAGTTATATTGTTCAGAAAGTGGATATCATGATTAGTGTTCTTACCACAATAAAATAGAGAAAAAAAAGAGAAATAGAACTTCAGTGTTATGCACCCATGCCACAACTAATTGATTAGGATTTATCTGTAGTCCTCAATGAGGACCTAATGTAGCAGTGGATGTCTCAGAATAGAGAATAGAGACAAAGATGGATCCAGGGGACAGAGGACAGAGATAAGACAGATTGAGACAGAGATAAGATGGGTCTAGGGGACAGAGACACACATAGGTGGAAGGGTTTGGTTCCAAGTCAAGCCTGTCAAGATTGCATTCACATTATTAGAAGTTCCCCAAGTAGTTTAATGTCTTGTTCCAGATGGAAAATTGGCCATTTTCCCAATGTTTTATTAAACAGTACATACCTCAAATTCCTAAGACTGTTTTTGTGAACTTGACTGATATGAATTTGGCACTGGAAGCAAGGTGCTGTTCAGACATGGATTTCAGGGCCTTTCTCTTGCTTAGCAGCTAGAAAAAACTGACATAAGAGGCTAAAGTGAGGGGCTGGAGAGGTGGCTGCCTTGCAGGCAGAAGGTCCTGAGTTCGGATCCTAGACCCCACATATAGACGCCCAGTGGAAGTGGGGTAGCCTGCATTTCTGGTCCTGGTAGGGCGGAGCCTTTGAATCCCGGGGAGGAGGTGGAGGCGGTCCATGGTGATTGCGAATTCGCCCGTGGTTCTACACACACACACACATACATACATACACACATGCACACACACGCACAATTGAATAAAAAATAATAATAAAAAAATTTTAAAAAGAGGCTAAAGTGAAAATAGGCTATATTATATGTGATATTTTTAAAAATATCATCTTATGTGTCATCCAAGACAGATTTCATACCTTTTCAGCAACAGAGAAAGGGTTGCAGTAGTATGCATTTGTAATTGCAATTTGAATAGTCAAGGCATAAGAAGAAGTGTGTCCAAGGAATAGTTCTCTACCTTTAAGAGAAACATAAAAGAGAGTAGCAAAAGATGCAGAGAATAGAAAACTTGGAAAAGCCTATTACAGCAGAGATTTTATTAAATACTGTGGATGGCCAAAACTCAGTGATTTCTCAACTGAAGCAAGTGACTTAAGAGAAAATGACATTGAGGATGTAGGTGCTTTGTGCCTTATAACTCTTCAAGTTAGACACTTGTAAACTAGGAGCTACTTTCAGAAAGTATTTTGTTGGTGATTACTTGAACCAAATTGTTTGGCAGCAGATGGAATTAGGAACCTATAAGTTATGCAGACAATTATATTAACAAAGAATTCATGGCCGATACTAATACAGTCTCTGCTTAACACTTTTGGGCCTCCTGTCTTCTGAGAACATGCCCAGAATCCAAAAGCTATGCATGAGACTTGGGGCATCACATTTCTTACCCCAAAACTAGATATTGGCAAGAGGACAATGACTCAAGAAATCTCCATGAATTTGAGGCAAGAGCTGCTAAGAACTCTGGTCAAGAATGTCTACTTAACCCACAGAACAGAGGCCACAGAAGGAAAAATACTGGTCTTTGTTTTATTTGTATATTGCTAATTTTAGAAATTCTAGAAGAGAAGTATAAAAACTTCTGTGAGTCTCCGTGTCTACATTCTTCTTCTTTGGGTTATTCTGTCTTTGTTTTAGAGAAAATATAGGGAGCCAAAAACAAGCTATTTTTAACCCATACGTGCCAGGTCGAAAGAATTGGTCCTAGATCATGTGGTGAGTAAGATACTGTGCTGTCATCGTGAGCACTGCTGTGGATGCTGTGACTCGTGGTGAGGGGATACACTACTTATTTAGGAAATCCAAATAAAATGAGTTAATGTGGGTACACTATAGTAGGAACAGTATAAAATCTCTCTCTCTCTCTTTTAGCATGGCAAAATTGAGATGTACAACTATCTATGCAATACTTTGTGGACCTGCATTCTGGTTGAGAGACTGTTTCAAAGACTTAAAATTCCAGAGATCCTCTTTTTTGTTTGCATACCCAGTATGGACACACACTTACAAGAACAGTCAGAAGATGTGAGGATCAGGGCCACAGAGGTCCTTCTGGCATTACAGATCCATGCTGATCATGTGTCACCTTTGAACTTGTTCTATCTTGGCTTACACAATAGCTAAAGGACAATTAAGACTTGTTATTTCTAGCATACTCAATTGCATCAATGTCTCTTGAATAACTTGTTCACTTTGAATTAAAGGTTTTATCACTTCAGGAACATCTAATTTCTCTCTGGTCCTATATATATATTACAGCTATAAAACCTGCATTTTTTGATGAGCATTGCTGCTTTCATTCCACCATTACTTAAAATAAAATATTGGAATAAAATTACTAGGATGTTGAAGAGGTTGTTCTAAATTCTGCAGAAGACAGAAAGTGAACTGTTGTCTGGCAAGAAGAGGTAAGTAAATCCTCTCTATGCCATAGATACATTTAAGCAATTCTTTCTATGACAGATCACAAACATGTTTCAGAAGATAAGGACATTTTGTTGAAAAGTAAAGACTGTGTATAATAATTCAGATATTTTTTGTATGGCATAAAGTAGAGCAACCAATTTTCTTCTAAGTATTTTATAGCTTTCAGGAAGATATTGCTTAAAAATTGTCTGGACACTGTTACGTATAGAAGCTTAATAGTATTTAACTAGTACCATTCAATAGGGAGTGTTCTGTATCTGTGCTGTGCACTATTATGGCCTCAAACTACTTGTGGCTACTAAACAACTAAGACATAGATAGCTGGGGCAACTGAGGGGCTAAAATTTTGTTGTGTCATATATTATTAGTCAAACTCAGAATAGTCTCATTCAGCAAGTGACTGTTAAATAGAACAGCATGGTTTCCTTCCTTTGAGTCAGGATTCTGTAACTCACCTGGAATGAAATTCAGGTAAAACTTACAAAAAACAAAGTGAGTATGATGTATATGTTATACCAGAGGAACAGGAACTGATGTTTTATAAATGGTCTTAAAAATAATAAAATTAATATACATGATGTGTCTTGATAAAGATTAGCAGGTAAACACACACACACAAACACACACCATAATCCATGTATAGTTTATAGAACAGCAAAATTTATCTTTATACTAGCACATGAATAATTAACAGTGGATGATTTGTTATGTGAAGAATAATCTTTATTTGAGAGAAGAATGTACCATGACTTAGGTAAACACATTTGATTATTGATCAACCAATATATTTAGTGGAGTGGTATATGGCTTTTTCTTTAAAAGCATCCGAATAGCTGTTCTCCCACAAGTGTGTAAGCATTATGTATTTCAAAGTCCCTGACAATTAAGGACTTGCTGGTCACATTGATTTAACCCAGCCCGTGTCTCTTTTTACCCTAGGAGAGTCTATATGCAATATATTAAGTCAGGACCAACCAGTACAAAGTGTGTGGGTAGCGTCAATGGCTGACACTGTTTTATAGGCTCTGAGACTTCCTCAGCATTGTAAGAAGCAAAATATTGGCATTATTCTATTAGAAGCCTCCTGGTAATTTTAGTTCACAAGGAATAATATGCATATTCTCAAGGAGTACAGGAAAATTACATTGGAAAAGGTAGGAGGCAGAATCAAAGGCTACTTCTATTTAGGATCTAATATTTCCTTCCAAATGAATTTTTGTCCCCATTATCTGGATTCCAGTAAATGGAAAACTTAGGTAAATCATTGCTTTTCCTTAGGAGGCTTTTCCCTCCTGCCCAAAAAATCTCTATCAGAGTTAATAAGGAAAGCACATCTGTGTCTTCTGTGAGGGCCTTTCTGTATGCAGTAAGGCTTTCCTCTTGTACTCCCTGATTACTTGGTGAGCATACTTTTTTCCTTTCTCTATGAAATTGCTTTGTGCACAAAGATGGCTCCTTCATAGGCTTTGAAAACCCTCATAAAAGATCGTTCTTCTGGTTAAAAAAATCCCTATAGCCATTTGATATTTCATGGGGACACATGCACATTTATTTCAGGAAAATGAAATACTGGGTGGATTAGTTCTCAAACTCACATTGAAATCTCAGATTTTTAAGAGAAGATCTCACAATAGTTGATGATAAAACAAATAATACAGAGTTGCCTTAACTGTAGTGTTTAAATATCAGGTTTATTTGTTTTTTTTTTTTTTTTGCATGTAGTTTTATGTATAATGAAACCAACCGTCAGAACAAACACAAGAATGGAATGTTTGTAATATTATTTTCATGACACAGGCACCATAATTCTTGTGTTCAGCTTTTGCTACGTAGAGTGAAATTCTTGCTGAGTCTTCATCATTGTTTCATCACTGGGACTAATTGTGACTAAGCTCAGCCGTATCAGAGAGGGTTCTGGGATGACTGGTGCTCAAGGAATCAGCAATACTACTTATTACATGAAGAATTTCCTGAGATGGAATTTTCACTCCTTGCAAATGGTAATTTTCCTTCAAATTTGTGTGTAGATTGATGAATATTCATTTGTTAGTATCAGCTTTGACTGCTTTAGTCAAATTTTTGTTTCTACATTAAACAATAAGGATACAATTTAAAGCGATCATATGAAGCAAGATACTGCAACTAAGCTTTACCTTTCTTAAACCGATAATTGAAGGCCTTACTTTACTATCCATTTAACTCTATCACTTGCTTGGACTGGGGGCAAGGGGTGGGGAAGCTACCAAGTTCATAGAATCTCAAGCAAACCAGTATGAGGTCAGAGTGTTTTCTGAGCTTCTGTAGTTGGAAGAATTTCCCTGAATTAGACAACTCTAAGTGGATCATTTTGTACTGGCAAACCTTGAGAGGAATTATTAACAATATTTCATGCAAAGAATGGAAAGGGGGAATGCACTATACTAATTCACACAAGAGAAATGCAACAGAATGGTCACATCTATGATAGTCTCCTAGGAAGAGCAGCTTACAAAATCCCTTTAAATATCAAATAGTAGAGCTGGAAGCTAAATGGCTGAGCTGCGTTCCAAGCTGCAAAATTATCACATATATTTTCTTGCAGCATTATAGGAATGGGTTTGGCAGGCAATCTAAGGATTTCAGAGACTGCCAATAGCCCAGATACCCACAGAGCTACACTTCAAAGTGCCAAGAGAAAATCCATTCATCCAGCAATGGCTGTGTCTGTTTGCAAATTAATTTATTTGAATAAATTCCCATTCCCCAGAAAACAAGTTCAGGGAGGACACATACCCTGCTGATAATCCAAGTAAAGTATGTTTTACAGATGGGAGATTAATACAGCCAAATGTTTGATGGTACTTTCTTCACAAAGAAAGGAGTATTCTCTCTGTGAATAAAAAGCAGCTGTGAAAAGAGAAAGCAAAAAGCAGATAGCTATTCCAGTATAGGAAACAGTATTTCAGAAATAATATTGGTATATGATAACTCTTGATTTAGGATGTTTGCCTATGTGAATTGGTTGGAATGAACACAGAAGAGTGGATAATGGAAATTGGTCATGAGTTTAGATGAGGTCTTGACTCACAGTTTCCACATTTGAAAGACATGCTTGCTTCTATCTGGTACATGAAAATTTGTATCATTAAGCTACTTATTTCTCTTCTCATGAAAGCACTCATTTTTGCCTTCAGATCAATCATCGTTCAGAATCACTTCTAATATTATCTGTTTTCTCCACTTACCTACCAGACTATTGCCATTGAAGAGTTTAGAGAACTGAACAAGCAGATGAGAGAATTGGCTTTGTTGGAGATCATTGCTCAAGATAAGTGAAGTAGCTACTAGGAACTCCAGGGAGGCAAGAAGAGAGAAAGGAACGTAGAAATAAGTTATGAAGAGGTCCAAGGAATTTCATTCTTTTGCTGAATGTGGCATGAAAACTTTTTGCTTGAATGCCATCTTAAGAAACTACTAGTGACTTTTGTCCGCTCGACCGACTGCGCCTCCCGCTCCCCACTCTGCCAGGCCACTCCCAGGTGAATACCCCCTGCCCCGCCCAAGTCGCCCCCGATCCCGGCGGCACCCAGGTTGCCTCAGGTTTTGGCCTGGGCCACGCCCGGGGACCCCAGCCCCCCTTCTCCCTTCAGCCTGCCTGTCCGCCCAACGGGACAGGACTTGCTCGCTTTCCTCCATCCCTGGAGCTTGGGTGGGACACTAAGCCAAGTCCCAGCTTCCAGGTGAAGAATCTGCCATCAACATCAGCTTCTCTGACTCTCTGGCCCACACAGAAGACACACTGCTACTCAGAATTCAATAGAGTCCAAGGAAAACTCAAGCAAAGTTCTAAGGGTCAAAGGCCATACATCTGTAAACCTCTACATCTGTAAATCTCTCACATGGGAGAGATTCTTCACATCCAGCCCAAAGATAAGTAAACCTCCCTTTTTTTCACATTACTGTTCCTTTCTAATATTAATCACTATAAATTAACTTTTCCATAAAGCCACCCCAAAAACATATAGAACTCGAGGGATCATACCACTCACCCTCACATATCACAAAGATACTACATCGTAAAAGTGCACTACCATACTAATATTCACTCCTGGTCTACTTAACCTGACTTAACTGATGTACTAACAGCCTAACAGCTTCAACTAGGAAATAACGATAACAAAAGACAATCATACCCAACCCCAAGCAAGCAGTAGTAATAACAACCCAAGTGTAGTAATACCAACTAAATCAGTCAAAAACACACATAAACTGAAAAGCCCTAGAAGACATAAAAACAATGCCCAAGTCAAAGTGCAGATCCATAAGAAACAAAACCCAAGAAGACCAATCTCCCACTGAAAGAATTAACCCCACAATGATGGATTCCAACCAGAACAAATTCACAGAAAACAGCTAAGAAAGCTAGACCCAAGACAATGACTTTCAAAGTATCATCATTCATACTATGAAAGAGGAAATCCAAGAGGAGTTAAACAACAGAATCAACCACTTTGAACAGGAACACAACAGGCATTTGGAGGAGTTGAGAAAAACAGTTCAAGAAACAAAAATAGGCATAGAGCAGTTAAAACAGTCTCAGGCAGAGTTTAAAATTGAACTAAAAGACAAGCTATCTTCAACCCAAAGCTCAACAGAGAGTCTTATCAGCAGAACTAATGAACAGAAAATAGAATTTCAGGTCTTGAAGACAAAGTGGGAGAATTAACCAGCTTAATGGAAGAGAATGTTAAAGCCAAAAAGATACTTGAGAGGAACATTCAAGAGATATGGGATACCCTGAAGAAGCCTAACATGTGCATTCAAGGAATACCAGAGCAAGAATCTCAAAATACCACACTTGAGGAAATTTTTCAAATTATCATAAATGAAAACTTCCCTCAACTGAAGAATGAGAGGCCCATCCAAATACAAGAGGCATTTCGCACTCCAAACAGATATGACCAAAATAGAAAATTGCCACGGCAAATAATAGTCAAAACACTCCACATTCAAGACAAAGAAAAGGTGCTGAGAGCTTCAAGAGAAAAAAAGCAACTCACTTTTAAAGGCAAATGTATTAAAATAACAAATGACTTCTCAATGGAAACAGTAAAAGCAAGAATAGCTTGGAGAGACATACTTCAAGTATTAAATGAGCAAAAATGCCAACCGAGACTGATATACCCAGCAAAACTATCTGCCATGATTGAGGGAGAAAGAAAAATTTTCCAGCACAAAGACAACTTGAAGGGATACATGTCTACCAAACCAGGCCTTCAAAAAATGCTAGAAATGATACACAAACTTGAAGAAAAGAACAAGCGTATCCAGGAGGACAGAAGGGAAGTATAATACCACAAAAATATAAATATAAAACAATAAGCTTACAAAATCCACTAAAGATAAAAAACGTCCAGAATTAAAAAGAATTTCTCCATTATAACATTAAATGTTAATGGGCTTAACTCACCAATTAAGAGACACGGATTACAAACTTGGATTAAAAATCACAACCCATCAATCTGCTGCCTTCAAGAAACTCATCTCACCACAAAAGATAGGCACATACTAAAAATGAAAGGCTGGTCCAAAATTCTGCAAGGTAATGGAACCAGGAAACAGGCAGGGGTAGCCATTATGCTGTCGGACAAAGTGGACTTCAAACCCAAAATAATCATAAGAGTCACAGATGGATACTATATTTTAGTCACAGGAACAATTCGCCAGGAAGACTTCACAATACTAAACATATATGCACCCAATACGGGCCCCTCCACATTCATTAAGAAAATCCTGCAACGTCTAAAGCGAGAAATCAACCCCCAAAAGATAATTCTTGGGGATTGGAACACCGCCCTCTCAACATGGGATAGATCAACAGGTCAAAAGCTTAACAGGGACACTTTGGAACTTAATCAAACCCTTAAAGAAATGGACCTTACAGATCTCTATCGAACTTTTCACCCATGGACCAAAGAATACACATTTTTCTCAGCAGCACATGGAACTTTCTCCAAAATAAATCACATATTGGGCCACAAAAGGAATCTCCACATATACAGGAAAGTTGAAATTCTAGCCTGTGCCCTATCAGACGACCACGGCCTAAAGCTGGACATTCACGACACAACAGAAGACAGAAAATACACTAACTCCTGGAAACTTAACACTATGATACTGAATGAGAACTGGATTCAGGAAGAAATTACAAAGGAAAATGAAAATACAACTTACCAAAATCTCTGGGACACAGTGAAAGCTGTCCTAAGAGGTAAGTTCATAGCTCTTAATGCCTACATCAGAAAATGGAAACATCACAAATAAACAACTTAACAATGCAGCTTAAAGCTTTAGAGAAACTAGAGCAATCTGACCCCAAAAGCAGTAGAAGAGAGTAGATTAGCAAAATAATGGGAGAAATATCTGAAATCGAGATTAGGAAAAGGATAGAGAAAATCAACCAGTCAAAAAGCTGGTTCTTTGAAAAAATCAATAAGATTGATACACCTTTAGCTAAATTAACCAAAAGCAAGAGAGAGAAAACCCAAATTAACAAAATTAGAAATGAAAATGGAGTTAACACTACTGATACCCAAGAAATCCAGAGAATTATAATGTCATATTTCAAAAACTTATACTTTCTGAAATATGACACAAAGGGATGAATGAATTCCTAAGTAAACACAACTTACCTAAATTGAATCAGGAAGTTGTGAATTATTTAAATAGTCCTAAAACATATAAGGAAATTGAGGAAGTAATCTCGAATCTTCCCACCAAAAAATGTCCTGGACCAGATGAATTCAGCATAGAGTTCTACCAGACATTTAAGGAGTTAATAACACCAATATTCCTTAAACTGTTCCAACAAATAGCAAAGGAAGGAACACTACCAAATTCCTTCTATGAAGCTATATTGTTTTAATTCCAAAACCTAATAAAGACTCACTTAAAAAAGAAAACTATAGGCCAATCTTTCTGATGAACACAGATGCAAAGATTCTCAACAAACATATCAAAAAGATCATTCACAGGGACCAAGTAGGCTTTATCCCCAGCACACAAGGATGGTTCAACATATGCAAATCAATAAATGTAATTCATAATATAAACCATTCCAAAGTCCAAGACCACATGATACTCTCGATAGATTCAGAAAAAGTTTTTGACAAGATCCAACAGCCTTTTATGATCAAAACGCTAGAGACAGTAGGAATGGAAGGAACCTTTATCCATATAATAAAAGCAGTATACAACAAGCCTACAGCAAGGATTATGCTCAATGGGGAAAAACTTGAAGCATTCCCACTTCGATCAGGAACTAGACAAGTCTGTCCACTCTCACCACTTCTATTCAATATTGTACTTGAAGTCTTAGCTGAAGCCATAAGACAAGAAAGGGACATAAAAGGGATTCGAACTGGCAAGGAAGAAGTCAAGCTTTCCCTATTTGCAGATGGCATGATCTTTTACCAGAGTGATCCCAAAAAATCCACCAGGAAGCTCCTGGAAGTAATTGAGAAGTTCAGCAGGGTAGCAGGATACAAAATAAACGTAAAAAAATCAGTGGCTTTCCTATATGCTCAGAATAAAAGCAGTGAAAAAGCCCTGAGAGAAACAATCCCATTTACTATAGCCCCTAAAAAAATGAAATACTGGGCTGGAAAGGTGGCTCAGGGGTTAAGCCTCTGCCTTGCAGGTGGAAGGTCCTGAGTTCGGATCCCAGATCCCACGTATAGACGCCAGGTGGAAGTGGGGGCGGCCTGCGTTTCTGGTCCTGGTAGGGCGGAGCCTGTGAATCCCGAGGCGGAGGAAGTGGAGGCATCCATGGTGGTTCCCGAATTCGTCCGTGGTTCTATACATAACGACGCGCACGCACACATACATACGCACACACGCACAATTGAATAAAAAAAATTAAAAAAAATGAAATATCTTGGTATAAACCTAACCAAGGAGGTAAAAGACTTTTACAATGAAAACTTTAAAATCCTCAAGAAGTTACAGAAGACACCAGAAGGTGGAAAGACCTCCCATGTTCCTGGATTGGAAGAATGAACATTGTAAAAGCGACCATCCTACCAAAGGCAATATACAAATTCGGTGCTATACCAATTAAAATCCCAAAGCAATTCTTTAAAGAAGTTGACCAAACAATCTCAAAATTCATATGGAGGCACAAAAGACCCAGGATAGCAAAGACAATCTTGAGTAACAAAAACCCTGCTGAAGGTATCACCATACCAAACCTTAGTCTATACTACAAATCCATAGTTGTAAAAACAGCCTGGTACTGGCTCCAAAATAGACACACAGATCAATGGATAAGGGTTAAAGCCCCAGATATAAGCCCACAAAAATACAGTCATTTGGTCTTTGACAAAGGGGCCCAAAAAATCCAAAGGAAAAAGAACAGTATCTTCAACAAATGGTGCTGGTAAAACTGGATCTCCACATGCAGAAGATTAAAACTGGACCTGTACTTGTCACCATGTACAAGAATTAACTCTAAATGGATCAAGGACCTCAATATATGGCCAGAGACTATTAAAACCATAGTTTGAAGGGTAGGGAATTCCCTCGAGCTGATTGGGCTAGGCCAACAGTTCCTAAACAGACATCCAATGGCACAGGCACTACAACCAACTCTCAACAGATGGGATCTTGTGACAGTAAAGAGCTTCTGTTCAGATAAAGAGATTGTCACACGAGCTCAAAGGCAACCCACAGAATGGGAAAAAACCTTCACAAACCACCTATCTGATAGAGCTCTACTGTCCAGAGTGCACAAAGAACTTAGAAAACTATACACCAAGGAAACCACTGCCCAATTAAAAAATGGGCCCTGGAACTTAAAAGAAACTTTACCGGGGATGAAATTAAAATGTCTAACAAATATCTTTAAAAATGCTCCACTTCTTTAGCCATCAGGGAAATGCAAATCAAAACTTCCCTGAGATATCATCTCACCCCTGTCAGGATGGCAAAAATCCACAATACAAACAGCAACAAATGCTGGAGAGGATGTGGAGAGAGGGTAACTCTGCTACATTGCTGGTGGGCATGCAGGCTCATATAGCCACTTTGGCGAGCCGTCTGGAGATTCTTAAAGAAATTAAAGATTGAAATGCCATATGACCCTGCTATACCACTTTAGGGAATAACCCCCCATGCAGCAGAGGTCCACCTCAATAGCACAAGTGTGACCATGTTCATAGCAGCACTGTTTACAATAGCAAAGTCATGGAATCAACCGAAATGTCCAACAGTAGACGAGTAGATAAGGAAACAGTGGTACATCTATACAATGGAGTACTACTCAGCCATCAAAAATGATGAAGTACTGGAATTTTCCGGGAAATGGATGTCATTAGAAGCAATTATGTTGAGTGAAATATCCCAGACCCAGAAAATTAATTGCCGTATGTACTCCCTAATAGGTGGCTCCTGGTACCAAACCCACCCAGCCCACCTAGAGATACCCGACGATAAATCTCTGTAATACAGTAATTGCAAGGATTATGAACAGAAGGGATGGGTTTGGAGGGCTGCACCAGAAACAAGGAGAGTGGGGACCATGTTACAGCAGAGAAAATAGGCCTCCATCAAGGACTGCAAGTTAAGTTCACAGACTTTTCGTTCCTGATCATTTACACCTGAGGGGGTGTGATCTCCCCAGAAGGGTATGGCATATAGTCTGGCAGATAATAAGTAACCAGTTTGCAAATGGGTGATTGACTCTTCCCTCACTGTGGTTTCCTACTTTTATTACATCTACTTTTGAATATACTCTTATAACAAGAGTCTAGTTTAACAGCTTTCTATCTCTGGCCAGGGGGTGACATTCAATACCCATCAGGATGGAGTGAAGGGCATTGCAGGAGCAGCAAAACTGCAAAAGAAAATCAACAAACCATATTCCAGAACTTCAGAGACTCTATATTAACCACCTAGAACTAGGCCAGCCTAATCCTCCCCATCCTGAAGCTCAGGGACATTTGCGGAAGAGGGCGGTAAGAGTGTAAGAGCACAAGGATGGGAGGAGCAATGATATGCAAGATACTCCACACAAGTTAGGGCCGAAGCAATCATAATTGGACTTTGCATGCCCAGTGCAATGTCCAACACACTATAGACCCCACAAAGTCTAGCATTTGCTAAAAGCACCAAGATCCTTGGAGGCAAGGGATTGACAGCCAAAATAGTGTTCCTATGCTTAAGGGGTACAAAGGAAAGGGTTCAGGGTAATGCCGCTGGGTTCTTGTATGTCATCAGAGAGGAGGACCCAGAGGAGAGTTTGGCATGCACATTGAAGTATTCTCTGGGGATTGGGGGAGGGGAGGCACTGGGGGGTGGGGAGGGAGGGGTGAGGGGAGGGTGAGCAGAGGGGTCGGGGGGGAGGAAAAGGGAGGGATTGAACCGATGTACCTATTAAGTTTGTATGAGCGGAGACAATAAAAAATGTTAAAAAAAAATCTACCGACCCAAAGTCAGCTGCTTTCTATTTCCATTCCTCTCTTTAAATGACCATTTGTGAACCTTAACTCTTTTCCAATTAACCTTCCCATTTTTACTTCTCCCACTCTTCTTTTCTAACTACTGTGTACTAGAAAAACCTCAAATGCCTTCCAGATTCCAGTTGATTAGTTTTGCTAAGCAATATCCCTGGTCAAGAAATTTCTTGAATTCTGAAAGCATTTGTTTCTCCAATATCTGTTTAAGGTGTATAGGTGTATTTTGTATGATGACTTTCTATTACCTTTCTTGAATAGTGCATAAATATAGAAAAAAGCCTTAGAAAAGCTTGAAAAAAGCTATGCACATGCTTCTGACTTTGTATAGATTGGAGAAATGCAAGAAGTCCATTACCTGGAGTCTCTCCTGACTTCACTGGGGTTCACAGCCCTGTCCATAGCACCCTGATCTAGCAGGACCTTGACTCAAAGCACAAAATAAGGACTGCACAGGTGTGTGATCCAGGAGCAGTGACCTGGAGAATAGGTGTATTTCTCATGCTACTGGGTCACAAGACCAGCATCTTCATGGAGAACAAGGAGTTGAGCATCATGTTGGAACCCAAGCACATGGTGGAGGGCATCAAGCCACCACCGGCTGAGCAGCAGCTGTACAAGACAATCAGCTCCTGGAAGATGGGGAGACGCTGGCCCAGTATGAGTTTGCAACCACATGGCCATAGTGGACCAGTCCTTCCAAGCAGAGAACCCCTTCAAAGCCCTGCTCCTGGATCCCTTCTCCAACCCCCCCTTATTACAAGTTGTGATGGAGCTGCAAAACTCCACAGGCAGCTCCACTGAACAAGGTCTGCAGAGAGGGTCCTAGGCCCACCCTGAGGCCCCTTTCCCAAAATAGAAAATTTGGGTGTCTGCCATAAGGACCAAAATAAAGCAAAATTGAGAGTTTAAAAAAGAAAAAAAGAGAAACTACTAGTACTCAAAAAGACTGTAATAGTTGTATGAAGTGAGTCATTTCATAAAATGTGATTGATAGGGCAAGGCATTATGTTATACATGGTGCATCTAGTTTTTTGGAAATACTTCTAAACTGATTGGAGGCAAAGTTAGTTTCAGTTAACTTGAGTTTCGGATATTATTTAATACAGATTGTTATGTGGCTTCTAGGGGCACACAAGAACTAGAACAGGAATATAGTGGGTGATTAGTAATTTCAATGCCCATTTGGATAAAAATACACCTTTGAAATCAGGTCCTGGGATTTGTCCTGGTAATGTTCTTCATTTTCTTCTGTTCTCATGATACTAGTGCTTGTCTGGGGGACAAGCAAACTCATGGTGTCTAGTTTATATTCATTAAGTTCCAGGTCCTGACGTTATTGCTGGTATCTAGTACGTAAAAGTCCGTGCACCACTGTTTTCCATAATCTTATTCTTTCTTGAACTCTCTAAGTCACCTTTTTAAAATTCCTGATATCTTGAACTTCTGTGGTGATTGTCTACCTTACCTTCTCAGTATGATGACATCTTCATTCATTGTTACTGCCTTACCCGAACCTCTCTTGAGGATTAAATGCTTTGTCTTCTAAATACCATGTAACATTATTTTTAAAAAGAGGTATCTATGGGATAATTGCTTTGATTCCACATTGATGTTTCCTTTAAAATGTGCATATTTGGAGCTGAAGATACAGTTCAGTGGTGGGTAAAAGTACTTGCCATGGAAGTGTAAGAGTCAGAGTTGAAATCTCCATTACCCATGTAAATGCCACGTGGTTGCAGCTAACCTGCTGTAACCTCAGCACTAAATTGGTGAGCTCTGAAATCAAATGAGAGACCCTTCTTCAATAGATAAGGTGGATAACCTTCAAGGAAGGCATCCAACATCAGTCTCTGGCCTCGCAATGCACATATACACACATGCATAGCATCTGCACACATGCTTAACATCTACATACACTTTCATGTCAACACATGTGTACCACACACAACATACACATACAAAAAAGTTCATTTGTATAATTCCCCTTCCTTGATGCACCTGATCTCATTTTTAATTCATCAATCAATTGTGATGACTTTACATAGTCCTTCACTAATCTCATGTCTTCACCTTTTTCTTTACCAAGCTTAAACTCTATGGTTAATCATAGTAGCTATATATACCTTCATCTCTCTGATGTTATTCTGATTCTGTGTTTGTCTGGTTGGCCAATTACCTTGACTAACCCTGACTATTCCCTACTCTATCTCTTCACACAGGCATGGCAAAGGTTCTTGGAGAAAAGTCACACACCAAATTCAAACCTTCCTGACCTTCCTGAACCCAGGATCCTTCCCTGTACTCATGGTATCTTCTGACTTTGCTCACTCTTGCTCTACATCATATAGCTTTCTATTCTACTTCAGACTTTCCCTTTTTAAAGAATGTGTGTTCACTTTATTGTTCCTGCTATTCGCATGAGAGTAAACGGATCTGTTCAGAGCTAAAGCTTAGCTTTCCTTTTATGCACCAAATACCATAGTCAAGTCAACAAACTATCTCCCAACAATTCACTCACTATTTATCTATCATCTATCTTTATCTATTTTCTATCTATCATCTGTTATCTATCCGTTGCAGTTTGTATAATTGTTATCAATAAATTCATGACTAAAGAATTTAGCAGAACGAGGGAGGTTTTATTTTGGTTTGATTGCTTGGTTATAGTTCTTAGTCCACCATGGCAGAATTCAGCCAACACTAGGAGCTGAAGTACCTGGACATACCACATCCATAGGGATGCAAGAGAGACAAACCTCACTTACCAGACAAGAAGTCTATCAAAGTATGCTGAACAACGCTGACTTACTAAGCCAGCTCCCCATCTTATTCACCTGCCCATGGAATGATCTCATTTACTCTGAGCTGGGTCTTCCAACATTATTTACGTGATCTCCTGAAGATTTCCCCAGGGGACTGTCTTAATTATTAACTCTTCACTAATGTGCCCAGGGCTCTATCCCTATCTGTCTGTCATCTACTACTGTATATCATGTATGTATCATATATTAGCTGTTTCCTATCTATATATCTATCTTCTATCATGCATTACCTATCTTTCTATCATCTATCCATCAATCTATCTGTCATCTATTCTTCTCGCATTTGTATCTTTCCTGTTGCAGCAGCAGACACAGCAGCGACCAGCAGAGCTGCTAGCGGTGGCAATGACCCAGCCATGGGGCTGTTCCCAGGACACAATAGGGCTGAGGATGATGGTGCCACTAAAAGATAAAGATTCAGGCACCAGAGACACCATGAGGGGGGAAAGATAGTGTCCACTTTATTGTGTAGGAACAAAGACTCATACAGGGGAACTTGCCAATCCCGCCACTGGCATCTACACAGTGGGCCTTTTGGGAGACTGACCAGACTACAAACTTTGAATGCCATTCTAAGGCACCTAGAGGCAGGGAGATTATGCAGGCATATGGGGTGTTTGGCCCTGGCACGGGCTGGTCACCAGTTCATGTGTTTAACTGGCTTATAACAGGGTGGCTGTTGCCTCGGCCACTGTAGCCAACCAGGCCTGACTCCCCGTCCTCACCTACACTTTTCTTCCCTCTACTCGACAATTTTATTCAGTCTACAAGATGATATTTCTCCACTATTAAAAATGAACTTCTAGGTCAGATGAGGGACTTCAGGCATGATGAAAATGGTCTGATGGTTAAGATAATAATCTGTATTCTTTAATCTAAGAGAGATGATGGCTGAAAATAAAAGAAAATAAGATAGGTGAAATCTCCAGAGAAAAGAGGCAGAAGAAGCTGTGAAACCCAGAGTTCCTGATCAAGGTCATGGTCAGCAGGAATTTCTACGGAGCTACTCTTTCTTCTCTTATGGTATAGGCCCTACGGAATCAGGAAGCTGGAAAAAGATAAATGAGCCCCTAGAGACTGACAGTGGGCTGATTATATCATGGGTTGAGAGGCATGAAAGAAAGCTGTGGTGATAGAGAATGGAATATGATGCATGAATCTGAAACTGAGATTCTCTGTTCCCAACTTGGGTTAGTGTAAATGAGGGAACCAAGAAGTTTGATGTGTAACTGCAATAATGGCAGAATTACCTTGTCACCACAATGCCACAAGACTCATCCACAAGCAGAATGAGGATGCTCATGTCCACAGAGAAAGCCAGAGCTCTAAGACAATGAACATCATCATTCCCCTTCAAAAGATGAACAGTAGTAATGGTGTGATCACGCCAATACTTGGGATCAAGAAGCCTGAGAAGGTAGAGTGTGACAATTATGGAGCTTTCTCAAAAACTTAAAGTCATTACATGCTGTACCATGCCTGAGTATTTACCAAAAGAATTCTAACTCAGCAGAGATACTTGTGCACCAACATTTATAGTAGCACTATTTACCACAGTTAAATTATTGTATCAAACTGGATATCAACAATCAGAGTAATAGACAAAGAAATTATATTATATATACACAATTAAATTTTGTTCAGACACAATGAAGAATGAAACTATGTCATTTTGAAGAAAGTGGGTTTAATGGAGCACACCATATTGAATGAATTAGTGTGAGGTAGAAAGACAAATAGGACATATTTTCTTTCATTTGTATATCCTAGATTGTATGCTAATACATGAAATAATACATGTACGTAAGATGTGAGAGTTGATGTTAAGCTATCTAGGGGAATGATGGAAACTAATGGAAAAAGGCAGGAACAGAGAAGAGGGTAGCACGTGTGGGAAGGACTATGCTCAAATACATTATACATTTGTCTATAAGTGTCCTTGTGAAACCCAGCACTATGTACAGTGAGCATAGGTCATTAAAAAAGAAACTAAGATTCGTTCACCCAAGATAACAGAAAAAAGGCAATCAAAATGAAAGTGTCTCTGTCCCCTGCTATAGTGACACAGGTGGCCAAGATGGCAGCAAGTCCCTTATTTGAGTAAAGACATTAAACAGGAAATCCAGCCCAAATTGAGCTTCACTTTGTCACAAGACTCTGCTACTTCTGGCTATAGAGACAAGATGTACCCTCTTTCAGGAGGCCAAGGGTGACTCTTGTGATTACCCAGTGGACCTTAGGCTTGGATCACCAAAGAGATACCCAACTGATGAAGTACAGACAAGAGACAAAGCAATAAAGGAAATATAGACTATTTTCCTGGGCTGAGAAGTAAGCTTCTTGCAAAGGTAATGCTCCCACTAAGAGACCACAAGTTCATTGAGCAGGGCCTAACACCATGCTGTCAAAGAAGAAATAGACTTGGCTGGTGGTGATTTCCTTTAATGTAGATCTCATTAAGTGATTTACTTTTAGCAATATATATTGGGGTTACTGTATTGAATCATGAAGGAGAAAGCCAGACTGGCATGGCTAGTCCACAGAAAGATGTATACCACCTTAGCCTTCACATGCTAACTCAAGAGACAGAGGTGCTCTGGCTAAGCCGGTGGAAGTTGTCAGGGTCAATTACAGTGACAGATATGATAAGATTCATTGACAATGAGAAGCAATAGGTCTACAATCCATGACTCATAGTGCCAAATAGGAAAAGACAAAGGCTAAAGCACTTGTCACTAAATTGAATTAAGTGCATGTTATTGAGTTTTCTGCATGAGAATAAGATGTAAAAAAAAAAAAGAGTGGGGAGACATGCTCTAAGCAGTGCCCTCTGGATGTGTCAGGGCTGTTAGATTCATACACTAACTGCAGTTGTGTTTACCTGCACAAGATTGGGCCTGTCAACATTTCATCAGGAAGTGGGAAAACCTCATGAGGCACCACCCTCCTAGAGAGACTATTGAGGATTAATACAGGAAGAGAATCACACTCTTCGGTGGTATATCCACTGATGTATTATTGCCCATACTTCAGTATGTGCCCAGACACGTGATAATGCAGGCAACTCTTATTAAAGTCAGTCACACACACACACACACACACACGCACACGCACATGCACACGCACACGCACACGCACACACACGCATGCACACGCACACACACATGAGGAAATTGTTTAGGAATAAGGAGGTTTTCAATGGGAGAAGGAGTAAGGATGGGACCATCCTTTGACAGAATAATAATACTTAATAAATAAATTGTAGGGTTGGAGAGATGGCTCGGGGCTTAGACTCTGCCTCTCAAACAGAAGGACCTGAGTTAGGATCCTCGATCCTACATAAAAATGCCAGGCAGAAATGGTGGGGACCTGCACTTCTGGCTCTGGAAAATGGAGCCTGGGAAATCCCAGCAAAAAGGAAGTTGAAATAACCTAGAATGATTCCCAAAATCACATTGGGTTTACATATCCCTCACACACCACACACACAAAAGAAGAAAAAAGAAATTGTAAAAGAATAATCCAAAAAAGGGGCAGAAAAATTCTCCCGGACCTCACTATTCTTTCCTGCTGCTTACCCCATTCTGCTGCTTCCTTTTATGGGAAAACTGCTTACATGGGATTTATATGCTTGATGACTCAGATTCTCTCTTCTTTCTCCCTTGAAGTTGTTCCAATCACACCATCGCTCTTCCCTCTTATCAAGGGTCAACCCCTGAGGATCACTGCTGAAAGCTCTTCAATGAGCTAAATCAAGTGGTTGAGGCTGTCTCCGTCTGAGAAGCCTCGGCCTCTGAGAAGCATTTAAGCTGCTACATTGCTATCTTCTGGAAACACATCACAAAACTTCCGAGAAGTCATTGTCTTGTGTTTTTCATGCTCCTCAGCTCTTCATTTATTTTTTTTTTTTTGCCTATTTTCTCCTTATCTTTATTGATGGAGTCCCGCTAGACGTAACGCTTGGACGTCTCCCTGTCTTTACTAACAAAACCTCTCATGTCTTTAGGTACCACAGTCACTTGGATCAATGACATACATCTCATATTTGTTTAAGCAGAGCTCTTGATAGTTCACCTTTCTCTGACCCTAATCTGCTCTTTCCATCCTCTCAGTTAATGACTCCTTTATCTTTCCTCTAACTCAGGCCAAATATCTCTTCACTATTTCTGCCTTTTCTTTCTTTCAGATACCCATTATTGAATCAATCAGTGAATTCCATTGGCTCTATCTTCAAAGTACATCCTGTGACCACGTCTCACTAGCCCGCAGTTACGCCTTTGTTCATGACAACATTCTCTCTCTCCTCTTTGCTTGCCTTGACTTCCTCACTGTCCTGTGGTACCACTAAAGCAGGATGTAACAGAACCTGCTCTCCACGGATGAAATTCGCTTCTCCAAGGGTTCCTGTTCTCAGTGCATGAACTGAAGGTGACCAGGGCTCGGGTCTACCTGAGGCTTCTCTGCTCCCTAGAATTCTGATTCAACTTCCTGACTTCCTTCCCTTCTGTTCAGTCACCTCCACAATTGTTGACTCTTGGTTTCTTCCTATTGGCTGAAAGCTGGGTGATGGTATGGAATAAGCATTTTTTTTCTCACTATGAATAAGCATCAGTTGGAGTAGTCAGACAAAGCTTGAGAGACACTGCTGTTCAGGAGACCTTGGATCTCAAATCAGAATGGCAAGGGCCTCCACACTCTTAATAATGCTACTTTTATTAGTTCCTCTACTCATGTGACTCTGGAGAACAACTTGGGTTTTGAAAATAATCAACAAAAACAGTTTCAAGATTATACTTTTTCTCTTAAGTTTACATATAAAGAAAAAAGGCAGAAATTTCCAATATTATTTTCTTTTGCAGTATATGTGTCAAACATTTTTATTTTTTAAGACATGGTTAGATATTTTGTTTTTATTTCTTAATGTGTCAGCCTTGAATGGGCTTTGTGCATTTGCTGACTTAAATTACAAACTACATTGCAAACGCAGCCATTAAGTCTGTTAATTGTTATAACTTTTTTCATTAGATATGAATATAGGATTTACAGTGATATTGAATATCTCATAGATTTTGGTTCAAAGGAAGGCTTCTGAACTTATAAGGGGTTTTGAATTCATGAATCCTGAAATGAATTCATGGCTTATTTTAGATTACTGACTTTAGAACAAAGAAAAGAGTGATCCCAGCAGGAATAAACATATAAACATATATTAACAGCAATAGCAATAAATAAGTAATCGTGAATTCTTTAACAAGAGCAGCAAAATAAGAGATCATAGATTCTTCTGTCCCTTCCAAGCAGATAAGCCTGTGGACTATTTCTGACATTGGTATTCATACATTCTCCTTAGAATTGGAGGACAAAGGGCATGTTTGAGTGCAGAACAGGTTACAACCAAACCAAGGGTTACATATCGCACAGCTGCACTGTGTCTTTCACAGACAAGACTTTTTTTTTCAGAATTGTTTTCCTCTCTCCTCTTCTGCTCTTTGTCTTCTACAATGGCTGTGGAGGGTGCGTATACTCTTTGGTGAGGCTTCTGCTGATGCCTAGTTATGTTGTGACTGCAGACTCTGCAGGAGCTGCTTCCTCACCCAGCTGATAATTTTATCAGAAGCCCCGATGCCAAGGCGTTCCTTGGTGCCAGGGCTCCTGCTGCTCCATATCCAGCCTGAGACCCAAGATGACTTATTAGGACTCGGTGTTCCATTCTCCTGGAGTGCTGGAGTTGTCACGTGGGGTCTTTCTTTGGCGCTGAGACACTCTGCTGTCTTTTTAAACAATGCAAGAAGAACACACTCAGGGGCCAATGTGGAAATGTTTGTGGGAAAACAATTTATTATTTAAAATGCTGTTTTAAAGAGAGATAATTGGCCTCTTTTTGATCTTTCTTGGGGAAATAGCATTTGTCTTCTCCCACACACTAATGCAAGACAGAAGGGGTTGTAAACTCAGCTTAGTTATTTCCCAGGGATTCTTCCTAGCTTTAAAGATGTCTAGCTTCTGAAAATCAAACCTTGTACCTTCCGGAATCAGTTGTGGCTCGATTGTGCTTGGTGCAAGTCCCACACCTCATCTCAGGACTGTTTCTAATCTAAGTCAGACTTTGTCTCCTCAGGGTTTGAACAGGGGCACACAGGTGTACTAAGTGGATTTCTGTTCCTCTTACTATTTGAGTAACAATGACCTTCAGGGCCTAAAGAAGGTGGGAGAAAGGACTGAGGGAGGGGGGAAGAATCTGGAAAGACATGAAAGGGCAGCAATATTCTGTAAATTATGGTAACGGGGCTGGAGAGATATGTCAGGGGTTAAGATGCTGCCTCTGCAAGTCTGCAAGTAGAAGGTCCCAGGTACCACATAAGTAGAAGGTCCCAGGTACCACATAAAAATGCTAGGTGGAAATGGCAGTGACCTGTACTTCCAAGCCTGGTGGGTGGTGGAAAATCCCAGAGTGAGTAAAGATGAGGTGGAAGCAATCCAGGATGATTCCTTAAGTCACCCTTGGTCCTTCAAAGGGACACACAGTGCCCTTTGAGACACAAATATGTGCATATGCATGCACTCACATGCACACACACGTGCACGTGTGCAAAATAAATAAACGAATAAATACAATTTAAAAAAATTACAGCATACAATAAAAAGCAATCCTTTTGCTAAAAGATATTTATTTTATGGTTAAATTCTTTTTTAAAGGTTTTTATTCTTTGACGATTTTATATTAAGTAAAATTTATATATTTTCTCCCCTTACTGCCCAATTCCATCCCGGATTCCTGTCCCACTTCATACTTTGTGCTTTCCAACCAATCTCCCTTCTATTTTCACATCTTTTGGCATGTGTGGCCCACTGGGTTTCATTTGGGATGCCTGTACTGGAAAATGTCTGAATACTTGCTGGGACATGGGTAACTTGTTAGTAAGTAAATCACTGAGTAAAGAAGCTCTCTTCTCCCTGTCTGACATCAGCCTTAAAAGAGTCTCTCAGGGAGTCCAACAACTCTTCAGATCTTCCCTTATCAGCGGTAAAATGTTGAAAGACCAACTATCGTGCAGTCTAGTGGAAGTAGTCATTACTTGAGTGAGTTCTTGTGTGAGGTAGCCTTGTACTGGCCTTAGGATACTGTCCGGCACCCTCTCTCCACCTTCAGATGCTTTCTTCTTCTTTTTTTAATTTTTTATTATTTATTCAATTGTGCGTGTGTGTGTGTGTGTGTATGCGTGTATGTGTATGTAGAACCACGGACGAATTTGGGAACTACCATGGACGCCTCCACCTCCTCCTTGTTTGCTCTGCCCGGGGATTCACAGGCTCCACCCAAAAGGACCAGAAACGCAGGCCGCCCCCGCTTCCACCTGGCATCTATACGTGGGGTTTAGGATCTAAACTCAGGACCCTCCGCCTGCAAGGCAGAGACTTAACCCCTGAGCCATCTCTCCAGCCCCCAGATGCTTTCTTCTTACTACCCCTTCTACTTCAAGTTTCATTGAAGTTTAGGGTGGGGAAATTTCAATGTCCTCTTTAGGGATGAGTACTTCACAGTCACTTGGTCTCTACATTTTGGCCACTTGCAGTTCTCTGCATTAAACACATTCCATTGTAAAAAGATGCTTCTTGGTTGAATGCTGACAGCTTCTATAATTTATGTGTTATGGTTAGGTACAGGTGTCAACTTGACAGTTGAGGGTTTGAGCTCTGGGCACATTTGTACAGGATTACTAGTTAAGTCCAGAGCAAACCTGCAGGAGATTATCTGGCTGGTGGGGAAGGCCCAGCCCATAGCAGGTGGAACTAGGCCCTGGAATAAAACACAGAGAGCTTGTTGAGAAAGTTGGCATCCTTGTATGCACTTGGCTAGACATGCTGGTCTGGCAAGTAAAGATCGTCCTCAGTCATTATGTAGAGATGATGTGGCAAGTTCTTTTGGCTCTGGTGCTGGTATGAGATCTCCTGCTAAGATGGATAAACAACTATAACTAGAAATTGTAAGAGAAAATAAACCCCTTGTTCTCTTAAGCCATTTGATGATGATTTTTCAGCAACCATTGCAGGCTAACTGCTACAGAATTTGGTACCAGGAGTGAGTTTTGCTGATAAATCTGACTATGTCGATTTTTTGAACAGTTTTGTAGGACAAAGTTTGAAATGTTTGAAGATTTTTGAGACTGTGTGTAGTGGTTACTCTGAACTACTGCTGTGAGAGAGTACCCAAGTCAAATAACTTAAGGGAGAAAGGGAGATTTATTCAATTTACAGTTCCAGAGGGGAGAACAGACTTTTGCAGCTGTGGTGACTTGGTTGGTGGCTGAAGCTGTAAGCAGACTAAGTCACAGCAGACATCCACATGGCTGTAGTATTCCTGGAGTGTCTGTCTCTCTTCTGTGGCTTCTTTTATCTGGTCCACTACCAAGAGGTTCCAATTGGATCTATGGAGGTTCCAATGGGATCTAGGCTTAATCTTTGTATTATCCAGATAATCTCTTCAGGTGGTCATAGCTATCTTGCCAGGTATGGTCTCAGTTGATATTAGTTAATGCCAGGTATGTCAAGTTGACACCCAGGATTAGCTATCACACTGTGGATTACAGATACTGTTCTACAGAGTTTAATGGGCCATTTGGATAATGGCAGTGCTGAGAGACTTACAGATTGTTTTGGCCTAGTTTGTAATGAAGGGAAGAACAAGGACTTTGGTAAAATTGAATTTAAAGATGATGAACTGGTTTACTTGATAGGGGAGAGTCGTGTTGATGGCTATGAAGCTCTGGATGTGGAAAGGGCAGGCAGCAAAATAACTGCCATTTTTGGAGAAATGAACATCAGTGAAGGAAAATCTAGTGCTTTGCACTGAGATGGTGGAAGATATAAATACTACCAAATGGCAATTCCAAGGTTGAAAATCTAGATTCTTTCAAGGGTTGAAAGTCCAAACTGTTTCTTGCCCTTTGGAGGTTTTGGCTGCCTAGAAAAGGGCTTTTCCAGAGTCAGCATACTAAAATTGGTACAGTTGTGGCTCGAATGGACTAAGCTTCATTTCGACCTCACTTCAGAATCTGCCAGCATCCTTCATTTGACACTGGTTTTGGTGTACAATTAAAGGGTTCAATGAAAGCAGCAAAAACTTGGCACCAAGTGGCAGGCATAGAGCTCCTACAAGGAAAGGTGAAGCTTATAGCTGCAGAGGCGAACCCAGAATGTTGTTGGAGATGCCAGAACCATGGGATGTATGCTGAAGACAGCTGCAAGTGGAGATTCAGCCTGGTTCAGAGGAACTCTGGTTCTACAACTTTCAGCTGCAAATAGGGATTGGGAATGCCTAGAATCTTTGAGCCACCATGACTACATAGAGAGCAATAGAAGATGGACATGGAAGTATAGGATGTGGTCTTTGATTTGCTGGACTTCGATCTAAATTTAATGTATTCTTATTGTGTCAAGATACTTCTGTTTTAATGTTTTATCTGTATTAAAGTATTGAACTTATTCTGATTTAGTAGATTCTTAGGTTAAGAAACTTTGAACTTTTAAAATGCTGGCACTGAAGTTTTAATGAGAGAACATGTTAATTTTTCTGTGAAATATATTTATATTTTTAAGATAAATTTAACTCCTGTGGGGACAAAGTTACAGATTAAAAGTGATATGTTCCTGTGGCAAGTTGACAAGGGGGTCATAGTTAGGCACAGGCATCAACTTGAAAGTTGAGGGTTTGAGCTCTGGGCACATTTGTGGATTACTAGTTGAGTTAAGTCCAGAGCAAACCTTCAGGAGACTGTCTAGCTGGTAGGGAAGGCCCAGTCCATGGCAGGTGGGACTAGGTCTTGGAATAAAATACAGAAAGGTGGTTGAGAAAGTTGGCATCCTTATGTAGAGATGATGCAGCAAGTTCCTTGGGCTCTGGTGTTGGTGTGAGCTCTCCTGCTAAGATGAACAAACGACTGTAACCAGGAATTGTAAGAGACCCCTTGTTCTCTTAAGGCATTTGATGGTGATTTATTAGCAACCAATGCAAGCAAACTGCTACACCATGGATATAATTATAGATGACAGCTTAATATGCAAACCTTAGAGTTAAAGCCTGAGGAGTTTGCTCCTACCTAGGGTCTATGATAGTGCAATAGTGGCATGCAAATTACAATGATAACCAGCTGCTTTCTGATTGGATTTTAAGGACTGCTTTTCTGTAGGGAACATGCCTGGTACTGTGAAAAAGAAGACCACAGACCTTATGATGAAATTCTTAGCATTATGAGTCATTATTTATCTAGGTGTTCTTAACGAAGTGAGGAAGCATGGAAGTGTCTGGTTCCAGGATGCTTATTGAATATGGCTGACTGATCCCATCATTAGAGCTCCCTGGATGGTCGTTCTGGGGCAGAGGTGGAGATCTTTCTAACTTCCCTACTTCCGGGCTTCTCAGGAGCTTCAGGTGCTGCTGCTGTTCTGGGCATCTTTCTTGGAGAATCATTGATTCATTCCATTTCCTTCCTTCTTTCTGGTGTCTAAGTGACTTGGAAGGTGATAGATTTAATTTTTTGAGATGCATGAAAGTTCTTCCCATGAATTAATTTATAGACCTTATATTTCACTCATAATTTGTGTTTGATAATTGATTGAAAGCTAATAAATTTCAAAAGATATTTTGCAGCTTTGAACTAAGGCATATTTGTCATCTAGAGCAATATATTGATGTTTTCACATTATTTTTATGATAATGCTAGCTTATGGTGTAAGAAACCAGGGGCACATTACTCATAGGTAATTTTTACATATATAATTTATAAATAAACCATAATTTATGCATAATATAAAGTGTACAAATTATATATATGCATTCTTTTATATAGATTATAGAATTATATCTTAATGTAATTAGAATTCAAATTGAATTCAAATGAAAGTAGAAAAACAAACTCAAATTACCAATTTTAATTGAATATGACTAATGTGCTATTTTGAGCAATTAAAGAAATGCTGCTTTGTAGCTGTGGAAGAAGGTTTCTTTGGCATGTCTTACTACTGCATATATGTAGGAAGACCTGCTCTTCCTCCTTATTTTCTATCTAATATGGCACAGAATGGCACAGAATGGTGAAAGGAAGGGATGGAATAAGAAAGAGGAGGGAGTGTGGGAAGCTGAGATGATTATTCAAAATACTTGTAAAAGTAGAAAAAAATTAATAATGAAAAAGGTTCATCCATTCAATGGCATATGCTACTATTCAACTTATCATTTATATTTACTGCAAAATTTACATACAAAGTCTTCCTGCACTTTCTTTGTTTCCTCTAATATTGAAATATTTTTAATGGTGTTATTTAGTGAAAATATAGTTCTCAAAGGTATTTTAAGTGTTTGGCTGGTGCTGACCATCAAGAAAGGAAGGAAGAAGAGGAGGAAGCAAAGGCTGGTAGAAAGAGCAGGAAAGATAAAAGGGAGGAATGAGGTGAGAAAGAAGATGGGGGGGTTGGAGGGCCACACCAGAAACAAGGAGAGAAGTGACCATGTTACAGCAGAGAAAATAGGCCTCCATCAAGGACTGCAAGTAAGTAATGTGACACCTGGTTAAGTTCACAGACGTTCGTTCCTGATCATTTACAACTAAGAGGGTATGATCTCAACAGAAGGGGAGGGCATGCAGTCTGGCAGATAAAAAGTAACCATTTTGCAAATGGGTGATTGACCCCTCCCTCACTGAGGTTTCCTACTTTTATTACATCTACCCTTGAATGTGCTCTTATAATAAGACTCCAGTTTAACAGCTTTTTGTCTCTGGCCAGGGGGGGACATACAGTGCCCATCAGGATGGAGTGAAGGGCATTGCAGGAGCAGCAAAACTGCAAAAGAAAATCAACAAACTACAATCAGAACTTCAGAGACTCTATATCAACCACCTAGAACTAGGCCAGACTAATCTCTCCCCATCCTGAAGCTCAGGGACATTTGCGGAAGAGGGGGCTGTAAGAGTGTAAGAGCAAAAGGATGGGAGGAGCAATGATTTGCAAGATACTCCACACAAGTTAGGGCCAAAGCAATCATAATTGGACTTTGCATGCCCTGCGCAATGTCCAACATACTATTGACCTCACAAAGTCTAGCATCTGCTAAAGGCACCAAGATCTTTGTAGGCAAGGGATTGGCAGCCACAGCAGTGTTCCTATGCTTAAGCGGAACACGGGAAAGGGTTCAGGGAAATGCCACTGGCGTACGTCATCGGAGAGGAGGGCCCAGAGGAGAGTCAGGCATGCACAAGAAAGCACTCTCTGGGAATTGGGGCGGGAGGCACTGGGGGATGGGGAGGGAGGGGTGAGGGGAGGGGGAGCAGAGGGTTGGGGGGAGGAGGGAGGGAGGGAACTGGTGTACCTATTAAGTTTGTATGAGCCTAAATAATAATAAAAATGTATTAAATAAAAAAAGAAAGCTATGCACTTGAAGGGTAACCATACTTTATAAATTATAGTAAAAGAGCAAGAAAATAATCCTTTTTAATAGAAAGGTATTTCTCTATTGTATGGGGAAATCCATACAATTTATCATGATTCTGTAATATATTTTCTTAGTATTTTTTGAGGATTAAGGTTGAATTTATTGTATGAGAGAACAAATGGAACTCACGGACATGAAGACTGGAAGGGGAAAAGGAACCCCTCTTTCTTAGTTACTGGGTAGCTAGGTGATATCACAGATGAGATCCAATTATGAAGAAGTTATTCCTTCTGAGTGCTTGACGTTTGGGGGACGACTGCTACAGATCCTGGAGAAAAGCCTTGCTAATGAAAGGATATAGCAGAAGAGAATGGAAAAGAAGTCGTAGAGTGAATATGGACTCAATCAATGCAGAGCATCATAACACAAGGTAAGAACTAATGGTTTTCAGAATTTTTTTTTATGAAAAGATTTTGGCTACTTTGCAAAGGATAATCTTAACAGGGAAAGAGTGGGATGCTGGCACGGCCCCCAAGGCTGTACCTTAGCACTCTCATCAGGTGATACACAAGGTGACAATAAGTACATATTCATTTCTAAGATAGTCATTGAAATTCAGACATGCATAAATTCATCAGATGTGTAGGAAGAATGCAAATTTCCTGGTACTTTTTTATAGTAATCATGAAAAATCTTATAAAGCACTCCGAAGCTTGTGCTCTTGGGATCTTGTGTAACAGGCCATGTGGCAGAAGAACCTGCTTGGGTTTGAGGTCACACCTGATTTTTGACACTTGTTGGGCCATGTAAGTGAGATGCTTGACCTTGTATGGCCTCTGCCTCTTCCAGAATGAGACTAATCATGCGTCTACCTCCAGGCTCTTGTGGGGTGGGAGGTCTAGGCCCAAGAAGTCATTGCTCTGAGCTTTGGTATGGTCACTTTACATATATTTACATGTATTTAAATAGTTGCGTCAAGAGAAAAATGTAACATGAAATGAAAGCAGGTTAAACACTTTGTGATTCCAGAAAACTGGGACAGTAACAATTATCATAGGTGAGGAGAGAAAACCAAGGAATTGAGTCTGGGTCAGTAGGGGTGTGCTTTTCTGTCTCAGTTTTCTCCTGTTTGTTCGTTTTGAGTATATTATTAAATAGGAAACTTTCATCAAAGAAAGACAAAAAAAATACGACTTTCTCAACTGTGAGAGGAATGACTTCTCTTGTTTTTTAGATATGACGGCACACTCACACTTTCATCTAAAGGGTTAATCTACTGGGTCGATTTCCATATGGAACTTTAGGTCAATCCCAAACTTTTATTCTCAATGAACTACTGAACTCTGCCTCTTAGTGGAATTATAATGACAGCTTCAAACCCATTCATTAAAATCTGCAGGGATGACTTCCACCTGCTTCCTCATTGTGGGGAAATTGCAAGACTATGACACCACTGATGTCCCTGAATGATGGGAATAACCTGGTCAAATTTCAGACCAAAAGGCTGCCTACTGTGGTGAGAAGAGGTGACATCAGTATCCTAAACTTTTGGAATACTGTGAGTCTTCGATGAGAATTGTAACAAGGAAACTGAACTTCAATGCAAGTACTATAGCAGAAAACATATTTGCTGAGAAAGATTGAAACAAAGACTCCTTTTGTCCAGTTCTGCTCAGTTGCTGCGCTGTCTGTCCTTGCAATTACTTTTGTGATGACAATGAATAAACTTAACTTCTTCGCCAAATATGCTTAAGGATAATTTCACACCCCAGTGCAATGCAGCTGCTTCTGCCCTGGCTGGTGTTTAACAGCTCAGAGAAAGAGCACATGAGCACAGGCTACAGGCAGACTGCTTCAATTTCAGACCATGGCATTGAGAATATTGTATGTTAGCTTCACATTTGGACTTTTATTCTCTTCACATTCCATCATGAAATAATTCCAAAGGGGAACAGAAGTCCTTTCTGGAATGTGTTTAATGAAACGCTTCTAAAAACATCCTTAATAAGTTGGGCTTTTTCAAGGTTTTAGTTTGTTCTGTCTGGAGCCTTTTTCCCTTTTAAATTCAGGTATGTTTTGAGTGCCCCTATGTTTCATTTACACTTAGTCCTCCAAACTATAGTATTCTAAGATTTATTTGATGTTGGGTAGTTCTATACATTTTTTATAAGCCAAGTTAAATGTTTCTCTTTGAACCATAAAGTTGTGTTTTTGTCATCTCTAAGTAGAAATCAGACTGAAAAATAACATGGGTAGAGTTTCTAATGCAAAATCACTAATGGGAAAAATATATGTCAAAGTCTTTTTTTATCCTGTAAGAGAATATCCATCCATAAAGACTTGAAGGATGAATTATGTTTTATTGTCTAATATCTTTCAGATAGAAATGAAATTTTTGTAGGATTATGATGATGGAATTGAAGCAAACTGCTGGATACTTGATGATTCTGTTAGAATGTCAAAGGGATGTAAAAACAAAAAAAAACAGATAAAGACTAAGTCGTTATTCAGTTATTCAATGTTGTTTCAGTTCATCTGCATAATTGCTGATAAGTGACCATCAAACAGTTTAAGGGAACAAGGGATTTATTTCCTTACAACAGTCTGGTTACAGTTCATAGTCCAGCGTGAAGGGAGAGCATGCACCAACACCAGAGCCTAGGGAACTGGCCACTATCACCACATAACGGCTGAGAGATTGGTGATCCTTATTTGCCAGACCAGCATGTCTGGCCAAGTGAACAGAAGGATGCTGACTCTCTCAACCAGCTCTCCATGATTTATTCCAGGCCTAATCCCACCCACCATGGGCTGGGCCTCCCCATCAGCTAGACAATCTCCTGCAGGTTTACTCTGGGCTCTACTCAGCCACTGATTGACCACAAATGTGCTCAAAGCTCAAACCCTTAAAAGTCTCGTTGACACCTGTGCTTAACTATGATAAACATCAAGCTTACATTCTCACCTTTCAACCCCCAAAAGGAATGCTTTACTTTTAAGAACTCTCAGACAGTGCCATTTCTACCTTGCATAAAGTGATTGAAATGCACAGACAAATTCTTTGTCGTCTCCTCTCCTTGTGCTTCCTACCCAGGAAACTCTCCACCATTCCTTGTTGATACATTTATGAATTTTAAAATCCTGAGTTATCTAATAAGAACCTATCTTCCATATTTTCAAGGACCAAGGTCTATTGCTAGTGTCTGCAGAGAAAAATATAACCTTGAATCTGCCTTCTCTGATCTATTCCAGGCTCGGACAAGTGAAAACCCTGATGGCTACTACTTGTATAGGATTAGGAACAAGAGAAACGAGGGAAACAGCTACAGTGATTCAGAGTGAGCACCCTGAACACAGTGATGTTCAAAGTGCCCTCATCTTCCTCTGTCAGCCACAGAGACTCTGGGGAGGAAACGTGAGAGATTGTCACCTTTGTTGACTCTCTTACTTTTTCTTGAAAAAAAAAACTGAGGCAGAAATAGCTTCACAGATCAGTTAAAAATACTTTTGGATAGAATTCAAGTTCTTTTCTGTCATAGTAAGTGTCTCAGAGGTGGACAAACACTTCCTGAAAAGGGCCCAAACAGAACACATGGAAGGCTTGGGGAGCCTATGGTATATGCTGGGATCACTCAGCTCTGCAGCTGCAATGCTGAAATGGACATAGATGGCACAGAATCAAAGAGTCATGGCTGTGTCCCAATAAATGACATCTTTTTAAACGTAGACTTTATATAACTTTTATGTGATCTGAAATGTATTCCATAGTCTTCTTTGTTTTTCTAGCCACTCAAAAAAAAAAAAAAAGATTTCAGCTCCCTAGGCTATATAAAATAGATACAAAGTCACATTTGACCCATGATCATGGTTTGTCAATGCTTGTACTGTTTAATGTATTTATCTGGCCTATACAGTACTTTTCAATAGTTTAACTACATTAAAGACCATTTAGACCATGTTAGGGTTCATGGAATGTCATTGCATTTTAACTGATATTACCTCACTACTTTGATCTACATATTCCCTTGATTTACTTCCACAGCCACATCTTATTTCTCCACAGTGTTATCTAAATGTTCAGAAAAGCTTATTGAAATGTTAGATGGATTGTAATGACAACTTTACCACCGAGCATATGAAAAGATTTTGTGTTCAAGTCCCATTCTGACTGTTTTAGTGATTCTGTGGAAGGAGACCTCCTTCCAATCTCCGTTATTGTTCATGAGGCTACTGAAGAGCAAAGTGTGGCATAGAATTTGTGAAGCCTTCCCATTGGCTCCACATTATTTTCTAAAATGATGAGGTTCAGTAACATAAGTAACAATATTTACAATGTAATTTTATAGTATATAGTATAATTTGAATTTTATAATTCAAATATTAAGGTATTTTCAATCATGTACTCAGGAATTAAATGAAAGACAATATTGCAAATGGTTAAGGTCCAGAATCTGACTATAAGGCATCTGGGTTAATCTTAGCCCTGCTGCTTTTATTTTCATGACATTTTGGGTAAAACATTAATAATAGGAACATATACCTTGTAGAGTTATACCTGCTCCAAGCACTATTCTAAAATCTTTATATATACAGATAACTTCCAAGTTTTGAATGAGTCCTAGTTATTTCTCTGTTACTGTGATAAAATACCCTGCTGAAAGAAGCTTAAGGGAGAAGGGTTTATTTTGGCTCATAGTTCAAAGGTGCAGTCCACCATGGCAGGGAAGTCAGGGTGGCAGAGGGTGGAAGTAATTGGTCCACAGTCAGGAAGCAGAGACCAATGAATGCTTGTTCTCTGCTGCATTTCTCCTTTCTAAGGCGTCTAGGATCCAAGTGTAGGGAATGGTACTGTTCACTTTCGGAGTGGGTCTTTCCCCTTCAACCTAATCAAGATAGTCCTTTAGAGGTGTATGCACAGGAGTTTGACTCCTAGGTTATAGCTGATCCTGTCAAGCTGATACTTAACTCCATGTGACACAGATACTTCATGGAACATTGAATCTATGAGCCCTCTCTTGTACCTGGAGCAGCACATTTTAGAGAATTCAAGGACTGCTTTAGTCTGTGGTGATGAATAGATTTGTTGATCCATGAAGCTGTGGAGACTTCAGGAAAACTGAAGATTGGTATTTTGGATCAACTCCCACCCAACTTTGGAAGTTTATTCTTCTGCAAGGAAGGCAATACCTGTCTCAAGTTAAGGAATGTAAGTTCCAATGAAATATCAGACTGATTAGAATAGTAGCCTATCTTGGTTTAAGCGCAAGTTGTTTCCCACAGGCTTTGAATGAATGTTTGCATCCTTAGTTGATGTTAACGCTTGGGAAGGTCTTAGCAACTTTAGGAGGTGGAGGAACACATACCACATCAAATGGGGTGGATCCTTCAAGTTGCATAGCCCCATCCTGCTTCCTCTAGTAGTCCAGCTCTAGTTGTGGTTATTTCACAGCAACAGAAAGAGTAACTATGACATAGCTTTATGTTACTTTTTCCTTACTAGGTTTCATGATATGTTTTGATTGCTTGTTTGTTTGTTTCCTGCCCTTGGTTTAACACCCAAATGAAAAGACATTAGGTCCCCAGCAGGAAGTGACTAGGAAGACACCTACAAACATGGGTGAGCACTGCTTAATAGACATGATGAACCTTCTCTGCTCCTATGTCACCATAGATCTTCTTGGTTAGAACTACCTCAGAAGACTGACAGCTCACAGTCAGAGAATTGTTTGAGGAGCCTCCGCATGAAGAGTCTAGTGAAGCAATTCCAGGCATCTTAAACAGTTGTGGATTGCAGATCATAGGGCACATTAATATGTTAGCATTAATGTTTTGTGTTAAAATGTTTCCTGCTGTGTTTCTAGCAGTTCATAAATACTGAAACTTCAAAAGACATTAATTAATTGCCTACGCTTCTACCAGTATGCAATGAAAAAGCCAAACAAAAAATAAAACAATTTTGGCAAAATAATTTTGTTGAAAAAAATATTTTTCACCTTAGGTATAAAGCATTTTTTAGAGTTTTCAAATGTTCCCAAGGGTTCACACTTATCACACAGCCTGCAAAAGCATAATTTTCTTCTCTTCCTCCTGTGTCCAATTATCTTCTCATTTCACTGTTAAAATCAGTTAAAGGTAATTGTTGATGCAATAATTGGTTGTAAATTAGTCATTTCAGTGTGCTATCTTGCTCCACAAACCTGATTTCATTGTGTGCTTCCTACTTCACTGAAAAAAATATCACTAGAGCCTGAAATCTCAGCATCAATTTTTGATCATCCTTAGCAATCAGAGCCACACTGGCAGTTTCTGGGAATCATGGCTAACATTTGGATCACTGATCAGCAAGAGAAACAGAATTGTGGACCTGGGCTGTTCCCTCCCAGATCACGGTTCTGTTCAGCTTTCCAAGAGAGACAAACACCTAAGGTGTGTCATCACCTGCCCAATATTGAAAGTAGTCATGGTTTTAAAGTGCTTGCAGATGCTGCCCAGATTCCCAGCTGAAAAGATCTCAGTCTCTGCATTATTCATTCCTGTCCCACCTCCATCATTGTTATATTATTATTATTAATAGTAGTAGTCATTGCTACCAATTACCATCTTACTCCTCACTAAGTCCTGCCTTGGATAGGTCTCAATGCAATCTGATCTGCTCTTGTACTTCTCCATAGTACGACTTTGCTCAGCCTGCTTCCACTTCTGAAATGTAGTCCTATTTCTTTTAACCACTTGGCTGAGTCGCCATTGTTATTTAACACAAGACCCCCTGCCACTTCTTTTTGAAAGCCTTTCTTAAGGCATCCACGTAGAAGGAAAAACTCCTTCATTTGTGCTTCTATGTTAATGCTTCTTTCCAAAAATTAAAATAAACATACAAAGGGGCATTAGAATAGATGAGAGCTTGAATAGTAACTCTGTCACTGACTCTGGAACCACGACTTTTTGTTTTCTCAGCACATTGCTAAGCCTCAAAAACTTACATTAAAAAATATTAGAAAATATTGAGAGTGAGAGAGTGTGTGTGTGTGTGTGTGTGTGTGTGTGTGTGTGTGTGTGTTAGAAGGCACTGTATGTGCCTATGGAGGCCCAAGGGTGACTTTGGGAATCATCCTGGATTGTGCTATCTCCTTTTTGCTTTACGTTGAGGTTTTCCAGGCTCTGCCTTCTAGGGCTGAAAGTACAGGCCCTTGCTATTTTTGCCCAGCATTTTTATGTGGGATCTGGAATACTAACTCATGTCTTTCTGTTTTGGAGGCAGAAACTTTAACAGCTGTGTTTTTATGATAATGAAATTATTTTGCACAGTAAGAAGTATACTACATGTTATCAGTGAACACTGTGTTAGACCTCCCCAATCACTTCTATAAGCTCTGATGTCTCTGATCACAGTTACACATATTTATGTGTGTAATTGTGTACATTGGTGTGTGTACTGGGACTGGGACTTTCAGCAACTATCATCTATGAATGAGGTCATTTATTCTAAATTCATTGACTGAATCAAGTCCTGACATTTATTAAATTGAATCAAGTACTAATTTCTGTGCCTTTTATTCAATAACAATACTTATTCCTCTTTCTTAATAATGTCATCTTTCATTTAAATCAATTGAATGACTTTATTTTATCTTTTTATCAGAAGATAAAATTACCACGTGTGACTTTATCTGAGCAACATTTACTAAACTAAAATAAAAAACCATTGAGAACAATAACATTATTCATATTCTTTTTAGCAAGTCAGGATACTTCTAGAAAGTACATGTTTCTTGTGTGTATATTTAATAATAGAAGTCTCCTTGAGGATAGATATTTCCCACTGAAAAATATAAGCCTTGATGTCAAAATTATAGCTAAAAGTGTTAAGAGCTCAGATGCATTAACTTCAGAAATGAGGAGCAGAATCTACGGTCAGGAACTAATAGCTCTGTGATCTAAGGCACATATTTTAATTAATAGCAAAACCCACGACCTATTTGCAATCAGTATTTTAATGGTTGCTACTCAGGAGGGACAGAAGAAGGGCACATGCCCTTCAACAGGGTCCAGCTAACTTCACGTGTACTCAGCACAGAAAATCCCAACTGCTGGCTTTCTTCCAGAAGACTCGGGTTTGTTTCCTGGGACTGTAGTGTGTGTGTGTGTGTGTGTGTGTGTGTGTGTGTGTGTGTGTGTGTAGCTGAATATGTACACACATATATGTGTGTGTGTACATGTATGTGTGCAGTTGAATATATGTGTGTGTGTACATGTGTGTATGTAGTTGAATGTGTGTGTATGTGCGTGTGTGTGGGTGTGTGTCGGGGGACACAGGACAGCCTGGGTGTTGTTCCTAACATTTTGTTGTTGTTGTTGATGTTGTTAGACCGAACTCTCATTGGAGCTCACCAAGTAGGCTAGATTGACTTGTCAACGATTTGTAGACATCTTAGTCTGGGCCTCCCCAGCTCTGGGATTACAAACCTGTGCCACCACACCTGGCTTTGGGTACTTGGACTCTCAGGATCAAACTCAGGCCATCATGCATCGAAGGCAAACACATCACTCTCTAAACTGTCTCCCTGGCCTGTACGACTCATCACTCTTCTTATTTTTCTCTAGTAGGCCCTCAGTTTCAGTACAGTTTTCCCTACTACAAGCTCCCTGAGGGCCAATAGCCACCAACGTATCTGGGCTGGACTTCTGTGTCTTTAGGTTACTTTGTATTTACTGTATAAAACGTCTGTTTTTCTTGGAACTTGGCTTTCATCAAATGAGTATCTCTTTCTCTTTATTCACCGAATGCCACACAGATATCTGGATTCCCTAAGGATTACAGACTGCCAGAGAAAGAGTAACCAATTTGTGCCTCTTGAAAGCAAAATCATCGTGTGATAATTTATTTATGATAATTTTCATTTGCTTACACTTCAGGCTTGCAGAGCAGGTACAAGGGAATAAGCAGAAACCCTACCAGTCCTTCAGGTCAGACTCGCAAAAGCTGGCTGTTGTCCACTGGCAGTGCACGTGCATATATCTATGCCCTTGATTCTCATTATCCACGGCGTAGTCTACAATGTCGTCATGTGCATATGTGGTGGGAAAACTGTCACTCCTGGAAAATATATAGCGTTAGGTTCCCCAGAGTCTGTATCTGTTTGGGTCCTGATGACTTTGATATTTAAATGAACTCTAAAGGGCATAAGCCATTAAAATCTGTTAATTCTCACTTTCAGTTTCTTCAAAATTTGTTCAGTGGGACATTGTGAAGTTCAATTGTCAAATCAACACTTGGGAAGTGAACCTGTGGACACACTTGTAGGGAATTATTTAGTTAATGCAGTTGTCTGAAAAATATTCAGGAAATTGTCTTGACAGCATAATTGATATCAGAAAACCCTCCCACAGTAAGGGGGGGCAATTCAATGGGAAGGTGAAGAAAGATAGAGAAAGAGAGAGAGAGAGAGAAAGAGAGAGAGAGAGAGAGACAATGCTAATAGACATTTAGCAAGCTAGTGTGCATTGGTTCCTATTTCTATTTTTGGCTTTAGTTATGTGGTGACCAGTTCTCTTAACTCTGGCTGGTAGGTAACTCTTCTGCCACTTTGAACTGTAACCTGGAATTGTAAGCATCTGTTGTTTACCTGAACGGTTTGGATCAGGTATCTACTCCAGAAAAGACCAGAAAAGAAAAAGAAGAAACTAACAGACCTTTTTCTGTGTGTCTTCGGCTTTCCTTGAGTACATTCTTACTTTTATTAATACAGAGAAAGATATTCCAGACTTTCCTCTTCAGACTCTGTGCTTCCCAGAAATGGAAAATGGCTTTTAGAAAGTGAAATTTCTGATGACAGATATTGTAAGTTTCTATTTACAGGTGACTGTTTCTGGGTTTATACATCAAATATTCCAAGAAACGTGTACAAGTATATGTACAATAAGTATGTGTGCATTCACTTACATTAATAGATATACCAGATCACTTATATTCACAACTACATAGGTACATGCATGCAGATGCATATGTACACAGGCAAATGAATGTAATTCTTTTTATTTCTATGTTTGTAACTATGTATCTAATGTTTCTAATTCCAATTCAGTATTACAGATTCCTTTTTTGCAATTCCCTTTTCCAATTTCACCTTCATAAAATGCTGAACTTCCGTTATTTTCAAGATAGTTCCATCTTTTACTCATTCTAACGCAGTATACACACACTGCACTTTCAAAATTGCTAACCCACATTACTGTGATAAAATACAAACCTGCAGACTAGTATTAAGTTTCCATTTATAGTATTAAGGTTAAATGTACATATATTGAATAGACACATCCCAAGCTCACAAATCAATATGTTTTGATGAATGTATCAGCACCTCTATTTAAAAATAGACTCCACCACATCCCAAGAGTTTCGTAATCCTACCCCAGTCAATCTGTTTTCCTAGAAACAATCACTTTCTTATATTTTTAAGCTACAGGTTACTTTTTGCTCTCTAAGGATGTCATATAAATGGAAATATATTCTCTTCTGTGACTGGTTTTTCTTCACTCAAAGTATTACATCTCTGAGATTCACCCACAGTTGTTCATTCTTCCAGCCTATTGTAACTTTAGGTTTCATGCTAAAATGACTAATAGAATGTAACATTTTCATTTGTTTATTAACCACTTGTATATTTTTATTAAAGTTAGTGCTAATGTTTAGAAAGGCTAAGTTTTTTTTCTTCAGTTTTGAGTGTTCTTTATATATTTTGGATACAAAATCACTAGTTAGCTATGTGTTGTGAATTTTCCTCCCAGTTTGCATTTTGCTTATTTTATTTCTTGACTATGCTTGTTCTAAAAGTTTTAAGAGTTAATTTATATTTAAGAAATACTTGGTTAGCTCATTTTTGCAAAGCTATTTTAATTTATTTCCTTCAGGAAAATAATGCTAGCTTTTGGTTTGAGGATATGATATAATTTTGAACTTTTTACTGTTACATGCTAGATAAGCACTCTACCAATGAGCTTAACCTCTAACCTTTGAAACAAATTTTTTACTTTCATGGTACAGAGATTGCATTAAAATTTTTTTCCATATGGCTAGCCAGCTTTTGCAATAGTATCTGATGAACGGACATTCATTTTCCAATTGAATTGATTTTTTGACATTTGTAAAAACCAATCACATAAGCACCATTGTACCTTAGCATTGTTTATTTCCTTTTGAAAATGATCTATATTCATTCTGATATTACACATATTTACTGTTGTCATTTTTCATAGATTTTTAAATTGTTCATTTAAGAGAGACAGACCAACACAGAGAGAGAGAGAGAGAGAGAGAGAGAGACAGAGAAAGAGAGAGAGAGAGAGAGAGAATGCACATGGACATAGGTGGAAGTAAGAGGAAGACTTTAGAAAGTCAATTTTCTCCTTTCACCATGTGGGCTTCCAGTGATCAAACTCTTATTGCCAGGTTTATGAGCAGGTGCCTTACCTGCTGAACTGTCATATGGCCTCTCTTCATACATCTGAAGTTATTTCATCTGAGTCCTCGATTTTTATTCTTGTTCTTCAGCAGTCTTTTGTTAATGTTATTCATATGAATTTTACACTGATCTTGTTTACTATATACACACAACATGCACATATTGCTTGTGTTACATATCTAAATGCATATATATATATATAGTATATGTATGGGTTGAAATGATAATGTGCAGATATGCTGAAGAACAACCACATCTTTAAAATATTTTATATTTTATTCATTTATTATTTGAGAGAAAGAAAGGTACACACGTACATACATATATGTCATGGTGCATGGGCAGAGGTCAGATCTCTTTCTGCTATGTGGACTTTCAGGGATTGAAGTCAGGTCACCAAGTTTGGAAGCAGATGTCTTACCTCTTATATCATTGGTCACTGAGGGCAGTCACATCTTAAACATGTTGATGTTTTCCAATGATTCTAGTAATGGAGAGGCAAAGGTAAGCTCAAGGTCATCTTTAGTTACATAGCAAGTTCCAGGCTATGCTTGGATAAATGAAAACCAAACAAAAGAAAGAATCAAATAAATAAACAAAGTGTCATATCCCTGGATTTATTTAAATCTTTAGAAATGTCAGTGGTTTTTGTGGGTTATTTCTTTCTATTAGTGAGAATTGAGACAAAATATTGCTTACTCTAAACAGAAGCTCTGTCACTAAGTTATGTGCACAGACTAATATCTCACAGTTTTTAGAGTTTTCACATTTTTCTAATTAATTTTTAATTTTTCTCCCACATTTTATTTTTTTCCTAATTATACAGGCTCAATAGGTACCCCTGTGCTCTCCCTTCTCCCTACTTTCCCCAGTCGTCCCCCCACTGCACTTTCCCCCCTTTCCCTCTTTCTTTCACTCCCCTTTCCTCCCTCCCTCTCTCCCCGTGCCTCCACCTCTCCCAGCGCCTCCCCCTTCCTCCTTCCCATTCCCTGGAGCATCCTTTTATGTGATACCAAACCTCCTTCTGAGTCCTCCACCCTAGCGAGGGTTCAGGATTCAGTGGCATATTCACAAGTATTTTTTATTGAATTTTATTTCACATGTCATTGTATAGTCATGGTCTGAAGGCAAGTTGTTCCCCCTCTTTACATTGCTTTTATGCTTAACTCCTTTGCTGATATTAGTGTTTAAAAAGGTTGTAGCACATTCAGGAGGTGGAACTTTGCATGAAGAAGGGACACCACAGATTTTGGTGGCCCAGTCCTGCTTCGACAGTCTGTCTTTGCTCTCTCTGCTGATGACTGAAGTAATGTAAACCACCCTCCAGCTTCTGCCTCTAACCATGTCTTCTGTTATAAGATTCTGCCATAATGGATTGTATCTCCCCCTCAGAAACCATATACTAAATAAATCTCTCTGTCCGTTTGAGTATGAGCAGCAAAAAAAGTAAACTTAAACATGTGTTTTAGTAATGTTATATGTGGAATTCTTTAATTTTAATTTTTTCTGTTACTTCCAATGTAAGAAATGCAATTGAAATTTGGGCATTAACTTTTTGTTCTATGTCTCATTTGTTTGAGTAGTTGCTTCATAGATATTTTTGGATTTTCTAAATTTTATTTAAAGACATAGTACATTTTGTGTTGTTATACCTTGTATTGCAATTACTTCTTCTTTGCTGCATGAGCCAGCTCTCATACATATCTTAAGGGAAAAAGAGAGATTTACTTGGCATATGCCCAGAGAGAATGCACGGCAGGCAGCATTAGCTGGCAGTGGATCAGGTCACAGCCATCTTCATGGAGGCAGAGAGAGTAAGAATAAGAACTAGCTGCTAGAAGAAGCAGAAGGGGTCCACCCAAACCTTACTGCCTACCCCTTGTAGTGTGCCTTCCTCTAGCAAGGCTCCACCTCTTAGAAGAACCACTTCTTTCCCAGACATTAACATCAGCTAAGGATGCATACACATGAGCTTGTGGTAGACAACTCACAGTCCAATCAAGACACATTGTATTTTTGAGGTAGGTCTTGCTATGTTCCCTAGGCCAGTTTCGAGCCCTGTGACTGATTGTTTCTTAGCTGCTCTAGTAGTTGTGGCTACAAGTATGCACCAACATGCTGGGATACACTTTTGGTGGCTTTATGTTAAAAAAAAGTTTGACATTCATTACACTTTTAATATGTATGTCCTTTGCTTTCTATTTGGTTGCACTAGGAATACAATTCACACTGTCAAGCTTGAGTATTTATAGCTGACATCCATGCCTTGCTTCATTTCATACCAGGTATTCCATATTTTATAAGATGACAGTTATACTTCTCTTTAGATGCTGATTATCAAATTGAGGAACATCTGCATACTTCTGATTATTATTGAATTTATTTTATAATAATATGAATTAACTTTTTGTTTCTGCTTTTTAGTTTTTTTAAATTTTTTTATTCAATTGTGCGTGTGTGCGTATGTATGTATGCGCGCGCGTGTGTCTGTGTGTGTGTAGAACCACGGACGAATTCAGGAACCACCATGGATGCCTCCACTTCCTCCGCCCTGGGATTCACAGGCCGCCCTACCAGGGCCAGAAACGCAGGCCGCCCCTGCTTCCGCCTGGCGTCTACACGTGGGATCTGGGATCGGAACTCAGGACCTTCTGCCTGCAAGGCAGAAGCTTAACCCCTGAGCCACCTCTCCAGCCCCTGTTTCTGCTTTTATGAGAAAGTATTTTATTAATCTTTTCACAATTTCGATGTTACACCAACTTTGTATCCCTAAAATTAATCATACTTGTGTGATACATATTTCCTTGATATATAACACTGAATTCAATTGCTAGTTGTCTGTCAAATAAGTATATTATTGGTCTTTAATTTCCATTTTTAACTGTAATTTTGATTTTTTAGCTTTTTCTACCCCAATGCACATTTAAAGATGAATGTTTTCCCCTAAGTAGTGTTTAGATGCATTCTTTTGCTTATTTGCGTGTGTATATGTGTATGTATGGGTGTGAGTGGGTGCATGTGGACCTATGTATATACAGAAGTGTGAATGCTTGTGGAGGTCCAAGAGTGACTTTGGTATTATCCTGGATTATTCTACCTCCTTATTCCTTCCCTCTCGGGTTTCACGAAGTTTTGCCTTCCAGGGCTAGAACTGCAGGCCATCACCATTTCCACCTGGTGTTTTTTTTGTGGGATCTGGTATCAGAACTCAGGTCATTCTGCTTGCAAGCAAAGGTTTAGTCCCTGAGCCATCTCAGCCACTTTTAGATGCATTCTCCACAGTTTGGAAACTATCCCCATCTTTAAACATTTCATATCCCTTTCTGGTCTCTCTTTCTCTCAGTTTGGTGTATACATTAGCTTTGTATTCTCTAACATTTTTAAATTAACAGATATTTTAGTAGTACTTATTTTTAGATTCACATGACATTTATAAACATGTTTTGTAAGATTTTAATCTTCTGAAAAAGATTAGAATTCCCTGTGGAATATGGAGAATATGTCTGAATTGTGGTCCATGTGCTGTTTAAAAAATGTTCATTTCACAGTCATTGAACATTGAGTGTTTTAAAATGCTAATCGTGTTAGTGTAATGTTCAGGTAGAAGTGTTGGGCAGCAGGCAATCAATCCATTCTTTCATATTTCGAGGATTTCTCCTTGAAATAAAAAAAATGACAGGTGACTTGATGCAAATGGTAGGTTTTTAGCCCAGCAAATGAATGACATTAAAATGTGACAAGTTTTCTTGGCAGAAAACTTTTAGTAGGGTATTCAATAACTAAAAGCTTTTGATGATTTTAAAACCTGTACCCTGTGGATTAATAAAGGCTGATAAAGGTCATGCTCGATAAAGGTCACATCAGCTATATGGCCAAGTGGTTTGATTTGGACACATTATAGAATTGAGATCCTCCTATCTGTGTAAGTTAGCATGGTCAAGCACCTTAGATAGAGAAGAAGTACATCAATATATGAGAAAAGATCCAAGAGGATGAAATGACAGGCATGCATTTTGTCCTCCTTTATCAATAACTAGAAATTGGAATCTTGGCATTTTTGCTAAACTCTGATGTTTGATAAGATTTCTGATTTATGTGAGTATCACATAATGATTAATTCAAATTTTCATCATCATCCCAAAATGTCATTTAATTGTATTGTTTCTTAACTGTTTATTTCATACTGAAAAAAAACTGAAAACCAGTGTTGCTTTTTCAGAATCATAGAGTTTTTATTGTGCTTGAGATAAAAGCAAACTACTATATAATTATCCATTTATAATAAGAACTGTTATTTAAATTAGTCAGTGATCCATTTTGCAAGACATCTTGGCGGAGCATGGAAATAAGGTACATGTTTGTTACATTAAATAAGTCTTGTGACACCTTAATAAGAAGCCAATAAGGGCTTCAGTTCCAGTCTGGTGTCTCTCGAACTTTTTTTTTCTTTTGTTTTCCTCTCCCTCTCTCCTCCCTTTGCCAGTCTTCCACCCTTGTACTCTTCCTCCTTCCCCCCCTTCCTTTATCTCTCCCTTCCTCCTCTTTTCCTAGTGCTTCCCCCTTCTTCCCTCCCCTCCCCTGGAGCATGCTTTTGTGTAAAAGTCAAACTTCCCTCTGAGCCCTCCATCCTAGTGATGGTTCAGGACTCAGTGGCATAGCCTTTTTAGGCTCCTCCATAGTATCAGAACTCTGACTGTTTAACCCCTTCCCTCTAAGGATCCCACTACCTGGAGCTTTCTCCCCTGAGATCCATGCTAGATTTTGGGGGTAAGCCATTGTGCAGGTCATGCAAAATCCAATTCTGGCTTCTGCAGCCCTTACTTGTGTGGTGTATCTTGTATATCGTTGGTCCTCCCCGTCTTTAGGCTCTTGCAATCTTGTCGCTCCCTCTTCTATAAGATTCCCTGAGCTTTAGGATGGGAGGAGATTTGGCTGGTCTGGTTCCAGGTGATTAATAATTCAGGTGTTCTGAATTATGGTTTGTTGTTGTTTTCAGTTTTGCTTTTCCTGCACCATCCCTGTTTGGATCCTGATTGGGATGCAGCCTCTCATACTTTTGAAGCAACATCCCTGGCAACATTAGTTGGTTGTGTTTTGAGACTTTATTCTGCCATATTGACCTGTGTATCCACCTTTTCCCCCCAATAACATGTATTGATTAATGCAGTTTTTAAAATTAATTTATTTTTGTGTGTGTGCACATATGCGTGCATGTGCTTAGTCTGTGTGTATCAGAGGTACTGTGTGTACCTGTGGAGGCTCAAGGTTGACATTGGGAATCATTCTGGATAGCTTGATTTTCTATTGCTCTGGGTTTTTCCAGGTTCTGACCTCCAGGTCCAGAGGTGTAAGCTACTGCCACACGGTCATAGTTTTCATGTGGGATACTGAGGTTCTTCTGCTTTTGAGACAGAGGCTTAACCTCTGAGATATCTCACCTGCCTAAGCAATATAGTTTTATTTCAAATTAATTATCATTAGGTCATATGTATCATTTTGCATAAATTTTATTGTTTATAGATTTGCAAGCAGTGAGTAATTGTCCCTCCCTGTCCTCCTTCTTTCTTCCTCCTTCCCTCTTTCTTTCCTCTTTTACACTCCTCTCCCTTCATCAATGCATACTACTCCCTCCCACCTTACTGTCTGGCTGCTTCTGTGGACTCCAGGGTTCCCTTTGGATTATCTGCTCTAGTGGAAGTTCAGGTCTCTGTGGGGATCTAAGTGGGTAGACCCACTGATAGGAGCATTCCCCTTCACCAGTTTAGCCCTATGGGGGAATGTTGATATATCAGCCACTGTGCGGGTATAGTGAGGACAAACTTCTGTGTCATGGGTTCTTGCATGCAGCAGCCCTGTCTTGTGTGGATATCTTGGCCAGCAGTGAATCTTCCCATCTTTAGGCTCTTACAATCTTAAGGCCCCCTCTTCCACAAGATTCCCTGAACCATAGGATGGGAACCTTAGGCTGGTTTGATTGCAGCCGAACATTTCAGGGTTGCCCAAACTCTGCTTTCTGGTTAGTTCTGTTGTCTATTTCATTCTTCTACCATTATACTAAACTGGCTCTTGTTTGGGTGTTGAGATCTTTTCTTTAAAAATTTTTTTTTAAATTATTTATTCAATTGTGCTTGCGTATGTGTGTTTACTCTGCCCTGGGATTCACAGGCTCCGCCCTACCAGGGCCAGAAACGCAGGCCGCCCCCGCTTCCGCCCGGCATTTATACGTGGGGTCTAGGATCCGAACTCAGGACCTTCCGCCTGCAAGGCAGAGGCTTAACCCCTGAGCCACCTCTCCAGCCCAAGAGATCTTTTCTTATCTAAAGATAAAATGAGAAGTGTTGAGATGCAAGTTTACTCTTAGGTGAGATATCTGATCCTGTCTGCTGTCAGTTTTTGCCTTATTAATTTTGTATCCTGGCATTATGCTGAATTTATTTATTAGTTCCAGGAGTTTCCTTGCAGAATCTTTAGGGTTCTTGAGGTATAGAATAATGTATTCTCCAAGTAGGGGTAACTTGACTTCTTCTTTTACAATTTGTATCTCTTTTATCTCCCTCTCTTGTCTTATGGCTCTTGTTAAGACTCCAAGTACAATATTGAATAAAGTGGTGAGAGTGGACAGTCTTTTGTCTAGTTCCCAATTTGAGTGGGAATCCTTCCAGTTTTTCACCATGTAGGATTATTTGAATCATGGGCTCGTTTTATATATCCTTTATTGTGCTGATAAATGTTCCTTCTAACCCTATTTCCTCTAGGGTCTTTATCATAATGTGGTGTTGGGTTTTGTCAGAAACATTTTTAGCATCAATTGAGAGAATCACGTGGTCTTTGTCTTTGCATTTGTTTATATGGTGAATTATATTTGTAGATTTATATACATTGAACCAACATTTTATTTCTAGAATAAACCCAAACTAGTCATAGTAAATGATCTTTTTGATATCTTTTTGAATCCAGTTAGGTAGAATTTTATTGAGAATAGGATTTTGTTCAGAAGCTTTGTATCTGTGTTCATCAATGAGACTGGCCTATAGTTTTCTTTCTTTGTGTGCCTTTATTTGTATTTTGGGATTAGTGTAATGTTAGTGTCATAGAAGGAATTTAGAAGTATTCCTTCTTTTTATAATTTGTAGGATAATTTAAGGACTATTGGTGTTATTTTTTTAATATCTGGTAGAATTCTGCACTGAATCCATCTGGTCTTGGGCTTTTTAGGGGGATATTTCTAATTACTGCTTCATTTTCATACCTTGCTATAGGACTATTTAAGTAGTTCAATTCTTTGTGGTTTAACTTTGGTGTGTTGTAGGTCTTTAAAACTTTATCTACTCCTTTGTGATTGTCAGACTTAACAGTATATAATTTTTTAAAGTATGACTTTATGGTTTTCTGAATTTACCTGACATTTGCTTTGATATCTTCATTTTCATGTCTAATTTCATTAATTTGTGTTTTCTCTTTTTTGTTTTTGGTTAATTCACTCAAGTGATTGTTTAATTTAATAGTTGATTTTGGCTCTCCTGAGTCAGATGAGGTTGTCTGACTTTGGCTATTGTTAAGAACATTTCTCTGAATTTGAATGGCATCTACTAGTGTGTGACATGGCTGTCCCCTGACTCCACGTGCCTCTTACCTGGCATGGTGGTCTCTTCCTGGGATGTTGGGGTGCCTGAACAGGGCCTTGCCTTCCTTTGTGCTCTCACTAAGGCTCTCACATGGCACATGGGTCCCTTCCTGTGGCGTTGGGCTTAATGTCATTTTTATTGTTAAAGCTCAGCATAGCAATTTAGAATCTACAAATGCACCTTCTGCAAAAAGAGTCTGAAGGAAGTTGTGAGCACCTTTGGTGTTTCCCTTCCCCACTCTTTTTTCCTTTATCCATTAGAGTTGTCCTGGTTCCTGTTATTTGAATTGACTGCATTTGCCTCAGGTGAGCATGTGTTTTGCCACTGTCTTTATCATTAGTTCCTTGCATAGCCTGAGAGCTGGGGTTGACCAGTTACCCCCATGATCTCAGTTCTGATGAATCAACACAACTCCTTAATTTTCAGTCCCTATGCTATGTTTCCTAGATTCTGTGAAGAAATGCAAGAAGTTAGTGAGAAGTGTTATCCAACTTTTTGTTTCCTTGATGGGAAACCAGCAATCTGATTTATGGTCAGTTTTCAAAATAGTTTACAGAAGGACTAGTGTTAAAAACTACTTATACTCATTGAAGGTGCAATATTTTCTAATAAAAAATGGAATTTCCATATAAAAATAAGGTAAGTCATGAAAACAGAGACAATAAGAATAACTTGTAATTAGTGAACCTCACCTATCATTATATAATATCTGTATTATAGTTTTCTCTTAACTAATTTTATATACCTACATACTTCTAGTACAGAATTTGTGCATGTCTATCACTTTATATGCTGCTTTTACTCATTAGTAACATCTTTAACATTTCAGTTTTATTGCTTGTGTTCTGAAATGACAGTTTTAAGTATGAAATAGTATGTTGTCCCACGGATATACATCAATTATTTCACTATCATTGTTAACTACTTGACTTATGTCAATTTATTCTGCTAAGTGGGGCTCTTAAACTTACCTTATATGTCAGTCTTTGGTAGCATTTGAGACTATGTTGCTAAGAATAATTTATCCAATGAGGATTTTTTTATTAAAAAGCTAATGTTTTGCTATTTAAATACTTAAACAATTTTTGCTAATCCTTGACCATAAGGAGAGAGGGGAGCATGCTTCAGTAGAGAAAATAGGTCACTATCAAGTATTGCAAGAAAGTAACGAGACATCTGGTTAAGCTTACTCTCACTTTGCTTCCTGGTCACTTGTGACTGAGGGGCTTTGATCACACCAATGTGGGAGGGTATAGAGACTGGCAGATAGATGGTAACAATCCTGAAAATGGGAGACTGACCCCCCCACTGCAGTCTCCTACTCCTATTCCATCTACCTTTGAATCTCCTCTTATAGTAAGATGTTCATTTAAACAGCCTTTTATCTTTGGTTAGGAGGTGACTCCAATACCAATCAGGATGGAGCCAAGGGCAGTGCAGGAACAGCAAAACTGAAAACAACAACAAACCATAATTCAGAACACCAAAGACCCTACATTAATCACTGGAACCAGACCAACCAAATCTCTCCCCATCCTAAAGCTCAGGGAAACTTGCAGAAGAAGAGGCGACAAGATTGTAAGAGCCTAAAGATGGGCAGGACCAATGATATGCAAGATACTCCACAAAAGTTAGGGCTGTAGTAGCCAGAATTGGACTTTGCATGACCTGCATAATGACTGACATGTCAACAACCCCTCAAAGTCTAACATGGATCACAGGCACTAGGATCCTTAGAGGCAAGGGATTAACAGTCATAATAGTGTTCCCAGTACTAAAGAGGAGCCCAAGAAAGGGCTCTGGGCAATGTCACTGAGTCCTTACACCTCACTAGACTGGAGGACTCAGAAGGAAGTTTGGCATTCACATAAAAGGATGCTCCAGGGAATGGGACGGAGGTATGGGGAGGTATTGGGAGAAGGGGAGGGAGGGGTGAAATGAAGGGGAAAAGGGGGAAGTGTGCGAGGGGGACTGGGGAAGGGTGGATGGAGGGAGGGGACCGGAGTACCTATTGAGCTTGTATGATTGGGGAAAAATAAGGAAATATAAATTTAAAAAAAGAAAAAAGAACGTTTGCTTTGTTTTGTCAATTTATACTTAAATTACTCATGTATAAGCTGAATCTTGTTACCAGTTAAATATATTCACACACTATTGTGAAGCTTATTACATTCCATATGGGAAAGTAATGGTTAACTATAGATTTCATTTACTTTACTAGCAAAACCAAGCATTAAATGTGTTTTCAGACCACCTATAATTATTTCCTGAACTACTAGTATCATTAATAATATTCTACTTTTTATCAACTTACTTGATTTGTATGAACTACTTATATTTGTATATATGACTATATGTATGTGTGCATATTTACATTAATCTCTACTAGACAGCAGACATTGGGTAATAAAATTCTTTCAAACAAAATTGTATGTAATTCCTACCTCTTCAATCTATACTATTGAGGTTTATATGAACTCTTATCCATAGTTATTAACTTTTGTTTAAAGACTTTGCCTTGCAAACAAAAAGACCTGAGTTCAGGTACCAGATCCCATGTTAAAATGCTCGTAACTCACAGTGGAAACCTTTGGGTCTAAACTGGATGAATAAAAGAAAATGCACTTATCAGCGGGGTGGCCTGAAGAGAGGTAACTTGCTATATTATGGAAGTCTGAGTCCCCACAGCAGTAGAGAAGCCAGAGTGAACCCTGAAGTCCATAGAAGCACACAGGTGGAAGGGTGGGAGGAAATGGTGAAAGGAAGGGAGGGAATGAGAAACAGGGAGGAAAGTTGGGATGAATACTCAATACGCTTGTAAAAGTAGAAAAAAATAAATAAAGGTTGGGAAAAAAATGCTGGATGCAAATGGCAGTGACCTGCACTTCAGTCCCTGGAAGCAGATTCTGGGAAACACCAGAACAAAGCAATAGAAAGGTAGAGAAATCCAGGTGATTCCTGAAGTCACTCTTGGGTCTTCACAGGCACACACAGCGCCCTCTTGTACACACACATAAACGCACCCAACCTCATATGTAAACACACATACACACAAACACACATACACAACTTCACATGCGCACATGCATACGCGCGCGCGCGCGCGCATGCGCACACACACACACACACACACACACACACACACACACACACTTTTTTTTTAAAATCAAAATCCTTCATGAATTTGGTAGTTAAGCAGTAATGTAAAATACTAATTTAATTCCCAGATCCCTGGAGCAAACTCCTGTGGTATTTTAGGTCATCATTCAAAAAAGCATTCTTGTTCTCTTCCTTTTGTTTAGAAACACCGTACAGTGCCCAGGAATGATAAAAACACTAGGCAATGATGTAGATGTCCTTCTTTCCCCCTTGTTAAAGTTTCAGATTTACACTATTTGTAGCTTTCAAGCACTCAAGTTCCTTATTGTTTATTTTCTGTTCTGTTTGTATGCCTTTTAATTTTCTAATACTTTCATGTGGTTGTTGATTGTGTGTTTCCATTCTCTGCTTTCAAAACCTCTTGTAGGGCTCGCTCTATTTAGCACAAAAATTTTGCTCTGCCTGATGTTCACTACAGACTACCCAACTACTCTGCACATTACCTTCTTGATATTTTTCTTTAAAGATTGTGATTTAAAAATCTACATTACTTATATTTTATTTGTGTTTTCCTTTTGGGTCTAATGTCAATTTTCTTGTTGTTTATAGACACTTATAAAGAACAGGTTTCCTGAAACTTAAAGCACATTTTTTATATATAAATGATTGTTCTTTGCTACTGTGCTTTGTTTTTAAAGCTTTTAAATTTTTAAGTGTTCCTTTGTCTACCTGAACTGTCATGGATAGAGAGGTAAAAGTTCTTTAAAAAATATAATTCTAACCTTACCATTATCAATGTCTCACATATGAAATCTGTTTTATGCTATGTGGTGCTTAGATACTTTCAAGACTTAATAATTATTAAGTGCTGTTAACTTTCTGAAGTAACATTCTTGGTCTCTGTAATGCTTTTGAACTTAGAACTCTTTCACAATAAGGATAGAATGGAATCTTCAAAAATATTTTTTTACAAAAGTTAATGACTATAGGAAAAAGTTTCTATGAATTTCAGGTTATGAGATTAAAGAAACAGAAATTATTTACAGTGTTCCACACAAGTTTCTATCACTCAGTGTCTAAGGTATAGTAGAGCTAATTAAATACATGTATATAAATGCATATGCATATAATATGCAGTTAGAAATCCTGGATGTTTTTTGTCATCATTGTTGTTTATTTTAATTTTAGTCTGTGGGTGTGCATTTTCATATGTGTGCATGCATGTGTTTGTATTTATGTGTGTGTGTGTGTGTTTGCCTGTGCCTGTATTCTGCTATTATTTTTCTCACTTTGTATCCTTAAACTTTATAATTATTTTGTTTTGTGTCCATGCCCTGTATGATATGTAAATTTTAATTTTACTCTGTGAATTAGAAGACTTCCTGTCATTATTAAATATGATGTGGTCTCATTTGTATTTGTCAAGAAAATACTAAGATCTCACATGATAAATTATGCTTTCTGTTAGAAGTATGTGTGTTTCAGAATGCAGTAAAATAATTTTATTGTTTTATTTTCTTCAAAATTAGTACTTCTAATAGACAAGATAGTTTGGGATTTTGCTTATATGGTGACCTGCAATACTTTTTATATATTTAATTACCATGTGCTAACTGATTGTGTTACCAGAGCTCCTATGATATCCATTGTATTTATACTCTCTTAATCCATTTGGAACTATGTATCTTCATTGCTGTTCACCACCATATTGTTCTGAGCGATGACAAATCAGCAAGCATCCTCTTTTTCTTCCTTTTCCTGCATCGTTCCATCACATAGCTTTAGTCAACAGCACTGATTTTTTTGGTTTCTACTTTGTAATGTATTTTCATGCTTTTGATATTGGCTCTTCATCTCTTATTCTGTCCACACTCCTGTGATTATGGGAGAGATAGCCATTTATTTAACTTGGACTTGACTGCCTACATTATTTTCCTAATTCTTCCATTATTTTAAGATAACATTGTATCTTTGCTGTCAGAGAAAGGAGCATTTACAGTCTCTTCTGTCTTTCTTGTGTTCACCTTTATACTTGTCTTAGATCTATAGTTAAACAGTTTTTGTCTCAGTTGTGTAAATAAATATATTCAATGCTGAGAGCTAGTACTTTTGCCACACTTTCTTCAATTATCCATGTGTTTACTGGAACTAATTCTTCAGTAGTTCTTTAAAGAAAAAAGGCTCATAAGAAAACTATTCCCCAGCCTGCTTTATTCAAACAAAATACCATAGCCTTTATAGTTGAAAGGTATCTTGTCTGTATGTAAAAATCTTTGGTCCATTTTTTTCCTCTGTAACTATTCCCCAACTAGATTCTGTCTTCTAGTTTTGTCAGGTCATTTGAGACAAACTTGATATTCTGTCTCTTAGTAGTAGTTGGTGGCCCAACTTGTCAATCAAATATAAAGCATTTGAGAACAAGAAAGGATGATGTTAATGATTACAGAAAGCAAGAGGTTTGAGCCAAGACAATCCAGGCTAGTGACTAACGGGCAATTTGTTTCCTTTTGTCTAGGGAATCACAGGTTCTTCATTCTGAAAGTCCAAAAAGTTTTCTGGAATATATCTTAGTGACAACTTTTCTGACATATTTAGCAGAATTTTTTTTCAATGTGTAGCTCCAAATCTTTTATAAATAAGCTCCAAATCTTTTATAAATAATTACTGGGAAGATTTGTTAATATTAATATTTATTTCTTCTTTGAGGAATTTATGTACAGTTCTCAGTGCTTTCTCTTTTATTTAATTGATTTTCTCCAATTCTCCCTTTAATATATTTCTATTCTCTCAGATTTAATCTTTATTCTTAAAAATGAGCTCCTCAATTTCTTCTACCATTTGATCATCTCTTTTTTGTAATTATTCCCTTTCTGCTTTGCTCTTATTCTTTATTTACTTTAGCCCCTTAAGGTTATAAAGTAGAATTTGTTATCTACATCATGGTAATATATATGGTAATATATATATTTTTGGTAAGTTGTGTCTTCAAAACACACTGTGTCCTCTTTCTTTTGGAAGTCTATTTTCCTTATGGCTTCTCCATATGGGGAAATCCAACTTCTGCTGTGCTGTATATTTGCTGAAATGTCCTAAGGCAAGGCGAGGAGGAAATGAAGGTTATGTTAAGTTTTGTACTATGTGGCTAGAAGGTTGCTCCTCTATTACTGCAATAAAGGTTAACATATTGAAATACCACATAGCCACATCTCTGCTGTTGTTTGAACCTCCCATGGCTGACTTGAAGCCTCTCAGAATCTTTCTTTACCATCTCCCCACACTCTCAGAGGTACTATTTGTATGACTTTTGGAATCTGCAATTTCAGACCCTCTTGCTTTCCCTGCCTGTCATGATATTTCTTGGTCTGACAGTTCATCAAGCAACTACTTTGGGTTAGATTTTCCCCTGAATATTCCTCGTCCTTCTCTGACAAACCTTAAGGATTTTCTTTTAGAGAATACATAACGATATTTTAAAAATTAGCTACCACCGAATTCATACAAAAGCCAGACATTCTTAGGTTCAAATTTGTCTATGAGTATTTATGTGGCTGTTACTCTTTTTAAAACTCCTTCCTGTTTGTTCTCCTCTCTCTTTTTCACATCCCTAGTTGAGTTTCTTTTCTGTTTATGGACACTTCCAGATTCTTCTTCTCAATGTGCGAGTTGCCCATTTGGACTTCACTAGATACTCTGTATAATTAGATCTGTTATATTCTGGACTTCTTTCCTCTTTTCTCTTGACTTGAAATTTATTTTTACCCTGAAACGTATCTTCAGTTAGCTTCAAAAGACTATACAGAAGATAACTTTCAGTTCTCTGACTAGGGGTTTGGATACATAAATAATGCTAAAGGGACAGTGATTTACTCTCAGGCCTTCCTCAGTTTCCTTTGATGGAGATCCAATTATTCCACATGGAAATTATTGGGTCTTTTATTTTTAACCTATGACATTTTCAAAGTAGGAGTGTTTTCATGGCTTTTATTTTGGTGGGGAGTAGTTCTCTTTGTCTTCAGCTTTAAGGTGGATCCTCCTCCATCTCTGCAAAGCTGTTTCATGTTTTGATTTTTTTATTACCCGCCCACATTTTTTCCACTTTCTTGCTCTCTCTTCAAAATTCCTACTGCCTGCATGGTGGGCAGCCTAGGTGGGCCTTCATCTTTTTATCCACTCCCTCACACTTTCTAGCTTCTGGTTCTTTTGTGTTCTATATTCTGGGAGATGTCGTTAGCTTTAATTTATAGTCCTTCAGTTATATAAGAATATATGTGATATGATCTCTGAGACTTTTCCTATTTCTCTGTTCCTTGTTCATAGTTTGGTTTCCTTTTAAATAAGCATTTTCTCTGATCACTCTGGATGTAATTGGAGTTTTCAAGATCTTTTTCCACTTTTTGAATTCTCTAAGCCATTTAAATGCTTATTTTTTTCCTTTCTCCTATACGCTTGTTCTCTTTATATTGCTGATAATATCTGAAGGTGCCTTTTTTTTATTCATGCTTAAGAAAGGCATGAATATTATTTTCTTCTCAGGTCAGGGAGATACTTTTCCAGATGTTGTATCGAAGAAGCCACCACATGCAAATCAAGTTCCTAAGCCTGAGCTCCAACACTTGGTGGGCAGCATGTGGATCCAATCCCCAGCCAAGTATTAGCATCACTAGTAATTTTCTCAGCAAGTGTAGAGAGACAGAGGGACAAAAAACACTCTCCATAGAACCTCACTCCCAACATTGACCTTCAGAGGATACACAAGTGTCAGGACACTGAGAGTATCAAAATTTCTTCAAGTAAGAAGAAATAAAGTATGTGGGGACTGAAGAGACGACTCAGAATTAAGACTCTGCCTTACAAGCAGAAGACTTGAATTTGGATCCCAGATCCTATGTAAAAATGCCATCCAGAAATGGTGACAGTTTGTACTCTGACCCTGGAAAGAGGAGACTGGGAAATCCCAGAGCAAAGTCAAAAGGAGGTAGAACAACCCAGGATGATTCCCAAAATCACCCTTGGGCTTCCACAGTCATATACTGTGCCCTCTCTCTCTCTCTCTCTCTCTCTCTCTCTCTCTCTCTCTCTTCTCTCTCTTTCTCTCTCTCTCTCTCTCTCTCTCTCTCTCTCTCTCTCTCTCTCTCTTTCTCTCTCTCTCTCTCACAGACACACAAAGTATGTGAAACAATAACAAAAATTCAAACCCATTTTGTGATAGATTCCTGTATTTCCTTTCCTTATGCGCACCCAATATGATATTTTAAAAACTTAGCTCATGTGATATTTTTCCTTTTTCCATGCTATACTTAGGATCAAATCTAAGACTTTCCATATGATAGGCAAATGTTCTACCACTGAGCACACCCTTAAGTCCCTAACATCTTCCAAATGAAGTCCTTGGTCCTATTTCTCATGTATTATATGAAGTTCCTTTTGCAATGCTTCTTCTGGTCACTGGATGTCCTTATGACAATGTGCTGTGTTTTGTTTCTTGGTTTTAGGTGAGTCCTTTCATTTCTCTCCATTTGCTCTCTCTCGTCATGAACACTGACCCATTTGAACTTTTCTTGTCTGATTCAGACATCTCCATTTCCTACATTTGGGGACTGTTTGCTCATCCAGAGGTCAGAAACTCTATTACTGAGCAAGAGTGTGGCTACCCTAATCCAAGGCCCAGAATCCATTAGTCCTTAGCTATTTGCTGATGGAACGCACTGCACATTGATATTAATGCTCCAAATACGATAATATACTTGGCCCCCAAAGGAGGTTGTAATTTGCTATACAGAATGTTGAGCATAAAAATGGCTGTAGAACACAAGACAACTGGATAAGTTGTGGGGTTTTAAATTCACAATTTTAGCAGACAGTGGATTACAACATGATAGCATCACCTGTAAGCAGTGCTGAGAATTTTGAGCAATGCCTCCTGTGGCTGCCTCTAGTGAGATCTATTTGTTAACATGGTTTGAGCTGGTGTCAGGCAACCAGAGTGCTCCTCTCACCTGTCAATTTCTCTAATAAAGGAAGAGAAGAACATGCACTAGATTTCTGTATTGACGTTTGAAGAAATACTGCAACTCCACAGGTGCCGGCCTATAAATGCGCTGGAAAACAAGGCAGAGTGTCTCTTTCATATCCTTGCTTTTAATCTATTCACACCAACATCATCCAAGTAAATAAGCAGAACTTCAGTAAAAAGCATACTTTTGACTATAACAGCCATTTAACTTGATTGTGCATCTTTATTTATACTGTGATGTGTAGAAAGTTGGAGAACATTCCTGTGATTGATAAAAGACTTGCCTTTCCAAAATGCTTGATTTATAAAGACTCTTCCCATAACAATTATATGATTTAAAAAATTTAGATACCCTTCTTTGCCAAGAAAATGGCAATCTTTTTCAATCTGTCATCTAATTTGTCTCCAAAATGCCTGTCTTCATCATATGCTGATCATTAGAGTAATGTATATTTGATGAAAGCTGGCAATAAATAATAATTCAAAGCCTTTTCTAGGCATTGATGGATATGTGTATTGTTTTCTCTGCTGTATTTAATGGCCATGTCTTACTTTTTCTAGTTTTTTTTTTATTAGTTCCCACTGAGGAATAAACGAGAACTGACCTGTTTTGAAATCCTTTTCCGGAAACATAAAGTCTTCACCTGTCACACAGGGCACACAGATTGTCATTCATTTGCAAATACAAAGTCACCCACATGAAAGCCTGTTCACTGAGGAGAGCACAGTCTATCAAACAAGACCAAGGGTACTTTTTACAGACTCACAAACATCTCTCTTTATGTACATACATAAAAGGGGTTGATAAGAATAGAATTTCTCTCTCTGGGAAAAGTCCCCTAAGTATAAATACCATGTTCTATGAAATTTATTGATCATAAAAGAGAAATGTTCTCACAAAAGTGCCACTAAGCGGCTTGGGCTCCATTGATACACAACGTGTGTATAGCGCTATGCTATTGAGAATCTCTCTTGTGTATTCTTTGGGGAAAAATATCAGTTCAGACAAATTCTTAATGAGAATTTTATTCTCTTCTTATATCACTTGTGGATAGCCACTTGGAGTTTTGCCCGGTGATATTAGACCTCTCTGGGAAGGGAATGGGCTTTGGTTGAGGTCTCAGTCAGCCTGTGTCTTTGTGGTTTGACATGAGATTTAGCAAAACAAACAAACAAACAAACAAACAAACAACAAACAAGCAAACAAGCAAACCCTGCTTACACATGGCCATTGTACTGCTGGGCCAGAACCATGAGTCAGTGTGCAATCTGTCTACCAGTCTGATATAGTATCAGCAAAGTGGAAAGAGTGTGAGTCCTACCCATTGTCTGACTTCAGCTTCTTACTTTCTCCTCTTTCTAACACTAGACTTTTCTTTTTTTTTTTTCTGTGAAAAGACTGTCTGTGAGCTCGATTATGGTACAGTTATTGGATTCAAGTCTTTCTTTTGTTTTTTTCTTGATTTTTGGAAATTTAACATATATCAAATAATGGATTACCCATGTCTATGTGTAGGAAAGACAAAAAAAAAAAGGATAGTTGAAGTGAGATATAGGGAATGCTGAAACCTGACAAATGGTCACTTTAATGTAGGGTTCAAATCGGTTATTTCTACATTGCTTCAAATTCTTAACTATCTGAAAGCTATGAGGAAAAATCCATCAATAAAGAGATATTTTTCAACAAACCACCATTCAGAACACCAAAGATCTGACAATATTCACCTGGAACCAGACCAGCCAAATCTCTCCATTCTTAAAGCTCAGGGAACCTTGCAGAAGAGGAGGCAAGAAAATTGTAAGAGACTAAAAATTAGGAGGACCAACAATATGTAAGATACTCCACACAAGTGAGGGCCGAAGCAACCAGGATATAGCCACAATGTGATCGGATCTTGCCTGACCTGCACAATGGCTGACATGTCAACAAACCCCCAAAATATAGCATGGATCATAGGGCAGAAGGCTTCAGGAAGCAGGATCCAGCCTTAGAGGGAAGGGATTAAACAGTCATAATAGAGTTCCCATACTATTAGTTGGCATTCCAAGAAGGGGCCCCAAGCTATGCTATCAACTCCTGAACCTTCACTAATGTAGGCAACTCAGACATAAATTCAGCAGATGCTCTGCTGGATGGGAGGGGTAAAGCAGGCAGCACAGAGAGAGGAGAAGGGAAGATAAAGAAGTGTGGGGTGGATTGGAAAGGGGGTGTGTGGAATGGGGTACTGTAGGGGAAAGGGAGGCGGGAGGGAGAAGAAGGGGCTTACCTATTGAGCTTGTATAAATGGGCAAAAATGGACTAAAATAAATTAATAAATAAAACAGATTCAGGCTTTAAAAAAAGACATATTTTTAAAAAATCTTTTTTTCTTGACTATTTACTGTTCTGCTACTCTGCTACTTTTATTTCTTTGGGTCAGAAGACTTAAAAACTGAAATATTTTCTATGAGTACTGTTGTATATAGCCATTCAAATAGAATAGCTTAATAAAACAGCTGAATGTATTCTTAGCTTAGAGAGTCTCATTTATTTGTTAAAATCATCTCAGTGGCCGTCAGTTTCCGTTACCCAACTAATCCTTCAGCCTGTAGAACAATAATCATATATTCACTATTAATATATGCCCAAGGCAACACATTGCTGTGACTTTTCATGGAAAGTTTGTCTTAACTGACTGAAACATGGCTTCAGAGTTGATTCTCTGCTAATCTGTTGTATTGGAAATTTGCAATGATTGGGCCTGATCACATGTCTAAAGCATGTGCTAGAATAAGCAAGAAGGTAATTGAAAAATTAAAACCAGTGTTCAGGGTTGTATAAATTTCAACATTTTAATATCTTCAGATTATCCATCAGCACTGACTTTACATTTATTGACTTTGAATGTGTATTTCTAAATGATAGTAAAGATAAAGGTTGGACTATTGTTTTAAAAATTAGCTTAAGACATTATGAAATTTGAAGGTGTTTGTTCAATGTAAGAAGAAGAGGCTGGGGAAGGTTATTGCCATACAGTACCTTCTGGTCATGGTAAGGCTGCTAAACTCAGTAACTCACTGCACCAATATCTACTTCCCTAAATACCTACACAGTATTTGACCAATCAACATTTCACCATGCAAAAAGATCTCAAGGAACCTAATACCTCCCTGAGAGAATAGTGAAGGTTCATTTCAGACAGGAGAAGGAGAGATACTTTCCTAAGTAATTGACCCACTGATAGGTCATCCACAGGCACTGCCTAGTGCAGGTACCCAATGGACCACACATGCAACCAGAAATGAAAGTAAAAGGGAAACTGACTAGAAAGGAGAATGAAGGTAGTGGGAAAGGAGAGAGAGATGGGATTAGGTGATAAGAAGTGCAAAAAATAGATCCATTGTATTCAAAAGATTTTTTACAAATTTATTTTTATTTTATTTATTTATTTTTCTGCTCATATAAATGGAATAGGTACCCCTGTCCCCTTCTTCCCTCCACCCCTCCCTGGACCTCCCCCTCCCTGCCCCCTTTTCCCTTTCCTTTCCCCCTCCTTCCCTTTCTCCCAGTGCCCCCTCCCCTGGTCTCTGAAGCATCCTTTAATGTGTATATCAAACTTTCCTCTGGGTCTTCCTCTCTGATGAGATGTAAGGACTCAGTGACATTTCCTAGAACTCTTTCTTGTGTTCCCCTTAAGTATAGGAACACTATTGTGACTGTTAATCCCTTGCTTCTAAGGATCTTAGTGCCGTTAGTCCATGCTAGAATTTGAGGGGTCAATGATAAGTTGGTCATTACGCAGATAATGCAGATGCCTACTACAACTGCTTCAGCTCTAACTTGTGTGGAATATCTTGTATATCTTGACTCCTCCCATCCTTGTACTCTTACAATCTTACCGCCCCCTCTTCTGCAAATTTCCCTAAGCTTCAGGATGGGGAGAGATTAGGCAGGCCTGATTCCAGGTGGTTGATATAGAGTCTCTGTGTTCTGAATTATGATTTGTTGAATTTTTTTCAGTTTTGCTGCTCCTGCAATGCCCTTGGCTCCACCCTGATGGGTATTGGATGTCATACCCTGGCCAGAGATAAAAAGCTGTTAAAATAGAGTCTTATTATAAGGATAGATTCAAAGGTAGATGGAATAAGAGAAGGAGACTGCGGTGAGGGGTGGGTCAGTCTCCCATTGCAAAATGGGTACCTTCTATCTGCCAGACTATGCCCTCCCTTTCTGATAAGATTATATCTTATCAGTTGCAAGTGAACAGGAAGGAAAGTCTGTAGGCTTGACCAGATGTCTCATTATTAATTGCAGTAATTGGTGGTGGCTTATTTTCTCTGCTGTAGCATGATCTCCTCTCTCCTTCTGTCTGGTGGGTCCCTCTTTCCCCTTTTGTCCTGTTTATAATCTTGTCAATTACTATAGGTATTACTGAGATTTATCTTCGACTGTGTCTCTAAGTGGGTTTGGTACTATGATGCATCTATTAGGGAGTACATATGGTGCATAATTTTCTGTGTCTGGGATACTTCACTCAATATAGTTGTTTCTAATTCCATCCATTTCCGGGCAAATTCCTGTAATTCATCATTTTTGATTGCCGAGTAGTATTCCATTGTATAAATGTAACACATTTTCCTTATCCACTCGTCAACTGTTGGATATTTGGGTTGATTCCATGACTTTGCTATTGTAAACAGTGCTGCTATGAACATGGTCATGCTTGTTGCATCGAGGTGAATTTTTGCTGTTTGGGGGGTTATTCCCAAAAGTGGAATAGCAGGGTCATATGGCATTTCAATCTTTAATTTCTTTAAGAATTGCCAGACGGCTCGCCAGAGTGGTTGTATGAGCCTGCATTCCCACCAGCAATGTAGGAGAGTTCCCCTCTCTCCACATCCTCTCCAGCATTTGTCGTTGTTTGTATTGTGGATTTTTGCCATCCTGACTGGGGTGAGATGATATCTCAGGGAGGTTTTGACTTGCATTTCCCTTATGGCTAAGGATGTGGAGCATTTTTAAAGATATTTGTTAGACATTTTAATTTGGTCACTGGTAAAGTTTCTTTTAAGTTCCAAGGCCCATTTTTTAATTGGCTCATTTTTTTCCTTGATGTTTAGTTTTCTAAGTTGTTTGTACACTCTGGATAATAGAGCTCTATCAGATGTATTGTTAGTGAAGATTTTCTCCCATTCTGTGGGTTGCCTTTGTGCTCCAGTTACAATCTCTTTATCTGAACAGAAGCTCTTTAATTTCATAAGATCCCATCTGTTGAGTGTTGGTTGTATTGACTGTGCTATTGGATTTCCGATTGGGAACTGTTGGCCTAGTCCAATCAGCTTGAGGGAGTTCCCTACCCTTTCAACTAAGGTTTTCATAGTCTCTGGCCTTATATTGAGGTCCTTGATCCATTTGGAATTAAGTCTTGTACATGGTGACAAGTACGGGTCCAGTTTTAATCTTCTGCATGTGGAGATCCAGTTTTGCCAGCACCATTTGTTGAAGATGCTATTCTTTTTCCATTGGATTTTTTGGGCCCCTTTGTCAAAGATCAAATGGCTGTAGTTGTGTGGGCTTATATCTGGGTCTTAAACCCTTGTCTATTGATCTATGTGCCTATTTTGAAGCTAGAACCAGACTGTTTTTATAACTATGGATTTGTAATATAGACTAAGGTTTGGTATGGTGATACCTCCAGAGTGTTTTTGTTACTCAGGATTGTCTTTGCTATCCTGGGTCTTTTGTGCCTCCACATGAATTTTGATATTGTTTGGTCAACTTCTTTAAAGAATTGCTTTGGAATTTTAATTGGTATAGCATTGAATCTGTATATTGCCTTTAGTAGGATGGCCATTTTTATGATATTGGTTCTGCCAATCCAGGAACATGGCAAGTGTTTCCACCTTCTAGAGTCTTCTGCAATTTCATTTTTTAGTGTTTTAAAGTTTTCATTATAAAGGTCTCTTACTTCCTTGGTTAGGTTTATACCAATATATTTCATTTTTTTAGGGGCTATAGTAAATAGGATTTTTTCTCTGAGGGCTTTTTCACTTCTTTCATTCTGAGCACAGAGGAAGGCCACTGATTTTTCTGTTTATTTTGTATCCTGCCACCATGCTGAACTTCTATATTAGTTCCAGGAGTTTCCTGATAGAGTTTTTGGGATCACTCAGGTATAAAATCATGTCATCAGCAAATAGAGATAACTTGACTTCTTCCTTGCTGATTTGAATCCCTTTTATGGCCCTTTCTTGTCCTATGGCTTCAGCTAAGACTTCAAGTACAATATTGAATAGAAGTGATGAGAGTGGACAGCCTTGTCTAGTTCCTGATTGAAGTGGGAATGCTTTGAGTTTTTCCCCATTGAGTATAATCCTTGCTGTGGGTTTGTTGTAGACAGCTTTTATTATATTGACAAAGGTTCCTTCCATTCCAACTGTCTCTAGAGTTTTGATCATAAAAGGCTGTTGGATTTTATCAAAAGCTTTTTCTGCATCTATACAGAGTATCATGTGGTCTTGGATTTTAGACTGGTTTATATGGTGGATTACATTTATTGATTTGCGTATGTTGAAACAACCTTGTGTGCCTGAGATAAAGCCTACTTGGTCCCCATGAATGATTTTTTGATATGCTTTTGAATCCGATTTGCTAAAACTTTGTTTAGAATCTTTGCAGCTGTGTTCATCAAAGAGATAGGCCTATAGTTTTCTTTTTTAAGTATATCTTTATTAGGTTTTTGGATTAAGATGATATTAGCTTCGTAGAAAGAAATATGGTAGTGTTCCTTCCTTTGCTGTTTGATGGAACAGTTTAAGGAGTATTGGTGTTATTGGCTCCTTAAATGTCTGGTAGAATTCTGTGCTGAATCCAGCTGCTGCAGGACATTTCTTGGTGGGAAGATTCGAGATTACTTCATTGATTTCCTCTTATGTAGGACTGTTTAAATAATTTACAAATTCTTGATTCAATTTATGTAAGTTGTGTTTACTTAGGAATTCATCCATCTCTTTTGTGTTGTCAAATTTCACAGAGTATAAGTTTTTGAAATATGCTGTTATAATATCCTGAATTTCTTGGGTATCCGTAGTGAAAACTCCATTTTTTTTTCTAATTTTGTTAATTTGTGTTTTTTTCTCTCTTGCTTTTGGTTAATTTAGGTAGGGGTGTATCAATCTTATTGATTCTTTCAAAGAACCAGTTTTATGACTGGTTTATTCTCTGTATCGTTTTCCTAATCTCAATTTCGGATATTTCTCCCCTTATTTTGCTAATCTTCTCTCTTCTACTGCTTTTGGGACCGGGTTGCTCTGGTGTCTTTAAAGCTTTAAGCTGCATTGTTAAGTTATTTATTTCTGATGTTTCCATTTTTTTGATGTAGGCATTAAGAGCTATCAACTTACCTCTTAGGACAGCTTTCATTGTGTCCCAGAGATTTTGATAAGTTGTCTTTTCATTATTGTTCGCTTTCAGGAAATCTTAAATTTCCTTTTTAATTTCTTCCTGAATCCAATTCTCCTTCAGCATCATAGTGTTAAGTTTCCAGGAGTTATTGTATTTTCTGTTGTTTATTGTGTTGTGCATATCAAGTTTTATACCATGGTGGTCTGATAGGGTACAGGCTAGAATTTTAACTTTCCCATATATGTGAAGATTCGTTTTGTGGCCCAATATGTGATCTATTTTGGAGAAAGTTCCATGTGCTGCTGAGACAAATGTGTATTCTTTGGTACGTGGATGAACAGTTTGATAGAGGTCTGTAAGGTCCATTTCTTTAAGGGTTTGGTTGAGTCCAAAGTGTCTCTGTTAATCTTTTGGCTTGTTGATCTATCCCATGTTGAGGGGGAGGTGTTGAAATCCCCAAAAATTATCGTTCGGAGGTTGATTTCTTACTTTAGACGTTGTAGGGTTTGCTTAATGAATGTGGATGAGCCCGTATTAGGTGCATATATGTTCAGTATTGTGAAGTTTTCCTGGTGAATTGTACCTGTGACTAAAATGTAGTATCCATCTGTGTCTCTTATGATTTTTTTTGGTTTGAAGTCCACTTTGTCCGACAGCATAATGACTACCCCTGCTTATTTACTGGTTCCATTAGCTTGAAGAATCTTTGACCAGCCTTTTATTTTTAGGATGTGCCTATCTTTTGTGGTGAGATGAGTTTCCTGACGGCAGCAGTTTGATGGGTTGTGGTTTTTAATCCAAGCTTGTAATCTGTTTCTCTTGATCAGTGAGTTAATACCATTGACATTTAATGTTATAATTGAGAAATTTTTTTTAATTCTGGACATTTTTTTTGTTTAGTGGCTTTTATAAGTGCATTGTTTGACATTTAGGTTTTGGTGGTATTATACTTCCCTTTCTCCTCCTGGATATGCTTGTTTTTTTCTTCAAGCTTGAGTATATTTCTAGCATTTTTTGAAGGCCTGGTTTGGTAGACATACATCCCTTCAAGTTGTCTTTGTGCTGGAAAACTTTTCTTTCTATCTCGATCATGATGGATAGTTTTGCTGGGTATATCAGTCTGGGTTGACATTTTTGCTCATTTTATACTTGAAGTACGTCTCTCCAAGCTCTTCTTGATTTTTACTGTTTCCACTGAGAAGTCATTTGTTATTTTAATAGGTTTACCTTTAAAAGTGACTTGTTTTTTTTTCTCTTGAAGCTCTCAGCACCTTTTCTTTGTCTTGAATGTGGAATGTTTTGACTATTACTTGCCATGGCGATTTTCTATTTTGGTCATATCTGTTTGGGGTGTGGAATGCCTCTTGTATATGGATGGGCCTCTCATTCTTTAGTTGAGGGAAGTTTTCATTTACGATAATTTGAAAAATTTCCTCAGGTATGATATTTTGAGATTCTTGCTCTGGTATTCCATGAATATGCATGTTAGGCTTCTCAGAGTGTTCCATAGCTCTTGAATATTCCTCTCAAGCATCTTTTTGGCTTTAAGAACCTCTTCAATTGAGTTGGTTAATTCTCCCACTTTTGTCTTCAAGATCTGAAATTCTATTTTCTGCTTTGTTAGTTCTGCTGATAAGACTCTCTGTTGAGCTTTGGGTTGAAGATAACTTGTCTTTTAGTTCGATTTTAAACTCTGCCTGAGACTGTTTTAACTGCTCTATGTCTACTTTTGTTTCTTGAACTGTTTTTCTCAACTCCTCCAAGTGTCTGTTGTGTTCCTGTTCAAAATGGTTGATGCAATTGTTTAACTCCTCACGGATTTCCTCTTTCATAGTGTTAATCATGGTAATGATCATACTTTGAAAGTCATTATCTTGGGTCTGGCTTTCTTGGCTATTATCTGTGAAATTGCTCTGATTGGAATCCATCATTGTGGAGTTAATTCTTTTAGTGGGAGATTTGTCTTCCTGGATTTTGTTTCTCATGGAGCTGCACTTTGACTTGGGCATTGTCGTTTTGTCTTCTAGGGCTTTTCTGTGTGTTTTTGACTGATTTCGTTGGTATTCCTACACTTGGGCAGTTATTACTAGTGCTTGCCTTGGGGTTGGGTATGTTTGTCTTTTATTATTGCTATTTCCTAGTTGAGGCTGTTAGGTTCTTAGTACATCAATTAAGTCAGGTTAAGTAGACAAGGAGTGAATATTAGTATGATAGTGCACTTTTACGATGTAGTATCTTGGTGATAGGTGAGGGTGAGTGGTATAATCTCTGGAGTTGTATATATTTTTGGGGTGGCCATATGGAAAAGTGAATCCACTGTGATTAATACTTAAAAGGAGCAGTATGGTAAAAGAAAGAGATTTACTTATCTTTGGGCTGGATGTGAAGAGTCTCTCCCATGTGATAGGAATGAATTTAGAAGACTTTGCTTGGATTTTCTTTGGATTGTAGCCGTGTGTCCTCTATGGACCACGAGCGAGGGTACCCGCTGGGTCGGAGGGGCAGAGGGGCTGCTGGTGTTGGCAGAACTCTTCACTTGACACCTGGGACTTGGCTTAGTGGCCCACCCAGGCCCCAGGAATGGAGGAACCAGAGCAAATTCTGTCCCGGTTGGGCAGGCAGGCAGTCAGGAGGAACAAAGCGGCTGGGGTAAACCAGAGGCAGCCTGGGTGTTACCCAGGCTGGCTGGTGAGAGGAGCTGAGACAGGGGGCGACCTGGGGGTTGGGTAACTCACCTGGGATGGAGGACGGACCAACCGGGAGCGAGTCCCGTTTGGGGCGGAGAGGTGGGTGGGGGGAACAAAGGCGCTGGGGCAAAGGGGAGGCAGCCTTGATTTTTTACAAATTTAAAATGTTAGTTAAATTAAACTGGAAGCCAAGTTAGACATTGTGAAAAAAAAACTATATCCTTTTAAAATTACAAATAAGACAATACAAATCCAAGTGTATTGACAAAGAAATCACTGAGATTTCAATATTTCAAATTAGTTTTCCTAACGGCCTTAGAAATGCTAGCATGTTGGAATTCCAGTGGTGAAATCAAGTTGTATGTATTACTTGTATGACGAAAATGCTACCGTTTTGATGACTTAATTGATGCCGTATGTAATAACTGGTTTCATTGTATGGGATGTCATTATAGTAGATCATTGCTCCAATATTGTTAGATTCTGCTACATCCAGAAAACAGTAATTATGCTTGCTTAAGGGTATGATATAATAAAATATAATTTGTGTAATGGATTCGCATTGTATGATCCATTAAAGTTGTCTTATCAGCATTCTACAAAATTAAAGCACAAAAGAAATAATGCCATTCTGTCAGTTTGAAATTCTAACTCAAGCAGACTTTTTCCTTTCTATTCTTGAAACGCTTATTTTTGGTTGTGAATATGTATTAAGCGTCCTTATTAGTGACACTAAGATCTTAAGGGAAATGTTGTTTTTCGTGACCTTCTGTCATCAGCTATGACCTACATTTGCTGAATGAGGACATTCGACCATGAACTATGAACATTTAGGCTTATTCATTTATATAAAAGTTGTCATCATTCTGGTCAAAAAGTACATCTTCCAGGACTGTGATCCTGCGTACAATTATTAAACAATCTGGGGTAAGCAATACAGAGAAAGAACAGAGCACTACCCAACTTGTAATCATCGCCTGGGATAGTAACTGTCTTAAGTGGTAAAAAATTACTGGCAGTGCTTTCTGGAGCCATTAGGAGCTCTCTGCACCCTGGAGTGCTGTGAGCCATAAAAGCAGAGTGGAGATAAACACACCCTGGGGTGCCATAAGCCATGAAGCACAGATGTGTTCACCCATATTATGATAACCATTGCTTAGAGAAATCCTGTTCTTAGTGGAAGAAGACAAAGGAGGAAAATGCATTTTTTTTTCTATTCAATAGAAATCTAGAAACTTAATCTTCCATTTTTTAAAACTACATTGGGCAACTTAACTAGGGAGTTTTATAAAGGTGTATCTATCCCTTTCCATAGCATTTCCAATATTTCACAAGTTCTTAAAGTGAAATGCTAACCACTGCATAAAGAGCACCAAAATTTCATCTTTAGCGTAAACTCTTTTTTTTTAACAAAAGTTATTTGACTAGTAAATATTGCCAGGCTTCAGTTACTTTCCACTTACAGAGGAAAGAGAAATAGGAGAATGTGCATGTCATTCTCAATGTAGAGATGCTGCCCAAGAATAAAAAACAAAAAACAAACTGCAGAGCTTCAGTGGGCATTTACATCTCAATGCAATGTGCTGTTCAGATGGAAGTTCTCTCATTTTACCATTCTCATTAATATAAGTAAACAGGACTACAGCTATTATAAACATAGAATGGGGTCTGTATTCAAATAAGGGAGACGCTGAAGCTAGTGGTACCTCCCCCGTTATCAGTTCCGGAATATTCTAATATTTGAGTGGGGTTTCTTCACATATTACATGTTTGTGATCTTTTCCTGCCTGTCCCCACACCTGTCCTGCTCTCTCTCTGGGTTCTACATCCTGTAAACTCTGATATTTATGCAGATGACAGTGTTGAACAAACGTGGCCTTAGATTTCCATTGAGGAGAAACAGAAGCGACTAGATGTAACTTAAAAAAGTTGTGAGAGGATCTGACAGCAGTATATACAATGCTTCCAATATAGGGGTGGGGAGAATATACACATACCTGGAAAATTGTTCTTTTTCTCTATAATATTCTTAGATGAAAGCCTATTGTCTTACATTTATACAATTGTTAATGACCAACAGATTCAAGAGCAGGATATCAGAACTGATTCCCCATGAGCCTTCAAAAACTGCATGGGCTTTGATGCTATTATTTGTGTGATATTTATACATTATATTAAAATTTAATTCTACGAGTTCATCAGATTCTCAAAAGGCTATAGCTTCTAAATGGTTCCTAACCAGGATTTTAAGGAATAAAATATTCTTTCCTTTTTTCTTTTCCATTCCTTTTCTCTCCTATCCTTTCCATTTCCCTCCTCTCTTCTCTCTTTTTTTCTACATCCCTTTCCTGAAATTCCCATCCTCTATACTCACTTCCTGCATTGTGCTTCCCCCTTCTCATTTGTCCCACTCCTCCCTCTGTTCTCTTCCTCTCTCTCTCTCTCTCTCTCTCTCTCTCTCTCTCTCTCTCTCTCTCTCTTTTCGCACTGAAACTTATGGCCTTTGCTATGCAATCACTTTATTGGTGAAGTATTCCCATTTGCCAGATCAACAAAGATTTCCCACTGAATTTCCTATCAGTTATGATGATCAAAAATAAAATAATCACAGCCCTCCTTTGGATTTTGCCCACCACCAAAAGACATAAAGAGAAACAGTTTTGCCAGCACCATTTGTTGAAGATACTGTTCTTTTTTCACTGGATTTTTGGGCTCCTTTGTCAAAGATCAAATGGCTATAATTGTGTGGGTTTACATCTGGGCCTTCAACCCTTATCCATTGATCTGAGTGTATATTTTGGAGCCAGTACCAGGCTGTTTTCATAAGTATGGATTTTTTTGCCTCATTTTTAAATTTTTATTATTATTTCCGCTCATACAAACTTAACAGGTACACCAGTCCCTCCCTCCCTCCCCCTCCCCCACACCTCCCTGCTTCCCCCTCCCCTCCCCTCCCCTCCCGTCACCCTCCCCTCCCCTTTCCCTACCCATCTCTCAGTGCCTCCCCCACAGTGGCTCCCCCCCCAATCCCCGGAGCATTCTTTAATGTGCATGCCAAACTCTCCTGGGTCTTCCTCTCCGATGAGGTGCAAGGAGCATTTCCCAGAACCCTTTCCTGTGTTCCCCTTAAGCTTAGGCACACTACTGTGACTGTCAGTCCCTAGCCTCCAAGGATCCTAGTGCCTTTAGTCCATGCTAGACTTTGTGGAGTCAATAACGTGTTGGACATAGCACAGGTCATGCAAAGTCCTATTATGATTGCTTCGGCCCTAACTTGTGTGGAGTATCTTGCATATCTTGACTTCTCCCATCCTTGTGCTCTTACAGTCTTACCACCCCCTCTTCCACAAATTACCCTGAGCTTCAAGATGGGGAGAGATTAGGCTGCCTTAGTTCCTGGTGTTTGATACAAAGTCTTTGAATTAGTTTGTTGATTTTTTTTTTTTTTTTTTTTTTTTTTAGTTTTGCTGCTCCTGCAATGCCCTTGGCTCCATCTTGATGGGTATTGGATGTCACCCCCTGGCCAGAGATAAATATTCAAAGTAGGAGACTGCAGTGAGGGAGGGGTCAATCACCCATTTGCAGAATGGTTACTTTCTATCTGGCAGCCTATATGCCCTCCCCTTCTGGTGAGATCATACCCCATCAGTTGCAAATGATCAGGAAGGAAAGTCTGTGAGCTTAACCAGATGTCTCATTACTTAGTTGCAGTCCTTGATGGTGGCCTATTTTCTCTCCTGTAACATGGTCCCATCTCTCCTTGTTTCTGGTGGGGCCCTCCTTCCCCATCCCTCCAGTTTATAATCTTTGCAATTACTGTAGGTATTACAAAGATTTGTCTTTGAGTGTCTCTAAGTTGATTTGGTACTAGGATCCACCTACTAGGGAGTACATATGGTTTTTAATTTTGCATGTCTGGGATACTTCACTCAATATAATTGTTTCTAATTCCATCTATTTCCTGGCAAATTGCATTAATTCATCATTTTTGATGGCCGAGTCGTATTCCATTGTATAAATGAACCACATTTTCCTTATCCACTCATCAATGGTTAGACATTTGGGCTGATTTCATGACTTTGCTATTGTAAACAGTGCTTCTATGAACATGGTCGTACTTGTGCTATCAAGGTGAATTTTTGCTGTATGGGGGGGTTATTCCCAAAAGTGGAATAGCAGGGTCATATGGCATTTCAATCTTTAATTTCTTTAAGAATCGCCAGACCGCTTGCCAGAGTGGTTGTATGAACCTGCATTCCCACCAGCAATGTAGGAGAGTTACCCTCTCTCCACATCCTCTCTAGCATTTGGTATTGTTTGTATTGTGGATTTTTGCCATCCTGACTGGGGTGAGATGATATCTCAGGGAGGTTTTGATTTGCGTTTCCCTGATGGCAAAGGATGTGGAGCATTCTTTAAGATATTTGTTACACATTCTAATTTCATCCCTGGTAAAGTTTCTTTTAAGTTCCAAGGCCCATTTTTTTTTTAATTAAAAATTTAATTATACATTTTAAAATTTTTTACCAGTTCCCTCCCTCCCCCCTCCTCCCCCTCCCCTTCCCCCATTGCCTCCCCCCCAATTCCCAGAGAGTCCTTTATTGTGTACGCCTAACTCTCCACTGGGTCCTCCTCTCCGATGACATATAAGGACCCAGTGGCATTTCCATAAGCCCTTTCTCTTGTTCCCCTTAAGCATAAGATCACTACTATGGCTGTCAATCCCTTGCCAAGGCCCATTTTTTAATTGGCTCATTTTTTTCCTTGGTGTTTAGTTTTCTAAGTTCTTTGTGCACTCTGGATAATAGAGCTCTATCAGATATGTGGTTAGTAAAAATTTTCTCCCATTCTCTGGGTTGCCTTTGTGCTCAGTTACAATTCCTTTATCTGAACAGATGCTCTTTAATTTCACAAGATCCCATCTGTTGAGAGTTGGTAGCAGTGACTGTGCTATTGGATGTCCGTTTAGGAACTGTTGGCCTAGTCCAATCAGCTTGAGGGAGATCCCTATCCTTTCAACTATGGTTTTTATAGTCTCTGGCCTTATATCGAGGTCCTTGATCCATTTGGAATTAAGTCTTGTACATGGTGACAAGTACGGGTCCAGTTTTAATCTTCTGCATGTGGAGATCCAGTTTTGCCAGCACCATTTGTTGAAGATGCTGTTCTTTTTCCATTGGATTTTTTGGGCCCCTTTGTCAAAGATCAAATGGTTGTAGTTGTGTGGGCTTACATCTGGGTCTTCAACCTTATCCATTGATCTGTGTGTCTATTTTGGAGCCAGTACCAGGCTGTTTTTACAACTATGGATTTGTAGTATAGACTAAGGTTTGGTATGGTGATACCTCCAGCAGTGTTTGTGTTACTCAGGATTTTTTTTGCTATCCTGGGTCTTTTGTGCCTCCATATGAATTTTGATATTGTTTGGTCAACTTCTTTAAAGAATTGCTTTAGGATTTTAATTGGTATAGCATTGAATCCGTATATTGCCTTTGGTAGGATGGTCATTTTTATGATATTGATTCTGCCAATCCAGGAACATGGGAGCTTTTTCCATCTTCTGGTGTCTTCTGTAATTTCTTTCTTTAGGGTTTTAAAGTTTTCATTGTAAAGGTCTCTTACTTCCTCGCTTAGGTTTATGCCTAAAAGTATTTCATTTTTTTAGGGGCTACAGTAAATGGGATTGTTTCTGTTAGGGTTTTTTCACTTCTTTCATCCTGGGCATATAGGAAGACCATTGATTTTTTTCTTTGTTTATTTTGTATCCTGCCATCCTGCTGAACCTGTACTTGTCACCATGTACAAGAATTAATTCCAAATGGATCAAGGACCTCATTAGAAGGCCAGAGACTATAAAAACCTTAGGTGGAAGGGTAGGGAACTCCCTTGAGCTGACTGGATTAGGCCAACAGGTCCTAAATGGATATTCAATAGCATAGTCACTACAACCAACACTCAACAGATGGGATCTTATGAAATTCAAGATAGAGAGATTTTAACCTTAGCAAAAAGGCAACCCATGGAATGGGAGAAAAACCACATATCTGATAGAGCTCTATTATCCAGAGTGCACAAAGAACTTAGAAAACTAAACACCATGGAAACAAATGGCCCAATTAAAATAAAAGGTCTTGGAACTCAAAAGAAACTTTACTAGGGATGAAATTGAAATGTCTAACAAATATCTTAAAAATGCTCTGTATCCTTAGCCATCAGGGAAATGCAAATCAAAATCCTCCCTGAGATATCATCTCACCCCAGTCAGTATGGCAAAAATCCACAATACAACAGCACCAAATGCTGGAGAAGATGCAATGAGAAGGAAACTCTCCTACATTACTGGTGGATGCAAGCTTATACAACCACTCTGCAGAGCAGTCTGATGATTCTTTAAAAAGTTAGATTGAGATGCCATATGACCCTGCTATTCCACTTTTGGGAATAATCCCCCATACAACAAAAATACACCTTGATAGCACAAGCATGACCATGTTCATAACAGCACTATTTACAATAGCAAAGTCATGGCATCAACCCAAATGCCCAACAGTTGACGAGTGGATAAGGAAATGTGTTTCATTTATACAATGGAATACTACTCAGCCATCAAAAATGATGAATTAGTGGAATTTGGCTTGGAAATGGATGGAATTAGAAAAAATTATATTGAGGGAAGTATTTTAAACACAGAAAATTAAGTGACATATGTACTCCCTAATTGGTGGATCCTAGTACTAAACTCACTTAGTGACACACTCAAAGACAAATCTCTGTAATACCTACAGTAATTGCAAAGATTATAAACAGGAGGAAGGGGAAGTAGGGCCCTGCTAGAAATAAGGAAAGAAGGAATCATGCTACAGCAGACAAAATAGGTCACCATCAAATACTGCAAGTCAGTAGTGAGACATCTGGTTAAGCTCACAGACTTTCCTGCCTGGTCACTTGCAACTGATTGGGTTTGATCTCACCAGTCAAGGAGGGCATAGAGTCTGGCAGATAGATGGTAATCATCCTGCAAACAGGAGACCAATCCCTCCCCCAAAGATGCTCCAGGGATGGGGGGACACTGGCAGAAAGGGAGGGAGGGGGGAAATGTAGGGGAAAAGGTGGAGAGAATAAAGGCATCCAAGGAGGGGTGGAGGGAGGAAGGAAACCAGGGTACCTATTAAGGTTAAATGACTTGAAAAAATTAAAAAAAAAAAGAGAAACAGACTGAAAAAAAATGACCAATCTTTGATTCCAGGACAAATGGCTCCCTTTAAGACTGGAATGACAGTGACTGGAGACATGCCTCAGTTAGTAAAGCATGTGCCACACAAGCATGAGTGTCCTGAGTTTGGATCCATCCCCAGCACTGATATAAAGACAGCATGTTGTTGCATGCCTGGAATCCCTGCTCTTCAGAGTAGGGGGTGGGGCTATTCAAGTATATCCCTGCAGCTCACTGACTAGGCAACCTAATCAGACTGATGAGTTCTAGTTCATTATAATAAGACAGAAGACATTTGATGCTACTCTTTTGTCTTCATACACATGTGTACACATATGTTGCATGCATGCATGTTCACATGCCCACATAAATACACGCATACCTTCTACACAAAACTGGAGAGATGGAAAGGAGGTACAGGAATCACAACTTATGGTACTAGAAATTTATGAATAAATAGCTGTATGGAACCATCTAAGCTAAGATAACCTGAACTGCATTTGCAAACTGTGGCAGATTCAGTGCGTACAAATTAAAAATTTAAAAATTGTCGGGGGTCTCCAGGTATAGTAGTATTCCTATTTGTTCTACCTCCAGGAGTTTAACCATGCTATCACAGTAGATGACAGAGAAAAATCCTCCTTTCTTCTCAATAGATGGAGCAGGAAATAAACAATTTTGAAATATGCATAAAATCATATTAGGCAAAAACTAGTGGAACCACAAGGAGAAATAATTTCCACTCTGACAGTTGATGAGTTTCAACACCCTTCTATCAGAAACTGGAAAGGCTAAGAATCAGAAAATTAACACATACTTGAGCCATCATTAAATTGGATATAATAAATCTATAGATATCCTCAAACAATATGATATGTATTCTCTTTTTTTGTGAGTTGAATGATTTACTCTCTAGCAAATGTAATTAAATATATACTGTTCACAATAATTCAAAGCTGGAAAGAATCAATTCAATATACTATTAGCAGAGCTAGTACATGTGTGAATCAAGTCAAAACAATCACAAGTATAAAATAACTAATATGTGTGTGTGCTACATTACCGAACTTTGTAGCACATGTAATACTTACACATGTTTTCAGCTTTTTTTCAATTGTTCTTTGTGTTTTGTTTTGTTTTTTTCCTTACAAGCCCATAGGGAAGGTTCACCATGTTAGGACCCCATGAACCTGTAGAAGAAAATTCACATCCAAACATGATATTCCTACATCCAATGACAAGCGTACTTACAAATTTAATGGAGAAGCTATAACCAGAAAGAACAGTAGAGAACGCAGTAGAGATCAGCATGGTACAACTACATGCCAAGGAGGCCTGGACCAATGGAGGCTAGAAGAAAGGAAGGCTTCTTCTTGAGAGTCTGTAGTGGGAGCATGGCTATTCTGACACCTCAATTTTTGTGCTTTTGGCCTCCACAGAGATATTACATGGCTAGAGTTTTTATAGAAAGACAACACAGACACAGGCACATAGAAACAATGGCTTGTGATGACAGACACAACTAATTCTTAATGTTCAGTGCATAACCTGAGAAATAATGGCAGCCATTAGAAATTAGCAGAGATTTAACCAAGAACAAGAACCTCCTGATATCTAAAATGTTAGAGAATGCATTTCTGAATAATCCTCCAATTTCATAGTAGCTTATTATGGTTGACCTAAAAATGTATTCACATTTATTGTTCTAATCATAAAATAGGTAAGTAATGACATTACCCACTTTCCAATTCTTACACTTCTTATTTTGTTCATACACAGTAGGAAATCAAACACAAAATTTTATTTGCTGTTAGATAACTCATCTATATATATGCCTGTGTCTCATGACAACATGTTACATTTCATTGTATAAACATCTTTGCAAAGTTTTTTCAAAGTGGTTAACTATGTGTTGCTCATGGGATATACATATATATATATATATATATATACATACATATATATATATATAACATGTCAAGTTGGCATTTATTTATTCACCCTTTCAATGAAATTATATTGAATTGTGGAGTCCCACAGATTACATCTATAAACAAGCAATAAGTATACTATATCTCAATTTGAGTACATAGGCTTCTTGTAGAGAAAAAGTAGACATGTTCTAAAGGATACATAGTGCTGGTGGCCAGGTGAAGCTCAGTACAGGTGGATGGAGATGGAGGGTCAGAGAAAGACTAGTCAAGATGAAGAAGATTTGCAATGGTATGGGGAATGGGATTGGGTAGTGGAGGGGGCCATGACATAGAGTTGCACATTCATGTGTGAAATCCCAGAACACTATATATGTAATGGTTATATATCACCATAAGCTCAGATGGGTAAATAAGTGAATGTGTGTTTGCATGTTCTTTACAATGTACATAATATATGTACGGGAAGGATATTTACATATGCGTGTATTCTTTACAATGTACATGATATATGTATGTAAAGGGCATATATATACACACACATAATATATATATAGGGTTAAAATTTTAAAAAACTTAGTGCTTTCAAAAGTATTATGAGGAGGCATGCTATATAAGTTTCTTTCCATTAATGCTACATGGTTGCAACTGTAAATAGATGGTTGATGGTAATGTATGAGTAGCATAGTTCCTAAGCAGGAGGTGCCCCTAACTTTGGGATCACCACCTCAGTGCTAACAATAGTAGGTTTGCATTCTAGCTAATGATTATGCATGGCGCTGTCTTCTAGGCAATGACCTCTCTATTTCAAGGAAACAACCAAAGTTAGCTGCTTTCCAAGGATTTATTTTAGAACTTTTCTTAGTAAGTGTGTTAACATTCATTTAATGGCTCTGAATTTTAAACCATTGTTCTTAGTACTTTGAGAATATGAAGATATATCTGGCATGATGTATCCATGTAATAACTTAAAATTCAGTTATTTACATTATAGATGTTCTCATTTTTCTGCGTGCCTGCCTGCATGCATGTGTGTTGTGTGTGTGTGTGTGTGTGTGCACATGTACTAGTTACTCTTGTGTGTTGCTGTGAGAGAACACTGAGGCTCAAACAACTTAAGGGAGAAAGGAGAGATTTATTCAGCTTATGGTTCCAGAGGGGAGATATAGTCTTTTCATGGTAGAGGCGGCATAGCTGGCTGGTCCAAGTTGGAAGCAGACTCTAATTGCAAACATCTTGGAGGTTGAGAGCTGCGAGACTCCTTGCTGAAAAAGCAAGGTAGGAGGTAGGGTGGAACTAATCCACCTCAAGCTCACTCTCTGTGACCACCTTCCTCCAACAAAGCTCCACCTTTCAAAACCTTCCCAAACACATGAGACTGGGAGGACACATTTTTAACCATAACAATGTCTGTATGTCTACGTATATTGGAGGGCATTGTATGTAACTGTGAAGGTCCAAGGGTGACTTTGAGAATCATCCTGGATTGCTCTACCTACTCTGGGGTGTTCTGGGCTCCACTTTCCAAGGCTATGTGATCCAGGATTCTAACTTGTTACAGTCTAAGCCACAACCTCCAATTCAGGCCCCCCCACCCCCACTAAGTGCAGCAAAGAGTTGGCGGATGGAGAACAAACACACACACTCTAGGCTGAGTGGACCTGAACCCATTTTATTGGAATTTTGTAACAGCTTTTATACTAGAAAATTTTAAGGCAAAGAAATGTGTTGTTGCTGCATCTGTAGATAGGGGAGAACAAACATGTACCCTCCCAGTCTCCTATGCTCAGCAAGAGTAAACAATTTTTAAGTACCTAATCCATTGTTTGAGGAAGAGACACAAATAGATCCTTATTACATATTAACAGGCTTCCCCAGTTCTTCAGTTTCTCTAAATCTATTTTACAATGCCCTACCAAACAGCCACAGGGTCCAAGTCCACATTGTTGTAATTGCATTAACAAAGATTGCATTTGAGATTTAGTTAAAATACACCAAGGTTGAACTCCTTTTAAATTCATCTATAGAATTTGAATTTTTAAAAGGGAACACGTTTTTAATTAACTATGTGTGTGCTATATCTGTTATACATTTTTGTAAATTGTAAAGGTGAATCTGTTGGAGGGAGTGTATGTTATACATTAATTTTTTCTTTTTGAGGACACCAGATTTTGCCTACTATCATATAAACTGGTCTATATTAGGTTACAATGATAGGAACTATATTATGATTTATTTTATTACTATTTTTTATAAATTCACATGCTCTATAAGAAATAGCTGTGTACTGATTCTAGTGAAAGGATGGCATATAGCAGGAGCAGAAGCAGGAGCAGCAAAACTGCAAAAGAAAATCAACAAACCACAATCCAGAACTTGAGAGACTCTATATCAATCACATAGAACTAGGACAGCCTAATCTCTCCCCATCCTGGAGCTCAGGGACATTTGCGGAAGAGGGGGCGGTAAGATTGTAAGAGCAAAAGGATGGGAGGAGCAACGATTTGCAAGATTCTCAACAATAGTTGGGGCCAAAGCAATCATAATGGGACTTTGCATGCCCTGCGCAATGTCCAGCGCACTGTTGCCCTCATAAAGTCTAGCATCTGTTAAGGGCACCGGGACCCCTGGAGGCAAGGGATTGACAGCCATAGTAGTGATCTTATGCTTAAGGGGAACAAGAGAAAGGGCTTATGGAAATGCCACTGGGTCCTTATAGAATTTCTGAATTAGTTCAGTAAGAGTCACATTTTTGAGGGAATTTTACCCACTTGTTTTTAGGACTCTTGAAGTTGCTCTCTAATTTCTTTAAAATCAGTGTATACATTCTGGCTAACAAATCCACTTATACTTACTGTGTGTAACTAGACATGAAATCTCTAGTTAGAATCTGATTTAAAATTAAAAACAGGCTTGGCTCTTAAACAAAAAAATTCAAAGCAAATTTACTTGATATCTCTAGTTCAGGGAGCAGGAAGCTAGTCCCCTCAAGAAAACCTAAGAACAGCCAGGAGGCACACCCACTTCCCAGAATTCCTCCTGCCAGAGGCAAAACTTAAATTACATAGGGAAGAATCCTTAGCACTTGCCCATAGATGTTAATGTGTCACTCCCCAGTGAGTAGGTTTTAGGGCCAAACTGGACAGGAACACCAAGGCCTGACAATCCCCATATTTTCCTTATTTCTCTTATTTATATTAAATAATGCCATGTCTTTTTTTCCAGAAATGGTTTCCTTGAAACAATAGACTGCCATGAGATCCTTCTGTCTGTGAGGCAGAGGCTTAACTACTGAGTCATTCCTCCAGTCTGGATTCTTCTGTTTTTATTACCCATAACTTAAAGAATTGGTTACTTGACAACTATTTGTTGAGCTCCCCTTGGCCAGACACAGGATCATGAGAATGTAGCCATGGTGGCACTTACTCTTTCAAAGTAGAGTTTGAAGAAATATATTTTTCTACAATCTAATGAGCATTGGCAGACAATAATCAAAGAAATGTATGAATTTAAAAGATTAATTTTTAAATATATAAAATGTTATATAAATAAGGCAATAATGAGATAAACGGCATATGATTACAGTGTCAAGAAGAACAAAGTTGGCTTGGGCAGACTTTACTAAGTAAATGATTAACAGACTTTTAATTACAAGTCAATGTGCCTTGAATGGTTTATTAAATTCTCACCATTATGCATTCAGTACTGAAAAATCATCCAGCAGGTGTATGAGGAGATGGCACATAATTAAGATATTTATAATGAGAAAATAAAAACAAATGTTCATGAGAACATATATTCCAAATCTGTAGATGACTCTGATCCAAGGGTTAAGAGGAAGAACCTCTAACTCAGAGCTCTGTTACTGGGCTCAGTAAATATCATCTTACATCACAAAGGTTTCTCCAGTTATCCCGTGGTTACAACATCCCAAAATTGAGTAAGAGAAATAAATTAGCCTTCACAGAGAAAATACATAGACACCAAGGGATACAAGCAGGTGTAAGTAGTAAATCGTTTAGAAGACAATATTTTTTTTTCTGTTAGTGTTGGGCAATACATCACTATTATCTCAAATGGGTGGATCAAAATACTCTATCTAAATGACAGTTCTTAACCACCTTGTGGTTTTAAAGATATGTGGAAAAGGCTGCCTAGATGAGTCGTACACCTGCCCTCCCCCACCTTCCACCCCAATCTTGAGTAAATTCTTAATAGTCGACATAATAGCAGAACTGATCTAGTTGAAATCATGCAAAATACCAAAGTATTAACTGTAACTGAAACATCAGCATCTTTTAGAGATGTGGTTTGCCCATCTGCCACAGTGGGGTATCTCAGGATCACTGTTTCTGGCAAGTGTCAGGTTGGTTGGTATTTCCAAATAACAGAACAAGCTAAGTAGTCATTTCACACAGTTCTTCAAGACAAAGCTGAGATGAGTGATTGTGTTGCCAAAGAGTATTTCTAGTCTCTTCTACAGATACCAAATGAAAATCAAGTCATTCTTAAAAATCTGCTTTAGTATTTGCTGGCATTTTAAGAGTGTTGCTGCTTAAATCAGAGAAAAGTGAACAAATTCCATGAGGTGATCCTGGTGAAAATATCAAATTTTATAGTTTGCCACAGATTAACAAGCAAATAATATTAAGCCCTTGAAAGCTTCCTTACAAATAACTTGAGTGATTATCAGAGATTACACTGAGCATGTTTAGCAGAAGAAAAACTAATAAATATGACCATCTATCAAGAGAGGCACCTCGTTAAATTTTTGCTTACTAATGAAACTGGAGAAAAACAAGAAAGATTCATTGTATGATAACTAGAGTCCCAGACAGAGAAGATTTTGAGGGAATGTTTTTCCATTCATAATTTAAGAGAATAAATGTAATTTCACTTTCAGGGAAGTGAATTAGCACTGGATTTGAAACTTAAATTTTTGCTGTGTGGTGAAGATTAATTCTACCAAGAGGAAGATCTGGTCTCTGCCTTCAGTTACTGATTAATGATTTGACTTCCTGGGGTGTTTTACCTGGTGATAATTGCTTCCTTTGCCAAGGTCTTTGGCCATTACACAGGTTAACAACTTGATTTATGATGGGACTTTTGACTAGGCTATGTAAGTTCCCAACTCAGAACAAATGGTTTATTTTAGCCCGACATTGAGAAAGGTTGATAGTGAAGGGAAGGGAGGGAATGGAAGGGAAGAGGGAGGGAGGGAAGCCAGGATGACTACTCAGTGTCCTTGTAAAAGTAGAAAAAATTAATTGAAAAAGAAAGGTGGATTATAGTCAGTCACATGGTCAAAGAAGCTTTCCTGCTTACCAAAACTCTACATTACCATGACACATGGCCAACCAAAGTTCCCATATGGAAGCCCTTAATGACTCTGCTTATACACTCTTCTCTCAGCTGATTGTAAACTGACTCAGTTTCCTTCCTCAATTGTGCAGTTGTTCATGAAAGTTTAGGCTGTTCTTTGCAAACCATTTCCTCAGATCATAAATCTGATTAATTCTGAGTGACTGTTTAAGATCAAATGAATATTCTTCCAGCTCTACTTTGCTGTCTATGGTGACTTTCCTCTGTTCTCTCCAGCTTCGAGTTATCTCTTGTTATAATACTCTCTCACCTTAAAGCTAAACTATGGTTCTCTCCTATTTAAAGCTAAATTTAAGATCTTCATTCTAATAAGACTCATAATTCTTAAGCCTCAAAAAGAATCAAATAAATAATGCTGCAGACACTAGAGATGTATGAGGAAATAACATGTGCTCATTCACATAATATGATAAAATTATAGGTATCTATGTATACATGTACATATTTTATGTCACTGTCATTTGCTTGTTTCAAATTTCTTCCTCCTCATTTTTCTAACTACCAAACTTCTTTCTCACTTATTTCCTTTCCACAATAACCCACCTTTATGCCATTGGTGACCTCATGATTCAGGGGTGACTAAAGAGTTCTTTCTAAGGCCTTGTACCTCACAACATAACTATTGGCTCATGTGACCTAACTAAACCAAGCCAAGCAAACATTTCTCTGAGATATTTCTACCACGTTAGTTGAAGCAGTTTCTTGAGATCTAGAGCTGCCACAAGAACAGTACATGTATTTTCAGTACTAAGAGCAATGTATGATCTCCAATGGGTGTGAAGAGGTGCTGCTATTGAGGTTGAAACCCCTCCATCAAAGAGAAATGTCAAGTCTAAGAGAGAGATTCTATGGCATATTACTCCTTAGGTCTGAGGTTGAAATGATTGTGTTTTCTAAATGTCTCGGCATCAGATTTTTCCTCAGCTCTCATCAGAGTAGGCTGAAAAGTCTTCTTTCCTGTTGTCACAAACTCATACTGGACATTGTCAGCAGCGGTTTTGGAAGACACTGTCATGGTTTGAATGTAAAGTGTCACCCATGGGCTCATGTGCTTGAAACCTTAGCTGATGTTAATGTTTGGGAAGGTCATGACACCTCTAGGAGATGGAGTTTTGCTGGAGGAAAGCATATCATCAGGGGTGGGCTTTGGGGTTAAGTAGCCCCAACCTGCTTCTACTAACAGTCTTGCACTTTGCTGCTTTCTCCGTTTACCTCCATGATGACAGCAGTCACTTTAGCCACCTCCAGCTTCTTCCACTTGACGTACCTTTTGTTGTGAGATTGCCACTGTAACAGACTATGTCTTCCCTCTGTAACCATAGGCCAAATGAATCTCCTTTGGTCCCCTTAAGTTGCTTGGGTCTGAGAGTTGTCTCACAGCAGCAGAAAGAGTAACTGCAGCAGACACGTAACACTCAAATACGAACTGCATGCATACATATGGACAGATGAATGCATTAATTAATGTTGTAACAATATCTGATATCATAAATCTTTGGACATTGTCACAGAAGTTGCTCCTGCTGAAAACCAAGGATGAATAGATATTAACATTGTAGTTAGTTTTTGTATTACAGAAATTTCATCAAGAGTTCCCATGAGGACTCCTTGACTGTGATGCAGACTGAGTTGCAAATATGAAAGGAAATTTTAGTACTGTAGATAGTGACATCAGCAGGATAGGCTAGGATCCTCTTCTTAGCAAGAAATGTGAAAAGAGAGAAATCCATATGAAAGGGCATCAATAGAAAGGGAAGTGTAGTTCCCAGCATCTGGAGGGTAACTCTCTTCTACAAATAGTAACATGTCATTTTGCCTCTCTGTGATATCTCATATTATCTTACTGTATTGTCAACAATGCAGAAAGAAGTCTAGTGAACCCTCACACCAAGAGGCAAGATGACATCTGAGAAAAGAAATCCCTGAAGAAGACACATTGAGAGAGCATGCAGTATTGTTATTTATTGTATTCAGAGCATTTATATCAATCTTTCTCATGACAAATAGGCCACAATTTGACTCTTATTATTTCTATTCTCTCTCTCTCTCTCTCTCTCTCTCTCTGTATGTGTGTGTGCATAAGCATGTACATATATATACAAGGATCTTATCCTTTAGAGATGAGGAGTTTAAAAGATCCATTTCTATCCTTGCAGTAGAGACAGTTATGCCACACAGGTTCGCTAAGTTTCTCCAAATTAAAAAAAAGGCATATATACTTTTTGTCAGGCAAAAACAGTACTTGAAGCTTTCTTTCATGAAACTACAAATATCTCCTCATTATTTCCCTAAGCTATTTATGTAAATAAATTCTGGACTTACTGCGACTATTACAAGAAAATTTCAAAACTTTCCAAGTTTTCACCCTTTGGGCATAATTGTAAATGTATACAAACTTCGATGAATTGCTTGGGAGATAGAGGTACTTTTTCCCTAGCAATATTAACTAGCTTTGGTTGTGGCAGCAAACTTCTATTTGACAACTTGGAGTGAATGGATGCAAATGTTTGGGGCAATAAATTCATGGATATAGGGGAACTCCAGCCATGTTTGCAGACATTGTTATGTGTTATAAACGGAATGACAGGCAACTGGTAGAGAAAGACAGAAAAATGAGTCGAGGCCAAGTTTTGGTGGAAAACAGATTCACTTCTTTCCTTTTTTTCTTTTTGACGATGTGGTTTGATTGGATGATTAACATATGACATAATCATATCAATCAAAACTTCAAAAAGATTTACTTTGTAGTATTTTGTCAATTGAAAGATAGAGACAAAAATCATGGACTAAGAATATCTTGTCATACCTAATACTATATCCTTTAGGTTCTGGTGGTTTTAAATGTCCTATGGAAACCATGAGAATGTCCACTGTACTTTGCATGTGATTACATGTAAGCAGTGACATTCATTTCCTGTTTCTCTGTTGATGGATGATGGGAGGCAGTCGTGACTGACAGCAGGAAGAATCATCAAGCAGTGTCAAGACAGCGTCAGTTAACAAGGAAGGGAGAGGCATCTGGCAAGAATGCAATCGTGTGCTGCCAGTAACAACTAACAGAAGGAAGTAAAGGAAGAGAGGGGAAGATTAGAGAGAGAGATGGACAGGAAAAACAAGAGAGGGAAGATGGAATTTAAGGATATGAAATGATTCTAAAGATCTTGAAAATTTTAGTGAAAATGTTCTCATATTTTTATATTTTAAAGTAATTATGTAGAATTTTTTAGAGGCGACCCTTAGCTTTTTCAGTTTACTGTGGATATAGAAACATTATAATCTCTGGCCTGTCATGGGTGGGTGGGACAAACTAGTGGTTTGAAATGAGAACAGATCACATGAGTCACTACTGGGCTAGGGATTTTTTTAATGTTTTAATATACTAGGTGCCTATTATTTGCACAAAATAATGGTCTTCTTTCATATAGATAGTTTCCTTTGATTGTATTTACTCCTAGCTTCTCTCTCGTGTCCCCCATCCATGATTCTTCTATTTTCACGGCTCCTTCTGTAGCAGTTACTTTTATTTGTTATTGTGGGACAACACCTATACAACCATCCCAAGAGAGAAAGGTAACTTATTTGTCTTAAGGTTCCAGAGGGATATAGTCAATTAAGAATGGAATCCCCACAGCAGAAGATATTGATGGCAGCAGAAACTGGAGGCAGCTCAGGTCACTGTAGCTATCATAGAGGCAAAGACAGCAAACAGCAAAACTACAAGAGCAAATTACCAACAGAAGCAGAGTGGGGTTACCTAATCTCTAGTCTCCCCACCTTTGATTTTCTTTTCTCCAACAAGGTTTCATCTCCTAAAGTTACCACAACATTCCCAAACATTAACAACAGCTTCAGATGCAAATACATGGGCCCATGAGGGACAACTCATATTCAAACCATAACACCACCCTCTGATTGGATTTTCCTAATGAAAGAAAACATGTCATATTCATCTTTTAAAGTCTGCCTTATTTTATTTAGCATGGTCAATTCTAATTTCTTACTTGGTACTGAAAATGACATAATTTAAGTCTTCTGATGAATAAATAATTCCCTATTGTGTACATATGCATGTTTTCTTTCATTTATTCATTGTCACCTGCATTGAATCTATACCTTGGTTATTACAAATAGCGCAGCTATACATATGAATAGGTGATGTCTTTACTACATAATGACTTTGATGACTTTCATTCATGCTTTTGTGAAAATACCCAAATGGTTGTTCTATTTTTCTTTCTGGAAAATCTCATATTTATTTCCAAAGTGCTCCCTGTAATGACGTACAGTCCATCACCCTGAATTGTGAGAGAATTAAACCATTTATCCCTTAAGTTTCAAATATTCCAAAAAATATTTATTTATATTCTAAAAAGTCATTCTTACACATCCTCACAGGAACTCAATTTACTTTGTGCTATGTGTGTTTTAATTTTTGTTTTCTTGGTCTTTTTTTGGTGTTTCCTTGAAAATAGATACACTGACTGGGGGGAATTTCAATGCAGTTTGAATTTCTTCAATCTCTAAAGATGTTAAACATTTTTCATATATGAATTTGGTCATGTGTATCTCTTTTCTTAAACTTCTTTGACAATTTTGTAAATGTATGCAATTGACTTTTGTTATTTTCTCTCCATGTTACCTAGTTTCTCCCTCCTACTAAGAATCTTCTCCTCCTCTTTGTGTTCTTCCTGCTTTCTTTTTTCATCATCTATGCTTCTGTTGAGAAATGTCTGTTCAGTCATTTACCATATGTCCTTTGGATTTGTTCTCTTGATGCCAATTATTTTTGAGGTCTTTGTATCCTAGATATTAATTTCATGTTGGATGAATAACTGATAAAAATATTCTCCCATTGCATAAACTGTATCTTCCCTCTGGTAACTATCTCTTCTACTCTCTAAGAGCTTTTCAATTTGATGTAATTTAATGTGTCAACTCTCACTGTTATTTCCTGAACTATTTAAGTCCTAGTCAACAAGTCATTGCTTATGCATATACTTGCATCATCAAGTGTTTCCCAATATAGCAACTATTGCTATTATTTCATGAACTTTTTAAGTCCCTAGTCAACAAGTCATTGCTTATGTTATATCTGTATCTTAATATGTTTCCCCTGAGTTTCCTCTAGTGGCTCCAAAGTTTTAAATCTCACATTAAGGTGTTGACCCAGTTTGAGTCAATTTTGGTACAGTGTTACAGCTGAGGGTTGCTTATTCTTCTAAATATAGATATCAAATTTCCCACACACTGGTTGTTAAAGAGACTGTCATTTTTCTCCAATGTATGCTTTTGCATTTTGTCATGATTCAGGCACACAGAGTTTTAGTTTCATTACAAGTTGCTGCCACAAAAATACTTGGCCCATAAAACTTAAGGAGTAAATGGTTTAATTCTTTCACAGTTCAAGGTTACAGTCCATCTCCATGGGGAGTATATGGTTGCAAGAGCAGAAAGTAATGATTCAGCGCATGCATGTTTACTTGCTTGCCTACTCCATGCAGTACCAAACCATCTGTCTCAGGAATGGTCCCATTTACAAGGGTGTGGACCTTCCCATTGCCATGAATGGAATCAAGAAAATTTCCCTTGGCATGCTCAGAGGCCAATCTTCATCTAGAGAATCCCTATCAGTTATGCCAAGAGGCCTGCCTCCTAGATATCAGGTTGACAGTTAATACTACCCATAACCATGTAGTGATGTTTATTTATAGCCGGATCTTCTAGTTCATTCCATCGGTTTGTGTGTTTGGTTTTATGTCAACACCATACTGTTTTAGTCATTATGACTCTGTTGTGTAAATTGAAACAGATATCATTACTCTTTTTGGTTAAGATTGCTTATTGGGACCCTTCCTTTTCTCTTACAAAATTATGACAGTATTTTTTATTTCTGTGGAGAAGAATGCTGGAATTTTGATGAATATTATATTGAAGCTTAGATGCATTTTGGAAAAATGATCATTTTCCCAATATTAATTCTGTCAGATGAATTTAGAAGGGCAATCCATCTTCTAGTATTCTTGTCATTTTTCACTGTAGAGTTTGTGCATATCCTTAGTTAGGTTTATTTCTCATTATTTTATATGGTTCAAGCCCATTTTAAAGAGGACTGTTTTTCTATTTCTTAGGTGGATCATTATTGATATACAATGAAGGTCCTAAATTTTAAATGTGAATTTTACGTCCTGCTATTGCTTAATTTGTTTATTGGGTCTAACTATTTGATGGTATTGTTTAGGGTCTACTAAACATACAAATCATCTGTAAGAGGGATGATTTGAACGTTTGAAGTCTTCCTTCACTTTTTTAAATTCCTCCTTTTTTTCTGTCTCTATATATGATATAGATGTGGATGAACATATGTGTATGTGGTACATGTACACAGGTCTGCACAAATGAAAGCTGTTCTTTTGGCCTATATTTTTGAAGCATATAAGTTTTTACAAAGTCACACAGGCACCAACCACACTGGTATGCTTCCCGTATAGATAGAATATCCTAGACCTCTTTTTGCTCCTTCTTTTCGAGACTATGCAACACTAGCTTACAACTCCTTGCATACTCAGGCTGGACTAAATTTTGGGCAGCTTATCTGCTGCAGCCTCCCAAATGCTAGAATTGCAAGCCTATAGCTCCACATCCGACAACGAGCCAGAATTCTACTGGAACATGTCAATATTCAGGCTGACTTTTGTTATCATCTCAATTTTAATGCTTTCTTACTTATATTTAATATATATGTGCATATATACATGTGCGATGCCTTCAATTATCTGGGTTCTCTTTTACTTTTTTGTAATGATCACATTGTAATGATCATTGTAATGATCAAGAACTTTTGAACTTTTGGAAAATCACTTTTTCAATATGAGCTGTGATACAATTATAATTCTGATAATCGATAGTTTTGTGTGTTTTGCAATATGATTGCTGGCTGCATAGGTTAAAAACTGAGAACATCAACTGCAGCCCCAAAAATATTTCTAAGTGGGGCTGGAGAGGTGGCTCAGGAGTTAAGCCTCCGCCCTGCAGGCGGAAGGTCCTGAGTTCGGATCCCAGATCCCACGTATAGACGCCAGGCGGAAGCGGAGGAGGCCTGCGCTTCTGGTCCTGGTAGGGCGGAGCCTGTGAATCCCGGGGCAGAAGGAGGTGGAGGCGTCCATGGTGGTTCGCGAATTCGTCCGTGGTTCTACACAGACACACACACACACACACACACACACACACAGACACACACGCACACGCACATACACATGCATATGTACACAGTTAAATAAATAATAATAATAAAAAAATTTAAAAAAATATTTCTAAGTGTCCCCAGAGATGATCCATGCAAGTTGATGAACAGCTTGCTCTTGCTGGTACAACATGGCCTATTATGCTTTTGAAGACCAAGGCTTCTATGGAGGTTTCTAAATTCAGTTGATACTAGCGATGTAATAAGCTCTCCACTGAATCCAACCTGGAAGTAACCTTCCAAACAGGAGGAAAGATTTCAGTCCTTTGGCTCACTCTTGAAAGGGTCACAATATGGTGCAGTTATTTCCGACACAGTTGTTTCATGTCCATTGACTTGAAATGGATTCTAACATTTTTCTGCAGAGCCTTGTGATGCACAACTCTGTGGAGAATTCTCTAAGTGGCTTCTTGCCCTTCATGTGCGATAACACTTCCAGCCCCTGGCATCAATTTTCTAGGCCTCTTAAGATCTGTCTAAATGCCAGCAGAAGAAAGAGCTTCCATGTTATCTCAGGAAGCTCCCTGGTTCACGCTCATGTATTAATCTACCAGCTCCATCTCGCCAGCACCTCAGACCATCAGGACTGTTCAGCGCTGATAAGGTCTAAGTGAGCCTGAAACCTTTTCTCAAATAATAAATACTGAAGCATACAAGGTTGAACATGTAAATTTATGTGCAGAGATTTCTATCAAGACATAGTGTTTTTACCAACTTGTATTTTCATCAAAATTCAGGAGAAAATTACTCTATTCATACACTTCATTAATTTAGTTTCATTCTATTTTGATGACTTCATCAGGACAATGATAAGAATTTATCTATTACATTTTTAAATTTTATTTTTCATTGATATATGAAGACCTAAATAAAAATCGAAATCATAATAAAAATATGTGACTGTACAAGTTATTTTTATTCAACTAGTGCCTATATTTGATAGCTAAATAATACAAATGATGTTATGGCTAATATAAGCTATTTTTTAACCTTATCTACAAAATTCAGGTACCACTCTTCATACAAAGTCTCATTTTAAAATCATTTAAATTTGAATTTAAGACATTTTATATACATATTTCTACCCTAATTGATTGATTTGTCAATTTCAATGATTTCCAGATACATAGAATAATGATTTAGCTCATTTGAACCTATACCAATTCTTTTTCTTTCCTACAATTTGACTTTTATTCTGCTATTACTCTCCTGGAAAATGTTGTAAATGGAAATAATTAGCTCAAATCATTCTTTCTTGTCTAATGATTCATAGACAGTATTTCAGCTATTCTTTGCAGCATAAAAAATTCAAAACATAACAGAATAAGCCAGTTATTTTACTACTCTCCTAGAAACTGCAGTTCTAAATTCTGCCAGGTTTCAGGAGAAACAGTTTCTGCTCCAAGATGTTTGGGAACTCACAGGCTCAGTTGATGATCTCGCCTCTGTAGTCTCTGAGGATTAGAGATGTAAATGGTTGCAGACAGAGTTATCTCCAGGTTTCTTTCCTTACATGGCTAGAGAGGGTTTCACCTACAGTCAGGTACTGTTAGCCAAGGGTGAAAGAAATCCACACAAATGAACAAAATCTGATCCTTGACTTACCTTTTCTATATATGCTCATTTTCTTGATGCAAACTACCCATTATCTTGTTTTTAAATTAATTCTCCTATGTTAAAAATTTGTGAAATTTGTATCTCCAATACTCTATAAGCTTCTATGCATTTATCAGGTTAAAGCATATCAATCGTACACACTAACATGCTTGTTTCCATCCATTGTGGACACAATACATCTACATCTAGACATCTCCATGGCTACCTCTTTGGTAAGTAGCTACTAGCAGCCATCATCTTTGGCCTAAATCACACTGAATCTCTTAAGTAGTTTAAAATTTCCCCAGGCTTCTCTTTAAGATTTTCTCAGTAAGCCAACTTAAGGAATTCTGAAATTTATGTCATGGTACCTTTCATTCCTCTTCATCCTGCTAAGAGTAATATCACTTACAACCTACGTGTTGACATATGTTTTGTATTACAATATGTTTATCCAAATTCCTCCTGTCTCCTCTATTTTCATCTCCTCCATCTATATATCCAGGTCTCATTTTTTGGTGCAACAAAAACCTGGGGTTCTAACGTATTGTATCAATGTCTCCTCTGTTTTCAGCATTGGATCCTCAGATATTACATGAGTAGTCCTGTTACCTGCTGCGCTTTTCTCTAATATCACTTTGGCTGCAGATCAGATATGAAGCCTTCCACTAAGACTCATGGATTAAAGGCTTGGCCAGCATCTGATGGATTTTGGGAAAGTGGCTAGAAACTAAGCGCCAGATCTAATCAATAATTAAGATTATTCTCCTGATGAAGTCCTGATGTTATTGGGAAGTAGAGTCTAGTTGAAGGAATGAAACTGAGGGTGTGCCCTGGACTTTCCTTTGCTCCTTCATCTTCTCTTTTGTCTTTTCTTCCTTTCCTTCCCTCCTTCCTCTTTCCTTCCCTTTTACTCATTCTTCTCTTCTTTCTTTTCTCCTCTTCTTGTTAGTGCTTCTTATCACCTTTCTGCTTGTTCTCCTCTTTCTGCTCCTCCTCCTCTGTTCCTGCTCTTCTTCCTCTTCCCCCATCTCCTTCTTTTCTTTTTTTTAATTTTTTATTATTAATATATTTTTATTATTATTTCAGCTCATACAAACTTAATAGGTAAACCAGTTCCCTCCCTCCTCCTCCCCCCGTATCCCCTGCTCTTCCTCCCCTCCCCCCTCCCCTCCCCCTCCTTCCCCATCCCCCAGTGCCTCCCGCCCCAATTCCCAGAGAGTCCTTTCTTGTGCATGCCTGATTTTCCTCTGGGCCCTCCTCTCCAATGACATACAAGGACCCAGTGGCCTTTCCCTGAATGCTTTCCCGTGTTCCCCTTAAGTATAGGAACACTGCTGTGCCTGCCAAACCCTTGCCTCCAAGGATCTTGGTGCCTTTAGCAGATGCTAAACTTTGTGAGGTCAATAGTGTGTTGGACATTGCGCAGGGCATGTAAAGTCCAATTATGATTGCTTCAGCCCTAACTTGTATGGAGTATCTTGCATATCATTGCTCCTCCCATCCTTTTGCTCTTACACTCCTACTGCCCCCTCTTCTGCAAATTTCCCTGAGCTTCAGGATGGGGAGAGATTAGGCTGGCCTATTTCCAGGTGGTTGATATAGAGTCTCTGAAGTTCTGGATTGTGGTTTGTTGATTTTCTTTTGCAGTTTTGCTGCTCCTGCAATGCCCTTCACTCCATCCTGGTGGACATTGTATGTCACCCCCTGGCCAGAGACAAAAAGCTGTTAAACTAAAGTCTTGTGATAAAAGCACATTCAAAGGTAGATGTAATAAAAGTGGGAAACCACAGTGAGGGAGGGGTCTATCACCCATTTGCAAAATGGTTACTTTTTAACTGCCAGACTATATGCCCTCCTCTTCTGGTGAGATCATATCCCCTCAGTAGTAAATGATCAGGAACGAAAGTCTGTGAACTTAATCAGATGTCTCATTACTTATTTGAGTCCTTGATGGAGGCATATTTTCTCTGCTGTAACATGGTGCCCTCTCTCCTTGTTTCTGGTGTGGCCCTCCTACCCCATCCTTCCTGTTCATAATACTTGCAATTACTGTATTACAGAGATTTTTCTTTGAGTGTCTCTAGGTGGGCTGGGTGGGTTTGGTACTAGGAGCCACCTATCAGGGAGTACATACGGCACTTAATTTTCTGGGTCTGAGATACTTCACCTAATATAATTGTTTCTAATGATATCCATTTCCCGGCAAATTCCAGTCATTCATCATTTTTGATGGCTGAGTAGTACTCCATTGTATAGATGTACCACTGTTTCCTTATCCACTCGTCAACTGTTGGACATTTGGGTTGATTCCATGACTTTGCTATTGTAAACAGTGCTGCTATGAACATGGTCGAGCTTGTGCTATCGAGGTGAACCTCTGCTGTATGAGGGGTTATTCCCAAAAGTGGGATAGCAGGGTCATATGGCATTTCAATCTTTAATTTCTTTAAGAATCTCCAGACGGCTTGCCAGTGTGGCTGTATGAGCCTGCATTCCCACCAACAATGTAGGAGAGTTCCCCTCTCTCCACATCCTCTCCAGCATTTGTTGTTGTTTGTATTGTGGATTTTTGCCATCCTGACAGGGGTGAGATAACATCTCAGGGAAGTTTTGATTTGCATTTCCCTGATGGCTAAGGATGTGGAGCATTTTTAAAGGTATTTGTTAGACATTTTAATTTGGTCCCTGGTAAAATTTAAGTTCCAGGTCCCATTTTTTAATTGGGCCATTGGTTTCCTTGGTGTTTAGTTTTCTAAGTTGTTTGTGCACTCTGAATAATAGAGCTCCATCAAACATGTGGTTAGTGAAGATTTTCTCCCATTCTGTGGGTTGCCTTTGAGCTCATGTTACAATCTCTTTATCTGAACAGAAGCCCTTTAATTTCACAAGATCCCAACTGTTGAGAGTTGGTATCAGTGACTGTGCCATTGGTTGTCTGTTTAGGAAATGTTGGCCTAGCCCAATCAGCTCGAGGGAGTTCTCTATCCTTTCAACTATGGTTTTTATAGTCTCTGGCCTGATATCAAGGTCCTTGATCCACTTGGAATTAAGTCTTGTACATGATGACAAGTACGGGTCCAGTTTTAATCTTCTGCATGTGGAGATCCAGTTTTGCCAGCACCATTTGTTGAAGATGCTGTTCTTTTTCCATTGGATTCTTTGGGCCCCTTTGTCAAAGACCAAATGGCTGTAATTTTGTGGGCTTATATCTGGGTCTTCAATCCTTATCCATTGATCCGTGTGTCTATTTTGGAGCCAGTACCAGGCTGTCTTTACAACTATGGATTTGTAGTATAGACTTAGGTTTGGTATGGTGACACCTCCAGCAGTGTTTTTGTTACTCAGGATTGTCTTTGTTATTCTGGGTCTTTTGTGCCTCCATATGAACTTTGAGATTGTTTGGTCAACTTCTTTGAGGAATTGCTTTGGGATTTTAATTGGTATAGCAATGAATTTGTATATTGCCTTTGGTAGGATGGTCATTTTTACGATGTTGATTCTGCCAATCCAGGAACAAGGGAGGTCTTTCCACCTTCTGATGTCTTCAGCAATTTCTTTCTTTAGTGTTTTAAAGTTTTCATTGTAAAAGTCTTTTACCTCCTTGGTTAGGTTTATACCAAGGTATTTCATTTTTTTAGGGGCTATACTAAATGGGATTGTTTCTCTCAAGGCTTTTTCACTTCTTTCATTCTGGACATATAGGAAGGCCTCTGATTTTTGCACGTTTATTTTGTATCCTGCCACTCTGCTGAACTTCTCAATTAGTTCCAGGAGCTTCCTGGTGGAGTTTTTGGGATCCTTCAGGTATAAGATCATGTCATCTTCAAATAGGGATAGCTGGACTTCTTCCTTGCCGATTTGAATCCCTTTTATGTCCCTTTCTTGTCTTATGGCTTCAGCTAAGACTTCAAGTACAATATTGAATAGAAGTGGTGAGAGTGGACAGCCTCCTCTAGTTCCTGATCGAAGTGGGAATGCTTCCAATTGTTCCCCATTGAGCATAATCCTTGCTGTGGGCTTGTTGTATACAGCTTTTATTACATCGATAAAGGTTCCTTCCATTCCTACTGTCTCTAGCGTTTTGATCATAAAAGGCTGTTGGATCTTGTCAAAAGCTTTTTCTGCATCTATCAAGAGTATCATGTGGTCTTGGACTTTGGACTGGTTTACATGATGAATTACATTTATTGATTTGGGTATATTGAACCAACCTTGTGTGCCAGGGATGAAGCCAACTTGGTCCCCTTGAATAATCTTTTTAATATGTTTTTGAATCCAATTCGCTAAGACTTTGTTGAGAATCTTTGCGTCTGTGTTCATCAGAGAGATCGGCGCCTATAGTTTTCTTTTTTAAGTGAATCTTTATTAGGTTTTGGGATTAAAACAATATTAGCTTCATAGAAGGAATTTGGTAGTGTTCCTTCCTTTGCTATTTGATGGAACAGTTTAAGGAGTATTGGTGTTATTAGCTCCTGAAATGGCTGGTAGAACTCTATGCTGAATCCATCTGGTCCAGGACATTTTTTGGTGGGAAGATTTGAGATTACTTCTTCAATTTCCTTATATGTTATAGGACTATTTAAATAATTCACAACTTCCTGATTCAATTTAGGTAAGTTGTGTTTACTTAGAAATTCATCCATCTCTTTTGTGTTGTCAAATTTCACAGAGTATAATTTTTTGAAATATGTTATAATTCTCTGGATTTCTTGGGTATCAGAAGTGATAACTCCATGTTCATTTCTGATTTTGTTAATTTTGGTTTTCTCTCTCTTGCTTTTGGTTAAATTAGATAGGGGTCTATCACTTTTATTGATTTTGTCAAAGAACCAGCTTTTTGACTGGTTGATTTTTTCTATCGTTTTCTTAATCTTGATTTCAGATATTTCTCCCCTTATTTTGCTAATCTCTCTTCTACTACTTTTGGGATCAGATTGCTCTAGTTTCTCTAAAGCTTTAAGTGGATTGTTAAGTTGTTTATTTCTGATGTTTCCATTTTTTTGATGTAAGCATTAAAAGCTATGAACTTACTTTTTAGAACAGCTTTCATTGTGTCCCAGAGATTTTGGTAAGTTGTATTTTCATTATCATTCACTCAGGAAATCTTGAATTTCCTTTTTAATTTCTTCCTGAATCCAGTTCTCATTCAGCATCATAGTGTTAATTTTCCAGGAGTTAGTGTATTTTCTCTTGTTTGTTGTTTTGTGTATGTCCAGCTTTAGGCCATGGTGGTCTGACGGCACAGATTAGAATTTCAACTTTTTTGTACATGTGTAGATTCGTTTTGTGGCCCAGTATGTGATCTATTTTGGAAAAAGTTCCGTGTGCTGCCGAGAAAAATGTGTATTCCTTGGTGCGTGGGTGAAAAGTTCGATAGAGATCTGTAAGGTCCATTTCTTTAAGGGTTTGATTAAGGTCCAAAGTGTCTCTGTTAAGCTTTTGACCTCTTGATCTATCCCATGTTGAGAGGGCGATGTTGAAGTCCCCAAGAATTATCGTTTGGGGGTTGATTTCTTGCTTTAGACGCTGTAGGGTTTTCTTAATGAATGTGCAGGGGACTGTATTGGGTGCATATATGTTCAGTATTGTAAGTTTTCCTGGTGAATTGTACGTGTGACTAAAATGTAGTACCCATCCGTGTCTCTTATAATTTTCTTTGGTTTGAAGTCCACTTTGTCTGATATCATAATGGCTACCCCTGCCTTTTTTCTGCTTCCATTAGCTTGTAGAATTGTTGACCAGCCTTTCATTTTTAGGGCATGCATATCTTTTGTGGTGAGATGGGTTTCCTGCAGGCAGCAGATTGATGGATTGTGATTTTTAATCCAAATTTTTAATCTGTGTCTCTTGATCAGTGAGTTAATTCCATTAACATTTAGTGTTATAATGGAGAAACTATTTTTAATTCCAGACATTTATTATGTTAAGTAGTTTTTATAAGTATATTGCTTCGCTTTTAATGGTGTTTTACTTGCCTTCTGTTCTCCTGGATATGCCTGTTTTTTTTCTTCAAGCTTGAGTATCATTTCTAGCATTTTTTGAAGGCCTGGTTTGGTGGACATGTATCCCTTGTTGTCTTTTTGCTGGAAGATTTTTCTTTCTCCCTCGATCATGATGGATAGTTTTACAGGGTAAATCAGCCTGGGTTGACATTTTTGCTCATTCAATACTTGAAGTATGTCTCTCCAAGCTCTTCTTGCTTTTACTGTTTCAACTGAGAAGTCATTTGTTACTTTAATAGGTCTACCTTTAAAAGTGACTTGTTTTTTCTCCCTTGAAGCTCTCAGCACCAGTTCTTTATCTTGAATGTGGAGTGTTTTAACTATTATTTGCCGTGGCGAGCTTCTGTTTTGGTCATATCTGTTTGGGATGCGAAATGCCTCTTGTATATGGATGGGCCTCTCTTCTTTTAGATGAGGAAAGTTTTCCTTCATGATTGTTTGAAAAATTTCCTCAGGGGTGGTATTTTGAAATTCTTGCTCTGGTGTTCCATGAATTCTCATGTTAGGCTTCTTCAGGGTTTCCCATATCTCCTGAATATTTCTCTCAAGTATCTTTTTGGCTTTAACAACCTCTTCCATTGAGCTGGTTAATACTCCCACTTTATCTTCAAGATCTGAAATTCTGTTTTCTGCTTCCTTAGTTCTGCTGATAAGACTCTCTCTGTTGAGTTCTGGGTTGAAGATAACTTGTCTTTTAGCTCAGTTTTAAACTCTGCTTGAGTCTGCTTTAACTGCTCTATGCCAGTTTTTGTTTCTTGCACTGTTTTTCTCAACTCCTGCAAGTGTCTGTTGTGTTCCTCTTCAAAGCGATTGATTCGATTATTTAATTCCTTCCGGATTTCCTCTTTCATAGTATTGAACATGGTAATGATCATATTTTGAAGGTCGTTATCCTGGGTCAGGCTTTCTTGGCCATTTTCCGTGGGTTTGTTCTGGTTGGAGTCTTACATTATGGGATTAATTCTTTCAATGGGAGATTTGTTTACTTGAGTGTTTTTTCTCATGGATTTGCACTTTGACTTTGGCATTGTTGTTTTAACTCTTAAGATGTTCTTTTAATTTCTGTGCTTTTTTCACTAAACTGAATTATTTGGCCTGGGGTTTTGGGGGTGGGTGGAGACGTAGCTTACCTATGTCGAGGTGAGTCCAGGCTGCACCCCGTTCGTCCTGGGCAGTGGAGTGGGGGAAGGAAGGATGGGTCGTCGGCGGGGCGCTATTTAACCTGGGAGATCTGGGGGCGGGGCCCGGGCGCAAAGGGGGTGCGCTCTCCTCCCAGGCCCTGCGTGTGGGGCTCCGACTGGATGGTGGGAGGAGCTGGGTCCCTTGGGCGGCCTGGGGTTCTGGGGGTGGGTGGGGACCGAGCTTACCTAGGTTGTGCAGTGCAAGCCTGGCCTGGACCGAGCGCGCGTCCCAGGCGATGGAGTGGAGGGAAGGGAGGCATCTCTTTCTTTTCTACCAGGAGCTAAGTTCACTTTTTCTAGTACGTGTTCCTACAGTATTGACATTGCCTCAACTCAAACTCACAGCAATGGAAGCAGACAGCCAAAAATTGGGACCTCAGAAACTATGGGTCTAAGTCAATGTTTTTGTGTTCATATTGCTTTTGTTAGGTATTCACAGCAGTGCAAAAATTGATTAAGAAATTTACCATACCATCTATAATAATTTTCACATGTATGATTACAAACTTCTTAAACCTCATATTCTTGGGTCTCTTTATGATTTTACAACTTTGTACCCTTAATGCTTATGAATTTTTGTGTTTATAAATAATTGTACCTTGTTGAATGGTACATAATTTACCTGCTCATTGTGTCTCTTTTCTTTTTTTTAATCTGCTGTCTCCTCTCTGTTAGAGTCCACATACCTTGACACCAAGATTTTTTATTTTTGTTCACCATACATTTTATATGGAATGTATTTGATTCAATGATAGTCACAATTGATAAGTAAATGATTAGACTTAGATCCCGACCTCCTAGGTTTGCCCCAACCTGTGTGTCCTTCAACTTCAGAGTTTTTTTCAGCTTTCAAATCATTTCAAAGCAACATCAATGATATAAACTGAGGTTATTAGTGTATCCTTATCCAAAACTTCATTACTACTCATTAATAGGATAAAGTTTACTATTTTCCAGACCCTTTCATTACTAATTTTAAAACTCATGTTCTGTAGTAAGAGAGAAAACAGACTTAAACAAAATTAAAACACATTATCAAATCATATATTGCAAGTAGTGTAGGAATATGGAAATTAGTGGACATTTTCACAATTTTTTGAAATTTATGAAAGTTGGACTAAAGATGTATTTTGAAATTTTTTGGCTTAAAATCTATATTTTGGTGAAATGGATAAAAGTGAATTTTATTATTGTTTGGTTTACATCTGAGGGATGAAATCTGCCCTCTTAATTGTTACAAACTAAACTATGGCTGAAAGTCCTAAACTACTTCACAAACAGTGAAATCTTTGTAGAATGTAACTTATGAAATAATTTAAAATATACTTTTATGTGTTATGAAAAAATTTGCCCAGCAACCTCTATTAGACCTTCAGAAATAAGCAGTAATGAACTGAGATAAATACATCTCATATAAAATTCAGAATTACAATGGTGAACGTTTCCAGAATGCCCAAAGGCAAAGAAAACACTATTTTTCTTGAGATTAGAGGTACTTTGTGAAGTTTACCTGTGTGTATTTCTATATTATCTCCAGAAAAGTTCATCTCATTATAATCTCCATAAAATTATTTTTCTTGTGAATTATTAAGGCTTCAATCCAAAGAACTTGGTAAGGAGAGAGTCATTGTAAATTTCAGGTATGACCTCTTACCACTTTCTAGTATATGCAGGACCATTGCCAATATACACGTCCACACTATGTTGTCCAGTAAAATGAGGAGATGTGTTTTGTGTTCTCTTCCAATTACATATTTGTATTTGAGCTATAAAAAGTCCTTGTCAATCTTCTTCCTACTCACTGGTATTTAGATTACAACGAAGCATTGGTCCTATGTTTGCCATCATGGGGGGAGGTTAATGATTAGCTAATAGCCAGATTATGTTCTGAAGGTTGACCCCACCTACTACTGTGCCCTACTTTTGGATCCTTACTCCCCTTCAAGCCTTCTCTTCTCTGTATTGTTGGATAGGAGAAGATCACAACACTCAGGATGCAGCTTTGTGCAGTGCAAAAATATCAAAGTGGACAACAACAAACAATTTGAATACAGAACACCAGCAACTCCACAATGTTCATCTGGAACCAGGCCAGCCAAGTCTCTCCTCATCTGGCGGCTCAAGGAACTTTGCAGAACAGGAGAGGTAAGACCGTAAGAGCCTAAAGATGGAGAGTTCTGTTGCTGGACATGTCATTCCACTCAAGATAAGGTAGCTACAGCCAAGAGCTCGTGGCAATGTGATTTGATCTCATCAGACCTGCACAGTGATGAACATGTCAGCATTCCCTTATGGAATGGGGTGGATCTCAGGAGGAAGTTTCCGGCAGTAAGTTCTTACGGGCAAGAGGTCAGACAGAGGTAGGGGAGTACCCATATCAATGTGCCACCAAATGAAGGACCATTCTGCCACAAAGGCCTGAATTCCCATGAGAAGAGTTGGTATAGTGGAAGCCCCAGGACCCATAGAACCAAAAGACAAGAGAACAGGAGGCGAGTAGACTGGGCCCACATAGAAATGAGAGGGAGGATGAGATGAGATGAGAGTGGAAGGAAAAGGAGTGAGAGGCAGGGAGGAGGGAATGAGGGAGGCAAGGAGCATGTACATAAAAAGTTAATTTAATGAATTTATTAAAAAATCCTGGTAAAAATTCAGGGAAAATAAATAATACCTTGTACATACTAATATTTCTAACACTTACTTTATGTGTAGCTTAATTATAGTGGTAGGTTAAATATCTTCAAGCTTTTGGATTTACTTAAAACCAGATTGTGGGATGTACTAGTTTAGCTAGATTGAGTCTGTATTAATCAATAACATTGTAGGTAAATAAAATTTCACCACATATGTATCCTAACAATACTCATTCTTTAGTACTGATTTTGGGTTCATTATGACGTCTATGAAGAAGAAAAAAAGGATGCTAATGAATTAGGAGCTGAGTATTTAATAACAATACTTTTCACAATGTGTTCTTGGATTTAGAATAATCTCAGGGGCAAAGAAAAATCGACATTCTGCATTAAGTATCTGAAAAATGGCCATAATAGGTGGAAAAACATTATTATAAAAGAAAGCATTTTTTTAAAAATTGTGAATGCTAATTTAATTAAGTAGGTGAAAAAGACAAGAAAACTGCTAAAATCCATTTTAAACAAGGCTTTGTCAATGTAAAAGTTATTTAGATAAGGCATTGATCAAATTGTTGCTTGGCTTAAAATAAAGCCAATGCAGATGTGTGAAGATGCATTAACTGTTTTGGCTGCCCAGAAACCAGTGGAAATATAATGGGCTCAGTGTACCAACTGCTGTCCTAATGGTCCTACATCAATAATGTACTTTATGGAATCTTACCGGTCACTAGTGAATATCTTATGCCAAGGGAGAACATGACTCCAAGTAGTTTTATGTCTGCTGAGCTTCCCATAAGCATGGATTTCTACACGCATGATATATTTCCTATTTGAATACTCCAGATGGTTATACGATCATACATTTATTGTTCCCTAATGTATCACCTTGCTGTTACTGTAGGATTTATGGATTTTGTAAAATGTGTTGAACACCAGATCTTACTTAAACCAAATATATTGTGCTGGTGTAGTCACAGTAATATCTCTGCATCTCAGCTCTGGGTAGAGTAATGCTAATGGTAAGACACTGTCCTTATCTGGTGCCTAGAGATATTTTACTAACACCTCTCAAAATTCAATAGATTATGTTTCACTGGAAATTAATTAGATTATTTGAAGTGTAAGTCTAAATGGGCTATCTTGATACTCTTGCATCTTACATTAAGACACTTCCATACAAACCTTTTGAGATGTTTATTTAGGATTATATAGTACAGAACAAAAAGAATAATTTATATAGCATGTTTAGCATTGTATTTTGGAAAATATGGCTTATTCTTGCCTATGATATTGCATTCTCTACTTCAGTGTGAGAGTGGATATTTTTAATAATTTCTTTTGAACCCCACCAATGAAAATAATGTGAAGATTCATATTCAAACTGAAGCTTTAAATGGATTCCTAATTTTGACTTTTTTTCTCATATTAGACACATAAGACACTGTAATTTTCTTCCAGAAAAAAATCTTTTTAAAATTTTTTTTATTTATTCAATTGTGTGTGTGTGTGTGTGTGTGTGTGTGTGTGTGTGTGTGTGTAACCACGGGCGAATTCGGGAACCACCATGGACCCCTCCACCTCCTTGTTTACTCTGCCCGGGGAGTCACAGGCTCCACCCTACCAGAACCAGAAATGCAGGCTGCCCTTGCTTCTGCAGGTGTCTATATGTGGGGTCTAGAATCCAAACTCAGGACCTTCCACCTGCAAGGCAGAGGCTTAACCCCTCAGCCACCTCTCCAGCCCCCAAAATAGATTTTTTTTTAAAACGTCCTGACTGGTATACCTTGCACAGGGAAACATAGAGAGAGAAGAAAAGAGAAAAGAGAAACTGCTGTGAGATGCCAGAAACCATGAACAATTAAATAAATTTCCCAGACTCAAGTATGGTCTCTTAATGAGCTGAAGGTCAGAAAATTCTTGATGGCACCCCAAACAATACAACATTTGTCATTGCTGTTTCTTGCCCTCCAGAACCTAATAGGAAGACCCTAGAGCAGAAGATACCATACACAAGGATCCCAGGACATAGAAAGAGGAAGATGGAATGGATATGAAAGCTTTCCCTTTTCTGGATAGCCTTCATAGTCCAAGAAGATATGAAGCAGTTTGCTAAGGGAGATGTGAATGTTTCAAGTTCTAATAGCAACTTCTCTGGCAAGAGTGGCCATTGGTGTAAAAGTGGCATGAAAAGTACAGGACCAACCAACTACATTCTGATTGCATTTAATGTTCACTTTTTGGTAGGACACACATCTGGTACTGTAAATATAACCAAGTACCTGTGGAAGAGACTACCATAGGCTTGAGATGGCAACAAACTGCTTAATGTTAGCTCTAAGTGCTTGATTGTAAACTATCATCTAAACACTTATCGTTACACCCATAGATTAGAGAAGTTAGCAGCATTCAACCAACAAGCATCCTGTTGCAATAAAAGGTGCTTCATGCAGAGAACCAGGGCTGTCCAAATGAAGAGAATAAGTGACTGTGGAGTCCTCAGCTCTAAACAGGACATCAAAATCATCCCCCATCCCAAGACTCAGAGACCTTTGTTGAAGAGGCAACAGCAAGAATATAAGAGCCTGAGAATGGGCATGGGTGCTGTCAGACGTCGCCTCTCTTTGAGACAGACTACCATAGCCAAGAACTCCCTGCAGAAATGTCTATATCTAGACAATTATACAATAGCTGATCTATCAACATTTCACCATTGATGAGAAAATATCTCAAGAAACACTATGATGCCCTGAGACTATTTTAAGTTTCCCACAACACGGGGGGAAAGGAGCTTCTTTATTTATTGGTTTGCCTAGTGATATGTCCATTCATGAAATACTCGGGAGCTTGTGTACAGGCATCCTAGATGCACAACACAGGGGCCACACATGAAAAATGAAACCAAGCAACCAAAAAATGAGAAAGTAAGACATAGACTGGCTGGAAAGAAGAAAGCATTCAAGGAGAAAGGAGGTAGGACAGTAGAAGTGAAAAATGCATAAATTCACTGTATTTACATATGAAAGTGTCAAAGAATGAAAAATAAGAAGAAAAAACATTAGAATATGACATTTATACAGAAAAAGTAAATAAAAAAGTCTGCATTTCCAAACTTGAAAGACATTTTTCATTCTAGTGTGGATTGTTACTCAACTAACACATGTGGGGTCGAGGAAACTTAGCACAAAATTCTGCATCGTTTTCTTCCTAGTTGTTTTCTTAGTAATCACGTTGGCCACCCTTTTTTGTTGAATGACAATCTTCATGTACAAGGATTTTCAAACAACAGTTTCTCAGCTTTAAAACGATGTGAACCAGCAAACGTCAAGTGAACATGGTATTTTAGATGAATTAGGCATTTTTTTCTCTTTCATGCCTATCCCATGCTCCACTAATCATCAAAAATGATGTTTTGTCAAAAACTATAGAAAATTCATTGAATTCTTTATGGTACTCAAAAATAATATTCCCTTTTGTGGAGTTATTCACATTGTTCATTGAGCCTCAAAATTGTTTCTAATCATCTGAAACATGGAAGGTCTAGCTGACTGTAATAATCACATCTTTGCACTTAAACAAGATCCAAAGACTAAGGCTATTGTTACATCCTTTAATCTTGTTTTGTGTAGTTTATTTTAAGAACATGAACTTGAAAAAAAAATGATTGCCAGAGTAGAAGTCAGCACTGTTCTTCAGTACGTGTCAGTTCTAGAGTGCCATGGCACAGCTGGAGGGCTGTAGAGAGTGGCAGGGGTTGTACATTTCAAAGAAAGAAAGAGGATTACAGCGTTTGCACCATACTGTCACTACTGCAGGAAAGAGATGATTTCGACATTAATAGTCAAGTATTGAAACACTGCATATACCCCATCAGTTGTGTAGTTCTAACTCTGGAAGGCAAAGTCTGGGAATGCCCCAAACACACTGGCAAAGCAAGCTGGCTACAGAAACTAGAGATAGTGGAATGCTCTGGATTTCATTCGAGACATAGGTTCACAAAAGTAAGGTGGAAGGAAAAAAAGGTAAGGTGAAAGAGTGATTGAGGATGATTCCTGATCTCACCCTTGTGTCTCCACAGGCACACGCAAGCATATACACTCAATTGCAGGCATGGACACACATCTGTACACACACATATATCCACTCACATTCAAACACACACACACACACACACGAGAGAAAGAAAAAAAAGATGTTCTTTCACTTCGTAAGATTTGTTATTTGATTCTGCTAATTCTCAAAATTCCTCAAGACAAGAGCTTGTTTTCTTTTCCAAATATTGCCCTTATCATCCAAGTCAAGCTGTGCTTACTGGTTGTTAATGAATAATGCATTTCAAATGAACCAAAAAAATCAATAATCAGCATCTTTTCAGTTTCTTATGAGTTCAGGAAACCCAAGATTTATCTAATTTGACCGATCTAGTTATTTGCTAGATCTAGATTTTTCTATAACTCACATGATTTGGTAGCAAAGGGTAAAAAACCAAGTCCTCATAAATGATCCACTTACATATCCTAAGGAAAGTTTCAGAGCCATTGAGTGGATAAGAATCTTTAAAGTAAGCAATTAGGACAGGATTAGAGTCTGGGTTTGTTTTATTTTTGGAAAGAATAGTCAAGAAAGTCCTCTGCCAAGAAACATGTACTTGTTCCCTAAAATAACTTTGTTTCTGGGGAGAAAATGAATAGAAAAATCCATCGTTCAGAGAGTTGGTTAAAAGGTGAAGCCTGGATTATCACCACACTCAGAGAATTCTTTCAGTGCTGCTCTCTGAAGTCAACTAATGGACTGAAAAAAGATTGGAGAAAAGTGGTTACCAGAGCAAACCTGATGATGCGCATGTGCATCTGTGCTTGTACCACACACATTCGGGACGAACAGAGGGACATGGAAACATGTTAGTGAGAAAAACAAGCAAGCATACATGCAGCAGGGTGGAGGAAAGGGTGGGAAGGGAAATACCAAGCACAGGAAGGAGATTGATCAGAAGGGATGACAGGAATGTTATGTATTGTGACAAAGGAAAGCAAAGCCCAAGGGAGGATTAAAAATCATTTGGTGTTAAGACCATGTAGAAATGTCATTTTCACACCACAAAGAGGTGACAAGAATTAAAAGGGACACTAAAAAACAATGACTTCAATACTAGCCATTGATGAATTAATTTTCTGCATGATTAAGAATGTGTAAACATTGGGGCTGATGAGATGGCTCAGGGGATAAGCCTCTGCCTTACAAGCAGAAAGTTCTGAATTTGGATTCCAGATCCCATGTAAAAAGTCCGGGTAGAAATGGTGGCGATCTGCACTTCTGACTTTGGAAGGTGGAGTTTGGGAAATCCCAGAGTAAAGCAAAAAGGAGGTAAAGTAATCCAGAATTATTTCTGAAGTAATCCTTGGACCTCTACAGACACACACAGTGTCCTTTGATACTAGATATCGACACACAGACATAGGCACAAACACACACACACACGCACACACACACACACATACAACACGCACAACACACACACAGAGGAATTGGCAAACCTACAGTCATCACAAATTTGGTTAAATGCAGCATCTCTATGTGGATTTTGAAAATTTTCAGTTTTTAAATAAGAAATCATTTTAATATGATTGAAAATAGAACATGTATTTTCTGTTCCCAGTTGTAAAGATACCTGGCCAGGTGCAACTTGAAATCTTGAAATTATGTCTATTCCAAAAGTGTTCGTAGTTAATACACCATCCTCAAAGAACATGGAATTGGAGTCAGGGTTTGGAGTTCATTGTGTGCTAGCAATATGACTTGGGACAATCTACTTCACTTCCATGGCTTCAGAATGAGGACCCTCAACTCTGCTTAGGAAATCATGAAGATATCATTGGTAAAATATGAAGTATAACAACATATAAAAAGTTCAAAAATGGAGGCTGGGGAGATGGTTCAGGGTTAAAGACTTTCTCTTGCAAGTAAAAGGATCTGAGTTCAGATCCCATATCCTGTGTAAAAATGTCAGGTGAATATTTTACTGGCTTACAATTCCAGCTCTGGAAGGAGGAGCTTGGGAAACTCCAGAACAAAGCAATAAGAAGTAGAGGAACCAAAGATGATTCCCCATGTCACTCTTGCCTGCACACACGTACATACACACATACATACAAAAAGATTAAAAAGGGGGAAGTTTCTATCATTAGTGCAGTTGCTACAGTAATTGAGAGGAGAAGATATGTAATTTTAGGTCCATTTAGTAAAGCTTCAAAAGTAATATTGTGAAATATGGAGTAGCTCTGAAATCATGGTGAGAATGTAGAATTCCAAAGAGAAAACAAAGAATTTAGGCAAAGAAAGAAGCATGCAAAGGAAAAAAAAAAAAAAACCCTAATAGAATGCACATAGGAAATGCCAAGCAGTTTGGTCTTCTTGGGTCATATGAGACATGGTCCTAAGACTGTTTCTGAAATGCATCATGGATACATCATATTCATTGCAGAGCTCCTGATAGGTCTGTGGTCTGCATGTTTTATATTCTTATAGTGATCTTTCATCCTCAAAGCTTGCTGGAAGCTATATGCAAATGTAAGTTCATCTGTGCTGCTAAAGTCTCTCTGTTTCTTACAAGTACAGAGGGACTATCTACATCAAAATATCACTTGACTTTAAATAACAATCATTCCCCACTTGTTTGTACCAAGGGGCAGTGAACATTTGTGAAGGCTTCCGTATTTATTTGCAAAATGCAGCTTATACAAGTAGAAAAAGCTATCCAAATCCTCTGCATATATTTGTTAAGATGCAGATAGGCTGAGAGCCTTCCAAAATGAGGATCTTTAGCTGAGCATGACTTGTGAATATCAGGTGGAACAGATCCCGCGAAAGAGCCCATAGTTTTTTGCTAAGTGGAGCAAATTGGGCAAAAATAAATCTTGGAATTGTGATGGCTTTGTAAATAGGCTGAACTGTAGCAAGGATTTGGAGATTAGATGGATGCCAGCCTTAGCTGGAATAATTTGTGCTCTTGAGTATCTGCAGCTGTGAAATCACAGCAACATGCTGTAGTTGGACGTGATTCTCTTGCTCGGATCCCCAAGTACATCTCTGCTCAAACAGAGATCCACATGTACAAATGGGTCACTCTGGGGAATATGTGCATTTCTGATACACTCAAAGGGCTTTAAGTTTTCACATCAGCAATGACTTGCAATAAGGCTCAGAGAAAATATAATATCCCTATTTGTACTTAAAATTATTGACATTTAAAGGGAAACACATTTCTAGTTTTAGCATCCCTTGAAAATAGAAAAATCGTAAGTGGCATCTCTAGTAAAGGATACTATTTGGTCCATAATTTTTCTTGTCAGCTGTTTGCTAAAAGAGAAATGGATAAAAATATCCAGTCAGGGACATCATTCACTATCTGGAAAAATGTCAAAAGCCTTAGCGTTTATTGAAAAAAATACTCATGTTTCAGGTCAGCCAGGATAGGAGTTACCAATTGAGGAGGGAAGCAAGAAGGGGCATCAATCTTTCTGACTAAAAATAACCCACTGAGTTTATGACAATGAAAGGAATCCTTGTAGAATATCATTTTTCATCGAGGTGAGTTTAAGCCTTAAAAAAATCTAGCATTCTGCACTGTAGCTGCATGCATGGATTAATCTCACAAAGACAATATTGAGAAGTCTGACACAAAGGAATACACAGTGTATGAAAAGTTTAGAAGCAACAAAAACTGACCCATCCTGGAAGTCAAAGAGAAGGATTTCCCTCATGGGAGAGAGAAGACCTTAAGAATCTGTGGGATGCTCCTGGGGTGCAAATGAAATTATTTTTGATTGTGATGCTAGTTACAAAGTAGTTTTCACTTCATGGAAAATTTATCGAACTGTACACCTTTGATGTGTGCAGAGTTCCTTAGTTTGTCATACTCCAATGGAGCAGTTTTTGATAACACTGGTTGTATAAACCTTTCTGGATTAACCACATCAGCATCTTCTTTGATGGTGTGCCCTATGGCTATGAAAATATAACATTGTTTGGTATGGCCTGGTGATTGACATACACTGTAAGCACTTGTTATGCCAAACGTGCATGCATTTGAAAAGCTCAGCATCTCCCATAGCAGGGTGGTAAGGCAAATGTGCATGCTAATAGAGCAACAGAGAAATAGAAAAATTCAAAAATATCTTGGGCCGAATAAAATAACCGGGAGGAAAAGTTTAGGGGGCATTCGGGAAATCTGACAACTTCTTTGAAAGGTAGAATTTTACAATTTTTTTACGAAGATTTTCATTACACAGAAAATATATATCTGTACCAAGGGAAGCATGCAATTATTCCTTAAAACAATGTAATTATACTAAGAACATTATTAGGAGGTAAGTTTTCATTCAATACCATTTTTGTGTCAAAACAAATGAAAATACCTTTTTTAAACAGAGAAGCATTTATTCTGGAAATGGAAGCTTGTCTTTCACATAATTTTATTTGTGTGTCTTCATCACCTAAAGGGACCACTTTCCAGTTGTTGTTATTCATAGAAACCTGTATTCACTGTTTTGTACATGTACTCAGAGAGTCAAAAACCACATACCCATTTTATACTTTGGAAGAGTCAAGTGCTGGTTTGCAATACAGTACTGATGCTTTTCTACACACAAGGGAATTTGTCAGCATGATTAAGAGAAGTCTTTTCCATTAGCAGATTTCAGTCCAGATACAGCTGCTCACTGGTCAAAAAAGGACATGTAGATTTCTTTTTCTATAAAACACGTGTCTCCTGGGACTTTAACTATTGTTTAAATAGAATTGCACCTTGTGAAAAATGCCTTACACACAATAAATAATGGATATATATTTACCTGTTATATTGACAATATTGCCACTACTAACAGCAATGATAAGTATTAATTTATATATTCCAGAATTATACCAGTATTCACTGTAGTAATGGGTGTTGGAGTAATATAAATTGTGAGTTACCATCCAGCTTTACATATGCTGTCACTTAATTTTTCTCATTTTACTCAGTTCTGTGCTTTTAGACAGTCATCTGCATATAAAACAATTAATTCTAACTTTCTAATGCTCAGCTCTCATAATGTATGACCAGACATCTTTTCATCAGTCTTTTTGTTTCATGTGATGTAATAAATGCTAAATGCTGGTAAAATTTTCCTAGATACTTTTTTAGTCGAAGACTCTCTACTTCAAGAAAGGTATGACATGTCTGTCCCCTGCTGGTACAGGATCCAGAAAATAGTGAATAAAATGTGTGGGGGACCTGCTTACTTGAGACTTGTATTCCACTGTGGGAGAATGAAAATAAGTAAGTATAGGAAATACTTACTGATTTTGATTATTTCTGAGAAAGAGGCTCACAGAGTAAGGGATGGGGAGCAGCAGGTGTCCCCTTATGCACTTTGCAGGTGGACAGGCCTCTCTCAGGGCATAGTTTTGGCATTGTAACCTGGAAGGTTTAGCTCAGGAAGGAGGCAAAGAGAGAACAAAGGCCTTTGAGACAGGGACATGCTTTGAACACTCAGAAAAAATCAGGAAGGCCATCACACATGATGCTGTGGAAAAGAGGGGGAATGTTAAAAGGGACAAGGTGAGAAAGAACGCAGAGAATAGGGGCACTAAAAAAGACAGCTTTTAGACCAAGGAAGGTCACTGGAAAGAATGAGCAACTGGGGGTGTGGTGGTGTCCTACTGACTCAGGCGTTGCCTAAGTTCCCTATGGAAAATGTCAGGTACTATTGCAAAATAAGGCAGGAATTGAAATTAGGGATGAAAAGGGCTGGGAAAAAAATCTCAGTTTAAGGGACTATTTTACATTTGGTAAGTAATGTGGACTATTTGCAAAACAGACAAAAGTTATTTACTTTATTCTTCATATGTTAAGATGGTGGGAACATGTCAGTTTCCCCAGTGCTCGCAGTTAGGAACTAACTACACCAAGGTTTTAGTTGTAGTGACCACTGAGAGTGGACAGGTAACTAACTGTCCCACAGGCATTATTCATGAGTTATTCTTCCTTAAACACAAGAGGGTCAAGAGAGATCAGTCCGTGCCCCATCCTGTTGAAGCAAGAATCTCAAACTATGGAATGAATTTCATTAGGAGAAATTAAATGCAAGTTCCAAATAGATTGATAGTGACATATCACCCTTTAGTACTAGGTATATTCTTTAGCGCAGTGTCACACCACCTCACCCATTTGATAGACATAAAACTTCAGGAGATAAATCCCACAATAAGTATTACCCTTTGTCCCACATTCCCCCCCCTCAACACCCTGGAATCTTCACAGATAATGAAAGTGAGTATCTAAAAGGAGAAATCAGTTTGCAAGTGTTTACAGGTAGAAAACATCAGAAGAGGGGCATGAACTATATCCAGAGCTCTGAAAGTGAAATTATTTCCTTTAAGGAGCATATAGACTGGCTTTATAGGAAGTGATTCCAAAGAGACTAGGGAAAGGAAGACCATGCACTGTGTCCAGAACTTAACTGGGCTTGTCCTTCTTTCCCTTTCATTTTGTCTTGTGTTAGTCCCACTCCATGTGGCCAAATCAGTCCCTGTGATTGCATTATCATGCTACCTTCATTAGAGGCAAATTGGGGGGAATATAAATATGCACTCATTATAAAATGAATTCTGATGACCTTTCCTATTTGTTGTGTATGAACTGCAAGCAGCAGTTAAAGATGAAAAGGAACTGGCATTGAGCCCTCTTAATTATTGTTCCTGTTTCAGACCTTTAATATAGCGCTGGCTCTTGCTGACACATCTAAATGAGGTTTACAGAACTCGGAGCTGTGAACGCAGAGCTCATTACCAGAGGACTGACGGCAGTGTGGAGTTTTCCTTTTGCTAGTTAGGAAAAGAAATCCCCATAGATCTCAGATGGTTTAGATATTTTATTTTACATGGGGATCACCTGCTGATTTGGAATTATTGTTAAGTGTATTCTTCTGAAGGAAAGTCTAAAATAAGATCCTGGGAGCATATGAGGAGAAAGGATGGAGGCTGAAAGTGGTTAGGTTCTCTGAACTCCATACAATGTGAGTATGTGATACAATGTGATACATACAATGTGATAGTTCAACTGTGACATGCCAGCGCAAACTGCATTATATAAGGCATGTTAAACACAGGAACTGGTGATCTGGTGAATTCCACCTGGACCAATACTAAGGCCATCCTCTTTCCTTATTGTAAATCTTCAGCTGGTCCTTTGATTTCCAGAATATTCTCATTTGAAACTCATCTATACATCATTGTCAGATCTGATTTCTACATGTGGAAGCTCTGGTTGCATTGTAATTCTCATATTCTTATACTGATAACTTATTATATATGTATGTAATTATATATATATATATATACAATCTTTTGCTGGTTCTTTATTAGTATTAAAGTGACAAGACAAGCAGAAAATTAATATATCTTCAATATATCTGTTAAAAGAAACTGTCATTTGTTGTGTGGATAGAGGGTGTAGTGAAGTATGAAGAAGCATTAGCAAGAACCAAGTAGAGTTCCAGGATAAAACAAACAGAGAAAGTTGTCATTATTGAGCATTATTTGGCAGCAAGTTCCTAGGAAGTAGATCGGCTTTTTTATACCCTCCAAAAAGAAAAAAAATTGACTGAATTAATAAAATTATTGTGGTGACAGGGAGGGTAGAGGTATTCCATAAGGTGTATGACATAAGAAAATAATGTTTGATGGAAGAAGAAAAAAAAGAATAACAAACCATAATTCAGATCATCAGAAACCCTACATTAATCACCAGGAACCAGGCCAGACTAATCTCTCCTCATCCTAAAGCTAAGGGAAATTTGCAGAAGAGGGGGCGGTAAGATTGTAAGAGCCTAAAGATGGGGAGGAGCAACGATATGCAAGATACTCCATATAAGTTAGAGCCGACATAATCATAATAGGACTTTGCATGACCTGCACAATGACCAACATGTCATTGACTCCCCCCAAAGTCTAGCATGTATCAAAGGCTCTTAGATCCTTAGAGACAAAGGATTAATAGCCACAATACTATTCCTATATTAAAAGGAACACAAAAAAACAACTCTAGGCAATGCTACTGAGTCCCTACACTCCGTCAGAGAGGAGGACCCAGAGGGAAGTTTGACATGCACACTAAAGGATGCTCCAGGCATGGGAGGAGGAGGCACTGGAAGAAAGGAAAGGAGAGGGGATAGGAAAGGGGACTAGGAGGGAGGGAGAAAGGGAATACAGGGAACGGTGGAGGGAGGGAGGGGAATGGGGTACCTATCAAATTTGTATAAAATTCTTAAAAAAAAGAAAAAAGAAGAAAATAATGTTTTGATTTAAAAATTATGTGAATAAAAGAAAGTGTATGGACAGCCATACAACAGTTTGGATAATTGCTTGACCATGTCCACTTCCTGTTATTAACTCAGTATTTGGTGGCAAGAATACAGATAGAATCATATCATTGTCATTCTTGTTTGACTAATGTTTATTACATCGGTCTTATTTTATCTGTATCCAAATCATTATTCTCTACTGCATGTGAAATTCTGAATACTAATATGGTCATGAAAAAAAAGCTACCATACTCAAAGAATGTGAATGCAGAGCAGACAAAAAAAGTAAACATATTTAGACCTGTTCACCAGAACCTTCATGTGTGTGACCGAGACATCACCAATGCATTCCTGCCTTAACATTCTGTATAGTTTCATTGCTGCATGGTTATCAAAGGGGATCTCATATCTTACTGTGTTCTAGAATCCTCTCATACAAAGACAATACTCTACCTTCATGCTTATTTATGGCAAGGAGATGAAGATAACTGGATGAAGTGCTTTAGAACAATATTCAGTTGAGGGAAATAGTTGCAAATGTGGAATTACCTAGTCCTGAATTGTGAAAATCTCATAAAGGGTCCAAGTCACTTGCTAATTTGTTCATTAAATAACCACAATTTCCAAAACATTGTTTTTCCAAAATACCCTGACTAATACAATGGTTTAATTTAAGACATTTTGATTTTAAATCTTCATTGTCACATTGGAAGGCTCCAAGGTCTATATTAAAACTGAATACAGTTTAAAGAGATTCCTTATTCAAGTTGATTCCTGTATGGGAATCCTAGAAAGGCATAAGGATTGTCATGCCCCTGTATAAACCTGAAGCTTTGTTCTTTGATATTAGGAGACAATTGTTCATGTTTGAAACCATTTATTTTAAAAATCTGTTGAATGAATTTGTTTAGGTTGTTGATGGGCAGCTGTCATGACAGCAGACAAAGGATGATGCTGTTGTGTGCCATTGGAGCCCTTGTTATGCCTTTAGCGTTCTTCAATGATGCTTGTGGATAACTTTCTTTAAACTATACATAGCACTGTCAGTGTCTCTATTATATAGATGTCAGAGCTGAATGACCACAGGATCACTTTGATATTTTACTCTAGCCTACTGAATGAGAGCAAACTCCAGCTACCAATTCAGGTAGTTGGAACTCCCAAGCCTGAGCTTTGAACTGCAGCACTATTCTGCTTGTTTGGGAGAGATATCCATTCTAGTGGAGAATTTTTCCTATTAAATATTCATTAAATGATAAATTTAGGCATCCTGTTCACTTTCATTTTTCTTACATTGAAGAACAGGAAACAAACATAGAAGTCATTATTTCTTGACTATCTTCGTGTACTATCCAAAGATGGCGTCAAATCTACTTTGCAACCAAGAACACACTCGGGTGAACAAGATACCACCTCCACCTTGCAGCAAGCCTTTGTGAATCTGCAAGAAAAAAATTATTCTCTGAGTGAGTTGGGCAGTAAGACTTTTGGTTCAGGGACTTTTAGCTATGAATAAAATGACAAGACACTGGTCTTTGGATTTATAGTTAGAAGTAAGAAGCACTGGGGCTGGAGAGGTGGCTCGGGGATTAAGCCTCATGCTTTGCAGGCGGAAGGCCCTGAGTTTGGATCCTAGACCCCACATATAGACGTCAGGTGTGAAGCGGGGGCGGCCTGAGTTTCCTGTCCTGGTAGGGCGGAGCCTGTGAATCTCGGGGCAGAGTAAACAAGGAGGAGGTGGAAGCGTCCATGGTGGTTCCCGAATTTGTCCGTGGTTCTACACACACACATCTACATACACAGACATGCACACACACGCATACGTGCACAATTGAATAAATAATAAATCATACATACACACGTACAATTGAATAAATAATAAAAAAGATTTTAAAAAGAAGTAAGAAGCACTATCATCTCTTTTCATACTCTTTTGAAGAGCACAAATATTCTTGCCTCAAGAAAAGCCATGTAGCTTCATGACTCCTCTCCCCAAAAAAGGGAGAGCAAACATATTTGGGTGCTCTGTGAGATGACTATTTTTTTTTGTCTTTGAATGAAGTAGTGTATTTAAGAATATGATGCTTACTAAGGTCATTGCAACTATCTTGCTCTATCCCTTTGACCTTTTTCAGTGTATTAATGTTCTCTTAGACATAATTGATAGTCTAACATCAATTCACATTGTGCATTCTTATTGTTTGGCACATTACCAGACAGTAATAACACATGTCTGCTCAATGCACATTAGCATTATCAGCTCTATTAATTTGGTACAGAAACATGCACACTAATGTATAGCTTTTCCTTTAATTTTCTTTCATGGGTTTTTACTTTGGTTGCAGTAATACTGACTAGAAAGAAAATTATCTCTCACCATTAATCTATTGTATATTTTTATGAAATCAATGCTGTGTTTTTCATAGGTGCTGTGCTTTTTGGTGAGGATTTGTTAACAAAACTGTTCCTTGTGATTTCCTCACATTTGGTTTGTGATGAAATCTGCCTTTAGCCAGAAGACCTTATCAGGCAGTATCTTGTCAACTTGATTGTTCTTTTTCTTTCTTCAGCAACTTGTTCTTCACTTTCACAATACATCCCCCATACCCTCCCTAAATACAACAAATATCATTTACCGGATGACAGGAAAGGCTTAAAATTCTCTTCACAAAAGAAAACATTGCATTAAATCACAATGAGATAAAGTAGACTAACAGCAATAATACAATGATTAGAAGAGTGAATTATATTCTATAAATTAACACATTTTTGGAGTGCCAGAAAGACTGTAGGAAGACCTCAGTTTGGATTACACAACTAAAAGAGATTAAGTCTCTAGACCTATAGAAAGGAGAGGCATATGCATTCAAGAAGAAAAACCAAACATTCACAAGAAGAGCATTTGCTTTCTATGTCTACCTTCTCCCACCATCCATACTATATAGAAGTTTAACTGAGTACTGTGAAGTCAAGATTGGACTCATTCCAGATAACTCCCAGGCATGAGCTATAGTTCCATTTTCAGACTTAGTCCACAGCACCACACCTCACTTCATGTCCATGACATGGAAGCTCTCCTCTCAGTAACCCAGCCAAGAGAACTGGGTACCTACTGCCACGAAGGCTTCATTGCCATCACTGAAGCTTTACCCCAGGTGTGGTAAGCTGAGAGTATTTCACTATGTGTGCCACTTCTTTCAACCTGCTCTAAGATGGAGGATGCATTCTGAGAGAAATAAACCCACCAGATGGTCTGCACCAAGTGTGCCTTCTTGGAGACTTCTTGTAGAAGGGAAGTGTCATTCTGAGAGTTTGCTTTTTGTCCCCAACTCCACCTGCACCACAATAGCACTGCAGTTCTGCCTGAGGAGAAGGGTTGATTCTAATAAATGAGGACCATGCTATTCTTTGGAGGAATGATTCTGCTTGGATGATGGCATTTTTGAAAGCAGCAGAGATGTATTAAACATTAAGAGTGGCTATGATTGCTCTGATTCTAGAAGGAACAATCAATTGAAAGAGCCAGAGAAAGAAGGTTTCATGTGAGCTCAGAAGACCATTCACAGATACCAAACTGCATGCAGTCAGGAACGTCAAAATGTAATATGAGGCAGACTTGAAAGCAAAGTATACAGAGATCCATCTGAAAAGACCTCCATGTCACCATCTCAAAGGACCTAAGGCAACTTATCAGTGAAATATGAGTTACTCTGGTCCAGAGGTGACTTGTAAAATGCCATGCTTCAAAACAAATCATACTTATCCCTGGAGTTGTGAAGATGGTGCACAGGCCAAATTGCTCCCTCATGAGAAGGAACTGGTTAAAATTGTTAGATAAGAAGGTACCTGAACCATGAATGTGTCCAAATTAGATACACATTCAGCTGGTTTGTGAGTAAAGATTAAAAAAAAAAACTTAAGAAAAACCAAGACGATAAACTTTTTTTTAAAACATTTTTATTATTATTTCTGCTCACACAAACTTAGTAGGTACACCGGTTCCCTCCCTCCCTCCCCCCCTGCAATCCCCCTGCTCCCCTCACCCCCCTCTCCATTCCCCAGTGCCTCCCCCCAATCCCCAGAGAATCCTTTAATGTGCATGCCAAATTCTCCTCTGGGCCCTCCTCTCCGATGACGTACAATGACCCAGTGGCATTTCCCTGAATCCTTTCTTGTGTTCCCCTTAAGCGTAGGAACACTACTATGGCTGTCAATCCCTTGCCTCCAAGGATCTTGGTGCCTTTAGCAAATGCTAGACTTCGTGGGGTCAGTAGTGTGTTGGATATTGCACAGGGTATGCAAAGTCCAATTATGATTGCTTTGGCCCTAACTTGTGTGGAGTATCTTGCATATCATTGGTCCTCCCATCCTTGTGCTCTTACAATCTCACCGTCCCCTCTTCTGCAAATTTCCCTGAGGTTCAGGATGGGGAAAGATTAGGCTGACCTAGTTCTAGGTGGTTGATATAGAGTCTCTGAAGTTCTGGATTGTGGTTTGTTGATTTTCTTTTGCAGTTTTGCTGCTCCTGCAATGCCCTTCACTCCATCCTGATGGGCATTATATGTCACCCTCCGGCCAGAGATAAAAAGCTGTTAAACTAGAGTCTTGTTGTAAGAGCCCATTCAAAGGTAGATGTAATAAAAGTAGGAAACCACAGTGAGGGAGAAGTCAATCACCCATTTGCAAAATGGTTACTTTTTTTTTATAACATTTTTATTATTATTTCCGCTCATACAAACTTAATAGGTAGACCAGTTCCCTCCCCCCTCCTCCTCCCCCCGAACCCCCTGCTCCCCCTCCCTCCCTCCCCATTTCTCAATACCCCCCCCAATTCCCAGAGAGTCCTTTATTGTGTATGCCTAACTCTCCTCTTGGTCCTCCTTTCTGATGACGTAAAAGGACCCAGTGGCATTTCCCTGAACCCTTTCTCGTGTTCCCCTTAAGCATAGGAACACTACTGTGGCCATCAATCCCTTGCCTCCAAGGATCTTGGTGCTTTTAGCCGATGTTAGACTTTGTGAGGTCAATAGTGTGACGGACATGGCGCAGGGCATGCAAAGTCCTATTATGATTGCTTCAGCCCTATCTAGTGTGGAGACTCTTCAAATCATTGCTCCCCCCATCCTTTTGCTCTTACAATCTTACCGCCCCCTCTTCCAGCAGATGTCCCTGAGCTTCAGGATGGGGGGAGATTAGGCTGGCTTAGTTCTATGTGGATGATATAGAGTCTCTGAAGTTCTGGATTGTGGTTTGTTGATTTTCTTTTGCAGTTTTGCTGCTCCTGCTATGTCCTTCACTCCATCCTGATGGGCACTGTATGTCACCCCCTGGTCAGAGACAAAAAACTGTTAAACTGGAGTCTTGTTATAATAGCACATTCAAGGATAGATGTAATAAAAGCAGGAAACCTCGGTGAGGGAGGGATCAGTCTCATCCATTTGCAAAATGATCTCTTTTCATCTGCCAGACTATATGCCCTCTCCTTCTGGTGAGATCATACCCCCTCAGTTGTACATGATCAGGAACGAATGTCTGTGAACTTAACCAGGTGTCACATTACTTACTTGCATTCCTTGGAGGTCGATTTTCTCTGCTGTAACATGTTCCCCTCTCTCCTTGTGTCTGGTGTGGCTCTCCAACCCCATCCCTCCTGTTCACAGTCCTTGCAATTACCATATTACATAGATTTACCCTTGAGTGTCTCAATGTGGGCTGGGTGAGTTTGGTACTAGGAGCCACCTATTAGGGAGTACATACGGCGCTTAACTTTCTGGGATTGGGATACTTCACTTAATATAATTGTTTCTAATGACATCCATTTCCCAGCAAACTCCAGTAATTCATCATTTTTGATGGCTGAGTAGTACTCCATTGTATAGATGTACCACAGTTTCCTTATCCACTCGTCAACTGTTGGACATTTAGGTTGATTCTATGACTTTGCTATTGTAAACAGTGCTGCTATGAACATACTCGTGCTGGTGCTATCAAGGCGAACCTCTGCTGCATGGGGGGTTATTCCCAAAAGTAGAATAGTAGGGTCATATGGCATTTCAATCTTTAATTTCTTTAAGAATCTCCAGACAGCTCGCCAGAGTGGCTGTATGACTCTGCATTCCCACCAGCAATGTAGCAGGGTTCCCCTCTCTCCACATCCTCTCCAGCACTTGTTGTTTGTATTGTGGATTTTTGCCATCCTGACCGGGGTGAGATGGTATCTCAGGGAAGTTTTGATTTGCATTTCCCTGATAGCTAAAGAAGTGGAGCATTTTTTAAGATATTTGTTAGACATTTTAATTTCATCTCTGGTAAAATTTCTTTGAAGTTCGAGGGCACATTTTTTAATTGGGCCATTGGTTTCCTTGGTGTTTAGTTTTCTAAGTTCTTTGTGCACTCTGGACAGTAGAGCTCTATCAGATATGTGGTTAGTGAAGATTTTCTCCCATTCTGTGGGTTGCCTTTGAGCTCGTGTGATAATCTCTTTATCTGAACAGAAGCTCTTTAATTTCACAAGATCCCAACTGTTGAGAGTTGGTAGCAGTGACTGTGCCATTGGATGTCTGTTTAGGAAATGTTGGCCTAGCCCAATCAGCTCAAGGAAGTTCCCTATCCGTTCAGTTATGATTTTTATAGTCTCTGACCTGATATCAAGGTCCTTGATCCATTTGGAATTAAGTCTTGTACATGGTGACAAGTACGGGTCCAGCTTTAATCTTCTGCATGTGGAGATCCAGTTTTGCCAGCACCATTTGTTGAAGATGCTGTTCTTTTTCCATTGGATTCTTTGGGCCCCTTTGTCAAAGATCAAATGGCTGTATTTTTGTGGGCTTATATCTGGGTCCTCAACCCTTATCCATTGGTCTGTGTGTCTATTTTGGAGCCAGTACCAGGCTGTTTTTATAACTATGGATTTGTAGTATAGACTAAGGTTCGGTATGGTAATACCTCCAGCAGTGTTTTTGTTACTCAGGATTGTCTTTGCTATTCTGGGTCTTTTGTGCCTCCATATGAATTTTGAGATTAATTGGTCCACTTCTTTAAAGAATTGCTTTGGGATTTTAATTGGTATAGCATTGAATTTGTATATTGCCTTAGGTAGGATGGTCATTTTTACGATGTTGATTCTGCCAATCCAGGAGCATGGGAGGTCTTTCCACCTTCTGATGTCTTCAGCAATTTCTTTCTTTAGGGTTTTAAAGTTTTCATTGTAAAGGTCTTTTACCTCCTTGGTTAGGTTTATACCAAGGTATTTCATTTTTTTAGGGGCTATAGTAAATGGGATTGTTTCTCTCAAGGCTTTTTCACTTCTTTCATTCTGGGCATATAGGAAGGCCTCTGATTTTTGCACATTTATTTTGTATCCTGCCACCCTGCTGAACTTCTCAATTAGTTCCAGGAGCTTCCTGGTGGAGTTTTTGGGATCCTCAGGTATAAGATCATGTCATCTGCAAATAGGGATAGCTTGACTTCTTCCTTGCCGATTTGAATCCCTTTTATGTCCCTTTCTTGTCTTATGGCTTCAGCTAAGACTTCAAGTACAATATTGAATAGAAGTGGTGAGAGTGGACAGCCTTGTCTAGTTCCTGATCGAAGTGGGAATGCTTCCAATTGTTCCCCATTGAGCATAATCCTTGCTGTGGGCTTGTTGTAGACAGCTTTTATTATATTGATAAAGGTTCCTTCCATTCCTACTGTGTCTAGCGTTTTGATCATAAAAGGCTGTTGGATCTTGTCAAAGGCTTTTTCTGCGTCTATCGAGAATATCATGTGGTCTTGGACTATGGACTGGTTTACATGATGAATTACATTTATTGATTTTCATATGTTGAACCAACCTTGCGTGCCGGGGATGAAGCCTACTTGGTCCCTGTGAATGATCTTTTTGATATGTTTTTGAATCCAATTTGCTAAGACTTTGTTGAGAATCTTTGCGTCTGTGTTCATCAGGGAGATCGGCCTATAGTTTTCTTTTTTAAGTGAATCTTTATTAGGTTTTGCGATTAAGACGATATTAGCTTCATAGAAGGAATTTGGTAGTGTTCCTTCCTTTGCTATTTGATGGAACAGTTTAAGGAGTATTGGTGTTATTGACCTTAAATATCTGGTAAAATTCTGTGCTGAATCCATCTGGTCCAGGACATTTTTTGGTGGGAAGATTCGAGATTACTTCTTCAATTTCCTTATATGTTATAGGTCCATTTAAGTAATTCACAACTTCCTGATCCAATTTAGGTAAGTTGTGTTTACTTAGAAATTCATCCATCTCTTCTGTGTTGTCAAACTTCACTGAGTATAAGTTTTTGAAATATGATGTTATAATTCTCTGGATTTCTTGGGTATCAGTAGTGATTACTCCATGTTCATTTCTAATTTTGTTAATATGGGTTTTCTCTCTCTTGCTTTTGGTTAATTTAGCTAGGGGTGAATCTATCTTTTGATTTTTTCAAAGAACCAGCTTTTTGACTGGTTGATTTTTTCTATCGTTTTCTTAGTCTCGATTTCAGATATTTCTCCCCTTATTTTGCTAATCTCCTCTCTTCTACTACTTTTGGGATCAGATTGCTCAAGTTTCTCCAAAGCCTTAAGCTGCATCATTAAGTTATTTATTTCTGATGTTTCCATTTTTTTGATGTAGGCATTAAGAGCTATGAACTTACCTCTTAGGACAGCTTTCATTGTGTCCCAGAGATTTTGGTAAGTTGTATTTTTATTATCGTTCACTTTCAGGAAATCTTGAATTTCCTTTTTAATTTCTTCCTGAATCCAGTTCTCATTCAGCATCATAGTGTTAAGTTTCCAGGAGTTAGTGTATTTTCTCTTGTTTGTTGTGTTGTGGATGTCCAGTTTTAGGCCATGGTGGTCTGATAGGGCACAGGTTAGAATTTCAACTTTTTGTATATGTGTAGATTCGTTTTGTGGCCCAATATGTGATCTATTTTGGAAAAAGTTCTGTGTGCTGCTGAGAAAAATGTGTATTCTTTTGTGCGTGGGTGAAAAGTTCGATAGAGATCTGTAAGGTCCATTTCTTTAAGGGTTTGATTAAGTTCCAAAGTGTCTCTGTTAAGCTTTTGACCTGTTGATCTATCCCATGTTGAGAGGGCGGTGCTGAAGTCCCCAAGAATTATGGTTTGGGGGTTGATATCTTGCTTTAGGCGCTGTAGGGTTTTCTTAATGAATGTGGAGGGGCCCGTATTGGGTGCATAAATGTTCAGGATTGTGAAGTCTTCCTGGTGAATTGTACCTGTGACTAAAATATAGTATCCATCTGTGTCTCTTATGATTTTCTTTGGTTTGAAGTCCACTTTGTCTGAAAGCATAATTGCTACCCCTGCCTGTTTCCTGGTTCCATTAGCTTGTAAGATTTTGGACCAGCCTTTCATTCTTAGGATGTGCCTATCTTTTGTGGTGAGATGAGTTTCCTGAAGGCAGCAGATTGTTGGATTGTGGTTTTTAATCCAAGTTTGTAATCTATGTCTCTTAATCGGTGAATTAATACCATTGACATTTAATGTTATAATGGAGAAATTATTTTTAATTCTGGACATTTTTTATGTTTAGTAGATTTTGTAAGCATGTTGTTTGATATTTATGTTTCGGTGGTATTATACTTCCCTTCTGCCCTCCTGGATACGCTTGTTCTTTTCTTCAAGCTTGAGTATCAGTTCTAGGATTTTTTGAAGGCCTGGTTTGGTAGACATGTATCCCTTCAAGTTGTCTTTGTGTTGGAAAACTTTTCTTTCTCCCTCAATCATGACAGATAGTTTTGCCGGGTATATCAGTCTGGGTTGGCATTTTTGCTCATTTAATACTTGAAGTATGTCTCTCCAAGCTCTTCTTGCTTTTACTGTTTCCATTGAGTAGTCATTTGTTATTCTAATAGGATTACCTTTAAAAGTGAGTTGCTTTTTTTCTCTTGAAGCTCTCAGCACCTTTTCTTTGTCTTGAATGTGGAGTGTTTTGACTATTATTTGCCGTGGCGATTTTCTATTTTGGTCGTATCTGTTTGGAGTGCGAAATGCCTCTTGTATTTGGATAGGCCTCTCATTCTTTAATTGTGGGAAGTTTTCATTTATTATGAATTGAAATATTTCCTCAGGTGTGGTATTTTGGGATTCTTGTTCTGGTATTCCATGAATGCGCATGTTAGGCTTCTTCAGGGTGTCCCATATCTCTTGAATGTTCCTCTCAAGTATCTTTTTGGCTTTAACAATCTCTTCCATTGAGCTGGTTAATTCTCCCACTTTGTCTTCAAGATCTGAAATTCTATTTTCTGCCTCATTTGTTCTGCTGATAAGACTCTCTGTTGAGTTTTGGGTTGAAGATAACTTGTCTTTTAGTTCGATTTTAAACTCTGCCTGAGACTGTTTTAATTGCTCCATACCTATTTTTGTTTCTTGAACTGTTTTTCTCAACTCCTCCAAGGCCTGTTGTGTTCCTGTTCAAAGTGGTTGATTCGGTTGTTTAACTCTTCTCGGATTTCCTCTTTCATAGTATTAATCATGGTAAGGATCATACTCTGAAAGTCCTTATGTTGGGTCTGGCTTTCATGGCGATTTTCTGTGGATTTGTTCTGGACGGAATCCCTCATTATGGGATTGATTCTTTCGGCAGGAGATTGGTCTTCTTGGGTTTTGTTTCTCGTGGATCTGCACTTTGACTTGTACATTGTTTTGTTTTTTAGGACCTTTGAGTTTCTGTTTTTCACTGAATCCACATAGTTAGTATTGTTACGCTTGCCAGTTATTACTAGTGCTTGCCTTGGATTGGGTATGTCTGTGTATTGTTAGTATTATATCCTAGATGAGGCTACTAGGCTGTTAGTACGTCAGTTAAGTCAGGTTACGTTACCAGGGGGTGAGTATTAGTTTGGTAGTGCACTTTTACGATTTAGTTTCTTGGTGAAATGTGGGGGTGAGTGGTGTACTCCCTGGAGTTGTATATTGTGGGGTGGCTGTATGAGAAAGTTGATCTACAGCATTGATACTTTAAAGGATCAGTAAGGTGAAAAGAAAAAGTTTACTTATCTTTGGGCTGGATGAGAAGAAACTCGCCCACGTGATATAATGATTGTAGTGGAGTCCAGATGTATGGCCTGTGCTCCCTTTGTTCCTTAGAATTTTGCTTGAGTTTCCTTTGGGCTCTATTGAATTCTGAGTAGCAGTGTGTCTTCCGTGGACCACGTGCGTAGGTCCCCGGTGGGCCAGAGAGGCAGAGGGTCTAATGTTGATGGCAGAGTTCTTCACCTGCGATCTGGGAAGGTGGGCACGGAGAGGGGCGGGCCCGGGGCAAAGCCGGCTGCGCAGTGCGGTGCTGCTGGCCAGGCGGCTCCCGGGTGGGGGGCGGGGTGGGGCTGGGCTGGGCTCTTTCGCTCCTTGGCTCAATGGCAGAATTCTTCACCTGGGATCCAGGGGGTGGCTAGGCGCACAGGGCAGGAGGGTGCGAGGGGCTTGGGTCCAGGGCGGGGCCCAGGCTAAGCTGCAGTCGGCCTGGGTGCTCGCCGCTGTGACGCGTGGGGCTCCCGGGTGGTTGGGGGCTGGTCTGGTCTCTCTCTCTCTCTCTCTCACTCACCTTGGGCGGGGGCGGGGCAGCACGGCAGAGGGGGCTGGGGTCGTCTGGGCCGGGGGGGTGCAGGCCAAGCCGCAGTCGGCCTGGGTGCTCGCAGCCGGGACGCGTGGGGCTCCCGGGTGGGTGGGGGCTGGGCTGGTCTCTCTCTCTCTCTCTCTCTCTCTCTCTCTCTCTATCTCACTCACCTTGGGCGGGGGCGGGGTGGCGCAGCGGAGGGGGCTGGGGTCTTCCGGGCCGGGGGGCGCAGGCCAAGTCGCAGTCGGCCTCGGTGCTCGCCCGGGATGCGTGGGGCTCCAGGGAAAATGGTTACTTTTTATCTGCCAGACTGTATGCCCTCCCCTTCTGGTGAGATCACACCCCCTCAGTTGTAAATGATCAGGAACGAAAGTCTGTGAACTTAACCAGGTGTCTCATTACTTACTTGCAGTCCTTGATGGAGGCCTATTTTCTCTGCTGTAACATGGTCCCCTCTCTCCTTATTTCTGGTGTGGCCCTCCTACCCCATCCCTCCTGTTCATAATCCTTGCAATTACTGTAAGTATTACAGAGATTTATCTTTGAGTGTCTCTAGGTAGGCTAGGTGGGTTTGGTACTAAGAGCCACCTATTAGGGAGTACATATGGTGCTTAATTTTCTGGGTCTGGGATACTTCACTTAATATAATTGTTTCTGATGACATCCATTTCCCGACAAATTCCAGTAATTCATCATTTTTGATGGCTGAGTAGTACTCCATTGTATAGATGTACCACAGTTTCCTTACCCACTCATCAACTGTTGGACATTTGGGTTGATTCCTTGACTTTGCTATTGTAAACAGTGCTGCTATGAACATGGTTGTGCTTGTGCTATCGAGGTGATTTTTTGCTGTATGTGGGGTTATTCCCAGAAGTGGAATAGCAGGGTTATATGGCATTTCAATCTTTAATTTATTTAGGAATCGTCAGACGGCTCGATAGAGTGGTTGTATGAGCCTGCATTCCCAACAGCAATATAGGAGAGTTCCCCTCTCTCCACATCCTCTCCAGCATTTGGTGTTGTTTGTATTGTGGATTTTTGCCATCCTGACCGGGGTGAGATGATATCTCAGGGAAGTTTTGATTTGCATTTCCCTGATGGCTAAGGAAGTAGAGCATTTTTTAAGATATTTGTTAGACATTTAAATTTCATCCCTGGTAAAGTTTCTTTGAAATTCCAGGGCCCATTTTTTAATTGGGCCATTGGTTTCTTTGGTGTTTAGTTTTCTAAGTTCTTTATGTACTCTGGATAGTAGAGCTCTATCAGATGTGTGGTTAGTGAAGATTTTCTCCCATTCTGTGGGTTGCCTTTGAGCTCGTGTGATAATCTCTTTATCTGAACAGAAGCTCTTTAATTTCACAAGATCCCAACAGTTGAGAGTTGGTAGCAGTGACTGTGTCATTGGATGTCTGTTTAGGAAATGTTGGCCTAGCCCAATCATCTCGAGGAAGTTCCCTATCCTTTCAACTATGGTTTTTATAGTCTCTGGCCTGATATCAAGGTCCTTGATCCATTTGGAATTAAGTCTTGTATATGGTGACAAGTATGGGTCCAGTTTTAATCTTCTGCATGTGGAGATCCAGTTTTGCTAGCACCATTTGTTGAAGATACTGTGCTTTTTCCATTGGATTTTTTGGGCCCTTTGCCAAGATGATAACCTCAACATTGATGCAAAGTCCTACCAAAGGTAAGATGATAAGAAAAAAAGTTACCCAGGGATATTAATTATCCATGTTGCTAAATATATAGCACATTGAACCAATCACCAATAATTACATTAACATGTAAAAAGAGAGTACTCAGATTATAGTACAAAATAGCTAATTTTCACAGAAGTTACTAAACATAAAATACTTAGTATGATCCATGCAGAGGGAAGGAAAACACAGCTAAGGAAGGTAAGAAAGTGACCTGTGAAGGTGCTCTTACCTTGGACTGAACAGACAGAAACCTCAAAGCTTATTTTATAAGTAAGTTCAAAGGACTAAAGAAAACCAGCTTTATAGAATGAAAACAAGTATGGTACAAAAAGGTTCATCAGACAGCAAATATTAATAAAGAGGACATCATAGGAAACAACTGAAAAATTCTAGGCTTGAAAGGCATGCAAGCAAAAATCACAAGTGTACTAAAGAGGCTCAGTTATAGATTTGAGCTGACAGAAAAATGTATCACAACAATTAATAAAAGGAAATCATAGTAATCAGTAAAATGTGAGACTTTATTAAGCCCAGCAATATGCCCATGATCTGAATACCAGAGCCCAGGATGCACACAGTCCACCCAGGACGCATTGCATCCCAGCCAGCTGGAGCAGGAGTTGCTCTAGGCCAACTAATTCAATTCAGTGAAAAACACACAGAAATTGAAAGAAGATCTTAAGAGATAAAACGACAATGCCCAAGTGGAAGTGCAAATCCATGAGAAACAAAACCCAAGAAAACAAATCCACCACTGAAGGAATGAATCCCATAATGATTGGCTCTAGCCAGCACAAATCCATCGAAAATAGCCAAAAAAGCCTGACCCAAGATAACGACTTTCAAAACATGATCATTACCATGGTCAATACTATGAAAGAGGAAATCCGGGAGGAATGAAATAAATGCATCAACCACTTTGAAGAGGAACACAACAGACACTTGAAGGAGTTGAGAAAAACAGTGCAAGAAACAAAAATAGGCATAGAGCAGTTAAAACAGACTGAAGCAGAGTTTAAATTGAACTAAAAGACAAGTTATCTTCAACCCAGAACTCCACAGAGAGTCTTATCAACAGAACTAACGAAGCAGAAAACAGAATTTCAGACCTTGAAGATAAAGTGGGAGTATTAACCAGCTCAATGGAAGAGGTTGTTAAAGCCAAAGAGATACTTGAGAGAAATATTCAGGAGATATGGGACACCCTGAAGAAGCCTAACATGCATATTCATGGAATACCAGAGCAAGAATCTCAAAATACCACCCCTGAGGAAATTTTTCAAATGATCATCGAGGAAAACTTTCCTCATCTGAAAAAAGAGAGGCCCATCCATATACAAGAGACATTCTGCACCCCAAACACATATGACCAAAATAGAAAATCACCATGGCAAATAATAGTCAAAACACTCCACATTCAAGATAAAGAACTGGTGCTGAGAGCTTCAAGGGAGAAAAATCAAGTCACTTTTAAAGGTAAACCTATTAAAATAACAAATGACTTCTCAGTCGAAACAGTAAAAGCAAGAAGAGCTTGGAGAGACATACTTCAAGTATTGAATGAGCAAAAATCCAACCCAGGCTGATTTACCCTGCAAAACTATCAGTCATGATCGAGGGAGAAAGAAAAACTTTGCAGCACAAAGACAACTTGAAAGGATACATGTCCACCAAACCAGGCCTTCAAAAAATGTTAGAAATGATACTAAAAGTTTGAAGAAAAAAACAAGCATATCCAGGAGGACAGAAAGGAAGTATAATACCACCAAAACTTAAAAGCAAAACCATACACTTAAAAAAGCCACTAAGCAAAATAAATGTCTGGAAATAAAAATAATTTCTCCATTATGATATTAAATGTTAATGGAATTAACTCACCGATCAAGAGACACAGATTACAAACTTGGATTAAAAATCACAACCCATCAATCTGCTGCCTGCAGGAAACCCATCTCACCACAAAAGATAGGCACATCCTAAAAATAAAAGGCTGGTCAAAAATTCTGCAAGCTAATGGAACCAGGAAACAGGCAGGGGTAGCGATTATGCTATCAGACAAAGTGGACTTCAAACAAAAAAAATCATAAGAGACACAGATGGATACTACATTTTAGTCACAGGTACAATTCACCAGGAAGACTTCACAACACTGAACATATAGGAACCCAATATAGTTGCCCCCACATTCATTAAGCAAACCCTATAATGTCTAAAACGAGAAATCAATCCCAAATTGATTATCTTTGGGATTTCAACACCGCCCTCTTTTGGAGCTTAATCAAACCCTTACAGAAATGGACCTGACAGATCTCTATCGAACTTTTCATCCACACACCAAAGAATACACATTTTTCTCAGCAGCACACAGAACTTTCTCCAAAACAGATCACATATTAGGCCACAAAATGAATCTCCACATATAGAGGAAAGTTGAAATTCTAGCCTGTACCTTATCAGACCACCACTGCCTAAAGTTTGACATCCACAACACAACAAGCAACAGAATATACACTAACGCCTAGAAACTTAACACTATGATGCTGAAGGAGAATTTTATTCAGGAAGAAATTAAAAAGGAAATTCAAGATTTCCTGAAAGCGAACGATAATGAAAATACAACTTACCAAAATCTCTGGGACACAATGAAAGCTGTCCTCAGAGGTAAGTGCATAGCTCTTAATGCCTACATCAAAAAAAATGGAAACATCAGAAATACATACCTTAACAATGCAGTTTAAACCTTTAGAGACACTAGAGCAATCTGATCCCAAAAGCAGTAGAAGAGAGGAGATTAGTAAAATAAGGGGAGAAATATTTGAAATCGAGATTAGGAAAATGATACAGAAAATCAACCGGTCAAAAAGCTGTTTTTTTTTTTTTTAAATCAATACCCTAGCTAAATTAACCAAAAGCAAGAGAGAGAAAACCCAATTTAACAAAATTAGAAGTGAAAATGGAGTTATTATGACTGATACCCAAAAAATCCAGAGAATTATAACATCATATTTCAAAAACTTATACTCTGTGAAATTTGACAACACAAAAGAAATGGATGAATTCCTAAGTAAACACAACTTACCTAAATTGAATCAGGAAGTTGTGAATTATTAAAATAGTCCTATAACATATGAGGAAATTGATGAAGGAATCTCGAGTCTTCCACCAAAAAATGTCCTGGACCAGAAGGATTCAGCACCGAGTTCTACCAGACATTTAAGGAGCTAATAACATCAATACTCCTTAAACTGTTCCATCAAATAGCAAAGGAAGAAACACCACCAAAGTCCTTCTATGAAGCTAATATCATCTTAATCCCAAAAACCTAATAAAGATATACTTAAAAAAGAAAACTATAGGCCGATCTCTCTGATGAACATGGACGCAAAGATTTCCAACAAAGTCTTAGCAAATCGGACTCAAAAACATATCAAAAAGATCATTCACGGGGATCAAATAGGCTTTATCCCCAGCACACAAGTTTGGTTCACCATACGCAAATCAATAAATGTAATTCACCATATAAACCAGTCCAAGACCACACAATGCTCCCAATAGATGCAGAAAAAGCTTTTGACAAGATCCAACAGACCTTTATGATCAAAACCCTAGAGACAGTTGGAAAGGAAGGAACCTTTATCAATATAATAAAGCAGTATACGACAAGCCAAAAGTAAGGATTATACTCAATGGGGAAAAACTTGAAGCATTCCTGCTTCGAACAGGAACTAGACACAGCTGTCCACTCTCACCACTTCTATTCAATTTTGTACTTGAAGTCTTAGCTGAAGCCATAAGACAAGAAAGGGCCATAAAAGGGATTCAAATCGGCAAGGAGGTCAAGTTATCTCTGTTTGCAGATGACGTGATCTTATACTTGAGTGATTCCAAGGAAGCTCCTGGAACTAATTGAGAAGTTCAGCAGGGTAGCAGGATACAAAATAAATGTGCAAAAATCAGTGGCCTTTCTATATGCCTAGAATGAAAAAAGTGAAAAAGCCATGAGAGAAACAATCCCATTTACTATAGCCCTTAAAAAAATGAAATAACTTGGTATAAACCTAACCAAGGAGGGAAGAGACCTTTATAATGAAAACTTTAAAACCCAAAAGAAAGAAATTGCAGAAGACACCCGATGGTGGAAAGACCTCCCAGGTTCCTGGATTGGCAGAATCAACATCAAAAAAGTGAGCATCCTACCAAATGTAATATACAGATTCAATGCTATACCAATCAAAATCCCAAAACAATTCTTTAAAGAAATTGACCAACCTCAAAATTCATATGGAGGCACAGAAGATGCAGGACAGCAAAAACAATCCTGAGTAACAAAAACACGGCTGGAGGTATCACCATACCAAACCTTAGTCTATAGTACAAATCCATAGTTGCAAAAAAAGCCTGGTATTGACTCCAAAATAGACACACAGATCATTGAATAAGCGTTGAAGTCCCAGATATAAGCCCACATAACTACAGCCATTTGATCTTTGACAAAGGGGCCCAAAAAATTCAATGGAAAAAGAACAGCATCTTCAAAAAATGGTGCTGGCAAAACTGGATCTCCACAAGCAGAAGATTAAAGCTGGACCCGTACTTGTCACCATGTACAAGAATTAATTCTAAATGGATCAATAACCTCAATAAGGCCAGAGACTATAAAAACCATAGTTGAAAGTGTAGGGAGCTCCCTCGAGTTCATTGGGCTAGGCCAACAGTTCCTAAACAGACATCCAATAGCACAGTTATTACAACCAACACTCACCAGATGGGATCTTGTGAAATTAAAGAGCTTCTGTTCAGATAAAGAAATTGTAACTCAAGCACAAAGGCAACCCACAGAATGGGAGAAAATCTTCACTAACCACATGTTTGATAGAGCTCTATTATCCAGAGTGCACAAAGAACTTAGAAAACTAAACACCAAAGAAAAAAATGGGCCAATTAAAAAATGGGCCTTGGAACTTCAAAGAAACTTTACCAGGGATGAAATTAAAATGTCTATCAAATATCTTAAAGAATGCTCCACATCCTTAGCCATCAGGGAAATGCAAATCAAAACTTCCCTGAGATATCATCTCACCCCTGTCAGGATGGCAAAAATCCACAGTACAAACAACACCAAGTGCTGGAGAGGATGTGGAGAGAGGGGAACTCTGCTACATTGCTGGTGGGAATGCAGGCTCATACAGCCACTCTGGCGAGCCGTCTGACAATTCTTAAAGAAATTAAAGATTGAAATACCATATGACCCTGCTATTCCACTTTTGGGAATATCCCCCCATACAGTAAAAATTCACCTCGATAGCACAAGCACGACCATGTTCATAGCAGCACTATTTACAATAACAAAGTCATGGAATTAACCCAAATGTCAAACAGTTGAGTGGGTAAGGAAATTGTGGTACATTTATACAATGGAATACCACTCAGCCATCAAAAATGACAAATTAATGAAATTTGCCAGGAAATGGATAGAATTAGAAACAATTATATTGAGTGAAGTATTCCAGACACAGAAAATTAAGCGCTGTATGTACTCCCTAATAGGTGGATCCTAGTACCAAACCCACTTAGAAACACACAAAGATAAATCTCTGCAATACCTATAGTAATTGCAAAGATTACAAACAGGAGGGATGGGGAAGGAAGGCCCCACCAGAAACAAGGAGAGAGGGACCATGTTACAGCAGAGAAAATAGGCCACCATCAAGGACTGCACGTAAGGAGACATCTGGTTAAGTTCACAGACTTTCCTTCCTGATCATTTACAGCTAATGGGGTATGATCTCACCAGAAGAGGAGGGCATATAATCTGGCAGATAGAAAGTAACCATTTTGCAAAAGGTGATTGATCCCTCTCTCACCACGGTTTCCTACTTTTATTCCATCTACCTTTGAATATACTCTTATAACAAGACTCTTATTTAACAGGTTTTTATCTCTGGCCATGGGGTGACATCCAATGCCCATCAGGATGAAGTGAAGGGCATTGCAGGAGCAGCACAACTGAAAAAAGAAATCAACAAACCATAATCCAGAACATCAGAGACTCTATATCAACCACCTGGAACTAGGCCAGCCTAATCTCTCCCCATCCTGAAGCTCAGGGAAGTTTTCGGAAAAGGGGTCGCTAAGATTGTAAGAGCACAAGGATGGGAGGAGTAATGATATGAAAGATACTCCACACAAGTTAGGGCCAAAGCAATCATTATAGGACTTTGCATGACCTGCACAATGTCCTTTGAGGGGTCAAAGGAGGGGGGAGACGAGGGGGAAGCAGTGGGGTCCGGGGGGGGGATGGAGGAGGGAGGGGACTGATGTACCTGTTAAGTTTGTATGAGCAGAAAAAAAAGACACCTTCAAAAAAATACAGAGAAGTTCCTCAAAACATGACTGAAAACTGTCTGAAATGGATATAAAAGCATTAACACAGTATACAAGAGGTTGAACTTACTCAAACATATTTAGCAGTAGGAACGCAAGTGAGCAGAGTCAGAATGACGATATCGGAGCAAGGAAATGCCACCAGGGGTAAATTGAGCAATGAAGAACATGAAAAGGGCAAAAATGTCATATAAGGAACTCAATCTATACATATTTGTATACTCCTCGTCATAGCTCTGCAAAAGTCATTAGATTAGGAAAGTGGTTTGAAGAAGTGGAAGCAGGACAGGGTTATTAAAATTCTAGGTCTTAACCATGTGACTGGCATGCCTTACTCCAGCAAAGCTCCACCTCCTGAAGGTGCTATGACCTTCCCAAACATTAAGAATAACTAAGGATTCAAATGAATAAACCCGTAGTGGATAACTCATATTCAAACCATGTCAAGGGACAACTGTGAGTCTGGGGCACTGTGTTTGCAGTGCATAGACATGATGCATCTTCAAAGCATCCAGAGAAAAAGTTTCAAGGCCTTTCTAGGAACTTTAAAGAATGAGCACAGAAGCTTGCACAAATATAGAAGGGAACGGAACAATTCCTAATTCAGCCTGTAAGCCTAATGTAATTTTGATATCAAAACCAAACAGAGGAAATTCTGTAAGTATTCCTCATGGATATCGACATAAAAACACTCAGAAATGATCCAAATCTGAATCTGACAGCATAAAATGTATTAAAACCATGACCTAGAGAGGCTTTTATTTGCAAATAACGTAGTTTGCATAATATCCGAAGAAATGATGTGATGTGCATTCTTAACTATTTATCCCTTATTATGTGCTTGGTTTGAGTGGATCTGTTCCATGATTCATCTTTCTGTCCTGTGGATTTTTCTGTATGGGAGGTTCTTTTTTTTTTAGCTTGATGTAGTCATGTAGTTTCTTTATTTTTGCTTTTTTCTCCATGCTATTGATCATATGAGGAATTAGATTGCCCACTGTCAAGAAGCTTTTCTCTCATTTTCTTCTAAGAGTTTTATGGGTGTAGATCATACAGGTGAGATCTTAATCTGAGTATGTTTTGTAAACGTAGAAGTAAGAGTCCAGTGCCATTTTTCTGTACATTCATAGGCAGTTTTCAAGACACACATTGTAATAGTGGTCAAACAATCTATTGCAATTCTTCTGCATGGTTGTTGAAAAATGACCAGTAGATGGCTTAAGGGAACAAGGTGTTTATTTTCTTACTGACAGTCCAGTTACAGTCTGTAGTCCAGCTTGATGGGAGAGCATACACCAAAACCAGGGCCGAAGGAACTGGCCAGACCATCTCTACATAATGACTGAGAGAGGAACGATCCTTACTTGCCAGACCAGCATGTCTAGCCAAGTATACTCAAGGATGCCAACTTCAACTGGCTTTCAGTATTTTATTCATCTGTTCAGGGCCTAGTCCCACCCACTATCGGCTGGGCCTTACCCATCAACTAGACAATCTGTAGGTTTGCTCTGGGCTTTACCCAACCACTAATTCTCCACGAATGTGCCCAGAGCTCAGACCCTCAACTATCAAGTTGACACCTATGCCTAATTATGGCACAAGCTCAGTAGACAGTTTAAAGAGGGCATGCTAATGGCTAACAGATTTATGAGAAAGAGTTCAATGTTGCTAATGATCAGGGATTGAATATCAGAAACCCAGTGAAATATCCCCTCTCAGCTCAAAGTATATTATCAAGGTGAGCTATGCCGGTGGATCACACTTAACACTTCAGTTCAATCTGAATTCAATCTTTAGTATCAAGCAACAAAAAAAAGAATGTCTATGATGGAAACATAAAAGATGAAATTTTGATGAAAATGAAGAGTAATGATATCATTTGTTCACTGTTGATGAAAAGGAAAAAATTGTAAGCATTACGGAAAAATATATATATTATATATATATAAAATCAAATTTCTAAGGAACTCAAAGTGCACATATATGTGTATATTGTACATTTAATATTTAGCTCTGAAAAAGGAGATCCTATCTGCCAAGTGAAGTAAACTAAACTCAGCAAAGCAAATCCTGCATCATTTTGTGTGTTTACATGTGTTTGTGTGTGCGTGTGTGTGTGTGTGTGTGTGTGTGTGCAAGAAGGCATAGTACATGTCTGTAAAGGTCCAAGAATGACTTTGGGATACATCTGGGATCACTCTACCTCCTTATTGCTTTGCTCTGGGGTTTCCCAGCCTTTTTCCTTCCAGGGCCAGAATTACAGGCTATCATCTCCACCTGGCCTTTTTACATGGGATCTGGGGATCTAAATTCAAGTCCCCTTGCTTGTGAAACCAAAGTTCAACTCCTGAGCCATCTGTCCAGCTCATGATATCATTTTCAAAGGATGTGAATTATTTCACATTCACAGTTAGTAATGATGTCAGACTGTTGGTCTCTCAGCAATCAGGAATGTGAGCTACTACGAATAGGTGAAAGTAGATGAAAAGTATTCAGAACCCCTCTGTATTCTGTAAATAGTTGGTTATGACTCACATAAGTTTTCTTCAGTGACACTCTTCCCCAAAATTTCCATATTCATATCATGAAAGTTTCAGTGCAGAGATTAAGTCATGTGGAATTTGGCCACATTATGATTCATAATATTGGCATGTCATTGATGGAAACATTCAACACAAAAGATGCTTTTCATTAGGAAAGCCCAGGGAATGACATCCTCAGCTAATGTCCTTAAATTTGATGCACATTTCTGATTGTAGAGTAGTCATATGTTTTCTGCTGTTCAATTTATTTGGCTTTATTTTTAACTGGAAGCTTCTTTTTTCCTTCTTTTTATGGTATGTTTATGAGAAGTATCACCTTCAGCCATTTTTATTTTAATTTTTACTTTTTTTGCTCTTAAATTTTTTAATTGATTTTTCTCCCACATTTTATTTTTTTCCTAGTCATATAAGCTCAATAGGTATCCCTACTTTCTCCCTCCCCCCTGAAATGAAAGCACAGGGGAACAGGTATGTGCACAAAGTATTCTGCCATGTACTTTTCAGTGGTGTTTCTAAGCAATAACCCCATTCTACCATCAGGATATAATTTCTAACCTTCATTCTTCCAGTTTATCTACTCTGGAGGTGAACAAATGCCTCATAAAACAGCCCAATGGTGCAATTATCGCTTTAGTATTAGAAGGACCCCAGAACGTGCTAAAACCGTACATTAGATACAACATTTTATCGTTCACTATAAACTCACACTGGCCTTTAGGTATCCGTTTCAATGTTAGTAATGATTCATAGTAGGTCTCTGACAAAAAAGGAAGGATGCCTTATACTCACATTTGATAAGCCAATATCAGGAGATGAGCTCGGGGTAAATTGTGCAAAAGATAATGGTACATCAAACATCCAGTGCCACACTTCAATAAAGTGCTGACAATTTAACATGTTCCATGGCAAAATATGATGTTCCAAGTTAAACATTACTATCTGTGATTTTTCAAAGTATGCAGCGATGCCACGGGCAGTCTTAACAGGTGAGAATATGCAGCAGACACTCTTCTCATTTTTATGTTTTTCAAAGAGCCAGAAGCATAATTCTAGCTTATCAGGTTGAACTGAGTCTCAAGCTACAGCCCTCATGTCTATCCTATCCTTTGCTTCTCTAAATTATGAAATTCATATTTTAAGCCAACTTCAACTTGTTCTTGAATTTACTCCCACACATATTTTTCTTTACTTTTGACAATTCAAAAAACAACTATGAAAGAACATTTTCCTATGTTTAAAAATTAACAGGATATTACTTCCATTGCCTTTGTCAAATGAACTAGTAGGGTAGACTGTCCTGCACATTTTTTTCTGGATATTTCAAAAATGTCAGCATCATTATAAATCTATAGAACAGCACATACTCTTTTCACTTAGCATTTCATGATTAATTTTCCCTCTTCAGAATCATTATAGATACACAACATTACATTACCTGAGTTACTATGGCAGAATTGATTAGTGTGTAGTAGAACACCTGGGTCTCTTTCAACTTCTCTTAATTGTACACAACACAGCAGATGGCATTTGATGAAACTGTCTTTTTTATAATGACTTTTTTTTCAAGCATGTGTGAATGGGGTCCATGTGTGTGTATGTAACTGAGTATGTGTGCCTGTGGAGGCCCAATGGTGACTTTGGGAATTGGATTGCTCTACTTCCTTATTGCTTTGCTCTGGGATTTCCCAGGCTCTGCTTTCCAGGACTGGAAATGCAGACCCGGATTGATTTTACTGGAATCTGAACTCAGATTCTTCTGCTCTTGAGGCAAAGACTTTAACCCCTGAGCCATAATCCCAGCCCATAATGACTTTCTTAACACACACTTCCCAAAGTGAGTGTTGCCTGAGGTAGCAACTGTACTCCATGTCTTGAGATTTATGACTTTATTGTTTCTATTGTGCTTCATCTTATTACACTGCTCACAGGCACAGACAAGGGAGACATGTACATCTTAGCCGATTTCATGCTACTGTAGTCCTCAAAATACTGTTCAAGTAAGGAAGCTGGAAACATTTTCTCTTACTTCATTTTTCTATAGAAAACAGTATCCTTTATTGTATTTTTCTTTGGAAGATAGAATATATCCATATAGGTATGAGTAATCTTGTTTTTTCTTTTCTAAATTTCACAGACTCTACCCTAACCAGATAATATATATGACATCAGTATCTCATAGTAATTTTTCTACTTGACTTCATATTTGGTTGACACAATCTGTCTCTGTTTTGCAGATGAACTAACTCCAATGTTTGTAATAACCTAAAATATGTTAATTTGTGGCTTTTCTTTTATTTAAAAAGTGACATCTAAAACACTTTTCTGCCAGTGTGAATTTTATTTGTCTATGCAATGCTTCACGGTAATGCCATGAACAACAATAAACACCATCATATAATTAACTGTAAGGAATAATTTCAATTAAAGGAGATTATAATTATAAAATAACGAAGACTTCTCTTCTTAATCTCATGACCCAATTAGAGACAGTATGAGTGCTGAGTTAGTCTGATCCTTGAAATTATAATGACTAGATTTGCTTCTATTATTATTAGATAATGACACATTAATACTGATTAATGAGCTGTGAGCAGTGCAATGCGTTTGGGAAATGACAATATCAGATAAACAAAAGAATCTTTTTAGCTGGAAAAGTACAATCATTCATGTACTCTCACCACACATGTGATTTCTTTCAGTTGGTTTCCTTTTACCTCAATGTTCTTATATTAATTGAGTTGATTTCATTCACTGAGAAAATAATAGGTGGAGAAGAAGGTGGATTTGTGTTCCCATTCTGTTGTGTCAAGCTGTGGATTCTGTAGACATTACCAAACATCTCTGTGGGTGTGCACTTTCCAATTTTAAATTATGTGATCATGAAGAGGAAAAAGTGTTAGTATTAAAACCTCTAAGCTATTGAAAAAATTTAGAGGTAAATGAAGGGGCTCCCCATTTTCTTAAGACAGACAGACAGACAGATAGACAGACAGACAGACAGACACACACACACACACACACACACACACACACACACACACACATACACACACACAGTAGTACAGCCTGTGAAGATCTGTCCCCTAGCAATTTCCCAGAGGATTCCTATTATTCTCTGAGATTTCTTAGGACGACTAACCGACTAACTGCTTTTATCATGCCAAGTTTCCAATGAAAATAATATTGTATCCTCATGTGCTTTTTTTCTTTGATTTTGGAATACTGAGGACTTCTGAGTGCAGAAGGGACAATCAGATTTTTCCCGGTGAAGTCAAACACTTTAACTTCAGATAAAGAGGAGCTGAAATGAATCCACTGGAACTGAAAGTTCTTTATAGAAAGTGTCTGTATAACAGAACACGGATGCTTTGTAAACTATCTTAGTATACTATCTGCACACTGTCCATAGTGGAAATGGTTGACAGCCACTCTTGCTGTATGTGATCATCAGGTTTTGTTATTAAATTGGAAAGAAAAGTGAAATGACACCAGAAAAAGTGAAACATGGGTAAATTTGTCTCTGACGTTCTCTGCTCAGAGGAGTCCTTTTGATTTTATCTATCAACTCCTAATCTAAACTTGAGAAAACTAAGTTTGGATTTAGAACCTTGTAAATCTCTCCCCCTCTCTTTCTTTCTTTCTCTCTCTCTGTCTCCATGTGCACATACTTGTGAATACATATATGTAAGACTGCACATAGTTTTGATAATTTCATTATTTATTTTGTATACACGATGACTTTCTGGATATCTTGAGCACACAATGAAAAGACAAGGTGTCTGTCTTTGAGAATCTGTGGTATTAAAGATAGAGCTACAAAACACATCTTTACTTCATCATGTAATTAAGCCAATGATAAAACAGCATTATGCTTATTTTTTATGAAGTACTTGTGTGTCATAATGATGTTCTTTGCTGAAACTGTCATCGATTCATGGCCTATTGTAGCTGCTTGCAGTCAGTGGTTAAGCGCAGCAAGCATGCTAAGGCAAGTCTGAATTAGCAAAGTATAGCACTTCTACCACCACAAGTGACATAAGGTGAAAGACTTCAAATGGGATTGAGTCAACCTTATTTGGAACAGTGGAGCAATTTCCCCCATGGTCATCTACCTTTTCTCTTTATAGGTGCTAGATCTGATGTTCTATCTGAGGTTTCTCTCAACTTTCTCCTATACTTCTCCTTCATACTTCAAAAGTTGCCAATTTCATCTCAGTGTCTGTATCCTTGAACTAAACCACTGTATACACATCTTGTGTACCAAAGGAGCTAAGCATATTCTCTTTCTTCAAAGTTATCTTGTATAATTATTTACTTTAATCCCACTTTACAGGATGCAGAAATGAATATTTTAGCAGGATCAGTAACTAATCAACATCACACGGCTAGTTAGACACAAAAATGGGACTTGAATCCCTCAATTTGTGCCAACTGCCCACTTGTCATGTTGTTCAACTATACAGAAATTTTCACTGACAAAAAGTGTTCTGACATTTGAAAGAAGATCTTACATGAAATCTGTTTTTTGGGCATACTCAGAGGGGAGGAGTTTTCTAGGTAGTAAAGAAAAAGGGATTTGACAAGTACTGTGGAATGAACAATGAAATGATGAATGTCCTAATTATAATAATAGACAAAGGATCTGAATAAACATTTCTCCATTGTGTACATGTACACAAATGGCTAAGAAGCATAGAAAAAGATGTCCAATCATTACAGCAACTCAAAATCTCAATGAGATTTTGCTTTTGACCCATGGGAATGGGTAGATAATTAGAGAAATGAGGATGTACCAATAGTAGAAATGCAACCCAGTGAACCCACTTTTGAACAAAATTTAGAAGGTCCTCAGAAGATCATATCTACTCCCCATTGTTCAATAAGAATATTAAGCATATGTGTCCACACAAAAATGTTGAATATGAGGGCTCACTGAAATGTTATTTGCAAATACCCAAGTTCCATTAATGGATAAGTATGCTAGAAAATGTGGTGTATCCATGTAATGTAATGTTGTTCAGTCGCTAACAGGATGAAGTACTCATGCATGTTAGAACCTGGGTGAACCTTGAAATGACATTTATTTAAGTCCTAGAAGGGAGAAATCCAGAGACAGAAATTTCCAGGAACTGGGGAGGGAGAATTGGTAGAAATTACTAACAAATAGTTTTCTTTCTGGAGCAAATGATCTTAATAGTCTGGAATTGAATTATAGTAGTGATTGCATTTTTTTAATTTCAAAGCATTCCATTTTGATTAAAAACTTACTGGCAGGCTATAATTTCTTTATTATTATTTTACCAGAGGATTAGTGGTAGGTATGAGGCCTGTTTAAGTTTTATGATTAAGACTTAGTAGAGTTCAGGCTTTTTCATAGAACTTAAACATACCCTTGCATATGTCTATTAACTTTCATCGAAATCTGGCTTAGTCACTATGATTTGCTATCTGAACTTTCTTCTGTGTTTTTTTTTTTTTTCACTTTTACCATCTGGTTCTGAGCATATGGCTTCTCAAGAACATCTGGATTTAGTTTTTCTGATTTCATTTTGTTTCTTATTGCCATCACTGGAATATCCACTTGAACCATTTTGAGATATCTGGCATATCTTGGAATCTTGGCTAGAGTTAAGATGTTTTCTGATGATACCCCACATTCCTGTGGTCCAGAGTCTTACGTACTGTTCTGTGGTTGCTCTGAAGTGGTTTCAGAATGTGATCCATTAGTGACCTAGTGACACCTAAAGGTGATACTTCAACCTTGACATTCTCCAGGCCTGGGATGGATGACAACTTTTCATCTAAAACATTGAGAGTTGTTTCAATTTGTTGGATATGAAGAGAAAAGTCTGCAATTTCTCCTCACAAAATTGTAGAAAGCCAGTTGAAGATCTGTACAGTGTACACCACAAAACAGTTAAGAAATGCCATAGTTCTTTTCTGTTGAATGGCTAGCACCATGGTCAAGTCTATGCCTGACCCCATAAGAGGAAGCTCATCCTCATCCATCTCCGTAGCAGGTGGGGACCACCATAGTTGCATATTTTTTGGCTATGTTACAAATTGAGAAAAGGTGAATTTTACCAATATGTGAATAATGCCTTATTAAGGAAGCCCAACCAATTAGGGTAAAACTTAAAGACAGTTCAAAATTTTATCTTTCTTCTTTTTATTCATAAAGATGACACACTCAAATAACTGTAGAACATGGATGGAGATTAGTTTTGGAATCTCCATGAACATGAAAGTCAGCAAACACCCAACAATATCAATAAAAATGTGGTAAATCATATAATTGGATTGAAGGGTATAAGGTAAAATAGAAGCACATTATGAAAGCCAATATCCAAAGAAACTGATTTCTTTGTGCAGTGTGATCTGTATCCTGAAGGCATCAACTAGTCATCCTTAGCTATTGGAAATGTACCTCATGCCTAAAGATCTAGGATCATCAATATGAGCAGAGAATACCAAGCTCTGGAGACAGAGCTACAGTGAAAGTGGGAGATACAATCACAGTAGAATCCACAAGACTTGGATAAGCTCAGAGGTGAGGTGGTAAATAACAGGAAGTGTTGAGATTCTGTCATCCTCTGCTTGATACCTTGGTAGACCTGGAACTGTTTTCCTATCTTTATTTGGGAAATACAAATCATCAGCTCTGAGAGCCGAAGTTAAATATTATTATGAAAATTTTAACTTTTAATATTACTTTAGATTTTATAAATCTTAAAATCAGGACATAATTACATTCTGAATTTTTTTCCTACATGAAATTTGACTGTTGTCCTTCTGCCATACTAGATACCAAAAATGTTCTCATGTCTTGCCTGCAGGTTTTATTTATTTTTAAATTTGAAAATAAACTTTCATCATTGTCTGGCCTTCGGTTTCAAAATATAAGGAAAGAAGCAATTGATTTAAGGTATTTTATTTTGAGGTCCTGAATATATATAATTCCAAGACATTACCAGAAGTAACATATGCTGGAGAAAGCATACATCCATGTAGTGAGGACATTCAACATGCATAAGCATTACCTGGCCAAGGATGTTAGCAATTTGAGCATTAATAAGGCTTGGCCTTTCATGTTCCCACATTTCTGCAATGTGGAATCTTGACAATGAGAGTGTAACGGTTACTCTTAACTATTGCTGTGAGAGAGCACCCAAAGTCAACCAACTTAAGTGAGAAAGGGAGGTTTATTCAGCTTACAATTCCAGAGGGAAAGTACAATCTCTCAAAGCAGAGGCGAAATGGCTGGCTGGCTAAAGCTGGAGGAAGCTAAGTCACCACAGACATCTTGGAAGCTGAGAGCTGCAGACTGCTTGCAGCACAGGTTGACTTCTCCTGGAGGTAGGGTGGGACTAATCCATCTCAAGGCTCACCCTTAGTGACTGCCTTCCTCCAGCAAGGCTCCACCTCTCAAGGTGCCATGACCTTGCCAAACACATGAGACTGTGGGAGACACATTTCAAACCATGACAGAGAGGCAATGGGGTATCTGGGGAATGGGTTAGAAAGATATGCAGGAATTTTTCTGTAGGAAGTTTGGAGATTGTAAGAAGTTCTGCTAAGGATTGTTACTCACAAACAGCTAGAAATGGGCATTACGGTGTTATTTAATTTTAAGATGATCTTTGAATGACTTTGTATGTTTTCTGAGCACCAAGGAACATCTAAGTCACTAATTCTAAAGAGTGCCTTGGTTTCCTCATCCATAAGATGTGTAGTTAAACTGAGGATTAAATGAGTAGAAACATGAAGACTATTTAGAGGTTGGAACAGTGCCTGATATTTTCCCCCTAGTTCAGAGTTGAAAAGAATGAGCTGAAATCTACTCTATTTTCACCTAGCTGGCATGGGAAGTAACAAATAGAAAATATTGTAAACTGAAACCAGATCTGGATATTAATGTATGGATTTATAAGTGTGTGCATTTGTAGTTCATTAAGAAGCAATTATACCATTACTTAAAGAATATACTAATACTTGCTTATACCATTACTTTTCATTTTCAGAAATTCCTTAGTCACAGGATCTATTTTAAAGTATTTGAATAATAGTAGTAAAATGGATCTACTTCTTTTATATCATAGCTACTAATTTCATTTGGGATTTCTATTTTGGAAAAAAGCATCAGAACGACTCATTCAAGTGATATACTTGGGGGGCACACAAAAGAGATTTAATTGAACTTTATTTAATTGACCAACCAATTAATTGAAAACAATGCAGACTTACTCTGTTTATTTCATGGATTTCCTCTTCAGAGAGGGGACCTGAATATCGTTTCCTGTTTCTGTGCAAATTCTCTACAGATGACATGTTCCTGCTAAATATATATCAAATACATATGCACACAATTTCTTGACCTAAATTCTTTTTCTTGACAAGGAAAATGAGATGTGCATTTAGTTTTTAGTGCAATCATAAGGTTTAATTCCTCCAAGGTGCACATGACAAAGACAAATGAATCATGATCTGGAAGTCTCTGCCCTATCTTTTTCAAAGGTCTTGTTTTCATAATGGTCCTCCTGTGCATACTTCAAAAGGTAGCAAGCCAATTATCCGAATACCCCTAGTCTAATCTTTATCTTTGAGTTCAATGACAGCCTGGGTTTTTGGAGGTGGGGTAATAGGTAAAAACCCTCAGTATGATCACCAGCACTTCATAAATTAGTCATGGTAATGGGTACCTATAATCTCAGGACTTGAGAAATGGGGAGACAGCAAGATCATTCTCAGTTACATAATGGTTTCTATCCATCCTAGGATACATCTCAAATACTTACCCCATTTCAAAATAAATGAGTATAAAAATAAACAGATAAGTATATGAGATCAATCAACATGGGAATAAGTAAGTAAATAAGATGTTAATGACTTGTCGACCTGAAGAGAAAATATTGCAGACCAGGATGTTTGCTCCATGCTCGACTGTCAGTGTCTGTGATATGTCTGATTAAAGCTGATCATCCAATGGACCCACACAGAAATGAATGTTTTCTCAGGTCACACTATACAAATAAAGTAGCTGAGATTAATTGACCTTCTTTAATGACTGCTCTCTGATCCTCTTTCCACAATTTTTAAAGTTCTTCAGATTATTTTGAGTTCTTGAAATAAGACAGGATTAAGTGGATTCATGGACAACTGAATGCTTATGATCTTGGTTCTCAATCATATCACAAAAGCAGTGGTGAACAAGGAAAGAATAACATAAAAAAGCAAGCACTCCCCCCCCACACACTACATTCCACATCTTTAGTTATAAAATGTGTGATCATTAATTAACAGAAAAGTGATACTATTTCATAAAATGACCTTTCCATATATATATTTATTTCAGTACATATAACATGTGTTACATATAATACTTATTATTCATTTTTCAGTACATTATTTTAGAGTGGCTTTTATTTCCTAGAAATACTGTGTGGAATACAATGAGCTTCTTCAAGCTTTTGCCCTTCACGCAAAGCCACCTCCTCACTGAGAGCACTATGTATTTTCACCTTCTTTCTGAGCTTTTTTTTAAAATGCCAAAGAACAACATTCAATGTGATATTCAAAGAAAGATGTATGTAGTACCATGGCTTATGCTATTAGTGTGTTTATAAACACACCTTTGCTCTCAGAGCTTCTGACTATTGAGAAAACAGGGTTAGGCGCTAGAATGCCAGGGAAAAAATTGAAGTTGAAAGACCTCCATGTGTATGGCTTCACCATAGACTTTATTATCATGTCTTTTGCTAATTAGGTTCTTAACTTTAATTTTTTATTTATAATTGTTATTTGGTGGGAGATGGTATATACCCTGGCGCATATGTGTGCCTATCTAACAAGGTCAGAGGACAATTTGGTAAGCTCAGTTCTCTCCAACCTTATTTAGTTAGGTTTTGGAAAATGAACCCAAATCATCCAGCCTCTACTGTAAATGCCTTTCTCAGCTGAGCTACCTTGCCTGGCCCTCTTTTTCTAGTTATTTCAGTGCTAGAACAGTTATACAAAGAAAACCTTAGATTTCTTTTTTTTAATTTTTATTTCCACTCGTATAAACTTAATAGGTACACCGGTCCCCCTTCTCTCCAACCCCTTATCCCCCTTGTGCCCCACTTCCCTCCCCCTTCCCTCCTCATCCTCCAATGGCTCCCCTTCCCATCCCCGGAGAATTCTTTAATGTGCATGCCAAACTCTCCTCTGGGACCTCCTCTCCGATGAGGTGCAAGGACCCAGTGGCATTTCCCTGAACCCTTTCCTGTGTTCCCATTAAGCATAGGAACACTACTGTGGCTGTCAATCCCTTGCCTCCAAGGATCTTGGTGCCTTTAGCAAATGCTAGACTTTGTGGGGTCAACAGTGTGTTAGACATTGCACAGGGCATTTAAAGTCCAAATATGATTGCTTCGGCCCTAACTTGTGTGGAGTATCTTGCATATCATTGCTCCTCCCATCCTTGTGCTCTTACAATCTTACTGTCCCCTCTTCCGCAAATTTCCCTGAGCTTCAGGATGGGGACAGATTAGGCTGGCCTAGTTCCAGATGATTGATATGGAGTCTCTGATGTTCTGGATTATGGTTTGTTGATTTTTTTTTCAATTTTGCTGCTCCTGCAATGCCCTTGACTCCACCCTGATGGGTATTGGAAGTCACCCCCTGGCCAGAGATAAAAACCTGTTAAATTAGAGTCTCGTTATAAGAGTATATTCAAAGGTAGATGTAATAAAAGTAGGAAACAGCGGTGAGGTTAATGCGAAATGGTTACTTTCTATCTGCCAGACTATACGCCCTCCCCTTCTGGTAAGATCATACCCCATCAATTGTAAATAATCAGGAAGGAAAGTCTGTGAACTTAACTAGATGTCTCATTATTTACTTGCAGTCCTTGATGAATGGCCTATTTTCTCTGTTGTAACATGGTCCCCTCTCTCGTTACTGGTGTGGCCCTCCTTCCCCATCCCTCCTGTTCATAATCTTAGCAAATTACTGTAGTTATTACAGTGATTTATCTTTGAGTGTCTCTAAGTGGGTTTCATACTAAGAGCCACCTATTAGGGAGTACCTGAGGCACTTAATTCTCTGTGTCTGGGATACTTCACTCAATATAATTGTTTCTAATCCCATCCATTTCCTGGAAAATTCCATTAATTCATCATTTTCAATGGCTGAGTAGTACTCCATTGTATAGATATACCCCATTTTCCTTATCCACTCGTCAACTGTTGCACATTTGGGTTGATTCCATGACTTTGCTATTGTAAACAGTGCTGCTATGAACATGGTCGTGCTTGTGCTATTGAGGTGAATTTTTGCTGTATGGGGGGTTATTCACAAAAGTGGAATCGCAGGGTCATATGGCATTTCAATCTTTAATTTCTTTAAGAATCTCCAGATGGCTCATCAGAGTGGCTGTATGAGCCTGCATTCCCACCAGCAATGTAGGAGAATTCCCCTCTCTCCACATCCTCTCCAGCATTTGTTGTTTGTATTGTGGATTTTTGCCATCCTAACCAGGGTGAGATGATATGAATGGGCCCTGGAACTTAAAAGAAACTTTACCAGGGATGAAGTTAAAATGTCTAACAAATATCTTAAAAAATGCTCCACATCCTTAGCCATCAGGGAAATGCAAATCGAAAACCTTAATTTATATAACTGTTATTCATTGACTCTTATACTTTTAAACTGTTTGTAAAGAAATGGTCACTTGGTTTAAGCTATTCATTTTGCAACATACTTCATATCTGGATTTTTTTACAGTGTGCACTATTGCACATCCTCATGTATGGACTTGTCTGTGGAGGCCAAATATTGATAACACGTATCTTCCTTAATTATTCTCTACTTTACTCATTAAAATAAAGTCACTTGCTGAAGCCCAAACTTGCATATTCTGGTAAATCTAGAACCTGGTTAACTCCTGAGGCCCCATGCTTATCTGCCTCCTAAGTGCTGGGATTGCAGGCAGCTGCCATGCATGTCTGGCTTTTATGTGAGTTGTCCTCATCCTCATAGAATAAGATCTTTGTTTACTGGAGCATATTCATAACCCCACATGTGCATGTTTTCAGAATATGTTTAGCACTCAGTTGACATAGCAGCTATCTGTATGACTATACATAATAAATAAATATGTATTATTCAAACATAATTTCTGTAGAGTACCAAAATGCATTTTTCCATTTTTTTAAACTACACTTAGCTTTTTAGGAGATCCAATGCTTATGATACACTCTGAAGTCTAAAGATGAGCAGTCAACTTTAAGGACACTGACATAAATGTTGGAATCATCCAATTAGTTCTTTTAATACAATAATGCTGACTCTAAGTGCTGATACAAGATTTTTAGAAAAGAAAGCCACAAAGGATAGCCTTTGTCCATGAGAATTCTTCTGGATTTAGAGCATCCTCACTTCAGCATGTAAACTATCTCTATGCCTCCTGACTGCTTGTCACTTCAAAAACATGGCATGCTCTGTTTTGCTGTGCTGTGATCTGACCCTGATCAAAGATCTCAAAATTTCTTCTGAACTGTACATTAGTTTCTCCTATAACAGAGATTCTCTATTGATTAATAATTAAATCCCACCCATTCTCTGATACTCCCCCCTCTCCACCTGGATATGACATTGATATTGGAATGGAATCTATATTTTTACAAGGCTGAAGGAGAATATAGTCAATATGCACACTAATTTAAACAAGTGAAGTTTATGTGCATTTACATATACATGTGGAAGTTTAATTCCAAATCCAACTGTTGCCAGGTCCTCTATCAACACTTTGACCTTTCAATGGCTCCCTTAGTTATTCTTCAGTTGCTATAAATAATACTTAATACAAACAGTTTATGAAAACAAGGAACTTTTATTCTAGCAGGTACACAATCCATTATCATGATAGAAGAGTTCATACCAACATCAGGATCTGAGGGATCTCTCACATCAATTTCCAAGGGAAGAAGTCAGGCAAGGACATAATATATTTTACTTACTTCGCCTGTCTGCCTAAGCCCACCAGTCTGTCTCCATCTTATCCACCTCCCCTGGAAAGGATCTCACCCATTATACTCTAAATCTTCCTTGCAGGCAGCTGCCATGCAATCAGATATGTCCCTATAGTTGTTCAGAGGTTGTCCTAACTAAATAATTCTTCCAGTTCTCTACTGTCCAGTTCCCAAATGGTACTTACTGTCACAATGATATACAGATAATGAGGGCTTCATATGTTAACCCAATTTATTCTTCTCTCAAAGAGTATCTTCAAAAATCTTCTGCCAAATTCCATGATCCTGCTTACATATAAGCAAATACAACATATTAATCACAGTTCAATGGTGCACAAAATTTCACCTGTAGCTGTCACTCACCCTACATCAGAACATCCTTGAGAGACTTCCTTTGCGCTTGGACCCTTCCCCCAAAAATTTCACACATTACCTATGGGTAATTCCCTAGAGATTTTTAATGAGAGCATGCATCTCTGATCAGGAAGCAACACTCACAGTATGATAAATGTAATCACACCAAGCAGGACTTTGTTTCTGTGTTTGTGAATGTTGAAGCCTGCACCTGCTCTAATCTGGAAATTCTTGCAATCTGTCAAGTTTCAATTGTCATTGACTTGCAATGAATATATACTAGACTGAAATAATAGAATTTCCTTGAGACATTATATCAATTGGCTTGTATATAGCTAGCTTTGTGCTATGTAATGTCACAGAAAGAGAAAAAATGTCCATTTATCTAAATATATTTCTATTCTTAAAATGATTTTCAATGTTAGGTAAGATAACTTGCATGTTTTGTGTTTTACCACTGTGTGTGTGTGTGTGTGTGTGTGTGTGTGTGTTACTGGGAATTCAATTTAGGAACCTAGGGCCTCATGAATGCTAGGTATGCTTAGCATATTTTTCTGATTGTTAATCTCAATAAACTACAAGTGTTGAAAGTTAGTTGAATTTGAAGTAGTCAAGCCAGAATGAATGTATTTTAACCTGCTGGTTTTCATTTGACATGTTTAGAGGTTTTTAAATTATATAGTTCAAGATTGTCCAAAAAAGAATGTTATGGTATTGTCCTATAATAAAGATAGCATTCTTCATTTGCAAAACAAAAGGCCCATTTCCTAGGAAAACTTAATAAAATTAGTTCCTATCGCGCCTCATGTGAGGAAGAGTATTAAAATTGTTTTCAATGTGCCTTTAAGTCCCATTTAATCAATGGTCAATGGAACATTACCTTTTAATCTGAAAACATATAACTATTTAATAAGTCTCAGTCATCTGAAATGTATTAACTTAGCTTTTATTTAAAAACTGAGACTCAGAAATGGCTGACTCTCTGGTAAACAAGCTGGTGAATGAAGGAGAGTCATAAGAGCATTAGACAAATTTTGCTCACTAATTCTTCCTCTGCCTGACCCTCTCCCCTCTCACTGTGCCCTTTCACATCTCTCTTCACAAAAGTCACTCTGCAGATTTAAGGGAACTCTCCATAGAGCAAATCCACAGGGGGTGAAAGGCTGAATGGGAATGAATCAGAGTCCTGCATAATTAAACTATGGTTTCCTAGCTGCAGTCGAGAACATCTCAAATGATTTTAATGGACATTAGAGGTCTTGATGAGATCTCAGTCAGCTGTAACATGACCCTTAAAGGAGGCGGTGATGGTTGGAGAAGTTCCATTTCAGAATTGCAGCCTTGATCACTTTCATTAACAGGCACTTGGAATGTTCCCTTCAGATAGTAACTCTGGGTCCTTGCATATGGGTTTGACTGAATTCAATAGCCTCAGTTTTCTAGACTTCTTTGCTGAGTTTGAGAATTAGAAGTCATCTTTTTTTTTTATCTCCGCTCATACAAACTTAATAGGTACACTGGTTCCCTCCCTCCCTCCTCCTCTCCCCACCCCTTTGTTCGCCCTCCCCTCACCCCTCCCTCCCCACCCCCCAGTGCCTCCCCTCTTCCAATCCCCGGAGAATCCTTTAATGTGCATGCCTGACTGTCCTTTGGGTCCTCCTCTCCGATGACATACAAGGACTCAGCGGCATTTCCCTGAACCTTTCCTGTGTTCCCCTTAAGCATAGGAACACTATTTTGGCTGTCAATCCCTTGCAATCATAATTGGACTTTACATGCCCTGCACAATGTCCAACACACTATTATCCCCACAAAGTCTAGCATTTGCTAAAAGCACCAAGATCCTTGGAGGCAAAGAAGTCATCTTTTCTAACAGACTTATGATCCAGAAATTATTTATTTGATATTTACAAATGAGCCATCAGTGTTCTAATGTCTAGGAGGATTAACTGAAATAAAAATTTGCTATAGGCATGTGAATCAGTTATTAATGCCAATAAATAAATAAATCTGATTGCACAGGATGTGAAGCATTGGGAATGAGATTTGTTCTCCACCTGTGTGATCTTGAATGGATCATGGGGTCCAGTGTAGCAGTCTCGGGGATTCATGGAGACCTTTGGGGGCCGGGATAAGGAGGTGAGAAGTCAAGGACTCAGACTCCAGAAGTCAGGTGAGTGGCAAAGCAGGCTCTCAGGCTTGCAAGCTCATTTATTGTAAATATCGGGCTGCTTATATATCCCACCCAACATCCCATTAGTCCCAGCATGAGCTTTTTTGCTGTGTGTCCTGTCCAGGTTGGTCTTCTCAGCCAAGTGGTTTGACATCAGCACCAGGCATGGCAACAGGTTCTAGCTGGGGAAGTTGCATTCACGCATGTGGCCCATACAGACAATACAGGCCTGTCTGGTCTGTTCCTCCTACATATCCATCCTTTTTATTTATTTTGACAGCCAGCGGGAGCCAGAGTTCTTTGCTCTGACCTTGTCAGAGGGCATCCAGCATGATGGACTGTGCCTGTCTTAGGTCATCCTGTCTCACAGGATCTTACCCATCATTGACTACTGGCCCTTGAAAGACCTTACCTCTGGAAGGCATGTCAGGATATGTGGATAGTAGATTAGACAAAGGCCTCATGAAACTCTGCAATCCAAGCTCAAACCACAGCTCTGGGGGGGGCATAGCTTGGATGTTCAAGGGCCATAAGCACCTGCAGCATAGTCTTGTTGATGGAGCGCTGCTGCAAGATGTGTTGAAGGAAACACTTAAGCAATATAATGAAGAAAAGAACAATTCTTCCTATGATAGCATAAATTACAATCCAAGAGGGATTGAACAGCCTTTTAAAGTTGTTCCAGTACAGGCTAATTTACTGTAAATATTGTGCTGCTTATATATCCCACCCAACATCCCATAAGTCCCAGCATGCAGATGATGTACTGAGAAAGTTGTTCATGAGTCTTGGAAATGTTGGAAACCCGATAAGGTGGTAGGTATATAGAGGCATATCGAGGGTCACATGAGGCAAGAGCGAGCCTTCAGGGACTTGAAGGCCAGGTCAGATACCTGCAGAAAATATGTAACCAAACCTGTGGTAGATTGTGGTACGGGATCAATATACTGTCCATAACCCGTGAGTATATCCATCCAATGTGATTTTAAGACCACACTGAAGGTTGAGGCAGGCTTGTGTTTCTGCCTGATCATCATATGCAGAATGCCTTAAGGAGATGATACCAATCATAAAGGGTTTGGAGCTGCATGATCCATTGGCACAGAACCTGTTAAAATACAACGGGAGTCAGGACCTTATTCATTGGCCACCTTATAAATTAAGGAAAGATCAGCAAGCAGATTAAGCACCCAAGGCTGTCATGTTGTCAGGGAGACTGTCTATGATTTTCCACTGGGCAGAATAAACATTTTGGAATCCACAGGGGTGAGCCTACTGATAGAGAAATGCAAAGACACCCACGACTCCAGTGGAACCTTGGGTCTGGTTAGGGCAGGTGTACGTCAAAGGCCATTAAAGTGTATAAAATGGAGGCTAGAATTAAATGAGGTATATATGAGGAAGTCTTAAATCTAGCTGGAGGATGGTATTACAAAGATCTTCCTCGAGGGCCATTTCTTATCTAAGATGTACAGAGGCCATGTCTGAGAAACTATTATAAGTTGACTCTTTTATATTGAAATTTAAGATTTTATAGTTCTTATCTAGGCTCATCACCAAAATTTTTGTCTTTTAAGTATATGGCCCTTATAATATAAATATAATAGCTAGACTCTATAAGATCCTAAGCAATTATGCCTTTTAGGAATTAGGATTTAATGAGTAACCAAATATCTGTTTAATTAAGATGGAGACAATTGAAAAACACTTGAATACATGAAGCTTAATTCTTTTTTTTTAAACATTTTTTATTATCTCCGCTCATACAAACTTAATAGGTACACTGGTTCCCTCCCTCCCTCCTTCTCTACCTAACCCCTCTGCTCACCCTCCCCTCACCCCTCTCTCCCCACCGCCCAGTACCTCCCCTCCCCTAACTTAATCTCAAATTTCTGAGGACTCAATGTCTTTTCTTTCATAGCATAGAAGTATAATGCATAATATTTCCTTTAACCATCATCTCTAATTTTCAATCTTCTCATAAATCTAACATTCCACAAACCTTCACGACATGCCTTAATTCTTTTAAATAACCAATTAAACCTCCTGTAATAAACCTTCTCACAAACCTTCTGTACATACTTTAACTTTCTAAGTAACATATTTATTTCCTTCATCTTTTCTTTTTTACTTGATGGTTCTCTGCTTCTTCACATTATCTATTCCTTAAGAAATGTCTTTTAAAGGAGGTGATAATGAATCTATTTTTAAAAGAAATTAAGAGTTGAGTCTGATTTGGCACTTGTGTAGACAACATACATTTATATATAATTATTTGATATTATAGCTCTCAATATACTTATTTACTTTAACATTAAGTAAAATTTGTATCTTTAAAATACATGAAACTTAAAAACATAAAAGAAAACTTTTGATTTAAGATAAATAGCCTTAAATCTCATTTTGAAGTGAAAATGTTAAATAGTTTACAAAAATTTCAGTTAATTGTAGTAATTTACATTCTTTTAGAGCCAAATATATAGATTAATTATAACGCAAGTTAGTAAAAGTTCTTTAAATTTTGTAGAGACCAAGACATTAAATATGGACTAAACAAGTAGCACATGGTCTGTATGTCTGTTTAGATAAACAATCTTTAAAAAATAAAACCTCTGTAGTTAGAATACCTACCTGTATGTTTGTTTAGATAAGCAATCTTTAAAAAATAAAACCTCTGTAGTTACCAATAAGGAGTACAGCCTCCCCGAATCCATGAGCTACCTTGTTGTTGCATAGAGCCTTTACTAGTCCATTAATTTTTTTAACCTTCTAATTTCTGTCGCAAGAAAGTCCCCAATACCTGTAGGTTATCTTCAAAAATTAGTCTTTTAATAATTTTTGAACTACCTCAAAAAATTATTAACTAACTTATGAGAAGTGGGCAGCTAGAAAAAATTTGTGGAATCCATGAGAAATAGGCACAGAACTAAAAATGGACTCATAGCACTAGAAGGCCATGAGAGGCTAGGTAGGGTGCCTACATCTAGGCAAGCCCAGGGAAACTGGCTTTTTCTCTTTGGTTAACTCCCTTTGGACCCAACCCAGTTACCCTTAGGCCCAGGTAGAGTTAGAGATCAAGTTGTTTGTTGGATATGGAGAGCTATCTCTGTAATCCCTACATAGGGAAGTTGGCCATCTTATCTCTGGGAGGATTCAAGTCAGTTCCTCATCAAGAATGTTCCTTCAGGGTGATTCCAGCAGTGGGAGATGACCTTCAGGAATTCCAAAGTCTTTGAGAGATCCACCCAGCATGACTGCTCTAATCCTGCCTTATTTTCCCATAAACCTATTTGAGGACTCAGACTGCTCTGGGGATAAAGCATGATGACCATTCTGTCTGCTTCCTGCTAAATTAGGGGCAAGGAAGTAAGAGCAGCCTGATGTCCTCATCTATGAAATGCTGGGATAGTCTAGAGGTCTTACATAGATGGTTTTATTACTTCAAGGTTGATCTAAAAGAGACAAAGCGGATAAATTAAGTCTAAAAGATCTACCTGTTATCTTTCCTGAAATAGACACTACCTTTGTCTGGTGTAAAAGCCAAGGGCTGTAAATAAGTAATTTACATATTGGAGACCTTTCTCCTCTGGCTATTGTAAATCTTCAAGATCACGTTTTTAAAACTTGTCCAAAAAAATGTGAACTGTCTGATTCTTTGTACAGAACAATCTAAATTAGTCCTCCTTCTTGGGTTCTGAAAAGCAAAGTGACACAAGTCATTTTAAGATGACACATGTAGAGGATATTATTTCCTCACATGGAAAGTTCTATAGGTCTTAAAGCATTATCTCATCTTTAGGGTAGGACCACTCCTCAGATCTAAATGGAAAGCTAGCATTGATTTACTAATGGAGCCACTACTCCATTCCTTTTGTTTGCTTGAAAAATAAATTTATCTGGATCCTCAGAGAAACTCCTTAAGTAATTTAGGTCAAAATCTTGCAAGGAAAAGGAAACATGAACCTGAGTTGACCCAAATGCACTTAGAATCTCCTGAAAACAGACTACTCTGGGTCCAGATTACATTGACCCTTTTGGGGTCTGGCTAAGGTGGATGCTTGAAATTCCTGTTCCACCTTAGTAGGAGTACACATGGGAACATGGAATTAGAAAGCAGATTTGTCCCCAAGAAAGAGAGCTCATACATACCAGGAGAAGGGAGAAATTCCAATGAATTTTTTAGAAGACAATTATATTTTTCTGGTCACTAGATTTGATGGGATAAAATTCTGTAAAAGAAGTCAGAGGAATGAGTAAGTTTGATTATGCAACATCATAGTGGCTTTGTTATTTTGAGAACACATGGAAAAACCTTTAAGAACACAATGGCATTTTTATTTGTAGTCCTATTAAAGATCAAAATCAAGGAAGATAATCTTTCATGAAAGAAAACTTACAATCTATCAGAAAAACAATTGTGATCAATATAAAACATAATAGTTAAGGCCTTAGATGTCATTAAAATTATTTGCTCTTATTTTTAAGTATGCATACATGTATTTAAAAATGACATGCCAAAATTTTTATGTTAGCACGCAACAGAAATGAAAAAAAACTGAAGTGGCCACAGGTTTTTTATGTTGGAAGGCAAGACACACAACTAAAAACACAGAACATATAAACATACAAACACATGAACAAGATATAATTTTACCAGCTACTGGCAACTGTACAACTTATCTGACAACTGTCTTAAAATTACTCTTGAAAGCTTTATCAATGGCAGATTAACATGTAGGAAAACATTTAAACATTTAAAACAAGATCTCAGTTAAGTCTAGCAGCTTAACTTAATTATGAAAAAAAAACATTAAAAGCAGATTAAATTTTAAAATTTAGCACCAAAACCAAATTACTATTTAAGAAACTTTATATTTAATAGATGAATATATTTGTCTAATTTTCTCTCTCTTTCTTTCTCTCTCTCTCTTTTTTTTTTTTTCTAGCAAGGAAAAGCACCCTCATCCATAGGTCCGGTTCCCACATATTCTCTGGGGAGATTCAAGGTGATAAAACCATGGCCTCATTCTAAAATTCCTCTAGGCAGCAGTCTCAAGCTCGAGGCCTCTAGTCACTAGGAGAGACTTTAAGGCATGTATCTGGGGCTCCTTACAGTGTGAGGAGAGGTTGCCCATTTTTCTAAAGGACAGAGAGGAGACTAAGAGGGACAGACAGACAAAGAATGTATCGGACCCAAATGTTTTGTGCTTGGTGGGGGACTTCCATGGTTCTTAGGCCACAGCCATATGTCCACACGGTGTGTCTGGAGGAGGAGGGTTGGTTGGGAGACCACTCCTGGGTTCCACCTCCAGGGGGGGTCAACCCTTATGTGGAGATGCCATGCGAACCAGAACCAAAAATGTGTACCTCCCTATCCGTGGACAGACAAACAGAGAAAGGGAAAAGGGACTTTCATGCTCACCTCTCCTGAAGGTAAAGGACATTAGTCACAAAGGGGCCAACTTGCCAAAAAACTGCCGATGGGAGCACAGTACTCGATACTCTGTGCCAGGAAGGGAAAAGGACCTCTATGAAAGCCCCACATTGGGGCCCCAGATGTAGCAGTATCGGAGGCCCACGGAGACCCTTGGGGGTGGCGGTAAGCAGGCACAGAGTCAAGGACACAGACTCTGCAAGTCAGGCAAGTGGCAAAACAGGCTCATTTATTGTAAAGATTGAGCTGCTTATATACCCCACCCAACATCCCATTAAGTCCCTCCATGAGCTTTTGCTGCATTGCCCTGTCTGGGTTGGTCCTCGCAGTCAGGCAGTTTGAGGTCGGCACCAGGCACAGCAGCAGGTTGCATTCCCACATGCGGCCTATGCAGATAATAATGCCTGGTCCGTTCCTCCTACAGTCTAGCAATTGCCACTCATGCAAAATGGAGTAGTGGGCCCACCACTACTGGGCACTGGGCTTCGGCTGATCTGCCATATTTTTTGCTATGTTTTTCTTTTGCTTTTATAAGATCAGATCTGTAACTTAAATGATTTTTTATTCATTTATTATGTGTTTTGTGTAACATTGTGAGTACTACATTTTAATGACTAATTGCACTAAAATCCAGCAAGAGTATTTAAAATATAAAGTCAGTCACAAATATGTATATATATATATGTAGATGTAAATTTTGACTATATATATTTATTCAAACATATATGTGTGTATTGAAAGCATCAGCGTAAAACTTAACTTGCAACTTGGAACTTTGCTATCTCAGTTTAAAAACAAATACAAAATATGCATTTTTACATATAAACGTGTATATCTGTAATATGAACGGTGGCTGGATGGATATATGCATTTTTCAATTTAGTTATATCCTACGTGCTCAAAGAAATGTTTATTTCAATTTGGACTTCCCCATTTGGAAAGACTCATTATTTCTCCCATGAGTATTCTGCCTATCTGAAGAGAAAACATGATCTTTTCCCACTTTGTTTCTACCGTTTAAAAAAATACTTATGAGAGAAGGAGAGGGAGAGAGAGAATGTAAATGAACTATGTGGGCTTCCTGGAATCAAACTCATGTTCTTCTTCCTTCTATCCTCCTTTCCTTCCCTTCCTCTACCCTCATCACCTTTTGACTTTGCTTCCTGCACTCCATCTTACTGTCTCTCATATCTCTGCTCCACCCCTCCTAATCTTTTTTCATGCTGTGTCTTCTGCTTGAATGTATTTTTTTCTCTTTACCTTACACTTACCTGCTCATTTCTCAAAACTCTCATTAAACAATTTTCAAAAGAAGATTCTTTTGTGTGAACTGAACTAGTTCTTAGTTCTTGTAGGATATGTTAGCTTCTAGTAACTGCCACAAAGCAGTTTGCACTGGCTCCACAATCCTCCACATACTAACTCACATACACTAGATGCTCCTTACATACCTGCTAGATAAATGTACACATGCCTGATGCATATAAAATGCCTAGGACTCAGTAACTCAAAAACAGATGTTAAGATAATTTATTATTTTTCTTCATCTTTTTTCAATAAAGAATTATTATACCTTTAAAAATGCATGCTACCTAAAGGGAAAATCTATGCAATTCTTTATTTGTAGTGATTAGCTTATTTTAAAGTTTGTTATTTCTGTTGCTATTATATTTAATGTCTAGTGAATTTCTTGTTCTTGTTGCTTTGCTTCTTATTCTAAGGAGATAAAAGAGTGTCTCTTGGACTTTAGATGAAAATATGAAGTAAAATACAGCTTGTATTAATAATGTGGGCAACAATGTTTCTGTTGCTTCTCAGAGCAAATCAGGTGGGTATATCACCTACTCTTCAACTCATGCAACTGTTTTGAAAATGACAGCCCTCTTCTGCGACTTAGAGCTTTCCAAGAAACAGCTCCCTTGGCTCCCTTCCATTTCTTCCCTAGGATTCAGGAATAGATCTTTCTTCTATCTTTGTCATTATAATTTTTATCCTCTGAAGTAATGGCAGACACTGCTTCATCTTCATGCTAATCTCATTATTTGTATATTCTGTCCTTAAGCCATGTTCCTTTACCTTACAGTTTCCCACACTGAATAGCCCATGATAGAAGACTTGTTTTAGAAGACAGAGAATCTTTTTTTCATTGTTGTGTGGACATTTTTCCTGGGGAGAAGTCACACAACCATGTATCAACACCAAATAGGAATTCCATGAAACAACAAAGAAACCATTATTCCAAAGTCCAGCCTTACAAACCAATGAATTTACTGGGGTTACTTACAGGAGTACAGGTAAAGGGTACTCACAGGAGCTGGGATGATTCAAACTGTAACCATGAAGTCTTCCCTTAGTGTGGATGAGAGTCATGGAAGCAGAGCCATCAGAACTCTCTACTGCATGACTTGGTGAGAGAGATTCTTTAAGTCTCTTGTTGTACTGTTCAGAGTCTACTTCAGACTGCAGAATTGCTTTTTGGCCTCTTTTTTAATTTTTTTCTGCTCATACAAACATAATAGGTACCTTGGTCCCCTCTCTTCCTCTACTGGACTTTCATGCTCCCTCCCCTTTTTCCTCTTTCTTTCCCCCCTCCCTCCCTTTCTCCCAGTGCCCCCTCCCCCCATCCCTGAAGCATCCTTTAATGTGAATATCAAACTTTCCTCTGGCTCCTCCTCTCTGATGAGGTGTAAGGACTCAGTGGCATTTCCTAGAACTCTTTCTTGTGTTCCCCTTAAGTATAGGAACACTATTGTGGCTGTTAATCCCTTGCTTCTACGGATCCTAGTGCCTTTAGTTCATGCTACACTTTGAGGGGTCAATGAAAAAAAATCAATAAACCATAATTCAGAACATCAGAGACTCTATATCAACCACCTGGAATCAGGCCTGCCTAATCTCTCTCCATCCTGAAGCTCAGGGAAATTTGTGGAAGAGGGGGTGCTAAGATTGTACAAGAGCACAAGAATGGGAGGAGCAATGATATGAAAGATACTCCACACAAGTTAGGACAGAGGCAATTATAATAGGACTCTGCATGATCTGCACAATAGCCTCTTTCATTTCTCTTTTTGGCCTCTTCTCTCTCTTTCTCTCTCTCTCTTTCTCTCTCTCTCTCTTTTTCTCTCTCTTTCTCTGACTTTGACTGTCCTGCTCAGCCATTTCTTCCTAATTCACTTACACTGCTCAAAGATCTTGGACTGTTTTGAACTGTTCCATAATCTCCTTCCAAACTGGTTGGAAGACTTCTTCCAGGCTTCCTGAAATTGCATCTTGTCCCTCTTTCCCTCTTTTAATCTCCTTGGCTGGCAGGAGAATCTCCTCCCCCAGCTGTTTTTACTACATTCTCACATCCTGTAGAGAGCCCCTCCCTTTAGCTTGTTAGTTTCAGGAACTTCCTGAACCTATAGAATGGGATGTTTCAATTTGTTAAACAGCATCCTCCTTTGGTTAGTCTAGAGCAAAGTCCAAGGTGGTAGGTATCAAGTTGGGCCCAAACAAAAATGCCATGCAACATTCACTAATGAATCATTAATTGCAACAACAGGGCCAAAAACATAATAAATACTCAGGAGTCACCTATGCACTGCTTAAAACTACTGACTTCCCAAGCAACAAGTCCAAGATTGTTCCAATGAAAGCAAGATACCATCTATCTATTGTGGCTTCAATGTGAAATTCCCCTACTCCAATAAAGATTCAGTGAGTGAACCTTTGGTCCCCAATTTCTTATGATGTTTGTGGAAGTTGTAATATCCATTAGGAGGAGTAACTTTGCTGGAGGAAGTAACTAGGGGCAAATGAGCTTTGTGGCTCATCCCTACTTCCTGCTCACACTCTGCTTCCTGAGACCAGTTGCAATCTAGCCAGTCACCTTCCTGCTCTTGCCACCAAGCCTTCTTTGCTTGTTGTCATGCCTTTCCCATGACAAACTCTTTTCTTTTGGAATTGCAATCCATCAACAAGCCTTGAATTAATTTTATCAAAATACTTTATTGCAAGAACAGAAAAAGTAACCGAGATGTGTTACTTTTTAATCTAAATCTGTGCTTTGCTCATTACTTCCACTGGAATGAATGAGCCCATCCAGATATTAGCCAGGTGACCACAGCCTTCTGTTCCTGAGATACATGTGAGAAGAGTTGGGATGGGGAGAAGAGTTCCCAGGGGAATATCAGTGACCGGATCATGGATAAGACTACTAGAGTTAATTGTGGCTATTCCCTATGCTACTCAGATCACCCTGAGTCATGTATCAAAGTGAGCAGGCTAGTGAGAGTACCAGCCTCACATAGTTAGTTGAGAATTAATAGAGGTAATATATGCAAAGCACTTAGAACAGTATCTGACGTGTAGTAAGTGCTTGATAGATGCTGTTATTATTACATTATTCTGAGCTTCTCAGCTAGATATATGTGTCTGTCTCTCCTGAGATTAACAAAGAAGCAGCACATAGAGAGATGATATAGAGGTGCCTTTGGTTTATTTGAAAATTACTCACGGGGAATTATTTTCCTTTTGTCCAAAATTCTATTGTGCCAACTGTCATACAGTTCACTTTTCTTTACCTTTTGCTTTCCAAGTTTCCCTGGTGAGGGGTTGGTATTTTCCTATTCCTTTGGAAAGTCTGAAGCATGGAGAGGTTAAATGATTTGTTCAAGGACATAATAAATGAATGGTGACTGGGAGACAGAAATTATATGACTTCTAGTCCATTACTCCAGATCAGGCTCAGTCTATTTAGATGTTATATTCTCTTGATATTATGGATCCGAACGACCTGGACTCATCTCACATTTTCTGTGTCACTGCAGTATGCAGATGGTGAATGTAAAAGGAAGGTTACAAGTCAAATGTTGTCTCATAGACAGAAAGACACTAAAATTGAAACATGATCTTTTATATTGTCCTACTTTTATTTGAGGCCCTTTGTTTCTCTTTACTCGCATGAAAATACTATTTATTTCCTTTCTGAAGCAGGCATATTCCAACTTCAAATTATTCTGTCCATTGCAAAATAAAGTTATCAACTCTATAAAATAGAAAAGGATCACCTTGGCAACTTCAAAAATAATAAAGTATGCTATTATAAAGGGTAAATTTTTTATACTAGCAGCAATTTATAATAAAACATTAAATCCATATTTATTACATGAAAAGTAAATTGGACCACATCTATACCCACTACTTTATAACATCTACTGTATTAGAAAAGAAAGCAGTCATATATGATGGAAATACACAAATAGAGAAATATTTCCTAGAGCTGTTTTAGTGACTGAGATTAAGGTGTGCTTCTTTTGTTTCTATTTCATAAGTTGAAACTATCAATACCAAGCAACTTAGAGGAAGTAACACTGTGTGTTTTGATTGGTGCTATATAAAAGAATCCACATGGGATGGGAATAAAGGACAGGCACGGGCATCTGGAACTGATGCAGAACTGGAAATAGAGATGGGACTGAGCAAAGGTGAGATGTGCAACAGGAGTGAGAAGGACAATGCTTTCAATAATACCCACTACAGTGAGGTCCACAGACTGTCAACAGAGTAATAGGGGAAGGTGTTGATGTAAGGGAGGAAAACCGTCTGTTGGCAGCATCATCCCTGAGAGGGCCACATGAAAGCTCAGTTACTTTGGTGAACTTGTACAATCAGAGATGAGGCAAGTACTTACTGAGACTGAAAGTCTGAGCCTCAGGTAGCAGGGGGTGGATGCAGGCAATGGTCTCCAGGACTGGTAAAGGATGCAAGAGCTATAATCTTTGGGTTATGCTATGTTCTGGAAAAGGAAAATAGAACAGAGAAGATAGAAAGCATAACAATCAAAAAAAAAAAAACCCAGTTTGTATTGTAATGTTTCTTCACACTAGAAAGTATTGGCCCAGTGATTTTTTTTTAATTTTTATAAAACACACTTGTGTTAGCAGGTAGAATATCACAATGTCCAACTTCTTGAAGATTTATCTCACATAGGCCTTTCAAAATCCCTATGGAAAACATTATACACATTGTGAAGTTGAGGAAAATGTGTTCGATGAACACTAAGCAGAACCTTAAGCCAACAGTGCGGATGTCAAGCTTAAGTACAACAGGGCTGGAACTGAGATTTTTTTAACCTTTGCCACTTAGGATATCAATTATCTCAGAAGTTTACATGCCATGTCTGGTTTGGTAAAGCACACAACCAATTTTAAAAGGCAACATTGTCTAGAATATAGACTGCTAAATGGATACAAGTATTTAATTTCACTGACTGCTGGTAGCATGGCCTTGATTTATATAGAAGCCCTTCTGATTAAGTAGTAATCCCTGGAACTAGAGTAACTAGTCTTTCTAGATGTTTGCCTTTCCACCCTATCAATACTGACAGGCCGTGGCCATCAGTCACCAGTCATTCTTTCATTCCCCATATCTGATCTTCCTGACAAGGACTAGTTATTGGCAGACTAAGGAATGTTTTAGTTCCGTCATCCCTTTCCTGTGTAACTCACATAAAGATCCCCACTCTGTCTCATGGAGCAGATGTCTTTAGACTGCCAACATACTGTCTCTACATGGCATTAATTGCTCTCTCAAAATCCTTTACACTTTCTTTAACCCTTACCTACCTAGCCAATGCACGAGGCTAAGACTGTTTTTTTGCTGGATGCTCCTTCCACAGTGTTTTCTCCAATAAGAGAATCTCATCATTCACTTATCCACTTCTGTCTGTCCTTCTTCACAAGTAGAAGCACTACTATCTTCAACTCTCCATTTTTAGAAACAGAGTGGCAAATCCCTCTGTTCTGAGCTACAAAACTGTACAGCAAGTAAAATTACCAGTTACCCTGGCTCATATAGAAAATAAACTTTATTGCTCAAGAGATGAAATAGGTACTGGAACGATCTGGAACTGCAGAATGGTTTGAGTCAGTCACCTTAGCTGTGTCTCCAGAGGACTACTCTTTGCACATTACTGTCTTTCTGAGTGTAACAAGAATGTCCTTCACTTCTGTCACAAAACAGATATCACTGTCCATGTCACCAGGGGCCATTGAGATTTCTTTGACCACATATTCCCAAACAAGAGCATTTAGATTCACATCCTCCAGCGAATGCAGTGAAATTCACTGTGACTAGGTAGACATAGGCCATCAGGTGGCCTTGTGTGTAATGGTTATTCTAAAACTGAATAACATGAATGAGATGGAGCTTCATGAGAACATGAGCAATAATGAAGGTGTAGTGTGAGGACTTCTCTGTGGAAATACTATTAGTCTTAATTACTAGGACGGTGAGTGACCAGAAGCTGGACAGCATAACATTAAACATTGCTAAGATTTGAGAGATAGAATATAGGGATGAAGGGATTCCAAATGACCCTTACAAGTCTTGCAGCTCTCAGCCTCCAAGATGTCTGTGGTGACTTAGCCTCCTCCAGCTTTGACCAGCCAGCCATGCCGCCTCTGCCATGAGAAACTGCCTCCCCTCTGGAACTGTAAGCTGAATAAACCTCCCTTTCTCCCTTAAAAAAAAATGAGCCTTACAAGCACAGCACTAGTAATGCAATCATGCACTTACAGTAGCATCTGTTATTGACATTGGGCTGATAAAAGAGAGGCCTGGACAACAGATAGTTATGATGGTAAGAAGGGACCCACAGGGCCTTACCACTTAAGACTGAACTATTGTAGACTAGCTTGGCAAGTATCCAGTTCTGTACACATTGATGAGACCACTGAGCTCTAGTAGATACTTCTAAAACTGTGGTCTCAAAATGGCCCTGGTCAAACTCAGTGGGAAACCAAATAAACTAAAAGTCATAAATATGGGAAAGAGATTGGAACCAAAATAATGGACTGACAGAGGTGAGATAAAGATAAGCTGGGGGAAGATATAAGAATATATTATCTACATTTATACAATTGCTACAGAAATGAAATGCATCCATTTAAAAAAAGACAAAGGAACAGTGTAGTACAAATCTGAACTGAAAACAGCATGAGACATTTCTGCTGGGCTTCCTGTACATCCTTGAGAGTGCTGCTCATCTTGGTATCAAGGCATCAGTGAGTTGGGTTTACTTTAGACTTTTGTTATGAGATTTCTCTTTTTTATTATGTTTTTATTTTCTTTTTTGCCTAATTATACAAGCTCAATAGATACCCCACTTCTTGTCCCACCCTCCCTATTGTCTGTTCCATTCTCTGCCCCCTTCCCATGCTTCCCCTTCCCTCCTCCCCCTTTCTAACCTTCCTTCTCTCTTGGTGCTTCCTGCTTTCTCTTGTCCATCCTCCAGAGCATCTGTTATCTACACTAGTGAGGGTTCAGGATTCAGTGGCATAGCTTAGGACCTCTTCTTGGACTTCCTGCTAGCGTGGGAACTCTATTATGTCTGTTTATCCCCTTACCTCTAAGGATCCTACTGCCTCAAGGCTTCTTCGCTATGATCCCTGCTAGACTTTGAGGGGGAGGGGTGAGAGGGAAGGATTTGTAGACATGTCAGGCAATCTAATCACATTGTGGCTATATCCTGACAGTTTCAGCCCTGACTTGTGTGGAGTATCTTGCATAATTCGGTCCCCCATCTTTAGACTCTTACAATCTTGGTTCCCTGAGCTTTTAGAATGGGGAGAGATTTGTCTGGTCTGATTACAAGTGACTATTGTAGGGTCTTTGGCGTTCTGGATTATGGCTTGTTGTTTTCAGTTTTGCTTTTCCTACACTGCCCTTGGCTGCATGCTGATTGGTTGTTGAGATCATCTTCTAATCAAAGATAAAAAAACTGTTTAAATGAATATCTTAATATAAGAAGAGACTCAAAGGTAAATGGAAGAATGGGAGTAGGACACAGCAGTGAGAGGGATCAATGTCCCATTTGCTGGTTGGTTACCCTCTAACTGCCAGTCCCCATACCCTCCTGACTGGGGATCAAGCCTGTTCAGTCCCAAGTGACCAGGAAGGGAAGTGAGAGTGAGTTGCATCAGAAGTCTTGTTACTCAAATGCAGTACAAGAATGTGGTCTAATTTCTCTATTGAAATGTGTTATTTTGTCTCCTTTTTTTTTATTTATTCAATTCTGCGTGTGTGTGTGTGTGTGTGTGTGTGTGTGTGTGTGTGTGTGTAGAACCAGGGGTGAATTTGGGAATCACCATGGACCGCCTCCACCTTGTTCACTCTGCCCTGAGATTCACAGGCTCTGCCCTATCAGGACCAGAAACGCAGGCCGCCCCCGCTTCCGCCTGGCATCTATACGTGGGGTCTAGGATCCGAACTCAGGACCTTCTGCCTGCAAGGCAGAAGTTTAACCCCTGAGCCACCTCTCCAGCCCCCTTGTCTCCTTTCTTTTGAGGTATTCTTTCCCATGAGATTTTTCTTAGTCAATTGTTCTCTGTCAAAAAAAAAATACAAACTATGAACACTGTGAGTAACCTAAGGAGATTCCAGTGCAAATAAGGACTATCTCTCCTTCATTGATTTCTTTGTCACTCATCTCCAAGGTAAAAGGCTTTAAAGGTTTTCTATGCCAGAAAAACCTGTATGTATCCATGTAAATTACCAGTTACATTTCTGTGATAATAAAAAAGGCAAAAGTAACATTTTTCCAACAGATCTAAAGAGTTGATTTGACTCCCATTCCCAAAAAGAGAAGAGAGATAAAAAGGTCCATTGAGCTTATGCATACATAGGTGCCAAAATTCTTAAACATAATTGCAATTTGAAAGCATTCTGAAAGATAGATCATAAAATGTGGGTTTATTCAAAATATGTAAGAATAATTTCCATGAGAAAATTCTTAGTAATCACCAGAATGCTAAGAATGCAATGAAGAAAATGAATATATTTACACATGAGAATTATTTTTATGAAGACCTAATATCCTATGAACAAATCATTAGACACGATTTATACTCAACCCAGGAGAATAAGACATAAAATAAATTGAAAGTCATTTGAATTTTTGTATCTAAACAATAAAGTGCTTTAAACACTCAATTAAAGAGAAGATGATGTTTACAACAATATCAGATACTGCTAGAAATAAATACAACAAACTAATGCAAGAAATATAAGAGAATTAAAAAATAATTTCAGCACAGAAACTTAGCCACTTCAAACAAATTTCCCAAAATTGATTAAGCATATGCATTGAATCAATATCTAAATGGTTTATTGGCTTAATAACATAATATTAAAGCTTAATTCTTACACAATACAATAAACATTTAAAATGGATGAAAGATCTAAATATAAATCTGAAACTACATAATAATCAAGGTTTGGGAAAATGAATAACAACAAATGTATACTCTATTTATAAATTGTAATGTTGCAAGATATTCATCAATTATTTCTAAAGAAAAAAATCAAGTAGCAATGCCATTTTATTTAATTTTGCTTGTGTGTGTGTGCACGTAATGCATGTGCTCTCTGCTTTGTGTGGTACGTGTATATGTTCATATGGGTAGATGCATGTGGATACATGTGTTCTGTACTTTGTGTGTTATGTGCTATGTGTTTATGTTGATGTGTGCATTTGTGCATCTGGGACATATACTCTGAATTGTGAGTGTGTGATGTAGCTGTATGTTCATGTGGATATGTGTTAGGTATTTTCCTCCATTGCTGTCCGCCTTACTTTTTTGAGATGGGGTCTCTTCCTGAACCTGGAGATATGAATTCTGCTAGGTTAACTAGCCTGTGACTTCTAAGGATCTGCCCATTTCTTCTTTTCCAAGACTGGGATTACAGATTGCATTAGTTCCACCTGTTGATTGGTGAATAAACCCATCAATTTAGGAAAACAAGTGTTTTTTTTTTTTTTCCCATCTCAGGATTCTCATTTGCATTCATGAGTATGGCAGGAAAGTTCATACCTACATCAGAAGTTGAGGGAACTGACTGCACCATTTCCACAGTCATGTCCGAGGACATTTCCTTGGTTGTCAACATGCATGCATGACTGTATGTATGCTGCAGTACTGAGCCAGCTCTCTTAGTTGAATTCACCGGCTCAGGGAATTGCCCTACATACTATGGGCTGGGTCTTTCCACATCATTAGATAATCTCCCATAGACAGGCCTGCTAAGACTTTGTTTTAATTAATTAACCCTTCACAGATCTGCCCAAAGTCATCTACAACTGTCACACATTTATACAATGGTGTTCTGATTTTTTTTTTATGTGGGCACTGGGGATCTGAACTCCATCCTCAAACTTACGCGGCAAACACTTTACCAACTGAACTGTATCCCCTCCTCCACAATGCCTTTTTAAATGACAGAATAAAAGCAATTAAAAATTTCATTTGCTTTTTCAAATTTCTCTCCTGTTTAATATTTTTTTCCTATCAATGGCTTGCTTATATATTCTCAAATGCTGGCAGCAGTTAGCTGGAAAAGTTTGCTTGGTACCTTATTAGATTTTAAAGACATCATAATTTAAAACTTTGTAATGGACAATGTTTGACACATGCAATAGAAACATACAGGCTGAGCAACATTTCTCTCAGCAGCTAAAGATAGCTGAATCCCACTGCCACTTACCTCTGCCATCAAATACAAGTCATCGGTGGGGAGGAATATGATCTCATCTTGAAAGTCTCCACATTCTATAAGTATACATTGATGTGAGAGGCTCAAGGACTCAAGAATCTGCAGGGAAAGGATCCTAAGTACCAAATAGAAAGCAGTTTAATTGCCTTCCATTTGTGAACAAAACTCAGGGGACTTGAATGTTCTTAGAAGAAGAAAGATAGCCACTATTTCTATTTAATTTATTTTTATCCTTTGAGGTTTTCATATATAAATAAAATGAATGTGTGCATCTTCATTTCCATACTACAAATCTCAACTTCCCTCTCATCCCACCCCACAAATTCTCCTTTCCAGGTGGTCTGCTTTCTCCTCTTACATCTCTCTGCCTATGTAACCCATTGAGCCTCATTCAGGAGGCCTGCATGTGCCTGTGAACCTGCTTCAGTATGAATGGCCCACAAGCGGGCAAAACTTTGAGTAAAGATGCTTCCCCTTCTCCTGTCTGGCACCAGTCCAAAACAGTCTCTCAGGGTGGTGCAGTATCTGCTGAGATCTTTCCTCCATCGTGAAACAAAAATCGGCCATCTATTGTGGAAGTCTAGTGAATTCCGACATTGATGCATTGACCTCATACCCTGTGCCATGCCTCATTATTCTGCAGCAGTTGGGTAATGAACTTTCTTGATCCTCAGTCCAATGTTTAGTGTTGCTACTGGTCACATTTATTGGTAGATAGATGCCTGGAGGAGGATGAGCATAGAAACAGTGTGTTTACATGCATTTTGCATGTCGGCTCCATAGGTTGCTACCAAAGGTGAAAGGAGACATACAACAAAACTTCCCTGATGAGATGCAGGAGGTAAGGAGATTGTTCAACTAGTGTTTCAAGCCTAGCTTGCTGAATGTAATTGAATGAACTCGAGTTAGAAAATCACTCGTCTGAGGACTCAGAGCTTGAAAGCAAGAAAGGCCTGTCAAAGTGTTACAATACAGGAAGAGATTGGTTTCAATTTTATTAAGCTTTTTTGTGGGTAGGCTGTACCATTTGGATAGAGATTAAAAAATTTTAAGAAAGAACTTTTTATTTTGAAATAATTCAAAACTCATAAGAAGTTCCAAAATTAGTATGCAGAGATGCCCAGAACTTCTCTATCTCTCTTTCTTTCTCTCTTTCTGTCTCTCTTTCTCTCTCTCTGTCTCTCTCTCTCTCTCTTTTCCTCTTATACATCATCTTCTACATCCTTTTGTACATCATCAACCATGGAATCCAAGAGTAGAGGAATGCAGTCAAGCACTTTCTTCCCTAAATAATCTTTTGTATGAAGAAATGGGATGAGGACTCAAGGTTGAGGAAATACATCTTGTTGAGGAGAGTTTGAGAGGGAATTTGGATCACTCAACGTATCTGATGAAAGGTACTTTAGTAAATAAGCAAAGCTTAATCATTTTACATGTGAACTAATGGAAATGAGTAAGGGTCAATTGCTTGTTCATTTAATTTTTCATTTGGTGAATGAGGCATATTTGTGCATCATATTCTGATGTCCTCATCTCCTGTCCATGGATGTTCCTCTCTATACTTTTTTTTAATGAAATTAACTCAGTTATTCTTTTGAGATCTCCAGAGCTTTATGCAGTGTCTGCCACACAGTGGAGGTTCGATATGGTTTTCTTTTAAATAAATGGACAAATGAATGTCTTCTACAGTCCCTAGAATCCAAAGAAGTCACAGATAAATGGCCAAAAGAAAGAAGACAAATTACCCCCATAATTAGCAAAGTGAAGCCAAAATTCATTATTAAAAGTCAATTTGCAGTTTCACAAAATGACAGCTGCAAGAAGGGAGTTGGGCAGTGCAGCACATTGTATTTGAATTATGATAAATTAATAATGTACACAGGTAATTGCTCCCATTTGAGCTATGCTGTGAAAGAAATCAGTAAATAAAAGACCTGAAGCTCTAACTTACAAAATAGCATATTATCAACTAGCACACTTTGAACCCATGTATCAGAGATGCCCTTCAATGTGGTGGTTATGGTTCTTAGCTGAATTTGAACTTAAAAGCAGAAGCATTCAAGGAATGGTGCTGATTTCATTGAACAGTCTGCAATGTAACCTGTTACCAAATTAAGTTGCACAAAGCACTTGTTAATTTAATTAGCAACCTAATGGCTGAACCAGGGCCTGACAAAATGCATGAGGCTTTAGCTGGAAATAGAAGCAAAATTATAGACACTTTTAAGAGAGGCACAATCCAGTGGGTATTTGCTTTTCTTGGAGGCTAGAGGACAATCTGATTACCTGGGATGAGCTTCTACTTCCTGTTAAGAAACACATGGTTCCATTAAGAGCCAAGTCATTCCAGGGCCATGAAACTTGTCCTTTTCAAGGCTGCATGCCACAGAGCTCCCAAAAGGCCTATGGGTTTTCTTCTAATTCAGTAAATAGCACACTAAAAAACTAATTAAATTAGACGATGAACCAAATGAACTCCATTTATCACACAAGTGATAAAGGAATTATTTAAGAACTTATTGAAAGCAGAAATCAAGAAGGCAATTGTCTATGCTTCAGCCTAGTGTGTTTCTTCCTTAACATCCCAAATTAGCATCCTTTCCAAGTCCTCTTGGAGAAAGACTAAGAAATTTAATATGATAGTGGGGCCATTGGATTTGACTCACCAACAAATCTTGAGTTGTGGTTAGGTTGGCTCTTCTACTCACAATTTATCAATGATCCTCTGGCTCTGAAGCAGCCTATTGGCTCTAATTCTTAAAAGAAGAGGATCAAGTCTGCTGGGTTGCATAAAGCAAGTGTCTGGGTTTAATCTGAACATCAACCAACATCTCAAAACACAGAGTTCTCTGCTGTCAGATTACAAAGGACTTTGAGTGATACAATGAACTGAGAGTACAGAGGGGGGGTCTGGAATCAGGAAAGACAGCTATGGCTGGATTAGAGAGATGGTTCAGGGATTAAGACTCTGCCTTGCCAGCAAAAGGGCATGAGTTTGGATCCCAGATTCCATATGAAAATGCTAGGTGGAAATTGCAGCAGCCTGCTTCTTTCTCTGGTACAAAGCCTGGGAAATCCTAAAGCAAAGCAAAAAAAGTAAAAAAAGCAAAAATCCAGAATGATTCCCAAAGTCACCCTTGAGCTTCCAGACACATACACACATACACACACGCACATGTGCACACACGTGCAAAAATTAAAAAATGAGCAATATTGCTGATTATATATAGTGAAATGTATATTATATTGTTTAGAGATTCACCACATATGTGATTAATTTTTGTTGATAGTAACACCATTATGTATGTATATATGTATGTATGTATATCCACATACATAATCAAATTATATACAGGTGCACTTATTTGCATGTGTGGTTGTTATGCCATTTCCTTATTTTTGTGGCATGCCAACTAGCAACTCTGGTGTACAAAACAAAACCAATAGCACCTAAGAGAAAATATGTTTTCTTGACAGGGTACTTGACTCTATTTTTTTAACCTATTTGCTGGTTCTGAGTTCCTTTTGCTCTCAACTTGTTATACCATTTGATCTTTTTAGCATCTCAGAAGTCCACACAGATTCACTTTTCACAAAAAAAAATGATATTCTGGTTTGCTTCATCTGCTACTTTGGGAAAGAGCTTGAGGGTAAGAGGGCATCTCTGTTGGAAGTGATTCACCCCAGGTTAATTTCAGGATTTGTGTGTGAACCTTATTTCATCTGTGAACGTATTCTAGCTTGTCTTGGAAATCATATTATCTGTTCTCAAATTGAAGAAAAATGTCCCTAATAAATCAAAGTGATATCTTATTATGAAGTAAATGTATCAATTTTGTTAAGTGCTACAACTGAAGACAGAAAGAAGATGACATGTGTTCCTAAGGTGGCAAAGAAATATTGCATAGCCTCCTAAATTTTATGGCATTTCTGTCTGTCTTCATGGGACACCCTGACATGTTATAGATCATCCTTATGCATTGTAATAGTGATCTAATTAGCGTGTGAATATCTTGATAACAGGACCAGTACCTTTTCATCTTACTAATTAAGCACTTGCAAATACCTGGCACTCTAGAACTAGGTGACAGTTTTGCTAGATGAATTAGTTTTCTTACTCATTTTGAATCCTGAATATGATATTTGATAACATACCTTCTCTAAGTCATTGATCTTAACTGAGTCAGAGTGAAGCATGTGGCCAAGAGGACATCAATGAGCATTATAGTCTAGTATTTGGTAAAGATTCCTTTGACCCTGAGTAGGTGGTCCAATGGAAATGGAAATGACCTTTATTGTAACAGCATCCAGTCTAGCTAGTTCTTTATCCTATGGAATGATCTCAATTTACATCCTTTGCATTCCTGGCATCACCAAACTTAATTACAATGATATTAGGAAGGATAATATTATATGTTGAAAATGGTATTGACAAGGGATCAATGGATCAGAGAGCTGCAATTTTGATATATGCTAAGTCTACAGTTTCTAGCCAAGAATCTTAAGTTTTTAGCTCTCTTTGTTCTCTCAAGTCTAGGAAGAATACCTTTAGACCTTGCAGCATCCTTTAATATCCGTTTTGGGTACACAAATGGCAGAGAAAAGTGAGATCCCACTATCAGCTTGGATGCAGAAAGAAAACATATTCAATATGAAATCCAGGGTAAATGTCTTTTATGTCTTCTATGTCTTCTTATATCTTCCAAATAACATGGATCTTCCAGAGCCATGGGAAATACGTGGATTGAATTTGTGGGTTGGGTGATAAGTTCTGAAATGACTGGCATTTTTTTTCCTCATTATGTCTTTCAGGATTATTATCAGTGCTTACTTTGTTCAAAGACATAAATGCATTTTCAGGGCTAGGCAGTCTCTGAAAGTCAAGGTGGATGTGGGAATCTCACAACATTCTCTTGCTTCACTCCTGAAGAGTAAGTCTGAGCCACAAGTACATTTGAACCCAAGATAATGTTGAAGAGAAGCGTTGAGGAGAAGCATTGACCAAAACTAAGAATGTATGGAGAAGTCACATGGAAACCCATTACTTTATAAAAAATAGTTTATATAAACTTTGATTGATATGACTATTCACAGGTAGATGACGTCAATCCTAGACATGAGATAATAATTGAAAATCCTAGTGCCTGGTGTGAAATTGTTGAACATTAATTGCCTTGCAGTCAATGAATTTATAATTATTCATAGTTACTTACCGGAACTGGATGGTAACACCCTATTTCTGAAGATACTGCATGAATACAAAGAATTTGTTGAAGAATATAAAGAACGATGCTCTATGTGAGCTGGAAGCTTTCTCCTTGCAAGTTAGTTTTTATGGGGCAGCTGAGGAGAAGGTAGGTATTGAATGTCACAGTATTCAGGCAAGAAGTGATTAGATTGATTACTCGTGTAATAGTGGCACTGCAATTACGGGAGCAACTGATTTTTTTTTTATCTGAAGGCTTCACCATTAGAGAGTTCATGCTCACTTTTGTGGATCTTGTCAAAAGACTATGACTGGTCAGGTCATAGGCTGTAGGGGTGAATCTACCTCTTTTGTTTTACTACATGGACATAACAAAGTACATAAATATATATGGTTATACTCATATTACTACTGTACTCTGTAAAGACTCGTGGATGGCCAAAGTGCTAAGACCAAATGACTGTTATGTGTTTAGTCTCTTTCAAGACTCAGGAAATATTTCAGAAGAGGAATGAAGAATACAAGAGTTGGATGATACAGAGAGACACAATGATGTGCGATCTTATGAACATGACATGGCCATGATATGCAAAAATTGACAACTGCATAGGATTTGCACAAGACTGAGCTTCTTAATGCTTCATCACAAATGGAGGGGGCTTCCAGCATCTCATCATAAGGGAGCTAATGACAGTCAAGTGCTGCTGTGGGTGGGAGGCAATCATTGTCTTCATGGATATAGTCACCAATGAGTTTCTTCTGATCCATGGATAGCTCCATAACCATATTCACATGAGCAGCTACAATTAAATATGTAAAAACATATGACTTACTAGGAGGAAAGAGGGTTAATAAGGAGGAGAAGAAGAGACGGTACAGAGTTGAGTGTGACCAGAATATATTATACAAGGACATGAAATTTCAGAAATAAACTAACAGTGAAGATTTTTTTCCATTCTGTGGGTTGCCTTTTTGCTTGGTTTTCAATCTCTTTAGCCAAACAGAAGCTCTTTAATTTCATGAGATCTCATTTGTTGAGTGTAGGTTCTAGTGCCTGTCCTGTTGGATTTCTGTTTAGGAGCTGTTGGTGTAGCCCGATCTGCTCAAGGAAGTTCCTTACCCTTTCAACTTGGGTTTCTATAGTCTCTGGCCTAATATTAAAGTCCTTGATCCATTTGGAATTAATTTTTGTGCAAGGTGACAAGTACGGGTCCACATATCTGATAGAGGTTTAGTATCCAGAGTGCATAAAGAACTTTAAAAATTAAACACCAAGGAGTTAAATAGCCCAATTAGAAATGGGCCTCAGAATTCAAAAGAAACTTTTCCAGGGATGAAATTGAAATGTCTAACAAATATCTTAAAAAATGTTCCACGTACGTCCCTAGTATCAGGGAAATGCAAATCAAAACTACCCTGAGTTATCTTCTCACTCTAGTCAGGATGGCAAAAATCCATAATACAAACAACACGACATACTGGAGAGGAGGTAGGAGAAGGAAACTCTCATACATTGCTGGTGGGAATGTAGGCTCATACAACCACTCTGGAGAATAGTATGGTAATTTCTAAAAAAGTTAAAGATTAAAATGCCATATGACACTGCTATACCAATAGTGGGAATAATCCCCCATAATGCAGCAATTCACCACAGTGAAACAAGAACAACCATGTTCATTGCAGCACTATTTTTAATAGCAATGTCATGGAATGAACCCAAACATCCAACAGTTGATGAATGGATAATGAAAATGTGGTATATATATATATATATATATATATATATATATATATATATATATACACACACACTCACTCACACACACACACACACATACATAATGGAATACTACTTAGCCATCAGAACCAATCAGGATGCAGTCAAAGGCAGTTCAGGAACAGCAAAACGGAAAACAACAAACCATAATTCAGAACACCAAAGACCGTACATTCATTATACATCTGGAAACAGACCAGCGAAATCTCTCCCCTTCCTAAAACTCAGGGAATTTTGTGGAAAAGGGGGTGGCAAGATTGTAAGAGTCTAAAGATGGGGAGGACCTACAATATGCAAGATACTCCATACAAGTTAGGGCTACAGCAGCCAGGATATAGCCACAATGTGATTGGACTTTGCCTGACCTGCACAATGGCTGACATGTCAACAGACCCCAAAGTCCAGAACAGATCACAGGGGTGAAGGCTTTAGGAATCAGGATCCTTAGATCCCACTAAATAGTCATAATAAAGTTCCCATGCTAGCGAGCAGCTCAAAAAGGGGCCCCTGGCTATGCCACTGAGTCCTGAACTCTTACTAGGGTAGATGACTCACAGGGAGGTTTATCGCCTGCATAGATGGATGCTCTAGGATGGGAGGGAGGAAGTGGTAGGCCCTGGGAGGGGGTGGATGAGGAAGAGGAGTAAGAGAAGGGGGAAGAGGGAGAGTGCCATGGGGGACAATGGGGGATGGGAAAGAAGAGAGGAGGGGGTTACCTATTGAGCTTGTGTGATTAGGCAAAAATAAAATGTGTAATAATGAAAAATGAAAAAGTAGTCTAACAAAAATAGATATTACATTTAATTAATGTCACCATGTAATTTTTATATAGCCATGATTGTTAAAAATAATAGCTAAGCTACATGTTAGGAATTTACTATTTCAAGTATTTTCTGATTAGCTTTTGATTTGCACATATGCATATATATGTGGTGTGTGTGTGTGTGTGTGTGTGTGTGTGTGTGTGTGTGTGCTCATTTTCTTGCTTGCAATTCTTATGATGCTGGAAGAACGAGTTTTGGTCACATCAATCCCAGGCAGCCAGTATACCCTCCTAAAGAATTTGATCTGCTGCTTTAAGTCCCACTTTACCCCAATGATGACATTCTGCAGGTCCTACCTTCAACATGTTTAGCACTTCTATTTTATTTTTCCATTTAATATTGTTAGCAGCTTTTATTCCTTCTTAATTATGCATATCAAGTCTTCTCAGTGCAAAGTACTGTTATGATTTTTGTTCTGACTAGATCATGCCAAGAATGTGTTTAGGTTGACATATGTACTACTGGGCCCTCCTTCTGCCCCGTCCTAGACGATTACTCCAAACTGCTTGCTACCCTGTTTTTTCCCCTAAACTCTCAACGAAAAGACCCAAGCAAGTGCTCTAATGGGCTTCTGTAAATGCCTCATGAATACATGTAATGAGTCTTAGTTCTTCACTGGAAAAGGTCACCCTTCCCCTACTACCAAGCCTCTAAGCCACATCTCTTCAAAAAGTACTCGTTACTGACAGCACCTTTCCCACATTTTGTGTTTCTTTATCTTTTTGCACAACCTCATTAAACCATAGTGCAAGGAAGAAAAATTGAAAAAAAATCATTTAGTTCATTTGCTTGCTCCTGGCAGGGCTAAGTCTTGATATGTGCATAATTTAGCTTTTCTGTCAAAGCGAAGCACTGGATATTCATAAAATGGACAGATGAAAGAATTGCAGACTCCAGATTACAAATTATAAAACATACTGAGAAACTCCTCATTTACATGGGTAGTTTTTAACCTTAAGTAGATAGATAATAGATAGATGATAGACAGAAAAATACATGATTGAGAAACAAGACAGCTCAGTTAGTTAAATCATCTGCTCTCAAACCTAGATACCTAAGTTTAATCTCAGGCCCATATGTTAGGAGGAAAGAACTGACTTCTGAAAGTTGTCCTCTGATCTCCATCTGTGTGCTATGACATTCATGTGCTCTCTCTCTCTCTTTCTTGCTTTCTCTCTTTCTCCTTCACACTTTAAAAATGAACAGAAATAAATAAAATAATAAAAGTGAATAAAAATCTTTAACTTGAAGCTAACTGCAATTTATTAAAAAAGAAAAACAGATGATTGATTGATGATAGATTATGAAAAGATAGGTAGATGAGAGTCAATGCTTTATGCTAATATTCATTCCTTGGGTTAGTCCATTTATTATTTTTCCTCGTTAAAACTATCAGTTATATAAAAAGATGTGAAAAAATACTATTAAAGCAATTACTTTTCCAAATAGACTTGGTTTTCTTCTATCTATTTTCTTCTATCTGCTACTGTTTTCCTTAGTCAAGTCACAGTAAGGACTCCACAGTGAGGATCTATAAAAGGCTCATCATGAACACAAACACGTTCATTTCATTGTGAGAAATCACCTAATGTTTTAATTAAAACACCCCAGTTTCTTCTTTATTGTCTTTTATAGCTAATAACTACGTTAATCCATTCCTCAAGATATTCCCTGTATTCCTTCTTCCCAAGACAATATTTTGGTGCAGACAGAATACAACCAACCGGGGCGGTAAGATTGTAAGAGCAAAAGGATGGGAGGAGCAACGATTTGCAAGATTCTCGACAATAGTTGGGGCCAAAGCAATCATAATGGGACTTTGCATGCCCTGCGCAATGTCCAGCGCACTGTTGCCCTCATAAAGTCTAGCATCTGTTAAGGGCACCGAGACCCCTGGAGGCAAGGGATTGACAGCCATAGTAGTGATCTTATGCTTAAGGGGAACAAGAGAAAGGGCTTATGGAAATGCCACTGGGTCCTTATATGTCATCGGAGAGGAGGACCCAGTGGAGAGTTAGGCATACACAATAAAGGACTCTCTGGGAATTGGGGGGGAGGCACTGGGGGAAGGGGAGGGGGAGGAGGGGGGAGGGAGGGAACTGGTAAAAAATTTTAAAATGTATAATTAAATTTTTAATAATAAAAAAAAGAATACAACCAACCCTCATGGGAAGCTACATATGCAGTCCTAACTCTGTTTTCCATAAGATGCTTCTCTTACTGATTTTGTCCACTGACTTCTCACTTTGTCTACTGTGATGTAGTTGGGCACAATACACATCCTATAATGTTCATGTAGAAGGGAAATGGCCCAAATCATGAGTTATGGTTTGACAAATGACATCAGTTATAACTCCTAATATTAAGAGGACGTGGGTGCACAAGATGACCTCCTTTTGTTGTGCTTTTCTGTTCTACAAGTCTATGAGGCCATGTTACCCACTCTTATCTCAATTCCAAGTTCTATGTTTGCCATAAGCTGACACTCATCTGTGAATTTCATGACATTTTACTATTGATTTCTATTTCATCAATTACTATTGATGAAACCAAGAATTTTTTATTTAATATAGGTGTTGTCCAAAGGACATAAAAGTTTTATATTTAAGTTTCTATAAAGAAATGATCACAATGAACTCTACCATAGGAATCATATCAATCTTGTTCATATCACCATTTCTTGTTGTGATATTTCTGCACACGATGAGCCTTGATCTGAACAGATATATTTTAATTCACCAATATTTCAGATAGTTCACATTCCTCTTATGTTCTAGAAATTCTGTACCAGTGGAATTCAGATTACTTTGCTCATGTATGGAATTTAAATTACTTTGCTCATGTATCCCTTAAGATAATTTTGGAGATTTATTCACTACTCAGATATTTTTTGTTAGTGTTATCCCAAGTTTTAATATTTGCAAAGAATGTAATTTTAGCATGTTGAAAATATTGGTATTTTAAAATAGAACTGCTATATATCACTTTAAAAATATATACCCAATGCAATCTGAATTCATAAGGACATGATACCCACTGTCATCCCTGTGAAAAGCATTGAACAAGCTCTGCTTTGAAAGTCATAATTCTGTCCTGGTATATTTCCATCTCACTTCATATTTAGCCTGAACCTTCCTTATAGAATTTATTCTTCTTTCTTTAAATGTTTTAAAGTCCTCTAATAACTATCCAGTGGTAGAACAAAAAAAAAAAAAACCCTCACTATTTCACCTGCACTTTACTACTAGCGAATATGGGTTAAGGTCTTGAGTGACTGAGCTGTATCTCTCTCCCTCTCCCTCTTCTTCTCCTTCTGCTTTTCCCTCTCCTCTGCCTGTTCCTCTCCCTTATTTTCTCCTGTGCTTCTGCCAGAACCAAAGACCCCTGAAACAGAGCTGAGTGTCCCCCATCTTTCCAACCTAGGTCAATGAGCTTCCAGCTAACACAGATGTGTGAATAAGATCAGCCAAGATAAGCAACACCATCATGCCAACTTCCAGCTGCTCCAGATGAATGAACAAATGATGCTTATTACTTTAATGCTGAGGTTTTTGTTAATTTTTAAATGCAAAACAGATTTTTGTTGAAACAAATCTGTTTCACCCAATCATGCTTTATTATGGAATAAGACTTCATTTTAAAATGTTAAGAAAGATTATTTTTTGCTACATCTTAATAGTATCCAGTTAATTCAAGAAATCCAAAATATTTTAAAATTTGTTGTATATTATTTGTTAAATGAAAAGGAAAACTTTATTGAACATATGTATTATAAGATATTTTTGCAACTATTTAAAAGTTTTGAGTGAACATTATGTTGAATGAAGTGAGACTAATAAATCCTATTATTTTATTATAGACATTAAGTTAGTACCCTTAAATATTTATGCATAAGCTCATGAGAATGGCAGTGATTGTTTATGACAATATTGTTTAACTTGTTATGTTTTCATTGGTTCTGTATCAAATTTAACACAGACATGTATAATCAGGAGTATATTTACTTATTTGGGAAAGCATCAGGCAACTCTACATAATTTGGAACATAAAGACTACATAATTAATGTGGCTTATATTTAAAAATATCCTGTGAGTTGGGCTGGAGAGATGGCTCAGGGATTGAGACTCTCCCTCACAAGCAGAAGGTCCTGAGTTCAGATCCCAGTTCCCATGTGGAAATGATAGTAGCCTGCACTTCTGGCCCTCATGCACAGAGCTGGGGAAATTCTACTGAAGCAACAAGGAGTCAGAAGCAATTCAGGATAATTCCCAGTCATCCCCTCAATTTCTCTCTCTCTCTCTCTGTCTCTCTCTCTCTCTCTCTCTGTCTCTCTCTCTCTCTCTCTGTCTCTCTCTGTCTTTCTCTCTCACATACACACAATAAATAAAAAGAATATTTTTTTAAAAAATTCTGTGAGCAATTTTAATTTTCTTTTTTGGGTATATGTGTGTGTTCGGGGTACCTTCCAATGTATATGGGTATTTGTATGTATATGGAAGTATGTGTGTGGGGATACATGTATGTATGAATGTATGTAGAGGGATGAAGATGATGTCAGCTGTCTTCTTTAATTGCTCTCCACTTTTACTATTAAGACAGGGACTCTCAGTGAGCCAGAGTGTGACGATCAGGCTAGCTGGTAAGTTTGCCCTGGGGATTCCCTGTCTCATCCATCTAAGTGCAGGGATTACAGTGATCACCACACTGCTTAGGTTTCCATAAGTTTGGGGGAATCTGAATTCCAGTCCTCACTCTTGAGGGACTAGCACCTCATCAGCCGGTCCACCCAAACAGTATTAAGCTTTACAATAGATATGCCTAAAACTCAAACTGTCTTTTAATTTGTGTCTCATATATTTATAACTGGACCGATATCTCAAATGACATATTATTGTTCTGTTCAATAAAATGATGATAGTACAAAAGAAAAAATTGGCTTTTAAGCATTTTAACTGTGGAAGAAGTACTTTTAGAAGTAAAGCATCTGCAAATTGATGTCACTGAAAATACATTCAAATGTATTTGCTCTTGGAAAACATATATGTTCTCCAAAAATACATGGTGGTGCTGAAATCTGTGATATTACATGTTTATAGACAGGCAAAGATCATTCTAGAATCACCTACCCAGACCCTAACTAAGTCATTTGTCATCTTATATTTCCATGGCATATTGGATACAAAATTGGAATTGAGAATTTGTGGGAAGACTATATATGGGGAAGAGGTGTTCTACCCCATCTAGAAATTTAGTCCTTAGTAGTATTTTATACTTTTCTACCTCCAGCCTTGTCCACTCCATTTTGACAACTTCATGCCTAGTCTTAGATAGTCTTAGAAGTGTGTCCTCTCACAGGCACTAGGATCCTTAGAGGAAAAGGATTAACAGTCATAATAGTGTTCCCAAGAAAGGGGAGCCCAAGAAAGGGCTCTGGACAATGCCACTGAATCCTTACACCTCACTGGAGTGGAGGATGCAGAGGGAAGTTTGACATTCACACTAAAGGATGCTCCAGGGAATGGGAAGGAGGAAGGGGGCACTGGGAGAAAGAGGAGGAGGGGGTGAAAGGAAGGAGAAAAGGGGGAAAGAGTGGAAGGGGGACTGGGGAGGGGTGAGGGAGGGAGGGGACCGGGGTACATATTGAGCTTGTATGATTAGGAAAAATAAATTTAAAAAAAGAAATGTGTCCTTTTTCAAGTGGTGCCTGAATCACTTTATACTCCTATGCAAGTTACCATAGTCAGTGTGAAAAGCAACAGAAACTTGTCTCTCATAGTTCTGGAATCTGTCTAAGGCTTAGAGTTAGTTGAGTCAGGGTCTGGTGAGAGCCACTTCCTGTTGGGCAGATGGCATTCTTGATGTCTTTAAGTGTCAGAGGTCTGGAATACATGGGACAGCCTTTCTTCACGTCTCTCATATAGCTACCAATCCCATCACTGAGGGCTCCACACTCACCACCTGAATGTTTCCCAGAGGTCTCATCTAGGTTTCCTCACATGACTGCATTGAGGAAGCACACCTTATTCCATAACATAGCATCCATAACAGCGTGTCGTCCATCCGAAATAACATGGACAACATGTGCTTTTTCCTCCTGATTTCAAGATCAATTTTGGGGGAACCGCTAATCTTTATCCTTGATTCAGAAGTTAAGTTCTTTCTTATAATGGATGGGAGTAAAATGCTTTTCTAGTTTCCAAAATTCTGGCAAAGGCTGACTTATTTGATTGTTCTGGCTACATTTGTTTTCTTTTTCTTTTTCTGTTTTTGGAGAGTAGTAAAAAGAAGGTATTTAAAAAAATTATCCGTCTAACTAGTGTGTGTGTGTGTGTGTGTGTGTGTGTGTGTGTGTGTGGTGTATCAAAGGACACTTGTGTGTACCTGTCTTCACAAAGAGTGACTATTCTAGAGTCATCCTGTATTGCTCTACCTCCTTAATGTTTTGCACAGGGATTTTCCAAGTTTTGCCTTCCAGGGTCAGATGTGCAGGCTGCTGTCATTTCTGTCTGGTGACTTTTGTGGGATCTGGGATCCGAACTCAGGTTCTGGTGCTTGCAAAGCAGAATTCTAACCCCTGAGCCATCTCTCCAGACCAGGAATAAGGGATTTGTTGTTGAACCTTAAATTCCTCACAGAAACTGAGAACAAAGCAGAGGCTATACTAACAACAGAGAAATATCATACTACAGCCCTTAAGATTCTCTGCACTGCTAGCACCTTTAGCTCTACTAAAGTGTTTGCGGTTTGATGTATGATGCCCTGAAGTGCTCCTTGTGCATCCAGAAACTGTTGTTGCTTAATTATGAACTCACACCTATGCTTCATGTCACTAGAACTCTACAGGGAGGCAAGTGGCAGCAATCTGTTCTGCATTAATACTGAGCAGAGGTGCGAAAGGCAAGGGAAGATGCAGAAGACACTCATGTCAGTGGCTTATCAACACCACCGATTGTGATCTATCTCCCTGACTGTGGTTTATCTAGGCACCTTCATATATTGTATTTATTAATAACATTTATGTAAAAACTAAAATGGACCTAAACCAACATAGTCAACCCCTTAGTCATTCTCTTTGAAAGCTTATATCCTAACTAGACACATCTACATGGGAACTCTAAAGTAGTGCCTAAGTCCATTTCAGTTATAATGAATATAATCTTCCATCTCTAATGTCTCCTAAAAGTGAGTGAGATTAATATCCATCACATGGTGAAATCTTGGCTGTCCCACAAACAAAAGTCCTTCCTTCTATCTACAATGTGATTTTTTTTTCAGTTCCCAGTTTTATCGTTCCCATGGTTATCTCATTCAGCTGTTTATTGGAGAAAAGTTTGTTGGCAGACCAGGAGCCATGTTACTTAACTCTGAGTTGCTTCGGTATGTCATAGTGGGTATCATTAAATATCCAAAGCTCTTTGACAATTCCTGCTCATTTTCAGCATATGTTGTTGTCAAATTTCTGTGAGAAAAGTCAAGGTAGTCATAGGGGAATTCATGAGCATTTCAGCTTTGTGCGTCCACACACGTGTCTGGGAAGTTGTCCTCATCTCTCCTTCCCTGCTCTTAGCGGCCAAAGAAACCAATGTTTGTGTTTCACCCAATCAGAACCTCCTGGAAGTGGGTCTAGAAATTAGAATTAAAAATGAAAAACAAGCAAACCAAAACCTGTATACAGGCAGCACCCAGCATTTTAATTTCCAATAGAATAATTTACAACAGAATAGAAAAAAATTCTAGATTCTCCTATTTTCTTTCTAGTTATTTCATTTGTTTTCTGTTTTGAGACTTTATTCTCTCTAGAATGCCAAAGTTTTGTCCACTACAAACAAAGGAAAGTTAATTAACTTTGATTATTGTACCATCCTTTCTGATAGAATTTTAGTTTTCTGGTATTTTTTCACATTTGGAGGTGACCTTTTGGAGATGTATTTAGATGAGTTATAACAGTTCATCCAGTCGAGATACAGTAAGCACACAGTAGCTTGAACAGAAGAACTGTATTACAAAAAACTACTGGCCGTGATAGAAGAGCTGGATGCTAGGTAAAAGTAAGCTCTATGTGTTAACTTAGGTTTGAGGTATATTAAATAAGGACAAACTGGAAGAGGTTTAGATATCATTGTAGAAGACATGGGTCAGCATACTCTGCAGCTGAGACATTTGGGTGAATTAGAATAGGGAGAATAAAGGTGTCTGCCTCCTAATTCTCCGAACTTGTGACATGTTGCCATGCCAGGCGGAAGAGACTGGGAGGATCTAATTAAATCCAGTACCATAATATGGAGGGATTATGCTGATTTACATGGTTGGATCAGCCATAAAGACTTCTTAACAGTAGAAAAATTTCCCTCATGAGTGGAACATGGTTTTCTACTTTCGTCATATCACTTGTATTTCCTTGGATCTTGTCTTTCATGATGAGTCTAAAAATATATTATACAATGCATACTATTCATTTTTATAAGAACTTATTTTATTGCATTTTAACCTAGTTATACAAGCTCAATAGATAATCCCCTTCTTCTCCCTTTCCCCTCCCTTCCCCCCTATTATCTCCCATTCCACTTTCCCCTTCCCATTCTCCCCACAAACCCCTTTTCTTTCCCTCTTCCTCTCTTGGTGTTTGTGTTTCCTGCTTTCTCCCATCCTCCAGAGCATCTGTTTATGTGAGCACTGAATTTCCCTCTGAGTCATCTATATTAGTGAGGGTTCAGGACTTACTGGCACAGCTTGGGGCCCCTTCTTGGGTTACCCACTAGAATGGGAACACTATTATGTCTGTTTATCCCCTTGCCTGTAAGGATCCTACTGCCTGAAGCCTTCTCCCCTATGACCCCTGCTAGACTTTGGGGGGTTGTTGACAGATCAGCCATTGTGCAGGTCAGACAAGGTTCAATCACACTGTGGCTATATCTTGGCTGCTTCAGCCCTGACTTGTGTGGAGTATCTTGCACATCATTGGTCCTCCCCATCTTTAGGCTCTTACAGTCTTGCCGCCTCCTCTTCCACAAGTTCCCTGAGCTTTAGGATGGGAAGTATTTAGCTGGTCTTGTTCTGGATAAACATTGTAGGGTCTTTGGTGTTCTGAATTATGGTTTGTTGTTGTTTTCAGTTTTGCTGTTCCCTGCACTGCCCTTGGCTACATCCTGATTGGTTGTCGAGGTCATCTAACCAGAGATAAAATACTGTTTAAACGAAGATCTTAATATAAGAAGAGACTCAAAGGTAAATGGAAGAATAAGATTAAGACCCAACAGTGAGAGAGATCAGTCTCCTGTTTGCCCATTGGTTACCATCTAACTGCCAGTCCTTTTACCCTCCCTGACTGGGGAGATCAAACCTAGCAAAAGCATCACTAACAGAAATGTCTGCAGTTGGCTCACTTCTCACTTATCCACTGTTTTCCCTTTGTGCTACTGCCGTAGATGATGCATCTGTGTCCTGTCTTTAAAACCGTGTGCTAATGACTCCTGGGGAATAGTGTCCTAGCATTATAAACACCCAGGTATGAACCCAAGATTTAGACAGTGAAGTCTGGAGACAAGCAACAGATGGAACAATGTTACGAAAGATGAGTCAGCCTGATTTCATTTATCATTGCTTTCAATCCGAGCTGAATTTTGGAGAAATGAACTACATTCTCGTCCAAAGCTTTAAAAATCTTCAAGAAATGAATATTCATTTGAACAAAAAGTTTTCACCTCCTTCATCACATCCTCATACATTCTTGGTGAAATATCTAATTTATTCTACAAATGTTCCCAATGTGATTCCTACACCGGGAACACCTTAGAAGTTCTAGCAATATGTTATGCATAAGTCATTGCTGTTTCAGATGTGTCTGGGCTGCCCAGCGAGTCAGGGTCTCCCTGAGTGCATTCCCCTATCTTGCTTCTGTCTTCCTTACCAGCAAGTCTCACAGCTTCTTTCAGACACGATTGTACACTGAAAACATTGCTAAAGCATGAATATGAAACTTCCTTTGAAAATACTGACTTTTTCATTATTTCTTAATTCAGACAAATTTCCTGTATGTTGTCACCAAGCAATGTGCCTAGTGTTTGGGTCAACACTTCTGCTCTGCAGTTGGTGAGATATTACATACATAATAAATTATATGTATCAGAAAGGCTTAGATTTTATTGGCATTTTTTGAAATATCTGATGTAAACAGATGTAAATTAAGAATTTTAATTACTTTGTTACACTTGGATTATAATTTTATATGAATGAAAATAGCAGGAAATAATGGGTAAATTAAATGTTCACTTCTTTAGCCAACATATTTTAATGAGCACTCCAAATGTTTTCTACTTTTTGGTAGAAATAGCTTCTTTGGAACAAAGAAATGCAACACCATGAGGACCTGAGTTCTGTCTCCAGCACCCATTCATAAAGGTAGGCACAGCAATGCACACCAAGAATTTCAGTGATAGGGAAACAGGGGCAGGGGAATCCCCGGGACTTGTTTGCTAAGTAGATTTATCAAATCATTGAACTTCAGATTCTGTGAAGACCTGTCTCCAAAGATACAAGAGTAGAAACTGGTTAAAGAAGACACGCAGCATCAATCTCTGCCTGCTATATGCAGACATACCTAATCAGAGAGGAGGAGGAGCAGGAGGAGGAGGAGGAAGAAGAGAAGAAGAAAGAGAAAGAGGGAGATTATGCATGTGAATACACAAGCACACACACAGGAGGACATGCATGTGTACATGCAGACACATACACAATTGTTCTTTGTATCTATGTGATATTAGTTCAGTGTAAGGAGATGTAATGGATATTCTAGTCCTCACATGTATCTTTCTTTGTAGTATTCCTTAGGCCATTATGTCTCTCTGGCTGACATTTATTTAGTTCAAGTAGAGGGACTTTTAGGGCATTTTACATTGTTGTATTCACACAAGATGTTTTGCTTCTTCCATAAACAATGTTGCAAATTTATTGTTATTTTACTTTTGTATTTCATTTTTGACAATTTCATGCCATTTTCATAGAAATATCATTTGACATGAGAGCATCTGCAGGAGTTGGAATCATCCCAGCATTTGACATCTTGGTGCCTATATAGCATCAACTGTTAGCTCACAGAATTAGTCACACTTTTGGCAATAGGACACAAACATCATTGTTTTGTTTCTTCGTTAAAAGTCTTCCTTGAAATGGATGATGAATGAAATTTACCGACCTACACATTTTTTAATCAAAATCTCTCATGGTTATCGATCACAGTTTCTGTTTTAAAAATTGCATTTGCAAAGTATCATTTACTAGGAAGGCATTTCTTGTGTTCAATAGTAGCATTATTCACAAAGCAGGTTCTGAAGACAGGCCCTGGAGATTTGTAATTTGGTTTAATATATTGAATGTGTAATTAAACATGATGGAATTTTGACTCAATGAAGTTAAATAAATTGCCAAAATAACCAATGAAAATTTATGTTCACACACATGATTAGTTCTTAAAGCCACAATGCTCTCATAACTTCTACTAGTTCTTTTATCTATAACCTGAACCTTCCTACTGCCATTTACAGAAAGTGAAGTTTGGCTGAACTATCTGCAGAGTAACAGTGAAGGAAATTCTAATACCTTCACTTATCTGACCATGTGAATGCATGTGTGTGCGTGTGTGTGTGTGTGTGTGTGTGTGTGTGTGTGTGTGTGTATGGTCTTGACTCTACTTCCTTCTTTTAATTTGGAAATGTTGTCAATTTTGATGTAAAATTAATTTCTTAATAAATGGCTAATTATAAGGAACAAACACACCAAATCAGAATAAACTTTGATTCATACAATGAGTTTAATTATTTTACACACATGAAAACAAGTCTCCTGTTAAATGCATTCTTCTGAATTAGTTGTTTTGGCATTTGAGTTTTCTCCCCATGCAGACACTAGAGGATAAACATGAAAAATGTTGAAATGAAAGAAATGCATCTCCATTACACTCCTCCATTCTTTGCTTGGATAAAAATACAATGTGTTCTGGTCTCTTTGATTCCTTATGATGCCTCATCTGCTATTTTTTGTACCCCACCTAAGCTTTTAATCTTTCAAATCTCTTCCCAAACAAACATCTCAATTTTTCTACCTCTAAAATCTTTCATCTATCTTTTACACAAAATACTTAGTGTTTTACTTTCTGGGATTTTTTTATGAAGAAAGAAGTATTAAATTATAAAATTCATTTGTAAAGTACTCTCATTTTAATATTGACTTCAATTGTTTATTTCAATATTGACTTAAACTGCTAGCAACATTTGCAGCTTAGTATTATAAGGCTCTATTTGAAATATGTTACATTCAAGATACTTTGAGCTTTTTATATTTATTAAATATGTAATTCGGTTAGTGAATTGTCAGTCAGGAATCATGATATTTGCTTTATAAGAACAGGTTATTTCCTGTGTTTTACATCACTTTTAGGTATTTTAATTTTTAACCACTATAATTTTGAAATATTAAATAAATTGATCAATGTTATGTGTTCTTTGTTTTATATTTAAGTTAATTTATTTTTCTAGTTTTACAAATATATTGAGTACCCATCTCTGCTTCCCTCCATCTCTGCTCCCACCCATGGCCCTTCCCCTTCCTTCTTCTGTCCATCCCACTCTCTCCCACCCTCCTATTCCTCTGCTTTCATGAACCCCTTTGGCCGGTCTACCTTTCTTTTAATTTTTTTCTACCTTTACAAGCATATTGAGTACTTAACCTTGCTTCCCTCTATTGTGTCTCCCTCCCATCCCTCCATCAATCCCACCCTCTTGCCTGTCTCCTTGGAGACTGAAGCTGAATGATAAGTGAAGGGAAATGCCCCTATCAGTGGGGTGGCACAATGAGAGGCAACCTGGTATGCCCTGAGAGTAGATGGGCCAGAAGTACCATCCACATCTTCTGGGACCTTGTGTCTGCTGACTTCATTCTTTTTTATTTAATTATTTTATAAGTGTTCCAAATTAGGCAATCAGTTTCTCAGGTCACTGATTCCCTCACTGGGTAGATTAATGAGCATCAACCATGGTGTGAAAATGCACAGTTAACAATTGTGCTGCAAATAATTAGGTCTATTGATTGTATATGTTTAATCTATGGGGTTTTTTTTGGTTCATACTATGGGAATGCATATGGATCAACTTTTCTCTTCTTGTCTCAGGCTCCAGTCATGGTCTGCTAAAGGGTTTTCCATAATGTCTTCTCCTCTATTAGGATTGTTTTCTCTCCATGTTGGGCCTGGTAGATATCTGTGCTTCTGCAAGTCTTCCAGTAGGACTGGACTGTTACATTCTCCTACATGTTTTTTGGACTCCTTGAGTCTTATAAGGGAGTTTTCTGTGTATCATTTATCCATGTTGACATCTTTGACACCAACATTGTGTTTTCTCCTGTTTAATAAAAAGAGTGAGCGCCTTCCAATTCTCTCAATGTTAATCTATTATTTCCTTTCATAGCAAGTGCTATTTATCATAATGCATGAATTCTAACTTCACTGAAAGTGAAAATTTTCTTTATGAATTGATGTGGCAAATGAGAAAGTATAGTGTGTCATTATTTTTAAAAATATGCAGTGTGCACACTCTGAGGTGAATTTTCTTGTATTTTATTTCTTACTGAATGAAAATATCTTATTCTAAAATCATTTTTTCAGTGGCATGATTTTTTAATGTTCTTGATGCTTAAGCGTAGGTAGGACAACATAAAAGTTTCATAGATTAATGGGTGTCATACATTCCTGGGTAGAAGTTCATATTGTTTTCATAAAGAATGCCTACTGCTGGATTTTATGTCCATTTTTCTTTCTTATAAATTATTATCTTTTACCTAATTATGCAAGTTCAATGGGTAGGTATTTTTACTCCCCTCCTTCCTCTTTCCCTTTTCCTTTTCCCTATTGTCCCTCCTTCCCTCTTTCTATCTCCCCTTTCCTTCCACTTCCTCTTTTGGTGTTTCCTGCTTGCTCCCTCCAACCCTTCAGAACATCTGTTTATATTGGTGCTGAATTTTTGGGGCCCCTTCTTGGGCCATCCACTAATATGGGAACTCCATAATATCTATCTAACTCCTTGTCTTTAAGGATCCTACTTCCTGAAGCTTTCTCCCCCTGAAATCCTCCCTGGTTTTTCAGGGTTTGTTGACATGTCAGCCATTGTGCAGGTCAGGCAAGGTCAAATCACACGGTAGCAATATCCTGGCTGCCACAGCCCAGGCTTGAGTGGAGTATCTTGTCTATCAGTGGGCCTCACCATCTTAAGGCTTTTATAACCTTAAGGCTTTTGCAAGGTTCCCTGAGCTTTAGGATGGGAAGAGATTTGGCTCATCTGGTCTGGTGCTGGGTGAACATTGTAGGGTCATTGGAGTTTTGAATTATAGTTTTTTGTTTTTTCAGTTTTGCTGTTCCTTTACTGCCTTTGGTTACATCTTGATTGGATGTTGAGGCCATCTCCTAATCAGATTAAAGCCTGTTTAAACAAAGGTCTTAATACATACATTTTTCTATGATAGCTTATCCTAACATTTCTCTATGATAGCTTATCTTAAAACAATTGTAACAAAATAATCATCATGTATTTCTCTGTGGGGGGTTGTCTATCTATCTATCTATCTATCTATCTATCTATCTATCTATCTATCTGACAATGACTTGCTTATTCAGTGTTTTTTTCATACATAGGTTGATGGTCAAGATATATGACTACTCAAGAGCAATATAAATATTCTCACAGACTCTTGTGAATGCCTTCTATTCCACACAATTGTCAAAAGCATATAATTCAAAGTTCATATTTCATTCTATTAATATAGTCTCACATTCTCTTGCATCTGCTAAATGATGACCCAAATGTATTCTGATTAAATAATATAGCAATTGTATTATCAAAAAAATCATGAGTGCTGTTGATTCATAATCAATTTGAATTCAGGGTACATCTCACAGTCAGTTCTTTGGAACTGTTCTTTGATCGCACAGTGTAGGCTGAATACCTGCATTTCTGAAGACAGAACCTGATTATGATCCTCAAAATACTTATTTTATCTTGTGTGAGCAGTCTATGAAAAGTTCTCATGATAAAAACGACTAAAATGAGTATCATTCACAGTAATTTGATTGGTGAGAAGACGAATATCCTAGACACTCAAAAACTAGGACAGAAAGTTCTGCCTATTTATGATATAATATGTTGAAAACTCTCATATCTTGAATTCTTATCATGCAAATTTTTGTCTAACCTTCACAACACTCTGTAAGTAGGTACTACATTTTTTAGTTATAAGTGAGATTCCCCCAAAAATTAACCACAAAATGTTGATAGCATGTTATCAATTCCATCTATCTGTAGGTTTCATTATTTTCCAAAAGCAAGTATAACAGTTTCGATGCCTATACATATATATTTAACAGAATAGAAACTTCATCACTCTCAACAGAAAATATGACATAGGTTTCAGAGACTTATCCTGACTTACAGTGGCCTGGTAATCTCTGAATGTATTTGGCATTATTCTTTTCTTGTCATTGTTGTTCCTAACCAGCCTCCAGTCTCTAAAGGGCTCACAATAACAGGATAAAAAGAATCAGTCAGCTAACAGAAGCAGCACTGATTCCTAATGCTGGCACTTCCTGTCGTCAATGTGAATGCTATTATACAGTGACCATTTCAGCTTCTGTTCAACTAAGAGAATTCAGTGGCTGCTATCCAAAAAGGTTTTTGGGTTCCATGTTCTTAAAAACACTCAAGCATATCCTATAACTGTCATTCTAATTCCTAACAAGCAAAAGGAGACTTGTTATGAACTTACTCATCGTTTATGTTTCAAACACAAGTAAATGTCTGAATTTACTTTCTCCATCATAACAGTGGCTCATATCCCAGGATAGAACAGAACAGTAACAGCATCCCGAGAGTAAGTACTGTTATTTACCCTGTACTCAGATGTTTAAACTAAGGTTAATTGCTTTGTTACAAAGGCCATACTTAATGGTGTCAACATTAAGGAGTTTGTACCAAAAAAGAATTTAAAATAGCCAGTACCAAGTTAATGTGCATGAATATATGTATATTCTCAGTGAATAGGTCTCAATGATTCTTGATAGCACTTCACACTTCCATGTCTTACAGGATACTTGGACCAAATTCTAGATATTTATTGCTTTAAGCTTCAAGTTCCTCCATTATAAACTATTGTCTACAGAAATTCTAAGCCTTTGCCTTTGAAAGCTAGCCATTTACTCAATTTTGAAGGCAAATACCTTGAACTGTAGTCTTATTCTCAATTTTGCTTGACTGCGAATTTTATTTGCTAGTGGATTAAGCATTACTTGGACCCAGGGAATGGACTATGGTAACTAAACTCACAAAAGTTGCATGAAAAAAGAACATGAGTTTATTCATATGTAATGATTAGTGTAAATTCAAAGATTACAAGAAACACATGCCAGCTGATCAATTCAGTTCACCTTTAAGAAAGGTCTATAAAGAAAGCCAGATAGAGTAACGTACTTAGATTGATCATATATAATGATTATGATGAATGCATTTTTTACTATAGGATTTGTGTTTGCTATAAGGGTCAGATGTTTGAGGGTCTGTGTCAATAAAGCCATCCTATGAAAGTAAAAGGAGATCATTTGTTTTGATTAAGGAACTTTAATCATGTAAAAACAAGAGATAGATATGAACTAAGAAGGTAACTACTTGACTATTGAAAAATACTATTGAAAAATTACATGTCATGCACATTTTCCAGATGCAGCTGCACAAGCATGGCCACATTGGGATAATTCTGTTAATGTTAAAGCTTTATAATCACACGTAGCAAAATTATGGGTGTGACTGCTATACACCCAGTCAGACATGGGTACATTGACAACTCACATTTCTTTTTTTTTTATTTCCACTCATACAAACTTAACAGGTACACCGGTTGGTTCCCCACCCCCCAACCTCTTATCCCCCTGTGCCCCCCTCTTTCCCCCTTCATTCCTCATCCCCCAGTGCCTCCCCCTCCCAACCCCAGAGCATCCTTTAATGTGCATGCCAAACTCTCCTCTGGGTCCTCCTCTTCGATGAGGTGCATAGGAACACTACTGTGGCTGTCAATCTCTTGATTCCCAGGATCCTAGTGCCTTTAGCAAATGCTAGACTTTGTGAGGTCAATAGTGTGTTGGTCATTGCGCAGGGCATGCAAAGTACAGATATGATTGCTTCGGCCCTAACTTGTGTGGACTATCTTGCATATCATTGCTCCTCCCATCCTTGTGCTCTTACAATCTTACTGTCCCCTCTTCCGCAAATTTCCCTGAGCTTCAGGATGGGGAGAGATTAGGCTGCCCCAGTTCCAGGTGATTGCTATAGAGTCTCTGATGTTCTGGATTATGGTTTGTTGGTTTTTTTTTTCAGTTTTGCTTCTCCCGCAATGCCCTTGGTTCCACCCCTCCACCCTGATGGGTATTGAATGTCACCCCCTGGCCAGAGATAAAGACCTGTTAAATTAGAGTCTTGTTATAAGGACAACTCACATTTCTTCAGTGATACTTTCTTGGGTGTCATGGTTTTATGAAGTTGAAATCATCCTCCAATAGAGGTTCAGAGGAAGTAGAGTGCTACTTATACTTTACAGAGTTACCATTTTACTCAAATAGCAAATGTGTAAGAAGTCTACCCAGAAAATATACAACATTGGACTGGAGAAATAGCTCAGGGCTTAAAGAGTGACCTTAAAGCAAAAAGTCCTGAGTTGTGATTCTCAGTTTTTCCACATAAAAATGCTAGATAGAAATGATGATGATCTGTAATTCTGGCCCTGGAGGGAAGATCTTGGGAAACCCCAAAGCAAAGCAGTAAAGAGGAAGAACAATTCAGGATTATTCCTGATATTACCCTTGGGGTTCCACAGGCACACACATTCAAGTGTCCTCTGGTACACACACACACATACACACACACACACACACACACACACACACACACACACCCCACACCTACACATGTTAAAATAAAGAAAATACACATCAGCATTTAGACCTAAGACATGATTCACTTCTATCATAACATGGATAGATGTTTGTTTTCTAAGAATTTTCTAGGAATAACCAAATCCTGTGCAGATTGAAGGTGATTCTTCTTCAGGGAAGCATCTCACGTGCTTTCTAGTTTGTCTGACCCTTGTCCATCATATTCCAGGATAGCGGAATCACTGTGACAATCTATTAACCTCTGAGAACAATGTCTAGTGTTGCAAGAAAGTTATACATAATTCCAAAAATCACTCCCATGTTTTCAGAATGCTAGAAAGGTCTTGCATGCCTTGTAATAGCTATATATGTTTTTAATAAGTGTGTAGGAGTGAGGAGTTAATGTAAATCACAAATATAAACATGAGCCAGAAACTGGTTTTCATTTCTAATACTTTGAGGGATAAAAGAGATAAAACTGATATGAGCATCAGGGCGTTTTCATGAGAGGATCCGGCCAATGTTGAATGTGAGACTTTGAAATGACAAACATTTGGAATCTAGAGACTGGGAAATTGAATAGAAGAACATTCAAAGTGTGAGGAGAACATGCACGTTTGTTATAAACATGTTTTTCAGAAGCTTAAAATCCAAGATCTGAACTGTAGGTAGGAGTGGATGTGGCAGAGGGTGTTCTGGTGTGAGTCCCATTGCTGCTGATGAACTCACTGGTCCAACGACTTGGTTCAGGTTGATTCCAGAGGCTAAACTGTTCCAAGGACATTCCTGCCTTGCTTCCCACGCTTTGTGTGCTTCCACGCTGTACTCAAAGATTGGTCATCCTTAGAAGTGACTCACGAGCCTCTCAGTCCTCAGCCAGGGATACGGACAAACTCAGTACAGAACCCTGCAGGTTCCCATGCAGTGAGCTGTAGTCGGCCGCTGTGGAGATGCAAAGAAGCATCTCGCTGCAATTAGCTTCTCTTTCACTTGCCTTTGGTGTCGCTTCCTTTCTTTGGTTATTTGTGATCCCTTCTGTTTTCCTCACTACGAGTTTCTGTCTTCTGTCACTTGAAATTCTGTTAACGAATTACAAATACTGAGCTCTAGTTAGATGAATAAAAATGGTAAATCGTGTGAACAGATTAAAACTACTAAGCGCTAGATAGATAAACATAACACGGTAAACACTTTGCTATCAGAGAAATTGCACCTTCTCAGCCGTCACTTTCTGTTTCAAGGCGATGCCTGCCTTCCCATCCCCAGAGCTCCATTTGCCAGTTACTCAAGCTTTCCCTGGTTCTTAGGTTTCACTTATCCACCTCCCACAGCCAGATTCTTGCCAACCATCCACCATATACAATATTGCAGCTACAAGCTGTTCTCAGAAATCAACTGAAAATAGCTAAGGAGCAGCTGCTCCTGTGATATTTTCAAAAGGAAGAAAATTTGTATTTGGTATTACAGTCTAAGGGGTCTGTGGGCTTTGCATAGAAAGAGGCAAACACAGCCCTTCATTCCAGCTGAAATCCTCTGCCCCTCATCCTCCGGTTCCAGTTCAATGTATGGATAAGTGGGCAGGGAAATGGAAAGATGGTTCTGGAAAAACTGTGTCTCATTGGCTGGAGGACTGTTCATTGCTTCTCATGTTTTTGCAACTGATATTTACAAGTAACAAACAAAAGTTAATTTGCGGGGACAAATTAGTGGGACAAAGGCCAATCAATCCAATTAGCATTTTGACTCACTCCTCATTCACCTCACTTAACACTGATGGGACTCCAATAAGTGTCAGAAACCTGTTATCAGAATGTGGCATGAATCGCCCTCTGAAAGTTAAAGACTTGAAGAAATTTTGGTGTGGGGATAAGCATCCTTAAACTTTTTAGTCTGCTATTAAAAGTCTTCTCTCTCCCTTCCTCCTTGCACCTCTCCAGGAAGCATTTGAAAGAACACTGTGGCTGTCAGGGTTTGGAACAGAACAATTAGATGTCAAGCATGCAATTAGTCTAAGATTAGAGCATTAAGGATTCAAAATCATGACATCTGAGACCAGGCAGCTATGAACTAGTAATTAAGAAACTACTTTCTACTTATTATTTCCTAGAAAAAATGTATTTATGTATTTCCTGAGAGATAATGTTTATTCAATGTACAATTAAGCTGCAGTTGCACATTTGAAGTCCTATCTTGAATCTACAAGAGTTGAAATGCCTCTCAGAAAGAAGATTCCTGCTCCAGCCACAAGGAGTGTATATCAGCAACATTGCCCAGTGCCTCTAAAATAGATTCGATGCTGCACATCAGGCAGAGCTACAAATAATCACACTTCATGTCACATGGTATGGGATCACATCAAGCATTATAAATTATTAGTGATTTCACATGGACATCATGTAATGCCACGGGAGTTCCATTATGATTTACTATTAATTAACATCTACGGCCTATATTTCAAAGTGCTATTGCTGTGTCGCACCAATGCTGTTATACAAACCATAACTGCTACCAATATTCCTGCATTTATCTAAGCTCCAACTGATTAAAATGTGATTTGTCCCATAATACCTTCTTACTCTGATATGTGACTCAGATTGCTGACCTAACATTATTTCTATCTCAAGTTGTCATGCAGTCAATTATACTGAGTAAGTGCTGAGCTTAAGAGCACAGAAGAGAGCCGGTATTGGAAGGAAAACAATCTCATAATTTAAGCAGAGAAAAGAAATACCAAGATGAAGCATGTAGGGGCCATTCTGTGCCAATGAAAGCAGACTGTAAAGGTTGTGAGTTTCCAGGGATGGATCATAATTTGGGCTGCCTCTGCAATTTAGGACTATAGGGAATGTTCTCAGTTGGGTGAGGGCTTGGTTTCCTCTGTTGTTTTCTCCCTTTTTCCTGTCTCCCTTGATACACACACGCACACACACACACACACACACACACACACACACAAGAGATAGCGATATATGGAGACATAGAAATATATATATTAAATGCAACTCATAATTCATATATTTAGTGGGCAAAGGAGAAGTACATAATTCCTCATTCCACGATAACATAGCAATTTTTTTTAGGATATTATGACTAAGAATCATGGCAATAACTTAGGCTCATATTGTGTCAGAACATGACAGGTGGTCCTGACTGACCGGGGTCATATCAAAGGTTGAGTATGAGAGATTTAAGACTATAGGTCCTACTTTTAGAAACAATTGGCAGGTGTTCTTTCTCTATTTTAGCTTATCTCTTTAAAAAAATACAGTTCCAAGATAGTTAAATTTTCTTCAAGCTAGCAACAATCATCACATTTTTCAAGAAAGGATTAGCAAACACACTATTCAAACCCCTTGCTTCAGGGGTTTGAATTATGAACTTCTAAGGGGTACTGAGCCTCAGAAGCTTTCTCTTGCAGAACACACTGTGATTTGAATGTGTTCGAAGTTCATATGTTCGAAACACGATCACCAAAGCCAATAGAGGTTCCTTGCTGAAGGAGAGTTTTGCCATCTTTGTAAACAGCCTGTGCTTCATTCTCTACACTTCAGTCGTGAGTTGATGAAGCAAGAAGCTCACTTCAGAAGTCAGTCCCAGGAAATGACTCCTCAGCCTGCAGAACTGTAGGACAGGAAACTAACGTTCTAAATTACCCAACCTCGGGTATTCTGTTAAAGCATCAAATGAAATGCACTAAGAATCCAAACATGCTTTTAACATTTATTTATTTATTTTGGATCTCTCTCTCTCTCTCTCTCTCTCTCTCTCTCTCTCTCTCTCTCTCTCTCTGTTTGTGTGTGTGTGTGTGTGTATCAGAGGGCACTGCATGTTCCCATGGAGGCCCAAGGGTGTTTTTTGGGAATCATCCTGAATTGCTTCTACCTCCTCTTGGCTTTTTTCTGAAGTTTCCTAGGCTCGGCTTTCCAGGACTGGAAGTGTAGGTTGCTACAATTTCCACCCAGCATTTTTATGTGGGACCTAAGATATGAATTCAGGTATTTCTGCTTGTGAGGCAGATGCTTAACCACCGAGTCATTTCTCCAGTTCTCAAATATGCTTTTAAAATGGTTTCCTACTTGCCTATTAGAAGAAAATTTCTATTACCAGGGAAAAAAACATAAAACACCATGGTTTTTGAAAATTTTAAGAATTTACAGATGGCCATACATTTAAAAGGCTTAAAACAAAACCAAAAGGCAATGCCATTCCGATGTTTCATGAATGTTCATTGAAGAGCGAATGTAGAGTTCTACTCAGAGAAGAGAGATCAATAAAGAGGAGATACACTAAGGATTGATCCATCAATCATCCATGTGAGGAGATCTGCTGTAACCCAGCCTATGAAGCCCCGAGGAAGGAAAAGGAGACTACAGATGTATCTGGTGGTGATGTCTTTACAACTGCCATGTTTAATTTTGCCACGTGAATTGCAATAAAAGACAAAATGTTATAATTAATGTACCAGGTGATTGCCAAACATCACGGAGACTACCTGGAATCTTGCAGGAGATAAACCTTGCCTTGGTTTTCTACAAAGCAAGCCTCATTAGTGCCTGATTGGGTGAACAGAATCTGCAATTTACAGGAATTCAGGTGGAACCAATCAATCACTCACTTTGGATACTCTAAGATCAGTTTTAAAATTAGTACCAGTGTAGGTCCACGTGAAGAAATGGTTTTCTGTTTCTATATTCTGATAACCAGAATAAAGATCAGATAAACAAGAAGTTTTGGTAGTCTTACAAGCTTATGGAAATCATTGTTTATTATGTCCTTTGCACATTTTTCAACCTTAACAAAAGTTTGATATTAATTTTATTATCTTATGTTTATTATTTTACTTCAAACATCACTTATTTGATATCAGGTGTAAATGTACATATGGAATGTTTAAATACTTTTGCTATTATAATAACTAGTTTATGTACTAGAAGAAAATCAAACCTATGATGACACAGTATATTTTTGTGTTTCCCTAGTTGTATCTTTGTGCTTCACTCGGCAATGACTGTTGGTGGCAGTTACCCTGTATTACCTTCCCCAAAAGCAATATAGTTGCTGGACAGCCTGCCCTATAATCCAGCTTTAGTAGGGGGTAAGAAATGTCATGTTAATTATCTATTTTGTTCTTGTGCAAACAAACCAATATAGCTTTTAAATATCAAGCAAGTTTGAAGAAATTTATTTGTGTTTATTTTTGAAAGACTCAATGAAGGGCTCAGCTGATTTCACAATAAATTAATATTTATTCATTAAACAAATATTTATTCTCATATATGTGATTCAGAAATATTTCTATAATATTATTTTTGTTCCCTTTAAAAATTAAGCTTCCACCTCCAAAATCATTTAGGGTGATTTGAATAAAATGATAAAGCTACTATATGTAAATATATGTTTACGTAAAGAACTTGTGATGCCTTCCATAACTGTCAGAAGTCGAAGAAAGAAAGGAAGATGTAAGGTACACTAAAGAAGACCTAACCAGATCTTTGTGGAAGTGCCAGTTTGTGCAGAAGAGGGCATCAGCTTCCTGGTTAGCTAAAATAGCTTTGCATCCTCAAGATTGATGGCTACCTTGTGTTCCCTTTACTCAGAATAGCTGTGAGTCACCAGACTCATCTCCAACTCTAATCAGAACTTAAAAAAATAGTTCGTGTAGGGTTTTGTCTTTCTTTTTTTAAATTTTTTGAAATTTATTTTCACTCTTTTACAATTTCATACATGCAGACAATGCATTTGATCATAGCTACCCCTGTCTCCCTCCCACTTCCCCTGGACATTTCCCTAGCATGTCCACCTCCTGCCTTTATGTCCTAATTTTTAAATTGAATATAAAATAATATTTAAGCAATAAAAGAAAATACATTAAGGATGTAGATAGCTATGATTGAGCTCACAGTTCCATGGTTAAGAATACATGATAAAGCTGAGAAGAGCAGTTTTGTCCATCTTCTGTGAGCCCTGGCCCATGGGAGCCCATCCACATTATGAGCAAGTTTCTCTTCCTAACGGACTGAGAGAGCCACCCAAATAGTGGTATTTTATTTGTAAAGGAAATATTTTTTTGTTCAAAAAGGAAAACAGAAGCAGGAGCTATACCAATGAGCATTCCATCCCAAAGTAATTCCCTCAAAGGCTTGTCTGTCTCTCCCAGATATTTTGATTCTGTCTTAGAGCAGATGTGGACAGTAAGTTTAACCAGGATTTTTATCCCTTTTATATAACTAACACTTTACTGCGCATATGATAATTTTTTTCAGTCTTTTTAAAAATTATATTGGGCACCCTTCTCTAAGCGAGTGAATGCTCTACTGGCCAAGTGACTATTGCTCCCCCGGGTTTCTTAACTTTGGCACAGAAAGAATTGGAACAAAATAAGCCAACCCTACCCAAGGCTTTGGATGCAGGAGAACTGCCAGAGATGTGTGGACCAAGCATTGTGCCTGTGGTCTACATGAGCCATAGTCAAATTTGAAGTGTTTGTTGGCACAGATGGCAGGGATAGACCTGGAGGGTATTTTGGTAAGTGAAATAATCCAGTCACAGAAAGACAAAGCACTACAAAATACCATTTATATGTATGAAGTAGCTAAAATAGCCAGACTCCTAGAAGCAGAGAATGCACTAGCAGTTGCCAAAAGTTGGTGGAGGAATGGGACCTTTTTCAATGTCTCCAAAGTTTCAGTTATGCTATGAAGTGCCCTAGATGGATACATGTTATAGTTATTATGGTTAACAACGTGGTGTTGTATGGCTTGCTATTTAAGGGTATGTATAATGTAAGTGTTTCTATCAGAGACAGGAAAACAAAAGGGCACAAAAAACATGAAAGTGTTCGACATGTTTATTACCTTGGAGTGTGATAATAACATTGAGGGTGGTTAACTATTCCAAACTTGTCCAATTATACACGTCAAATTTGGGGCAGGTTTTATCTAGCAATCATATTTCAATAAAACTCTCAAAATAAATATGTATTTTGAAATATTTTTGTTGGACAAGCAAGTGAAGTTTATAGTTGCTGAATCTGTACAAACCAGACTTTCCAGATGTAGGGAACAGTATAAAATATAGTTTTCATGGACTTCAAGTGGCGATGACAGATAAAACACATAAAAATGCATAATTTCCATGCATAGCAATAAGTGTCTGCTGTTTAGATGCTTTTTCTTAGATTGGACATAGTCATTTAATTCTGAAATCTTTGGTTTGCCAGTATCCTACATATCTTGTATACATATATGTTTATTAGGATTTCCCAAGGAAAAGTCAAATTCTTAGTGAACTTAAAGAGCACATGATGATATACATGTCTACACGTATAGTACAAAGTAGGTTTTCTTTCAACAAGTTGGGATGTCAAGGATACCCTGATTACCCTTACATTACAAATGACATTGTCAATGTTTTGGGTTGAGCACATGATCTAGATAGTAAGTGTTTATTACCGAACACACCAAATATTTTAGTCACTGGACATGGAGAAATCAGGCTAGAGCTGAGACAGAACTTTCTCTTTAATGTCTAGAATTCTAGTGCTAGAAATGCTAATGCAGGATTCGGGGGGGGAGAATTATTGCCCAAGGTACTGTTTGATGTGAACCCTGCATGTGATACTATTGGTTTTTAAGGCAAGATGTGATGGATGGTGTCCTAGTGCTGTAGTGGCACAACTTATGTGAGTTTAAACAATCTCTTTTTTTTTTTTACATTAAAACATGATCCGTAGTAGGGAATATATGTTTGGTACCTGGTACCTGTGACTGGGGAAATGATCATTTTGCTAAATGGATATGATGTGTCTTTCTGGTGATCGTCTAAACGTCTGTTTTTATGCTTGTAGTTTAGTGCTGATATTGGCCATAGTGGGAGAAGCCTTTTTTATAGTGGATAGCAGTTGTTGTGGAGATTAAAAACTGATTAAACCTCTGAGATTGGCTGTGTTCTTTACTGTGACTGGAATAGCAGCCTAATGTTCAGCACTAAATGGAAGAAAGCAATGTAATACGTCACCCCCTTGGGGCTCAGGAAACATCACAGAAGTAGGGGCAAAAAGAGTGCAAGAATTGAAAAGAATGCAGAAATGAAAGGGTGGAGTATTGCGTAGCTCCTTTCTCCAGGTTCCCATTGCCAACTTGAATCAGAGAAGCACTTGACAGTCTCGTAAGATCAGGCTCCTTAATATCTCATAGGTGAAGGATGCTCACCAGACTCATGGGGCTGACCAGCCTTCATAATATTTGCATGAGGTTGCGGTCCTTCCTGAGGTCATACGAGAAGCAATAAAGCATGACCTGACTGGTGTGTTTCAACATTGTAGATGACTCTTTGTTGCCAAAGACAGGTCTTCAGTGGTGCTGCTCTTCATGAGTCATTCATGCAGTTGACTGAACTTTTCAATGGAGTAATTGCTTATATTATAGACATTATACGTAACAGAAGACTTCCTAGTGACATAGCTCTCTTTGAATTACCTATGTATCAGTTACACTACTTGTTGTCAATAAATTCACAATCAAATACCTTAGGAGAAGCAAGAATCTTAAGGTTTTCTTATGATTTTCTAATCACATTTCTTAATCTAGTTTGGCACAAGAGCGCTTACCAATACCAGGCACTGAGGGAAATGGTCAAATCATACTCATTGCTGCGAGAGGGAGAATCCCCACTTGCCAGATCAGCATGTCTGTCCAAATATACTGAAGAACACCAAATTCCTTAAGTGGTTTCTTCCATCTTGTCCATTTGCCCAGGAATTAGTCCTACCAACCATGGGATGCCTTCTCCTCAATTAGACAATTTCCCCTACAGGAGTGCATGGGGTTTAACTCAACTACCAATTCTCTACAACTATGCCCAAAGTTCAAGTTTTCAGCTGACAGGTTGACACCTGTATCCAACACAATTCATCCTTTAAACACTTCTTGGAACCAAGTCATGTTTTAATAAAACAGGTAATACAGAAAAATATAACGAATAAAATTATGAATAAATTTGAAGTGTAGTCTTGGTGGACTACTTCAGATTGGTACATATGCTAAATCTGTCCAGATGACAGAAATGGTCTTTGAAAATAGTATTTGAATTCCTTTCTTGAATCAGTCTGTTTCACATTGATGCAATACTCTTAACAGCTGCTTGCTAATGATTACATACAGAAAGCCCTACCACACTGGCTGATGGTCTTGGATCAAGCATGAGACCATGAAAGGCTCAGAAAAAAATTGTTTTTCATCAGTTTGTAATAACCAGACCTTACACCTGTTCCACAGGAACACAGAAAAACATATTTTTTGTTAATCCAACATGCCTGTTGCTCTTTGTTCAACATGACAAATATTCTTTTGATTTCTTTAAATTGATATGCAAATTAAAATTCATACAGAAACATATATTTGTAGCCTAAAAAGTTAGTATTTGTTATTAGAAACAACGATCAGATGTTTGATGAAACTCCTCCCCCATTTTTCAATATGTGTGCATAATTTTTTGTGTTGTTATGTGTACAAAAAGGCACTTGAAAATATGTGCCTGTGGAGGCCCAAGAGAGACATAGGTAATCATCCTAGATTGCTCTACCTCCTTATTACTTTGCTCTGAGGATTCCCAGACTCTGTTTTCCAGAACTGGAATTACAGGTCACTGTCATATCTGCCTGACATTCTTTTACATGGGATCTGGGGAAGTGAATCAGGATCCTTTTGCTTGTGAGGCAACGACTTCATTTAGCTGAGCCATCTCCCCAACCTTAGCAAAGCCTTTGTAAAGAACAGTATCCAGTGCCATTGCATTCCTGATCATTTACACCTAAGAGGGTGTGATCTCACCAGAAGGGTAGGGCATATAGTCTGGCAGATAAAAAGTAACTATTTTGCAAATGGGTGATTGACCCCTCTCCCTCACTGTGGTTTCCTACTTTTATTACATCTACCCTTGAATGTGCTCTTATAACAAGACTCCAGTTTAACAGCTTTTTGTCTCTGGCCAGGGGGGGACATACAGTGCCCATCAGGATGGAGTGAAGGGCATTGCAGGAGCAGCAAAACTGCAAAAGAAAATCAACAAACCACAATCCAGAACTTCAGAGACTCTATATCAACCACCTAGAACTAGGCCAGCCTAATCTCTCCCCATCCTGAAGCTTAGCGAAATTTGTGGAAGAGGGGACGGTAAGATTCTAACAGCACAAGGATGGGAGGAGCAATGATTTGCAAGATACTCCACACAAGTTAGGGCCGAAGCAATCATAATTGGACTTTGCATGCGCCACGCAATGTCCAACACACTATTGACCCCACAAAGTCTAGCATTTGCTAAAGGTACCAAGATCCTTAGAGGCAAGGGATTGACAGCCACAGTAGTGTTCCTATACTTAAGGGGAACACAGGAAAGGGTTCAGGGAAATGCCACTGGGTCCTTGTATGTCATCGGAGAGGAGGGCCCAGAGGAGAGTCTGGCATGCACATTAAAGGACTCTCTGGGGATTGGGGAGGAGGCACTAGAGGATGGGGAGGGAGGGGTGAGGGGAGGGGGAGCAGGGGGTTCGGGGGGAGGAGGAGGGAGGGAGGGAACCGGTGTATCGGTGTATCTACTCTTTGTATGAGCGGAAATAATAATAATAATAAATGTTAAAAAAAGAATTACAGATCTCTGGCCTATCTGCCCATCATTTTTTATATGAAATCTGGGTATCTGAATTCAGTTTCTTTTACTTGAGATGCAAAGGTTTTAACCCCTAAGTCATCTTCTCATCCTTCAGACAGCTGACTTCTGACTTTCATGCTCCAGACTATGAAAAGAGAATTTTTCTGAACAGTTAGTAAATGGTACACAGAAATTTTTGATTCATGGATTTCCTTTCATTCACCAGATTTTAGCAGAGATAAAGTGCCAAATGGGCAATAACATATCATCAAGTGGCTAACATCAAAAGAAATTTGATTAATAGATACAGGTCATCAACAATGACATTTAAAAAAAAAGAACAGTATCCAGAGGCCTCTCAGGTCCTCTCATGGGATCTTGCTAGTTCATATTTGTGTTCCTCATTAAGTTTTAGTTAAAAGTTATTAACATGTATTTCCAAGGAATAATAGCATGTGCTAAAGTATTTCTGAAAAAACATAAGTTGAACAATGCATGAATTTCTTCTCACAAAACTGTCAAGAATGTTCATCTACCCCATCTCTGTAAAATTCTGTCTCACATGGTTTTCAGCTTGAATGTTTTCATAGGTAGTGATTAGTGGCACTGTTGTTTATCAGAGGGAGGAATGCATTTATGCAGGAAGACACAGCACGTGAAACTTTTTGATTTTTAAACAACCATGTGCAAACATCTCAACTAAATATATTATGTAGTCACAAACGTAGTTATAATGATAAAATACATCGAGTTGTTACTTCAGTAAATATGCTGGTGTCTGACTGATCTTGAATCACATTGAATAGCACTCAGTATAAACAATTTTTTAAATATTAAACTGAAAAAATATTAAGCTCTGATTTAAATTTTATTTTGAAAATTTCTTCTTAATACAAATTTGCCAAGGGTTTTCCTACCATTGGTATTGTTTATGTTTAGCTGAATGAGTACCATTTTGCCATAAAAGTTTATATCAATTTATATGTCTTTTTCTTTATGAATGTGACATTTTAGGAATATAACATAGATATGAAACTTTAAGATTATCTAATATAATGATTAGAGTTTGCCTTTAAAATTGTTTTAAAGGCAATCTACATGTTCTCTTTCTCTTATATTCTTGTTTCACTTTTACTTGTAGAAATTATTTACTCAAGTCATTAACCAGGGACAAGAGATTATCAATTTGCTTATTATATAATGTTTTAAAGTTAATTTTTAAAGTGCCACATGAAACAGAGGTTTCATTTTGGCATTTTCTTGCATACTTTGCTTTTTTACACATCTCTCACCTGCTTCCTGTTCTGGCTCCTCCAGGCCCTCTTCCCCCAAATCACTTTCCTTCTAATTTCATCTTACATGTATTTCATTAGTCTCCTTTTGCCTCCCCACTTAAAATTTCACTCTCTTTATTCATCATAGAGTAAAACTATAACTTCAATATAATGCATTATTCTTATATTTGTAAAATAACAAATTCTTTTGCCTCTTAAAAACTTGTTTCCCCTAATATTTTGATACTTATGAAAAAGAGAGAGAGAGAGAGACAGACAGACATACAGACAGATGGACTTTGTGTGCTTGAAGAAATTGGAAACCAACGTTTAGTAGCTGGTTCTCTACTTTCACCATGTGAGTTCCAGGGATCAAAATCAGATTTCCACTGAACCCTTACAACCTTACAAACTTTTTTTTTAACTTGTTTTCCTTAATTGTTTTCATTATTTAAAAACACATTGTTCTAATCATTGTTCCATTACCATACATTTTAATCTCTGATATTTTACTTAAATTGTTGCTTTAAAATAAAATTTATTTTCCCAGCGAAACTTACACATTGGTTCTTCAAAAGGATACAATAATATTAGGAAATTTCTTCAGATTCTTATTTTTCCTCCAATCATCCAAGAATATTTTCTTGTATCCCTAAAAGGAATTTTCCTATATTGACTCATGTGGTGGTCTAGCCTTAATATAAGTATATTATTTTGACTGTGCATTCAGGAAATAGTATTCTTGTTAATCTTGGGTTGATATTTTCATGTATTTATATTATCCAAGTATAGCATATTTCTTTTTGTGTGATTTGATATTTGATTTACTAGTTTTGTTTTAAAAATTGTGTTTCTAATTTTTTTGTTGTGGAACAGCTACATGGTCAAAGAATTGAAGATGAACAATGCACTAATTTATTTGGGGCTTTTATTTTGGAGAGACTCTGGCACTTGTTTATATAAAGCCTATCATAACTATGTTTCATCAATTCAAATGATGATTGATCAATTTTGGTGAGTTCTTTTCAATTGGCTGTAACTGACATTCACATGATAGTGTGGTGACTTATTTCTTTGCCACAGACAAGTTAATTTCCTCATCTTTTTTGTTTTTATTTCATTTTCGTCTTGATTTTTTGTTTCTGTCCTTCATTGCATGCATGTGTGTATGCATAAGATGTGTGTGCATGTATGTAAACATATACATTTGTGTGAGAATATGGGGCACGTCTGGTGTTGATGCTGGACTTCTTCCTTGTTTGAGACAGGTGTTCTAGGTGGGCTAGCTAGCTTCTCTCTGTTTCTCGCGTTGCTATGGGAACATTGGTGTTACAGATGTGCACTGCCATAACCTACTCATGTAGGTTCTGTGGATTCCATAGGAGACCTTCATGCTTGTGCAACAAACGCATACCCATTGAACTATCTTCCCATCCTCCAAATCCAGGGTCTGTCTTATTTTATAGGTCAGGTTGGACTGGGACTTGTAGAGTGCCACCTAGTGAAAAGGGTACTTATGACACCATCTTGACATTTCAGACTCTTAGAGGACTCACTTTGTAGCCCCCAGTCTGTCTTTAAACTCTAGGTAACCATACTGTCAGTCTCCCAAGTGCTGGGGTCTATAATAGAAAGTCATAATACTAGGCTTACCATCATTAGTTTTCAAATTACAACTTTTCCCTTTATTTTTTTGCATGTTTTTATTTGTTTCCTAAAGAATAAGCTTATGTGTGTATTCATATAAAATAACTTACTTATTTTTAAGGTTCTCACTGTAGTCCAGGCTGGCCTAGAACTCATTATTTAGCCCAGGTTAGATTTGAACTTTCCACCTTGGCTTCCTGAATGCAGATCTCTTAGTGCAAACCACCATACTTAACACTCTATTAAAGCTTTTAAATTGGCTTTAAGGTATCTGTAAATTTTTCCTTTTATAGTCCATAAGGTTTTCTTTTTACATAATAGACTCTTCCCTTGCAAAATTCAGTTGGCTTGTATTTTAGGAAATTATATCTATATATTTTTGAGGCCTATTCATCTGTAGTTTTATTTTCTTGTGTTTCTTTGGTATCAGGATAATTCTGGCTTCATAAAATGAATGGGTAAACTTTCTCTTCCCTCACACTTTCTGGAATATTTTTGATTGTTTGTTTCTTAAGCACTGATGGAATGAAGTAGCAAACAGTCAGGATTTCTTCTCTCAGTTGCAACTCCTGCTCTACTTTCATAGGGTCTCTGTCTCCAAATGCTACCTCTTTTATGTTGCTTTTATTTTCAAGCCTTGATGTCCTTAGTTTTATACTTTCATAGTTTTAAAAACTATGTAATCAGATTGATTCCTCTCTTTGTATCTTAATGTAAAACTTTCCTGTTTTGTTAATTAAGCTAACTAAATTATAAATTGGGTTGTAATTATTGTGTTTAGTCTCATTCTGTCATTTCATAATTTTCTCTTTAAAGTACCTCCCTCAATTGATTTCTTGGATTGTTATGCAATGTGGGTGATTTCCTTTCACTTAGCACTATCTACTTATTTGAAAGTGTTTAGTTGTTTTTTAGATTCCCTCACTCAACTCTTGTTTATTAAACATTATTGCAATGAATCAGATGCATTACTTAATTTCCTCGGTCAAACATATATATGGATTACATCCTCTTAAAGATAATAAAGATATTGCTTTCTTGTTTTAGTGATACAGTTTTAAATTTATCATATAATTACAGTTGCTAGATTCCATTTTCTGTAGAGATCATATTTGATAAAAGCATTAATCACATTTGCTTGTATAAACTCTATGAGAGAATAGTTCCAGTGTTGTCACTCTCCTCTTGCATGTAGGATCCTGTCACTATGAATGTTCACAAATTCCACCTATATGGTGTATTCCTGAGTAATTTACAACTGAATAGCTAAAAAAATGTTAGAATTTTCCTGCATTGTAAATTTCCTGTAGGCACCAAATCAAATGAATGACAAGCTAGCTCAGTCTCTAACATCTGGTGTAATTTTTATCAGCTAAATACTATAGACTTTTGGGTTATTGTGGATATTTATGTGGTGAAGAAAAGTCTAAGAGAAAATGCAAACTTCTTATTTTGTGGGTAATTTTAACATTTCATTTTATATGGACAGAAGTTTCTAGAACATAAAAAATACTTTCAAGTTGTATCAGATCACCATGTAGGATCATTTTCTTATATTACACTTTTTGAGTTTTTGTGTTTATCCTTTCTTCATGACATACTTATTCTGTTCCAGATCAAACAATAGTGCTAAGAGAGAAAACTGACACAAATGTGTGCTCATTGCTAGTCAATAGTTCCTAGAAGCCAGGTGAAATTTTCTGTTGTTTGCTTTGATTTGACTGTAGTTTAGGACACCACAAGGTCACAAACACCACTCTTTTGGGAATGCACTTTTAAAATTTTGAGAAATGACAAAAGCATATTATGCCAAGGTAATAAGTTCTATAATTATGCCAAGCACAGGAAAGATGTATTCACATTTTTAATGTTTGTCTTGTGCTTCGATATTCATCCAACATTATGATCAGAAGGCTAATTTCTTCTTTCTTTCTTTTTGCAACAGGCAAAGCAGAGTAGATATTGTCTATGCTTTAAATTTCTCATGACATGATTAGGATGGAAGCTACCATTTTCCTCTGAAGGCAACTTTGTGGAGATCAACATTACACATATACCACTGGAAAACTCCATTTACAGTGGCAATAAAAATTGCCCGTGATTACAAGTCAGTTAACCTTCATAAGAAACTGTCTTCAGGCAGACTCCGCCTCTCCTTGGGGTTCTGAAATACCAGTAGGAAGGATTCACAGAGTTATGTTCATTAGGAAAAGTACCTTCCAAATTTCTCCAGGCTTTGGTCTCAGTAAACTGACAGTGAGCAGGTCTGTTTTAATGTTCCAAAAGAACAAATTTTGTAAGGAAAATGCAAACAACTTTAACAGCAGGTGGCTGAAGCACAGCCTTCAGGAAGCTGTTAAGAACCTGTTTTGTCTGTGAAATAAAACATGGTTGCAAGGGATGGTATTTGCACTTATTGATTCAGTGAGAGGAGTCACCTTATGTTTAATTCAAGCGGCAGTCCTGACACGGACAGGCTTAAAACAATCATGTCTTACAAATCCATTCGTTTAAATTGTTCTCTTGTTGGCTGTTCACACTTTGCCCTGTGTTATATTATCACTCACTGCAAGTGCTATTTAAAGAGCCAGGAAAACAGCCACATACATTGCTTTTAGCAGTAAAGGTGAGAGTTTGTAAAATTAGGGGCCTGCCCATTTTAAAATGCTTCTATTTCCTCACCCTACTTCCATTGTTGGTCTCCTTTTACATGTGCATAATTATTAAGTCTGTGTCTTTTTTTTCTTTCAGATTTGGCAAAAACTATGAAATCACACAAAATTTTTCCGATATTTTTCCTGTTGGTTTTATCTCACTACCTTTTTGCAGATACTATGTTTCTATTCTTTAAAAGCAAAGATTTGAAACCAGTGAGAAAAATGCTTATCAAAAGTTATCAAGACATAGTAGGCCATAATTCTCTGTGACACAATTATTTTCACTGCTTAAACAAGAAAATTATCTTTGAAATTACTAGTAATTGCTTAAAATTAAGTTTTGACCCATTTTATAAAAGTAGTTCTGATTGAGAGAAGTTCCATAGAAGAGTTTCTGATTATATTTGTGAATTTCAACAAATATAAGTTCATAGAGTTTGAAAGTTATGAGGTAAAAACGTGACTCTTGTTTGGAACTGGTTTATTGTGGCTCAGATCTTTTCCCTGAAGCCCATATAGTAAAGACTTGGTTCTACTTTGTTCCACTGAGAGCTGGTGGAAACTCCGGGAGCTAGTGAGACACCTTTGGGTCACTGAAATCTGTCTTCAAGGGGGATGGCAGAACTCTGATCCTTTCCTCTTTCTCTTTTTCTTTCTAACTTAGAGGCTGGCAGCTTTTTTTTTTTTTTTCCTATCATGCATTTTCTGCCATGATGTGGTGTTTAGGTACACACTCAAAGTAGTGTGTCAAGTCAATCTTTGTACTGGAACTTCCAAAACTGGGAGCCAAAGCAAACCTTTCTCTTGATAAGTTGATTGTCTCTAATGTTTGTTATAATAAAGAAAGCTGACTCACATGTTATTTAAAATTCCAGATGGGAAAGGGAAGTGGCTCCATGCAAGCAAAAGGACGAGAGTTCAGACCCCCAGGTTCCACGTAAGATGTTGGGTGGTTGTAGGGAACTTGTTTGCACTTGAACCATGGAAGGAAGGAACTAAGAGTCCTCAAAGCAAGTTGGCTAGCTAAACTAGCCCTATCAGTGAGCTCTGGGATTGATTAGAGAACCTATCTTAGAAAAGAATGGTAGAGCAATTGAGACTGATTCCTGTTCACACATGTGAAATTCATATATGCACTCTCCCACACAGAGTAAGAAAATGGAAAAAAAAAGACATTTCATTTGACAGAATGGTTGATACATGCAAGCAAGGAATTAGGAACCTCAGATACAGCACAGCTTCTGAAAGTTGATTTAGGCTCAGATAAAACAAGTATAGATCCTAAATTCTCATTGCCTTCACCATGGACATGTGCACGCTCCAGGAATCTCAGCTGCTCACAAGTTGGCACAAAAGGCTTAGAAGAAATTGCCAGGTGGCTCAGCAGAATCCTTCTTCATGTGGCACCTTTCATACTTGAACATGAAGACTGTGGAAGTTTTCTTCATGTTCTATTACATTCTTGTGGTGTGGGCCTCCACTAACTGCATGTGCTGAGCAACTTATTCCTTTGCCCATTTGTATGTGGAATTAACAGTGTCTGTGAAAGAAATAAGCTTTAAAGAAGTAAATACTGAAATTCATACCTCCCTATAAATATTTGCAATTGTTATGTGTCAAGTAATAAAGATACAGGTTTTATAAGAATTAAATAGAATAAAGAATAAATATACCATCACTAAGTGAATTTAGCCTAATATTCAAAAGCTTACTCTTTCTTTCATTGAATTAAATTAATTCATAGAATCTCCAACATATGTCAGGATAATTTTTTCCAAAGTACAAAGATGAATCAGCATAGTCAGGAATTTGAAGATGAATAACATAGGTACGTTTGAAATTTAAGGTGTGGGAAAATACTAAGAACCATATGAGGAGTAGCCACATGCCCTATTCACTAGGCAACATGACTAATGTTGATATATCATGTTTCTCCAGATAACAGATATAAGTACTAAGACCTTTGACTTCTTGCAATGAACTGTGCAATCACACCATGAAGATGTGAGTAGTGTGATAGCCAGCCATCATCTCAGTGCTTCATCAGATCCTTATGAAGCAACTCCTAAGGGAGCTCTTTGTTTGAGTGCCTCTGTATTTACATATTTGAATGTGTCTTACAAGTATGAGAAATCTTTTTTATTTTATTTTTTCTAGTTTTACAATCTTGTTGTACAAGCATATTGCTTCCTTCTATCCCTCTCCCTCCCATTCCTCTCCCTTCCCTTGTCTGGTAAGGACAAATCTCACTTTAGTGAGTTCCTAGATGCAGTAGTCCTGCCTTGATACTCATGCCACTATTACGCTTGTGTTCATCTGTTGCCATGGTGATTTTTATTGTAACTTGAAAATCTCATGAATTGATGAGGCCTGTGATTACTTCTCCCTCGCCCCCCAGTAGTTTCTACAGCATTGCTTGGTACTGTGTAAGTGATCCAGCAAGGATGGAGTTCTCAGACCAGTTGTAGTGGATGTATTTTGTCCATTTTCTGTGATTCATATGTGTTGCATCTTTAATAATAGGGTTTTACTGACAGTTTTTTGGAGAGCAACCAAGAGCAATGACAAAAAACCTATAATGTTTGGGGGTCTCTGAGACTTCTATGACCAACTTTTTATCCAGAAGTGTTACAACCCTGTTACTTCTAGTTTATTTTTTGAAACTGAGTTTTAAGCAGATGGGCTCAGGGCTTTATCTTGTTCCCTGTTTTCCTCAATCCAGAATAGAAAGAAGCAGTAAGTGAGGGAAGACATGAATGGTGATAAGAGGGGGCTCAAGAAGGTGAAGAAGGATGATGCAGCCTTCACTGACAGTGCTGAAAGAAATTTTCTGAATGTTGCTTTCTTCCTACTAAAAAAAGCTATTAAATCAGGGCTATGAAAAAGGCACAGCAGGTAAAACCACATCTGGGCAAATCTGATGACATGGTTGGATCCATCAAAGCTCAAATGGTAGTCAGAGAGAACCAACTTCCAAAGATCGTCCTCTGGTCACTGTAAATCTGCCTTGCCATGTGTACGAGTCTTCTCTCTCTTTTCTTCACACACACACATAATTTTTCACTTTCATTTACTGATGGACTGTGCTCTTTGATATTTATCATATACACAAACAAAGCTTCCCACTTATTCCCTTTGAAATATTAAATTATATCACATCCTTGTGCTATAATAACTTAAATTTCTGCCTTGATTTTTCAAACAATGGGGTTACAGTGCCTATAATATCATATGATTGACATAGTAAGTTCTATGTTCCTCAGGAACTTAATAAGTATACATAAGTAATTTGTTCTTATTATAATGTAATTACCTTTAAAATTGTTTTCAAGCCACTTTATAAGTTTACAAGCATTTTATAGTATAGCCGATATAAGTACATTAGTTTGACCATCTAAGCTTTGATCAGACTCAGGAAACTAATATATTTAAAGTGACTGAAAACAGCGGGCTTTCATTTGAGAATGACTCTGATTCTGGTCCATTGTCACTCAGCCAGAAGGCTGTCATTATGCTGTACTGTACACCGAAAATGGATTTCACTAGCAGAGCTAGCCAGTAGAAGTTTCACTGTGTCTTCTCAGAGTAGAACAAGAGGCAATGGCTCATATAATGAAAGGTGCCCCTTTGAAATCAAATTATAGAGAAAACCCAGACCACCACTAAGTCAGACCTAGCTCTTGAGTCATTTCATTGCTGACCTAAATATAGCACAGAAATAATGCTGTGATATACCACTCTTATCAAATTTATTTAGTATTTTATATAGAAACCTAAAACTCATTAGGACAAGCCCACAGCACCAAATGAATAAATGGATGTAAATCTTTCTCAACAGTGAGTGTGTTTGCTTTTAATAAATGCATGATCTTTATTGGGCTCATTTAAGGGATCACTAAGTGAACTTATTACTTTTCCCTTTGGTGCTCCTATTCAGTATATATTAACAATTCTGATTTTAAGTGATGCCATGTAAAACTCCAGGTAGAACACCTCCTGTAGTTACAGCCTCAGAAAGAGGAGATATCCTAGGAATAAATTGGCTCACAAGATTAACCATATCAATAAGCTCAGGGTTTAACTAAGGACTGACATGCACACCACACATGAATACACACGTAATGCATACATACATGCACATAAAATGAATAGAAAAAATCATAGTATAATATCTTTTAGTATATGTTATGTATTACATAATAATACATATTATAATTTTAGAATGTACTTTGCACATTAAAATTTCTTAAGTTCATATCACACCTAAAGTAATAATGGATGAGAACAAAAATTCAATTATAAGTTAAAAACTGATACATAAAAATTCTATAGGAAAATGAGATTCCATAAGAATTTAAAATACATGTCTGCATTGTGCAATGTTGCAATCCAGGTAAATATACCTATTTCCTCAACATTATCATTTTTTCAGGGTGAAACATTCCAAGTCATTCTTTTTCTCTTTCTGAAAGATATATAATATGCCATTGTTATCTATAGTCAGCTTTCTCTGCAGAACACCAAAAGACCTTTTTAACAGAATTGGAATCTGCAGAGTTCTGTAGATGCATAGTCTTGGAAGAGTGGGTGAGCTGCCCAAATGTACACATTTCCTTCATTCTTTAGGATCCAGTTTAGAAAAGCATATGCATTTCCAATATCATCTTAAGTATCATCCCATACCTGTGTCAGCCTGTCATGGAGCAGACTTTTGTTTGTTTCACTTCTTTTAAAAGTGAGGAAACAAGGACATCTGGAATTTAAGATTCTCTCAGTAATTATACCAACAGCTATGACCATTTCCTGACTAGCCTTTAGATGTCAGATAATTAAGTGATTTTCATTTAATTTTAAGAGTAATTCTGCACTGTAAAGGGTGCTGCTCTTGCTTTATAGGTTGGAGAATATGAGCTGGGATTCACAGACTTTTATGAATAAAACAATTTGGGGCTGGTGATTTGGTTTTGTGGGTAAGGCACTTGCTATAGAAGTCACTTGACTTGAATTTGATCTATGGAATCCACATATTTTGGTTTCATAATTTGCTTCTGCCAATAATATCTGACCCAAATTTAGGGGAGAAAGGGACTTTATTCTAGCTCGTGGTTCATGATTTCAGTCCATCATGGCAAGAGTGTCATCTTCGCAGTGGCAGGAACTTGAGACAACATCACAACAATGACCAGGAGCAAAGAGCACTTGATGAAAGCAGCCAGCTTGTGGACTTTTTAGGAAGTTCACATCTTTTCCCACCATCGGCTGGAGGAATGGTGCTGCTCACAATGAGCAGGTCTTTGCACTTAAAGACAATCTCCTACAGGTATTACCAGAGGCTCACCTAAGATCAGATGAGTTCAAGATGTAGAGACTGTCACCAGGGAGTCAAGGTGGAAAGTGAGGATCAACTCTTCAAAGGTGTCCTCTGACCTCCACATACATGCAATAGCATACAGATTTATATATGCTCAAACACACACACATACACACAAACACACATACACACACAAGATACACATATAAAAATAGTAATACAGAAATGCATTTTGACAGTTTAACACATATGTAAACTTAGAGATAAAAAGACTAGTTCAGGCTGGAGAGATGGGACAGAGTGTTAAAGCCTTTTGCCTCACAAACAAAAGGACCTGATTCGGATCCCAGACTCTACAGAAATATCAGACAGAAATGGCAGAGGCCTGCACTTCTGGCATTGGAAATCAAAGTTTAGGAAACCTCAGAGCAAAGCAAAAAAGGAGGTAGAGCAATCCTGAGTAATTCCCAAGTCACATTTTGGCCTCTACAGACAGAAACACTCAAATGTACTCTTCTACACACAATGATACACAAAGAGGTATATACCCAAACATATCCACACATTCATGCAAACAAAAGAGAAAAAGAAAAAGAAGAGTAGGAAAAACTGGACTATATAAGGAGATCCTGCCAAAGAAAGAAAGAAAGAAAGAAAGAAAGAAAGGAAGGAAGGAAGGAAGGAAGGAAGGAAGGAAGGAAGGAAGGAAGGAAGGGAAAGGAAGGAGGAAGGAAGGAGGAAGGAGGAAGGAAGGAAGGAAGGAAAGGAAGGAAGAGGAAGGAAGGAAGGAGAAGAAAGAAAGAAGAAAGAAAAGAAAGAAAGAAAGAAAGAAAGAAAGAAAAGAAAAGAAGAAAGAAAGAAAGAAAGAAAGAAAGAGAGGGAGGGAGGGAGGAGGGAGGGAGGAAGGGAAGGAAGGGAAGGAAAGAACAAAGGAAGGAAGGAAGGAAAAAGAAAGTAAGAAAGAAAGAAAGAGAGAGAAAAAGTTAATTGTGTAAAGGTGAAATTGCCTGTGTGGTGGAGCTTACAGCTTGGTTACCCTGACTTCTGGATCCCCATCAAATGATCAGCAATGCTCAAGCAGTGCAAGTTGACTCGTGCATGAAACTTGGTCTCTTCATTTGTAAAATCGTAACGACACTATCCAATTCACTTGGTTGCTGGGAGATTTAAAATAAAAATATGTCTAAAGAACAGATTGCAGAGCCCATCAATAGTAGAAATTCTAAAAACAACTAGTTGCTCTGTCATCTTTGGTACATGATCGAAATTGAGTAAATTTAAACCTCCTTAGTGCATTCACAAAGCTTTACATTTGGCTAAAGTTTGCAGCAACCAGCCAAGCATTCATTTTATATTAGAGTAGTAACAGATGGAGACATTTTGCTGCTATTTATTTTTAATATTAATTGTGAACAAAATTGACATAGGATGCAAATTATTCATTCTTCTCTTAAAAATTACTATTTGCAGCTTGGAAGATTAAACCTAGGTAACATGCTGGGCAAGCAGCATACTACAGAGCTATATCCCTAACCAAATTCTTAATTCTTGTTTCTTTATCAAATTCTTAATAGTTTTAACCTTACTGATGCATGAGCCAAGTATTTTCAGAAGATAGGCTGGAAATAAATATTTTCCTTACTAAATTCTGTAATGTACATATTACTCAGCAGACTGGTTTTCAGCTTGCAGCCCCTATTTCTTAGTAGAACATTGTGGAATTAGATGCTCTTTTCTAGGGGGCCTTGTGTATGGGATAAGCTATAAATAGCAGGAAAAAATATTTGAAGTTTCACAGATCTGTATAAGTCTAGGAAGTGTCATTTCGGTCTTTATGAATCTGAAAAATTCTCTTATTTCAAATAAAAAGGAGAGAGGGCCTCTGAGATGGCTTAGTGGATAAGGAGTCTGTTACTAAATCTGGCAACCTGAGATCAGTCCCTGGAAGCCTGCGTAGTGAAGGAAAGAACTGATGTCAGAAAGTTGTCTTCTGGCTTTCACCTGAGCACTGTGGCATACATACATCTGCTTTCTCTCTCTCCCTTTTTCTCTCAAACGATTAAAAAATATGTATCGTTAAAAAGTTTGAAAAAACAAATAACAATTGAAAGTGACTATGCATAGAAATATTTTTAATTTCATACATTTGACTAGACCCTTTTACATAAATTCAATGTTCTTTTATAAAAAGAACACGATTCTAAATCTTTTATATATTTATGATTTACATATTTTTTCTATATTTGCAAATGTGAAATATGTCCATTTTAATTAATTGATTTTTTCAAATTAAATATTCATTAACACATCATAAGGTCACAAGGCAGTATTGCGTGCTCAGTCTTAATTTCTGAAGAAAGCTTAGGAGAAGATGGACTCTTTTCTCAAATTGCCATTTTGTATTATAGAAGTCTAATCTCCTCTATTAATAGCCAGGTGTTATGAACATTAAGAATCACCCTGTCTCTCTGGCATCATGCAAATTCTGAGCTTCCAAGGATTCAAATAAGCTAATCCAAGAATGTTGCTATATGGAAGAAAGGTCCAAGAAACAGAAAACTAATCTACAAACACAACTACTGTCCTCTGTACTTGACATCAGGTTTTTAATTTTTTTAAAAACTTACGTGTAAGTTTGTGTGTGTGTATGTGTGTGTGTGTGTGTGTGTGTGTGTGTGTGTGTGTGTGTGCGTGTGTATCAGAGAGGTTCAAGAGTAACTTTGGGAATCATCCTGGATTGCGTCTACTCTCTATTTGCTTCAGTCTGGGGTTTCCTAGGTTCCACCTTCCAGGGTTAAAAGTGAAGACAGCCACCATTTCTGCCTGGTGTTTTTACAGGGGATCTGAGATCTGAACTTAGGTCCTTTTTCTTGTGAGGGAAGAGTTTTCACCCCGGAGACATCTTTCCAGCCCCTGGTTTGGTTTTTCTTTTTCTTTTTTTTTTTTTTTTTAACATTTTTTATTGTCTCAGCTCATACAAACTTAATCGGTGCACCGGTTCCCTCCTTCCCTTCTCCTCCCCCCGACCCCTCTGCTCACCCTCCCCTCACCCCTCTCTCCCCACCCTTCAGTTCTCCCCTCCTCCAATCCCCGGAGAATCCTTTAATGTGCATGCTAAACTCTCCTCTGGGTCCTCCTCTCTGATGACATACAAGGACCCAGTGGCATTTCCCTGAACCCTTTCCCATGTTCCCCTTAAGCATAGGAACACTACTGTGGCTGTCAATCCCTTGTCTCCAAGGATCTTGGTGCTTTTAGCAAATGCTAGACTTTGTGGGGTCAATAGTGTGTTGAATATTGGACAGGGCATGCAAGGTCCAATTATGATTGCTTCAGCCCTAACTTGTGTGGAGTATCTCGCATATCATTGCTCCTCCCATCCTTGTGCTCTTACACTCTTACCGCCCCCTCTTCAGCAAATTTCCCTGAGCTTCAGGATGGGGAGAGATTAGGCTGGCCTAGTTCTAGGTGGTTGATATAGAGTCTCTGAAGTTCTGGATTATGGTTTGTTGATTTTCTTTTGTGGTTTTTCAATTCAATTGTTTCCCAATTCAATTGTCATAGAAACATAGTTAATTGCCTTCTTATATCTGGTAGACAATTATAGAATGTGCAACCCCAAGTATGTATTTTCACTCTTTAACTGTCCAAAGATTTTTTTAGGCAGAATAGATGAAAGTGGCAATATTCACTTATATACTGATTGCAAGTTATAATATATATATCACATACATATGCATAAATATTATGCATAGATTTAGTGTAGACAATTTTATATATTCAACCATCAATTAAGAGCATTACATTTTAAAATATTAATATCAATTAACATAACATCTTTAAATATAATGGAATGAACCTAAAAATCAGTAACTAAAGAAAAACTGAAAAAAACACAAATAGATAATAATTAAATATCATATCCTAATTAACTAATAAGCTAAAGTCCAACAGTAAGATTAAACTGGAAACTTATATAAATTAAAGTGAAGGCCACCCAAGTTTCTTAAGATGCAGTAGTAGCCTTATAATTGTAAAGATTGTAGTTGGGAATACTGACCACAAATATCTACCTATCAAGTAAAGAGCATAAATTTTTTACTATCAGGAAATAAAAATAAGGAGATAATAAAAAAACAGAATCAAGAGCTGGGAAGGTGCTTCAGTGGATAAAATGCTACACAAGTTTGAGGATCTAAGTATGAATCCCCAGAACCAATGTAAAAGTCAGAAGGGCAGCATGCATCTGAATCTTGTCATTTTAATGATTTTCTCATAAGAAAAGTATTTGCGACATGAGATTCCAGAATTCACAGGCCAAAGCCTGATATATGTGAAGCTGAATGACCAAAAGCAGTCTCAGGCATGGTGCAAGGTGAGGATTGACACCAATATTGTTGGCTCACATGTGTCAGCTTTTACACACACACACGCGCGCACACACACACACACACACACACACACACACACACACCACATCACATCACAGTAGAGATAAACAATACAGAAAACAGAAGAAGTAAGATCGATGAGATCAAGATTTAGTTTTTCGAAATGATCAATAAAATTGGAAACTGTTCAGATTCAAGTAACTGAAATCATAAATGAAAGTGTGTTGATATTGTAATTTTATAGAATACAAAAGACATTCAGAGAGTACTGGTAAATGACATTTTTCCAATATATATATACATTTTTAATTTATTTCTTCCACTAATATAAAGTTGATAAGTACTCCATTCCCCTTCCTCCCTCCATCCCTCCCTAGATCCCCTTACTTCCTCCCCCTCTTTCCCCTTTCCTTACCCCCTCCCTCCCCTTCTTCCAGTGCCCCCCCCATACCTGGAGCATCCTGTTGTGTGCATGTCAAACTTCCCTCTGGGTCCTCTTCTCTGATGAGGTGTAAGGACTCAGTAGCTTTGTCTAGAGGTCTTTTTTGTGTTCCCCTTTAGTATAGAAACACTATTGTGGCTGTTAATCCCTTGCTTCTAAGGATCGTAGTGCCTGTGATCCATGCTAGACTTTGGGGTTCGATGATATGTTGGTAATTGCGCAGGTCATGCAAAGTCCTATTATGATTACTTCAGCCCTAACTTGTGTGGAGTATCTTGCATATCATTACTCCTCCCATCCTTGTGCTCTTACAATCTTACCACCCCCTCTTCTGCAAATTTCCCTGAGCTTTAGGATGGAGAGAGATTAGGCTGGCCTGGTTCCGGGTGGTTGATGTAGAGTCTCTGATGATCTGAATTATGGTTTGTTGATTTTTTTTTCTCAGTTTTGCTGTTCCTGCAATGCCCTTGGCTCCATCCTGATGGTTACTGGATGTCACCCCGTGGCCAGAGATAAAAGGCTGCTAAAATAGAGTCATTTTAACAGTAGATTCAAAGGTAGATGGAAGATGAAACATATCAAGACCTAAAATCACACCAATGAGGAGTCAGGAAGACAGCTCAGCTGGTAAAAGTGCTAGCCACAGAAACCTAAAGATGTCAATTCAATCCCTACATCGTATTTTTTTTTAAAAAAGCCAGATGTGGTGGCACACACCTGCATTCCTGGTACTCCAAAGGTAAGATGGCAGATGGAGACAGGAGAAATGGTGGAGCTTGTGGGCAAATGACATAGAAAACTTTGATTCACTAACACAACAAGACTTCCCTCAACGAGATGGAAAGGGAGAATTGACTACCAAAGGTCTAATCTCCATGAATGCAAACACTTTCACACATAGGTACATGTGTGCATATGTATGCACACGAACACGTTCACACACATACACAACATTGTCACACATACAATACAAACATAAAACCCAACTTCATTAAAAAAAAACTAGGAAATTTGATAAACAGGTTGAATAGCTATTTCTACCAATAAAGAAGAGTCTAGCACCACATGACTTCACTGGTCAATGCTGCCAATAATTTAAAAAATTCATAACAGTTCATGTCAGATTCTGAAAAAATGTGAGTGAAGGTAAAACTTTCTAATTCTGGTGACCCAAGCCGCATTACCTTAAGCCATAGTCACTTCAATTCACCCACAGGGGAAAATAGGTTAATAATTATTAAGAATATATGTATGAACATGGGGGCTGGAGAGGTGGCTCAGGGGTTAAGCCTCTGCCTTGCAGGCCGAAGGTCCTGAGTTCGGATCGTAGACCCCACGTATAGGCGCCAGGTGGAAGCGGGGGTGGCCTGCGTTTCTGGTCCTGGTAGGGTGGAGCCTGTGAATCCCGGGGCAGAGTAAACAAGGAGGAGGTAGAGGAGGTCCATGGTGGTTCCCGAATTTGTCCGTGGTTCTACACACACACACACACATACACAGGCATACACACACATGCATAACACATGCATACACACACGTGCACACACGCATACATGCACAATTGAATAAATAATAAAGAGTAAAGAACATATGTATGAACAATCCTTGGTAAAATAGTATCACACAAAGTGCAATAGTCACAAAGTGCACTATTCATAATGTCCATTGGCATTTAGCCCAAGCATGAGGTTTCTTATGCATTCATTTCTGTCAATGTTATACGCATTAATAGAATGAAGAAAAATAGAATTTGCTCTACTTAAAGAGTCAAACATGTTGGAGAAGGGTCAGCACCTTTCATGATAAGAGGGAACAAACTAGGAATAGTGAGGGTTGCTTCCCTGTGTGTGCATCAAATGTGGGATTCTATTAGAGTCTCGATTTTGATTGTCTCATAGTGTTTCTACGCTGATGTAGGTTGGTTCTGTACATGTTCAGCTTGGGGCTGAGCCCTTCAAGGGACTCAGATAATCTCTAGGATTAAGAATCTGCCTTTGCTTCTATTCTCAGGTCTGTGGGGTTTTCCTGACTAGAAATCAGGGAAAGTGAAGATTCTCTTTGGGTTGCATTGCTTGTGCTGCTCTGAAGTGCTATGGGCTGCAGTGACACAGGAGAAAGCAGTGAAGGAGAGCAGAGAGAGAGAGAGAAACACCAGGGGCTATTCCACACTCTCAACTCCACAGGTCCTCTTTCCACATACTTCTGTCAAATGATGGGACAGTTTTCTTAATCTTTCAAGTAACTTGGCTGGGTCCACATCCTAATTCCTCAGTTCAGCTCCCAAAGGAGAAAACTCTCAAAACAAGGCTGGAGGAGAAAAAAGCGCAAAGAAAAATTACGAAGACAGAAGTCCACTCCTCTCCTTGTTCCCATCTACAGTCTCCTGTTTGTGTCCTACTCTGGTCAGAGCCAAATGGTTTCTCTTGAGATATTGTTACCAGTATCTCCTCTGTCAACTTCAGGTAATAAAAAGGAACATAATGGAAGCTCATTTCTGTTCTGGGTCCTTACTCACAGGCTGGTTTCCTTTCCCTGTATGTCTCCTGTTGCTGCTATTTCAGAACTTGGGTAATTGCTTTTTGTACATGGCCCAGAACTTTTAGCTGTAATTAGCAGGTGAGATCTGCTGCAGCAGATCTCTTACTTCTTTGCTGGAGCCCTGGGTCCTCTCAAAACTATTGATTCAGATATTTCTTTTAACAAGTCCTGATAATGTTCTCCATAATGGGCTTGAAAATCTTTTCTTAGATTCATCTCCATGTTCTAAAAAGATGGCTGCTATTTTAAATTCTCTTTAAATCATATTCTTTTAGAAACTTAATTTCTAAATTGAGTTGATTTTGTAGTCTATTATTAATTGCAATTCATTGATTAATTGCAAAAATATTAACTGGAATTATGTCAGCTCAGCATTACAGAGACATGAATGTAGGAAATTTTATGCTATATTGCACATCTTAAAATACCTCAAAAGTTTAACAAAAAGCTTGCTTGTTTTTAATATATAATTCTCTTCAGATTTTCAGTTTATTTTTTTCAGCACTATTGGGATTGCATGTAAAATTTTAAATTATCGTGCATATTATCTTCATGCATAAATCCTTTAAAAATTAACTTACTAATAACAGCAGAGATAGCTCAACAGTTAATGTCTCAGAACTCCACATACATCGCTGAGGCTACTAACTTGCCTTTTCAGATTTGGAAAGCAGAAACTGGAGAAACCCCAGAGCAAGCTGGCTAGCCATACTAATGCTGTAGGCAATCCTTGGGTTTCATTAGAACATCTTTCTCCAAAAATAAGGATAAGGTAGAAGAAAGCAATTGAGGATGACTTCTGATATCAATGTTAGGTCTCCAAATGCACCTACACACATGTAAAAACACACAAACATACAGGGAAACACCCCACCCCGCATGTATACATGAAAACAGGAAAAGAATGCATAGGGTTTATTTAAATGGACAAAAAGGATTGCAATTCATTGAATTCACAGGGTGAAAATGAAGCACTATAGCTAATTTGCATGAGCATTATCTAACTTTATTTTTCTGGTGGGAATGAAGCTAATTAAATATAGTCAGCATATTGCACAAGTATTTCTTGAGCTTATTCTTCTGATGTAACTGAAATTTCATGCCTCTTTGCTGACATCACTCCGGTCACCCATCCAAACCAGTTTGCTGAGTTTATTATTATTATTATTATTATTTTTTTTAGATTTTGTGTATCAGTAAGGACACTTGCCATTTTTCCTTCTTTGCCTGGTAAGTTTTGCTTTATGATATATTATCCAAATTGATCTATGCTGCTCCACATGACAGCACTTCTTTCTCCTCAAAATTGGATAGTATTCTACTTTCCAGGACATTTCTTTATCTGTGATTGGACACATGACTTCACTCATACTCTTACCTATTGTGAATGATGCTATAGCTAAAAACAGGGTATAGATGACTATTGGGGTTTGGATATGTACGCACAGAAATACTACTAAATCATAGTCCTATCATTGGTTTTTCAGAAGATTCTGTTACTTTCCATAATGGCTATGAGAGTTCAAATCCACACCATGTACAAGTGTTCTCCTTTGTCATCAATACTTGTGAACATTTTTGCTTTTTCAAATTTATAATTACAGTGTAATTTTTACTATTTTTCTCTCCTGCCCTTAATTACTCTGTCTTGCCATCTCCCTCTGACACTTCTTTCCAACAAATTTTTTTCTCTTCTCCAGTGTCTCTTTTTGTATGTGTTCCACTGAGCCTGATAGGGAATGCCTGTCCTTCACTTGCTAACTTTCATTCTTTCAGTAACACAATTATTATGACTGAGGTTATTCTTTAGCATATTTTAATTCGCACTCCCCAAGGATTAGAAATTTATTAATTTAGTTGTTGATCACTTGCATATATTCTTTTGAAAAATGTCTGTTTGGTTTTCCTCATTTTAGATAAGGATATGTTTTTTCTTGATATTTAAATGATTGCTTTCCTTGTGCATTTCAAATATTAAGCAAATATTTATCTCTTCACTGGTGATTGTTTCATCTGTTACACAAAATATTGTGGGCTTATGCCATTCATCTGTTTTTATCTGTTTAATTTTTTACCTTAAGATATTATATTACTAAGAGCTAAAATTGCATGCCTGTAATCCCAGCACTTAGAAAATTTAAGCAGGAGGAACTTGTCTTTGAGCCCTGCCTGAGATATAATACACACACACACACACACACACACACACACACACACACGTTTATATTAATAGGATTTAACAAGTTAATACTGTTTTTGCATTCTTAGAATAATTTTGGTGCATATGTGTGGTGATTATGTGTGGAGTTTATTGTAGCATGTACATGTGACATTGATGTTGTTGTAATAAAGGATGCGGTAGATATTTATTCCTTCCTCATATATCAGCCTGGCTCTTCTCCACAGAGCCATTGTGAAGATGAAGTTAAAAGTTCCAGAGTGGAGGAAGAAACCATGGAGATAGATGGCTTGGGTACTGCACTTACATTCATATTTCATTGCTTAAGATGCAATCCTTAGCTCACACCTGAAAGAGGCAGAGCTGTAGATTTGTTTCATAATCAGTATCAAATGGAAACAGATCTTAGTGGATATTTAACATTTGGCATAGAGATAATCCGGCTCTTTTAACAGCCATTTTTAATCCATTTATGCTATCATGATTACTGAGGTCTATAGTTTTATTTCTCTCCTATCATTTTGTGGCTCTTATTTAAGCCTCTTTTTCCAGATTCCTTTAGTGTTTAATTCTTATGTTTATATATCTCTTTATCTTGGAAATATGTGTTATTATTGCACTCTTTAATAAGCGCACTTTCTTTAAATTATAATATATCACAAATAAATAATAGTAGACATGTTACAGAGCCTCAAACAATATTGTGATGATATAATATTTTGCTCATTCACTCATTCATGCATACAGTCATTATTGGGATGGGGATCAAACACACAGTATTGTGCATACAATTCACATGTTGTGACACTGAGAGACATCTGCAGTCATTTTCTAGAATTGTACTAGAATTGAAATCTAGTATTCCCACCTTATAGATGATTATTAACAAACTACATCATTATCATCCTCAAAGTCATTATTTAATACTTATTAAGTATTTAACCATACCCTTAGCATTTTATTGCTCACTTTTCACCCCTGCCCATGGTCTCTGAGATCTTCCACTTGGGAGCTGTTGTCTCATTCTAAAGTTCACTTTCAAAAATTTCCTTCAGTGTTAATTTTCTGAAAGTTCACTCTTTAAAATTTTCTTCACTAAAGGTCTGTGGTTAAATTCCTGTTTTTTTAAACTTTTACACATTAACTGTGTGTGTCCTTTCATTATATAAATATAGTGGAAACTTCACACCATACATCATTCTGGGAAAAGGGCACAGAGAGGAAAGAAACATAAAGTCCTATTAGTCCGATGTTCATTCCCAAAGCACTTCTGTTCACATTGACTTTCAATTTCCAAGGATCCAGGGGCAATAAAGTACAGTAATTAGCAGAACACTAGCTTTACCCTCAGACAGATCTGTTCTGAGTGCTGGTTCCTCCCCTTACCATTTACATTAATGGAATTATTCTTGACTTCTTGACCTCTGTTCCCTCATATCTAAAATGCACATTCTCTTATTAAACATATGGACTGCAGCTACTGGTAAAGGAAATTTTATACTCAGAATGCATTCTATGGTACTGGATAGAAAATCATAGCTGTCATGCATCTATAATTTTTGGTGATGCCGATGAAAACTGAAAGAACTTTGCATGTGGTAAAGTTCTAAGTCACTGATACATCAGTGTGCCTACTATTTTACCTAGAACATAATTATGCCTCCTAAGTCTTATATGTAGACATATTGTTTTAAGTAGCTTTTAAATGGTCAAAATAGGAAATCCTCAAGAACAAGAATCCACCCTAAATCCTTAGTTTCAGTTTAATATTCCAGTTTGTGAATGCCAAAAAGAACTGTCCTTGAAGTCAGGCTTTTCCTGATGATGTTTGAATTTTGATTACAATAGTATTTCATGCTTATAATTTCAGCACATAGGAGATTGAGTCAGAAAGATTGCCATGAGTTTGAGACCAGTCTGGGATGTCTACAGGACAGTTCAGAGTATTAGATCCTGTGTAATAATAATAATGAAAATAATAATAATAATGATAATAATGAAAAATGGAAGCTATATTTTATAACTTGAAATATTATACTTTTCACTTATTTTGATTTTCATTTAATTATAATTTACTAAAAGAAAATTATAAACATATACTTAGCACTTCATATTTTTATACACTTAAAGAATAACATATAGACCAAAATACAGGATATTATCAGTCTATCAATGTGCATTTTTATGGCTTCTCCATGTCAATATTCCCAAATAACTAGTTATTTTGTTTACAATTGCTATTTGCCTCTTTAGTTTAATATAAATAGAAAATAATTGCTATTGTCTCTTTGGTTTATTATAAATAAAAAATAATGCTTACTAATTTTGCTGGTGAGATCATGCTTAATCTTTTACATGACTGTGTAGTGTTCCATTTCATTAATATATTGTTATTTTTCTACTTGGTAAAATTTAGGGTCTTTCCAAGTGTAAGTCATTCCACTTGTTTTGTTGTATTCATTACTCAATTCCAATCTAATTAAACTCCTAAATAAATATACCAACATGATTCATTCCCTTGCAACATCTCGTGTAGCCTAGGCTGACTTCAAATTTACTGTGCAGCCAAAGATGACCTTAAACTTCTGATCCTCCTGTGTCTATGGACTACCATAACTGGTTTTATGCTACTGCTAGTAAAGGAGCCCAGGGTTTTGCATATGTCATGCAGGCATCTTCCAATTTAACCAGATCTCAATCCACCCTCCAACATTTTTATAAGCTGATGTGTTTTTCTAGGAAATCATCTTTCTTTGTCTTTTGATTATTTCCAATTTAGATTATCTCAATTTCAATTCAGTTTCAACTAAAATATGTATATTTATGAACATGTATATGGTCACACCCAACAAGTATCATATATTTTTTCATGCTAACTGCTTCTTTTATATGCTCAATATTGTCATTATAACCATGCTTCATAAAACTTGAGAAATATTTACTGTGACTTTCATATTAGTGTCTTTTATTGTTACACTCACAAAATACACATTAAAAGCAACTTAGGAAAGGATGAATACATTTTGGTGTACAATTGAAGGGTACAGTCAATCATGGTTGGGGAAGTATGAGGCAGGAATTTGAAGAAGTTGGACACATTGCATCCACAACCACGAAGCAGAGAGAGATACATGCTTGTGCTCAATTCACTGTCTCTTTTTAATTCAATCTGGACCCCCATTCTTTATGATGGTGTCTCCTGTGTTCAGTATGGGTCTTCCAAATCCAGATTAACCTCTCTGAAACCATGAATAGAAAACACCCAGAAGTTTAGCTCTATCAAGTCCACAACCAAAAGTAATCATTTGAACTACAAGATTTATGACACCCAATAACATGATTGATTGTAGAAAGAATATCCTCTCCAGTACTCTTGAAGAAACACATCAGATAAACTGTGAACAATGGTTTAAGCACTGAAAATTAAGGAGAAATGATAAATGGTTCAGACATTAGGAATATCTCATAGAGGCTTGAGAAAGAGAGAGATCGAGATCATGAGTGAGACTTATAGAGGCTGAGGTAACATTGACAATAATTCAAAAAAGTATAAATGGCACAAATGAGATTGCTGCTCATGTCCAGGAAATAGTGAAATGAGTCAATGAATTGTACTGGAAAGTGGTAGGACACAGGGCTAAAGAGATAGTAGGAAATGCATTTTTAAGGGACACATAGGGCAAGAATTAGCATGAGCTTTACCATCTAGGAATTGGAGTGAACGCTTTGGAGCAAAAGAACATTGGGATTCTATAATATTTTAATAGCATAAAGAAGAATCATGTTTCCTTATGGCACAAATTCTGTTTTTCTTCATATTCTTCTTTTGTTCCTCTCCTTCTTTTCCAATTTCATGTCACGTGTAATGTTATCTTCTCTCCTCCCACTTCTTTACAACCTCTTGATATCACCATACACATCATTATAAATTGATGATTAGCTTAGCATATTGGCATATATTGAAATGGGTAAAATTATGGAAAAAGGAAAGCTGATAACCATGATAATAGAAAGAATGTCATGGAAATGTACCAGCATCAGAGAAGTGAATTTAAGGCAACAAAAGGAACCCCAGAAATCCACAGAGGAATAAGAATGATGATAGGAAAGGATGTTCAACCTGGGGATAAACCTCAATATAAGAACACCAAGATTCAAGCTTTGCAAGAGCTCACCAGTTCCAAAAGCTGGGGTCAGTGGCAGGAAGGACCAGCAAAACTCAAAGGTTAAGTCTTCAGAAAATAAAGAAGTAGACTAGTTGGATACAGGTGTCAAACTGACAATTGATATTTTAAGCACATTTGTAAAGAATGAGGCTAAAGGTGTTTGTGTAGCTGAGGAGGGAACATCCCACCCATGGTGAGTGGCATCATTCCTTGGGCAGGTGGATAAGATGAGGAATCTGGTTCAGTAGCTTGGCAGACTTTAGAACACTTTAGCAGACTGGCAAGTTAGGTTTACCCCTCTCTCTACAATTCCTGTGGGTATGGTATGGTCAGTTCCCTCTACTCCTGATATAAGCATATGAACTTTCCTGCCAAGCTGGACTATGAACTATAACCAGAATAATAAATAAAAATAAAATTCCTTTCTCCCTAAGAGATCTGGTTGTGAATTTATCAGCAATATGCATACAAACGGTGAAACGGCAAAAGAAATTGAAAAGAAAAAACATTTTAGTAGCTAAGAGTTAATGCTCCTTTGAAACATACCTTTCCCTATGTATAACATCCAATTTTTGTAGTCACTTTTTAAAAAAATAGAAATATTCATCCCATTTCTAAAAGGGAGGCATTTCCCACACCATTTAACATCTGCAAAACCTATGCTACCAAGAAATTTCTGATGTGCTAAAGTCTAAATATGAGCATGTTAGTTCTTCAAGACCTTGACAGTTTTTGATTTCTCATGGTGTTTCGCATCCATGTTGCATTCAATTTCCTTATTTTTCATGGAAAGGAGAAACATGAACTGAAGCTGAAAAATGCATTTTATGTAACGTAATTGATTCTAAAATCTGCCACGTGATAGGTGCCAAGAATGCCCTCACTACACTTGCTATGGAGTTCTCTAATTTGTTTTCTGCAGCTGTGTACTGCAAGCAATTTGTCACCTAAAATTCTAATAGAACACTCACATATTGAAATGAGAGAGAGGGAAGCAGCCCTGTACATCAATTTGCTTAAGGTAGGGCAGAATACTAGACAGGGGCTTATAAAATTTTAAATCGATCCTGCGTTTGACCTTAGACAAAGCAGCAAAAATGAACAACTAGGATTGCACACATATTAAAGGAAATTTCTCATCAGCAAACAATAAATCTGTTCTCTAAATACCAAGTTAACAGGCTACATGATGCTTGGAGGCAGATATCAGTCAACTTTAAGGTCATTGTCAAATGGCAGAAAGGAATTCAATGTTCAGGTATCATAAAACATATTGTCATAAAAATGAAGTTCATTGATATTTTTATTTGCAGCAATGAGGTAATTACATTCCTATGTTAGTCTAGCTCTGTAAGGTGTGGGAACAATGATAGAAAGGTAAGCTTGTCTTTATTTTGAATCTGAAATAAAATCTACAGAAACTCTTCATGGACAATTGGCACTTTCTTGGCAACAACCCCTATCATTCCAAAATGAATAAGAGTTTGTGCATTCAGGGCCCGGATGGTAGAGAATTAAATTGAAGAGCTAGATAATTAAGGCATTTAATTTCAGAGATCAAAGTAGTCAAGTGCATTTAAATTCTAAATGTCCTTGGAAACAGACAAATCTGTGTCCAGGCCCTTCCTTCAGCACAGGTTACAATCAAAGGAACCCATTATTCCTACTCTTTCTGTCTGTAACACAGCAAAATTCAAGTTTGTTGTGAAGATAAAAGGTGAAAAAACACGAGCATTGTCTATAATCTAGTAAGAACAATAACTGCATTTATTGATGGATTTTAGATTTCATTAAATCTATCTAGCAATGAGTACATTTTGTGGTCTGAAATTTTATGAACACTGGTTTTATTGGATAAGAGTTCCTGTGATATCTTCATTAAAACTCCAAAGTTATAGAAATCTATGATGCATCTTTTGGTGGATGATTAGATACTGGTTAGATACAAGTGTCAACTTGATAGCTGAGAATTGGAACTTTAGGCACATTCAATGAAGAATTAGTTAGCCCTGAAAGGCCTGTGGGGGATTTATAACTGATGCGGGAAGACTGAGTACCATAAGAGGTGGGACTATCCCCTAGACAGGTAGACAACAAAGAGTGAGAACTGCTAAGTTCTAAGCACGCTGACAAGTTAAAATATGCCCCTCTCTCAGCTCTTTTTGTGGGTGGATATGGTGTGGCCAGTTCCCTTGACTTATATTCCTATGTACTCTACAGCCATGCTCATGACCTAGAGTTTTGTAGTCTGGGAAGTCCTACATCAATGGAAGCATTACCAGATTTTATTTTGGTGAGATCTTATCCTCACCATTAGCATTTTCCTTGTGTGCTCAGAGGGCAGAGATCAAACCATCTCCTTTGAGCCCTTTTTATTACAGAGGTACCAATTCCAATCATAAGTGTAAAACCATCAGTACCTGTGTAAGTTATATCATCCCTTTGCTGAATGAGTGAATGAATGAATGAACGAATAAACGCAAGATCAAATATTTTAGACAAACCAGGAATTTATTCTTGTTATGATTTTTGATTATATTTCACCAGAATGAGAGCATATTTTAACATATTTCCCAGGTGACAATGTAAATTACTGCTTAAGAAAAACTAACTGAGATACTTTAAGAGTAGATAACTGGGAGTGAATAACTGAAAATAACAGTGATAATAGGAAAGGAGACAGAGAAGTAGAGAGGTATCTTTTGAGAAAAGTGAGGGATAAGGAAAAGTATGAATAGTGAGAATAAAACATCAATATAATAATGCAGTAATATATAGAGAATTTTTTCTCTTATTTTATTTTTTCCCAATCATACAAGCTCAATAGGTACCCCCATCCTCTCATTCACTCCACACCTCCCCAGTCCCGCCTTACACTCTCTCCCCCTTTCCCCTTCCTTTCACCCCCTCCTTTTCTCCCTTTCTCCCAATGTCTCCCCCTTCCTACCTTGGATTATCCTTTTGTGTGAATTGGCAGTCACCTCTCTCTGAGTCCTCCACCCTAGTGATAAATTTTTAAAGATGGGTCTTCATGGGACAAAGCTTATTTTTGTCTCCCATACACCCAGAATATGTCTATCTGTCTTCCTGTATATATTCTGTGTCTTCCTGTATATATTCTGTGTATAATATTAATCTTGGAGAATTCATGATAGTAGCCATAAATATCCATGTTATTATTCTTACTGTTGTGACATTCTTTGAGATGCTCAGTAGGTCCGAGGTGACTACAGTAGCCCCTCAAATGGTAATGTTGTCTCCAGGCCCCATTCCTGTCACCTACCTGGAAACTAATCTTAGGAAACTAAATTAGTGATCTTACTTTTCTACAGCAGAATTAGTCAGTATCTTCATCTGGTCCATAATATAAATATGAAGAGTTTTAAAAGACATCAAAGCTCCTAACTTGATATCCTGCCTATAGAATTAATTCTTGCTCCTCACATTTGTAGAAAATTATTTGAACCTCTCAAGCATTGATCTATGTTCCTATTCTGCTGATACTTTGTCCAAATTCCTCTCCATCAGATGTCTGAAGTTCACTTCAGAAATTCAATTACTTAAAAATGGTAATCCAAGTCCCCTGATGAATATTAATACAAGTGACACATGCTACCATTGTTTGCCTTGACTTATAGATATAAATACATAGATATGTATATTGAAATTTACAAATATCCCAGTTCTAGTCTTCATCAGATCACAATGTAACAGGCTGAAAATACACATTGTGTCTCCATTACATGAGGAAAAATCTTTGACCCAAGTGACTTTGTCTTTGTATTCAAGTCCTCAATGACTTAAATCATTTCTGAAACATTTTGGGTTTTCAGTAGCCATTTGCTAAATGTGTGAACAAATGAATAAAGAATTTTAAAAAAGATTTTTATCATTATTACTACAGAGGAGGAACTGGATTTCAACTAATGAGAAATCTTTGAAGTGATTTCTTTAATTCTTTGAGAGTTTTATGTATAAATATGTGAATATATGCTATTTTCCCTTCTTTACCTATTACAAACCTTCTTGTTCCATGCCAGTCTCTCTTCTATTTCTATCTTTTCCCATGTAAGTTTGTGGCTAAAGCATGCATTTGTTCACCACTGTTTTCATGGGACTAAGGTAACAAATGAGGACTCTGGCCTGATAGGACAGCCAAATGTATTCTGCCCTTCGCAGCCCTACTTAAAAGATGAATAATCTAAAAATTGCATATAAACATGTGCTTTGGGTAGGCAAAAGCCATGATTATTGATGAGAGCTGAAACACAGTTATCTGACTCATGGTACCTTAGTTTGCCCAAAGTTGCTTTACGGAAATGTGCTGTGTGGCTCCTCCTTGATTCAAAGTGCACTCAAGATGCATTTAAACCTACGATCTTGATCATCATGTCACTGGATCTTGAGGCATATAAATTTATCTATAAGGTACACAATGAACAATTTAAAAACATCATTAGTTATGTAAAAAAGCTTTAAAAATTCACATTTTCTTGAATTTTTATACTTCATATAAATTTCATGAAGACAGACCAAATAGGTATATTCATATGTATATGCACACATGCACAAGCATATGCATTTAATTCTGTACACAAAGATGAAAATAACATTCTTAATTAGACAACAAGAACTTAGGTTCTGGGGAAAGGACATGGACTTTGTTAGCATTATCTCTTGATCGTGTTTTTGTTGTTGGTTTTCCAACAGAGGCTCATGGATAGTAAAGAGGCCTGGGCTTTGAGAAGACACACATGAAGTGGATGCATGCTTGGGGAGAGCCTCCAACTGATTTACCTCCTTTGGCTTCCATCCCCATTAATTCCCACTGTGTACACCTGCAGATAGTTGACTCAGATTTGCCTCCCACCCTATGATAGACACCCTGGCTGACAGGACAACCTTTTTCCTTCATGCAACACTTTTTTTATGAGTTCTTCAATTATTTCCAGCTCCTTCATTTGCTTCTGGATATGCTTGTTGTTACAATTACTATTTGAGCATTTGTAGAAATAGTGTGCTATCCCTTTGAAAATTCCTAATAGCTGTGGATTCAAGCTATTGGAAGAGAGACATCCTCAGCCACCTATGGCTGTAACATTATCTGTGACAATTTGAAGACTGACAGTAGTGAATGTGTGATGGGTTTTTTTTTCCCTGCCTGATGTTGAAAAAAAATAGAGGATGAAAATTCAGATACTGTGTCCAATTTTGTCCCTTTACTGATGTGGAAAGTGGAGTCTGAGGAAGACAAAAGATATTTTCAGTTCACAGCGTTAGTCTTGCACTGTTCTATAGAGTGTCTTAGAAAGGCATCGTTTTTAAGAACTTTTGAGTGAGTAATCTTGAAGAATAGTTCAGTAAATGCCCTCTCTCATTTGCGCAATCCTGGAACTAGGATAGCTCTCCCTGGCTTTGAAAATGAAGCAAGCATATTAGTACATTTATGTTTCTATTTGGAATTGTAATTATGGGCTTATCAATAAATCATTCCTAACTATAGACTCCTTGAAAGAAGATTTATGTCTTATTTTTGAATCCTTATTGCCTAGGACAGTAGGGGCTAGATAGTTTTTAAGTAAATAATTAAGTGACTGGTGACCAGTAGAAAGAATTAATGAATGAAAGGAGAGGAGAAATAACATGACACATATTTTTCAGAGGATTAATCTCATAGGAATTTGCTTTGTGCTTTCATAATTGATGTTATTTTAATATTTTGCTTATTTACTTATATATATATATATATAAAGAGAGAGGGAGGGAAAGAGGGACAGAGAGAGAGAGAGAGAATGAGAGAAGCAAGTCATGGAACTTTGGTGGAATTCAAAGGACAACTTTTGGACACCAGTTCTTTTCTTCCACCATGCTGGGTTTCAGGGATCAAACTTGTGTAACCAGGTTGGTGAGCTGGCATTTTACCTGCTGTTCTATCTTGCCATGCAAACCTGTACTTTTTTAATTACTATATTTTTTTATTTTACAAGCATAGTGAATACTTATCCCCGCCTCCCTCCTTCCCCCTCACTCCCATTCCCCTTCCCCTCCTTTCATCAATCCATCCCACTCCCTTCCACTCTCCTGTCTGAATGGTTTTGTGAACCCCTAGGTTCCCTCTGGCTCATCTATTCATGTGAGGTCTTGGGCCTCTTGTGGCATATCAAGTTGCCTCTCTTTGGGCCAAACCACTGATAGGGGCATTTCCCTTCACTCATCCAGCTTTAGTCCCCAAGGTTTCCATTGCATGTTTTCATTTCTCTTGAGTTCCTAGATAGTCTATGAGGGCATATTGGTATGTCAGTCATTATACAGGTCTGGTAAGGACAAGTCTCACTGTACTGAGTTCCTAATCCAGCATCCTGCCTTGAATAGTGTTGCAGTAAGCCTGCATGATTGTTAATAAAATTTCACATCCCTAGCTACCAAGGAAATGCAAATCAAAATTACCCTGAAGTACATCTCAGCCCAGTCAGAATGGCAAAATCCACAATACAAACAACACCAAATGCTGGAAAAGATGTGGAGAGAAGGGAACTCTCATACATTGCTGGTAGGAGTGCAGGCTTATACAATCACTCTGGAGAACAGTATGGCAATTTCTAAGAAAGTTAAGGATTGGAATGTCTTATGACTCTGCTATACCACTACTGGAAATAATTCCCCCAAATGCACCAATTTACTTGAGTGACTTGAGCACAATCATGTTCATTGCAGCACTATTTACAATAGCAAACTCATGGAATCAACCCAAGTGCCCAACATTTGATGAATGGATAATGAAAATGTGGTATATTTATACAATGGAAATATTCAACCATCAAAAAAGGTGAATTAATGAAATTTGCCAAGAAATAGGTGGAATTAGAAGAAATTATGTTGAGTGACATATCCCAGACACAGAAAGTTAGACATATATACTCCCTAATAAGTGGATCCTAGTTACAAACCCACTTAATGACATACTCAAAGGTAAATCTCTGTAATATGCATATAATCACAAAGGATTATAAATAGGAGAGAAGGGGAAGAAGATCTCAAAAGAAAGGAGACAAAGGAACACACTTCAGTAGGAAATTAGGCTATGGTTATGTACATGTAAGTAGCAAGACATCTGGTGCAGCTCACTTTAACTTCCCTTCCTGTTCATTTGGGACTAAATTGATTTGTTCTGATAGATGGTAATCAACTGGCAAATGGGAAACTGATGCCTCTCAATGCTGTGTCCTACTTTCATTTTTCCATCTACCTTTGAGTCTCTTCTTATATTAAGATCTTTGTTTAAACAGTGTTTTATCTTTGATTAGGAGATGACCTCCACAACCAATCAGGATATAGCCAAGGGCAGTGCAGTAACAGCAAAACTAAAAACAACAACAAACCATAATTTACAATACCAAAATCTGTGCAATATTTAGTTGGAACTGAACCAGCCAAATTTTTCTCCACCCTGAAGCTCAGGGGAACCTTGCAACAGAGGGGGTGGCAAGATTGTAAGAGCTTAAAGATGGGGAAGACCAATGATATGCAAGATACTTCACACAAGTCAGGGTTGCAGCAGCCAGGATATAGCCACAATGTGATCTGACCTTGCCTGACCTGTACAATGGCTGACATGTCAAAAACATGCCGAAGTCTAACAGGGATCACAGGGGAGAAGACTTCAGACAGTGGAATCCTTCAAGGTAAGAGGGTAAACATAAATAATAGAGTTCCCATACTAACAGGCAGCCCAAGAAGAGGCCCCAAGCTATGCCACTGAGTCCTGAACCCTCTCTATTGCAGATGACTCAGAGGAAAATTCAGCACCCACATAAGAAGATGCTCTGGATAATGGGAGGAAGAAAGCAGGAAGTGCCAAGAGAGGAGGAAGGAAGGAAAAGGGATGAAGGGAAGGGAGAGTGGGAAGAGGGGTAGAATGAAATGGCAGAAAACAAGGGAGATGGAACGAAAAGGGGACACCTAATGAATTTGTATAACCAGGCAAAAAAATGAAATAAAAAAGAAAAAAAAAGCACCATCAAACTGCTTAAGGGAGCAAGAGGTTTATTTCTTATGAATGCCCATTTACAGTTTTTAATTCAGCTTGGCAGGAGAACATGCACCATCACCAAATGGATGAGAGAACTAGCCATGCCATCTCCATATAACAAATGAGAAAGGGACGATCCTTACTTGCCAAACCAGCATATCTGGCCAAGTATACACAAGGATACCAATTTCCTCAGCCAGCTCTCTCTATTTTTCTTCAACTGTCCAGGGCCTAGTCCCACCCACCATGGGTTGTGTCTGCCCCATCGACTAGACAATATCCTACAGGCTCACTCTGGGCTTGAATCAACTACCAATTATTTACAGATTTGCCCAGAACTGGAACCCTTAAGTATCAAGTTGACATCTGTACCTAACTATGACACTCCACTCCTTGTCAACTTGAGAGAAGAATATATCATTTTAAAATTGTGACCTTTAATCCTTGTTCCCACAGATATTAAATTTATCTTATAAATACATTTAAATTTTATTAATTCTAAAACTCTAAAAAATTCTCGTAGATCAACTTTAAAATGTTCTGTCATTAAAAGATCAGTTCCAACATTTTAAAATCTTAGCCATAAGATTTTATCAGATCAGTAAGTTAAACACTTCAGCACACATAAAACATTAAAACAGAAGTATGTTGATGCAATAAATATCAAATTAGTATCAAGTCCAGCAAATCAAACACCACATCACTGACATCAGAGTCCAACTGTTTCTTCCTGATGTCATTGTCCAGCATCTTAATTGGAGTCCAACTTCTTCAATTCTCCAGCATGATTGAGGCTCGAGACTTTTCCAAGATCCTTTGGTCTTGTGGGATGTTCAGCTCAAGAATGAAACAGCTATGGGTGGCTACTTGAAAAACACTGCTTTTATTTGAGAATTCATTTAATAATGTTATATGCATATAGATACATGAAGATGTGTGGGGGTGTGGTATACATGTGGAGGAAAAGAGGATTATTTATGGCTCCTGAAGGAGCCATAAAAGAGGACTGTATGTTCTAAAGATGCATGGCCTTAGTTATGCAAGTTAACATGGGTGGGGAAGAGTGTCTTCAGTTCCTAGGAGCATCGGGGGCTGTGTCCAGCTTTGTACTATGTCTTAGTTTGAATGTGAGTTGCTTCCTGGAACTTTTATATGATCTTATCTTTAGCTAGTTTGCTATTTGAGAAGGTTGTGGCATCTTTGAGAGCTGAAACCTTGCTAAAGGAAAGGATGTTGCAGGGGCAGGCCTTGAGGTTTGATCTCCTGGCCCTAATGCCATTGTTTGCTCTTGTTTGTTCTGCCTTCATGATGACTGGTGTAACTTGAGCTGGTTTCCTGCTTCTGCCTCCAGCCATACTTTCTGCTATTTGATTTCCAATATGGTGGGCTGAGTCCCCTCTGGAACTATAAGTCAAATAAACCTCCTTTTCTCCATTAAGAGCGTTGCTTCACAGCAGTAAAAGGAAAAAAAATCTGGAAAACAGTATTTGAAAATGTAGATAGATGCCACCCAAGGGATATAGAAAGGGACCTCTGACACTGGACAAAATGAGTCAGCTTCACAGAGGAACTATGTTCCTTTGAAATCTAATGTTCCCTTTCAGAATTTAAACCTACTAAGCTGACTCCAGCAAAGATGAAAATCATACAAAATAAATGGAAATAAGAGGAAGACTGGCAGAGAAGATTTGCAGTGGGCAAAAAAGGGGTGCAGCATTGGGCAATAAGGGGTAAGAACAGCAAGAATTCACTGTGTTATGTATGAAACTCAAATAATAAAATATAAAAAAGAAGTAGTAGTTTCACAGTCATAAGTTATATTATTAGCTTAAGGAGAAACTGAAGGGCAGAATTTTAGAGGGAAATACATGAGCTAAATCTCCCTGACAAGAACCCACATGGGTTAAAGGCAAAGACTATGACAAAAACTTTGGATATCTCTCTTTGAATTCACTCACTCAAAAATATTTTTAACAAACTAAGGTTGAAAAGAATAGCAGAGAGTCTTTAGTTCAACTCACTTGGCAAGCTAATGAACTTGGGAAAACACAGTTCTTTAATTCTAAAACAGCTGCAATAAAGAACTTGATCCAAATAGACATATTGATCAATCGATTCCCGAGCTGCCTCTCCAGGAAGGTGCCCAAATGTCTCCAGCATGAATCACAACGAGGTACTTAAAATGCAGCAGTTCATTGGGATTTATTTTATAAAAATAACATGGAAAATGAATAAGACTTACTGTCCCAGTTTGGGGAGGAAAACATAGCCAAAAACACAGGAGCAGTATGTAACCTTCTTGAGTATCTAATTTTCCATATAAGTATGACAGGTGGCTTACTTCCATCAAGACTGATACCACAAGAGATCCTAGGTGGGATACTAACTATCCAAGTAGAGCCCTATAATTCTAAGGCTTACAAATCAGAGAATTTCACCTTCTGAGGACATGAGGATGAATTGACTAACTGTCATTGCATTTCTGAGATATACACAGTGCCACTAAAGACTTTATAAGGATGCATAAAACCATTAAGCTGAAAGTTTACGGTTGCTGATGATGGAGGTATTTCTAGGTCAGTCTTTCATTCCCATTGCCGAGCCATACTCTATTGCAATTGAATTCTAAAACAGTGCTACACTGGTACAGAAAAGGGAAAGTTTGGAGATTTCTGTCTCTTTCTTATTTTGTTTTACCCTTGAGTTTGCTTCCTTATCAGCTTGTGAAAAGCTGTTGAAAAGTGACAGAGATTTTGCTGCCAGGTCTGAACTGCAGGGGTGGAATTGGCAGTAGTAAAACCAAAAAGATTGAGCAAATAAAAGATAATATAGATTCTCTCCTGTTGTGCCTGTTTTCAAATGACTGTGTTTAAATGAAGTTCTTCTTCAGAAAGTTGTCTTTAGTCACTCTCATGTTCTTCAACCTCTGGTAACCTTTTGCTGATTCTTTGTTTCCTTTGTGTCTTAAAGCACCAGAAACTTTGATCTTTCTCTCAAAAGGTCCCTGCCAGTGAATAGAACATGAGACTTCTGGATAAGCACCTTGACTAGAATTTATGCACTATTTGGACAATCAAATGTCTTTTTGTAGCATTCCCTGTTTCAATGAGGTCATGAAATAAAAATAATTTGGAGAAAAAAGGGAATATCAGGGAAAACTGTAAATCTAGTGCATCATTTAAAAAAATCAATTGGTAACTGATACGCTGTTAGGATGCTAGGTACTTTTCATTTGTTCTTTCATATCATTTTCAGCTGGCTAGAATCATTTTTGAGAATAATAGGGTTCAATCCATATATATTTGATAACTGTGTTTTCAGATGAAGAGAAACCCAATACTCCTGAAAGAAGAATTACACGAAACCTGACAAAAATGAAACACTGTGCAATCTCAAATAATTCAACATTTTGAGCAACTAAGATGGCAGCTCCAGATGGTTCTATCCAATAGGAGCCCAGGAAAGAACAGAAAAGAACACGACTAAACTGTGGCTTTCATAGGTGCTATTTATACTGTGATGCATAGTCTTATTTTCACCTGAATGGTCAATAATGAAAAAGGGCTAAGTCAGTTGACATGTTGAGTAATTATGCCAATTTTTGAGGACTTTTTAGTAAGAGTTGTGTTTTCATGTACATTTCCTGGCTCAATGAGTAAATAATCCTCTGTAGGTAGTACATAACATTGGAAATGCAGTTAAGTGTTCTTTAAAAATTGAAGGTCTGATTTGTCTATTTCATGGGGTTTTTAAGTTGAAGAAAGTCACTGATGTGCCTGATATCTTCACCTCTCCCTATTCCATTTTCTGTACTTTCTTCCTGAGTATAAAATGTTTGCAGATGTTCACATGGATGTGAAACTGACATATCTTTTTCAGCCACCACATATGACTTCACATGCCTATATGGGGATGTTGCTCTTTATATTTTACTCTTCCATCAAGTACCATCCTGTACTTGATGGATTTATGAAAGTGAGATTTTATCACTGTCCACTCTCAAGGCAGTCGCCATAGGACCTCAAAACCCCCAGGACACAGCTGCCTCCAGTGTGCATTATCAGTGAAGTCTATAGTTTTCACCTCCTGTATTTTCTTCCTTGTTAACTAAGCTGCAGCTGGTTTAACAGTTGACAGTATAGTTTAAATCACTTTTCTGGGATCTTTTTTTGTTAAATAATATGTTTTGTTGTGTAGAATGTACAGTATGCCAAGGGTGTGCTTAGATGTCATCTATCACGATCATCATTTATTTTTCTTTTTCATAGCATGAGTAGTTGAAATTTACTGGGGATACTTCAAAAATTCATAGACTGCTTCAGATTCATCACACCTTTAAGCACATACCAAACACTGACTCAGTTGAATTTTTGCCTAATTGGTTTGTAAGTTGTCTGCAAGAACACATATCAACCAAAACTGCATATCTAGAGCAGTCCTATTTTAGTAATATAGAATGAATTTTAGTGAAGTTATTTTGACTGTATAATATTCCATTAGACAAAAGACTATTAAAGCATGTAAGCAAATACAAATGGGACATAATTATTGGTAAATCAAGTGTTGGGAATTGTATAAAATTTAATTTTTAACATTAGAAAAAGACTACCATTAATGTACACAGGGTTGTGTGCATGTAAAAGTCAAGGAAAAGAATAGCATTGATTACAGAAATGTATGCTTTAAAGAATTCCTTACATATATGTATAAGCACATTATTTATAGATGTGTGAGTGCTTATTATCTATGCATGCACATATTTTCTGTGTGTACATTTTCTACATTTGTACATCTATATGTATATGTCTTCATTATCAAAGCATTTCAGTACATGCATAAAAATGTATATATGCACAAATTATCTGTGTGTATAGTAGTTAGAGATATATGTGTAAATTGTATGTATGTGCATATCTATGTGTGTGTGCAGTATCTATGTGTGCATCCATGATATCAATTATTGTACATTGTCTATATGTATACACACCCATATGTGTAATATCTATATGTATATGCATGTAATATCTATGTAATATGTATACGTTATATGTTTGTGCATTGTCTCCATGTCTACAGTATTAATGTGTGTTGTATCTATGTATGCATTATTTATATGCATGTGATCTGTGCACATGCATGCATTATCTATGTATCTGCATGCACACACATGTTACATGCATGTGTATACTATCTATGTCTATGTGTAAATATTTGCACATTATCTGTATGTGTGGATGTACCAGCTCGATGAAGATGTCAATTTGACAAATGAGCCTTTAGGTACATTTATTAAGAATTATTTAATTAAGGCAAACGCTGAGCAAACCTGTGGGAGATTATCTAATTGATGTGGAAAGACCCAATCATGGTGGGTGGTATCATTCCCTGGAAAGACAGATAAATGGAGAGAGCTGGCACAGTATTTTAGCATACATACACACATACAGGCTTGCTGGTGAGAAAAAAATGTCCCTCTTTCAGCCCTGTATATAGTTTAGTTAACTTCCTCAACTTCTGATGCTACTAGAATGTAAACAAGAATTTTAAGCTGAAATAAACTCTTTCTCCCCTTAAGTTGTTTATATGCTCTTTTTCATCAATCACAATAAAAGAAACTGCATCAATATGTATGCTCTATCTATGCAAACATATTCATCATGTAAGGATGTGTGCATACTGTACAAGTGTCTATGTGTGCACTATTGCTGTATAAATGTGTTCATTATCTATGCATATGTATTATCTATATATGTGAACATTATGTGTATAGGTGTATATGTGTGAAATAGCTACGTGTGCACTATCTAGGTATGTGTATGCATCATATATGTATTTATGTGCATTATCTATTTATATACATGTTCTATATATATATATATATGTTTACAATTAGATCCACAGCATGTGTCAGTCACTGTGTTATAAATGATCAGAGTTATGAAGGTTGTAACCAATTCTCCAATGTGATGGCATTTGGTCTATTGAAAGTTTGAGAGATATGGGACAGTAGACTTGCACATTACTTTTTTTTATTTTCCAGCATCATTTTGTAAAGCAGATATAATCCTTTGGCTAATCTTTCAGCCATCTTCATTTTTAGACAAACATAAAGATATAATATTTAAAGATAATTCCACATTTGATAAAGTTATAAGAAAACAGAAACTACAACACTTTGCTCTTGATATTTTGCATTCCCCTTATGCATTCCATAAACAATCTTGATATCTCAAGGTTATAGGATCTATGAACATCAAACAATTACATAAAATTTTATATTCAGCATTAAATAAGAACACTTGCACCATTTACATATGACTTGAACATAAAAAAAATCATTCTCCAGGAAGGAGAGAGTTGCAAAATTTATATAAATATGTACATCTTAATTCAGGATATGAATCCAGTCAATAAAATGCTGAAGTAAACGTTTATGCTTATTCTGTTTCTCTGAAACCACTACTTTGTTAAAGTGAGCTGTCATTCTCTCAGGAGTTCACCGATGTATTGATTGCCACAACAGCTAAGAAATAAAGAAATGTGTATCCTTAGTCTTACTAATAATGTAGTAAAAGCAATGAGAAAGATTGTCAGATACGTGTCTGGACTGAGAGAGAAGAAAAAGATTATTTGGCCAATGTTCAGCCTTGATTCATTCAGCCTTGTACTTGAAGTACTATATGGGTGACTCATTCTACCACTTACCCATTCCGATGGACTGCGTCTCAACATGGAGAGAAGACTGTACTTTTCAAACTTTGCATCAGCGACACATGCTGAAACATCACTTGTCGTGTCACTTGGTGGTGGGCTGAATCACTAGAACTAGTTTGCTTGCTCCAAAAGGATTATCTTATAGTATTTCTTTAATGTCATGTAAATCAGAAGTATTATTGATAAGGGATCATTGACTATAAACATTTGCACATATATAATATGTTCTGTCTGATGAATTTGGACATATATTTACACCCAAAGGATCATCACAATGCCTAAGTCTAAAACTTATCTGACATGTCCAAACATTCTGAAAATCTTTCTCTGTTTGTGTGTGTGTGTGTGTGTGTGTGTGTGTGTGTGTGTACATGTGGGATTGCATATATGTGTGATAAAAACACAATATGAGATTCATCTTTTTAATAGGTATTAAAATGTCTGTAATCACTGTGTTGTTCAGTAGATTATTGTACAATTTTTCATCACACATGACTGAAAATTTTTACTAATTGAACAATATCTTCTCTCCCTTTTACCCATGGTAATGACTACAGTATTAAAACGAGATATTTTCATTTACTACTGCTGTGAATCATGATAAAGAAAGGGATGAAACAATGTCAGATTTCAAGGTGTTTAAGACCATGTCACACACTGCATTGATACAGGACATAGAAATGTACTATATTATGTGCATCCCACACCCCATATTTGTTCATTGAGTAAATACCACCAAAAAAACAGCTTTGAGGGGCTTTAAGTTTTCTTCAAGTTACAGTACTTGAAGAAAGCTTTAAGTTTTCTTCAAGTTACAGTACTTGAAGAAAACTTAAAGCCCCTCAAAGCTGTCTACAATCTATCTTATGCTTCTAAAAATGTATGCTTGTGCTCTAATTGTGACACACCACTAGTATCTAATAAACTTTTTCAGGCTAATTTACCATGGGGAAATTAGGTCACTTTACTCATATCCACAACAGGTATTATGAATTTGAGCTTACATTTAGTTTTCTAAATATTTACACTATAAATTACTTATGTAAATTTTCTTTTTTAATGCATTTTTATTATTATTTCAGCTCATACAAACTTAATAGGTACACCAGTTCCCTCCCTCCCTCCTCCTCCCCCCCGAACCCCCTGATCACCCTCCCCTGACCCCTCCCCCCCATCCCCCCGTGCCTCCCGCCCCAATTCCCAGAGTCCTTTCTTGTGCATGCCTGACTCTCCTCTGGACCTCCTCTCCGATGACGTACAAGGACCCAGTGGCATTTCCCTGAACCCTTTCCTGTGTTCCCCTTAAGCATAGGAACACTACTGTGGCTGTCAATCCCTTGCCTCCAAGGATCTTGGTGCCTTTAGCACATGCTAGATTTTGTGAGGTCAATAGTGTGTTGGATATTGCGCCGGGCATACAATGTCCAAATATGATTGCTACGGCCCTATCTTGTGTGAAGTATCTTGCAAATCATTGCTCCTCCCATCCTTTTGCTCTTACACTCTTACCGCCTCCTCTTCTGCAAATGTCCCTGAGCTTCAGGATGGGGAGAGATTAGTCTGGCCTAGTTCTAGGTGGTTGATATAGAGTCTCTGAAGTTCTGGATAGTGGTTCGTTGATTTTCTTTTGCAGTTTTGTTGCTCCTGCAATGCCCTTCACTCCATCGTGATGGGCACTGTATGTCACCCCCTGGCCAGAGACAGAAAGCTGTTAAACTGGAGTCTTATTATAAGAGCACATTCAAGGGTAGATGTAATACTTATACCCAAAAGTGGAATCGCAGGGTCATATGGCATTTGGCAATGGGAGGGATCAATCACCCATTTGCAAAATGGTTACTTTTTAATCTGCCGAACTATGTGCCCTCCCCTTCTGGTGAGTTCATACCCCCTTAGTTGTAAATGATCAGGAACGAATTGTGAACTTAACTAGGTGTCACATTACTTTCTTGCAGTCCTTGATGGAGGCCTATTTTCTCTACTGTAATATGGTCATTTCTCTCCCTGTTTCTGGTGTGGCCCTCCAGCCCCATCCCTCCTGTTCATAATCCTTGCAATTACTGTAGGTAATACATAGATTTACCTATGAGTGTCTCAAGATGGGCTGGGTGGGTTTGGTACTAGGAGCCACCTATTAGGGAGTACATACCGCGCATAATTTTCTGGGTTTGGGATACTTCACTTAATATAATTGTTTCTAATGACATTCATTTCCCGGCAAATTCCAGTACTTCATCATTTTTGATGGCTGAGTAGTACTCCATTGTATAGATGTACCACTGTTTCCTTATCGACTCGTCAACTGTTGGACATTTGGGTTGATTCCATGACTTTGCTATTGTAAACAGTGCTGCTATGAACATGGTCGTGCTTGTGCTATCAAGGTGAACCTCTGTTATATGGGGGGTTATACCCAAAAGTGGAATCGCAGGGTCATATGGCATTTCAATCTTTAATTTTTTTAAGAATCTCCAGACGGCTCGGCAGAGCGGCTGTATGAGCCCGCATTCCCACCAGCAATGTAGGAGAGTTCCCCTCTCTCCACATCCTCTCCAGCAGTTGGTGTTGTTTGTATTGTGGATTTTTGCCATCCTGACCAGGGTGAGATGATATCTCAGGGAAGTTTTGATTTGCATTTCCCTGATGGCTAAAGAAGTGGAGCATTTTTTAAGATATTTGTTAGACATTTTAATTTCATCCCTGGTAAATTTTCTTTTAAGTTCCAGGGCCCATTTTTTAATTGGGCCATTGGTTTCCTTGATGTTTAGTTTTTTAAGTTCTTTGTGCACTCTGGACAGTAGAGCTCTATCAGATATGTGGTTAGTGAAGATTTTCTCCCATTCTGTGGGTTGCCTTTGAGCTCATGTTACAATCTCTTTATCTGAACAGAAGCTCTTTAATTTCACAAGATCCCAACTGTTGAGAGTTGGTAGCAGTGACTGTGCCATTGCATGTCTGTTTAGGAAATGTTGGCCTAGCCCAATCAGCTCGGGGGAGTTCCCTATCCTTTCAACTATGGTTTTTATTGTCTCTGGTCTTATATCAAGGTCCTTGATCCATTTAGAATTAAGTCTTGTACATGGTGACAAGTACAGGTCCATTTTCAATCTTCTGTATGTGGAGAAGATGCTGTTCTTTTTCCATTGGATTCTTTGGGCCCCTTTGTCAAAGACCAAATGGCTGTAATTTTGTGGGCTTATATCTGGGTCTTCAATCCTTATCCATTGATCTGTGTTTCTATTTTGGAGCCAGTACCAGGCTCTTTTTATAACTATGGATTTGTAATATAGACTAAGGTTCGGTACGGTAATACCTCCAGGAGTGTTTTCGTTACTCAGGATTGTCTTTGCTATGCTGTGTCTTTTGTGCCTCCATATGAATTTTGAGATTGTTTGGTCAACTTCTTTGAAGAATTGCTTTGGGATTTTAATTGGTATAGCATTGAATTTGTATATTGCCTTTGGTAGGATGGTCATTTTACGATGTTTATTCTGCCAATCCAGGAACATGGGAAGTCTTTCCACTTTCTGGTGTCTTCTGCTATTTCTTTCTTGAGGGTTTTAAAGTTTTCATTGTAAAGGTCTTTTACCTCCTTGGTTAGGTTTATACCAAGGTATTTCATTTTTTTAGGGGCTATAGTGAATTGGATTGTTTCTCTCAAGGCTTTTTCACTTCTTTCATTCTGGGTATATAGGAAGGCCTCTGATTTTTGCACATTTATTTTGTATCCTGCCACCCTGCTGAACTTCTCAATTAGTTCCAGGAGCTTCCTGGTGGAGTTTTTGGGATCCCTCAGGTATAAGATCATGTCATCTGCAAATAGGGATAGCTTGACTTCTTCCTTGCCGATTTGAATCCCTCTTATGTCCCTTTCTTGTCTTATGGCTTCAAGACACAATATTGAATAGAAGTGGTGAGAGTGGACAGCCTTGTCTAGTTCCTGATTGAAGTGGGAATGCTTCCAATTGTTCCCCATTGAGCAAAATCCTTGCTGTGGGCTTGTTGTTTACAGCTTTTATTATATTGACAAAGGTTCCTTCCATTCCTACTGTCTCTAGCGTTTTGATCATAAAAGGCTGTTGGATCTTGTCAAAAGCTTTTTCTGCATCTATCGAGAGTATCATGTGGTCTTAGACTTTGGACTGGTTTACATGATGAATTACATTTATTGATTTGCATATGTTGAACCAACCTTGTGTGCTGGGGATGAAGCCTACTTGGTCCCCGTGAATAATCTTTTTAATATGTTTTTGAATCCGATTTGCTAAAACTTTGTTGAGAATCTGTGCGTCTGTGTTCATCAGAGAGATCGGCCTATAGTTTTCTTTTTTAAGTGAGTCTTTATTAGGTGTTGGGATTAAAACGATATTAGCTTCATAGAAGGAATTTGGTAGTGTTCCTTACTTTGCTATTTGATGGAACAGTTTAAGGAGTATTGGTGTTATTAACTCCTTAAATGTCTGGTAGAACTCTGTGCTGAATTCATCTGGTCCAGGACATTTTTGGGTGGGAAGATTCGATATTACTTCCTCAATTTCCTTATATGTTATAGGACTATTTAAATAATTCACCACTTCCTGATTCAATTTAGGTAAGTTGTGTTTACTTAGAAATTCATCCATCTCTTTTGTGTTGTCAAACTTCACAGAGTATAAGTTTTTGAAATATGATGCTATAATTCTCTGGATTTCTTGGGTATCAGTAGTGATAACTCCATGCTCATTTCTGATTTTGTTAATTTGGATTTTCTCTCTCCTGCTTTTGGTTAATTTTCTGAAATTTTGAAAATATTTAGTCTACAAGTTCAATGCACCGTCCCTCAGTCGGTAAATATGAAATGTATCTCTTACTCATTTGACCTAGAATTTTATTTTAGAATTCATCATTCATGTATTTATATAATAACAATGTCAGAACTATCTGGATATTTTCACCCAGGTATGTTATGCATATATACATAATACAATGCAAAATCATTTAAAAAATGTCTGATATGTACATGATGGAGTTTAATCTTTTCCAAGATTGAGTACTCTATGAGAATTGGTATCAGTTTTTACTTAGAAACTGTAGAAAAAATGGTTACCTTAAATAGGTCCTCCCTCTAAAAAATATTGGCCCATGCCATGGTGAGAAGATGTGAGTTTACATACATTGTCCACTGAATGCATGAAGTAGGCCTTATATATGTCTAGGCATTTGTGTTGTGTATGTAAGCTGCATGCATGCATACGTAGTAGTATTTGTGTAGGTGCAGGTGCACTTACATGTGAACCTGCCTATAGAGGCCTAAAGTTGATGTTAGTTGTCTTTCTTAATTGGTCACTACTCCTTTTGAATATAGAGTTCTCAGTTGAATCCACACTAGTCTAGCTAGTAAGCTTTCCTTGGGGATCCCCTCACTATGCTCTCTAAGTATAAGATGGCAGGCACACACTAGCCTACCCAGTTTTTAACTTGGGTTCTGAACTCCAGCTCTTATGCTTACACAGCAAGCACCTTATTCAACAAGGAATTCCCCAGCCTGTGGTTAGACTTTTGAAAACATACCTTTATTATTTTAATTCACAATAGTCTGATCCAATTAAAATTTTTGAAATAAATAAAACAATTGTAAAAATATTCCGTCACCAGCAAACATGTCAAACCGCCATTTGAAAAGAGGGAGAGGTCCAGGAGGAGGGGGAGGGGAAACTAAGGAGGACGAACAAATTTCAAGGACATTCCTCATATGTGTGGAAACATCATAATGGAATACTAATTTGTATACTTAATGTATGTATGTAAAATGGTACAAATGAAGCAAAACAGGTAGACGGAAAATAAGATACACAGAAATATTTCCCTGTAAAATATTTTGTAAATCATGTCTATTTTCTACTTGAATCAACTTTTGAATTAATGATTTTCTACAGAGAACTGACAAGATATTTGAAACCAAACTGTGTATTTTTCATACTTTTATGATATTTTAAAAATTTTCTTTGCTTAAATTTATTATCATGATCTAAAAATGTCTAGACCCCTATCATACAAATGTATTCAATATATACAGAGTAACAGTTGCGAGAGAAAAAATAAATGAGGTCCTTGAAACTATTTTTTAATCCATAGATGCATATAAAATAAGTAAAATATATTTTAGTGAATTTGATTTGACTTTATTGTCAACATTTTCCTGTTTTTGATATAGTTTAATTTTTTTCCTTCATCAACTCTATAGGTTGTGTTAATATCTCAATCTGTTGATGTTTTACTCTTCATTAACTTCTAACAAATTACTTTGCAAGTTTGTTATTTCTACCAAGTATATTCTGCCCTCCAAATGCACATTCTACCTTCTTTAGTGATGATTCAGATCATCATGAGATCCGGTGCTGAACAGCAACTAATTAACTCAAAGGTAACACAGCAATACTTAAGTGAACAATAACCAATCAGTTGTTCTGTTCCTGCGGTTTATCCTATACTATAGACTGCCATAGCAAAACTAAAGGTCACATGAAAATGTGTATGCATAAGCAGGAGATGTACATGCACATGTATGTTGAGGCATACATGCCTTCTTCAATTATGCCACGACTTGACTTTCTTAGACAGTGTTTCATTGAATCTGGGCTCTGTGATTTACCAGACTTACTGACGGGTAAGATCCAAGGAGTCTCCTGTGTTTACCTCCCCAAAGTAACAAGCAAGCACCAGCAATCCTGGCTTTCTATGTCCATGCTGAGAGTAATAAATCATCTCCTCATACCTACATGGAGGCCTTTTTACCAATGGAGTCATTACCATATATATGAGGGTCAAATTAGTCCAAGATCTGCTTCATTTCTCCATGTCCATTACTGTTCCAGCCTGTATTATTTTTCTACCTCAGTAGGATGAGTTTTCCCTTAGTATCAACACAATATTTAATGAAGGTATGAGACAATCTTAAATTTTCAGAAGGTCTAATCATGAGCCATGCAGATTATTTAGCTGTTATTGCAGTTTTGCATTGAAAGTCTTGACACTGTTTAGAGTGGATTAGAAAAAAATTCAGTCCTCACAAGTATATAGCCCATGCATATTGTGTGATTGTCATTTTGCACCTTTTTGTAAACAGTTTTTTTTTCCTTTCTTGGTATGTTGTCTAAAATCTTATCAGTATGGTACAGTGAGTTGGCCAAATCTTTGTGTCATTGTTTCTACTAAAAAAATGTCTAAGAGAATGCATGTTGATTTCCATCCTGGTAGAGTAATAAAGTTTTGCTTGGCAAAATTTAAAACAAATAATTATTGTTAGTAAGCAGATCATTTTAGGATGTAATGCAACGATATCAATGCTTGATCAGTAGGAGGAAATATATCACAGAAAATGAATAAGCAATAGAATGCAAGGGATCCTGGGAAATAAATAATGTAAAGCATTACGGCCTGGTTCACATACAATGGACTGCAATGGAGCATGGGTAATACACAGTGGAATATAATAGCACATGGGTAGCAAACAATGGAATGCAATGGAACATGGGTAATAAATAATGGTCACCAATGGAACATGGGGATTTTAGGAGTCTTTCATCTCATTGGCTTCCAGCAAATGCTGCTTATTTAATGTCAATAGATTCTTTAGTGGATCTGTGTTAGCTGTCAAATTTAGCAGATCAATTTGCATCTTAATCTTTGCTAAATTTATAATTTTACTAAAATGACCTTCCAGTTTTATTAAAGGCCATTTGTTCAAAAACCCAGAAGTATTTAGGCAGGTGAGATAGTTCTGACTAATGGGAAAAACAAGTCCAATTCAAGAATGCCTGTTTCAACTGGCTACATCAGGTTCTACTTCACATCATGTTAACCTGAATTAACACCTGTAATGCCAGCTCTCATAAGACCAAGGCATGAGAATGTTGAGTTACAGAAGAACCCAGGCTACACAGCAAGACTCTGCCTTAAGAAATGCAGGTTGGAGAGATGGTTCAGGGGTTAAAGTCTTTGTCTCACAAGCAACAGGACCTGAGTTCAGATTCACACACAAACATATACATGCAAAAAATAATTTATTCCTCATCATAGTCTTTTTATTTGATTAATTTGACATTCTTAAGTAATTATCTTTGACACATAAATGCATTCTAGTAAAATTAATAGATGAAGGAGCATACACAAGAATACACTAAATACAGCTAAAATCATGAGTTGGGAGGATGTGGTTTTATGAAGTTGTAATTTCAGCACTTCGAAGGCTGAAGGAGGAGGGTTAGGAGCTCACAACCCTCCAGGGATTGATAGAAAATATGAAATCAGCATTGGCTGCATAAAACCCTGTTTAAGAAGACAAAGCAAATCTTAAGCACTAAACCTGTGAATAGAAAACAAGAAGCTACCCTAAGTGCAAATTGTAGCTCTGCCCAGAAAAGGCACAAACTAAAATACATAATGGTATTTTAGTTGGGTTAAGTTTACAGAAGTATATAAAGAGTGTTGTACAAAAGTGGATACTCTTACCACAGGACATTGTAGCAATACATCAAATTACAATCATCGTGTAGAAAACAGACCTCTTTAGCAAGGGTATTCTTTTCACATAGCAATATAAAATCTAATGACCCTAGTAGAAGAAGTGAACATGGCTTGACTAATTTATTCAAGGCTTATAATAGCACTGAGACTGTCACAGTTTGGGCCTGCTGTTGAGTATAACCTGATTTTACATATTTAGAAAATAACTCATGACTATATTCATTTATTCAGGCTATTGAAGCTGTGGCCACAAGCATAGTGGCTTAAAATCAAGGACTTTTTTTATTTCATTGTTCTGGAGGCCTGAAGTCCAGAATCAAAACTCCAAGTACTAGATCTCTTAGAGGAGCATCTTAGCCACCTGACTTAGGCAGTGGCCTGATCCCTTCTCAGCCTCCCTGTGTTCCATCTTCTTAAATAGTCATCAGATTTATGAATTTTCCTACTTGGGAGGTCTCTGAAGTATCACATGTTGTGAATTTTATTTCTCTTACTTTCTTTTGGTAATTGTTTTTATGCACCTGGGTTATTTAATCACACTTGCAAAGACCCAGTTTCCAAATGAAGTCATGTCCTGAAATTCCAGAATGGAATACAAAAATATCATTTAGTCTATTGCAATGAATATCCAAGAACCACCAAAGACACATATATAACTAAATTGAGTTCATGTTGGTCATTGCATAGACATCTAGTGAGCATATCTAATTCTATTATAATGGCTTGATTCATAAAAAGTAGAGGTATACAGAAACCTTGATTAGATACACTCTAAATATATGTAGGAAAATCTTGTAAAATAATCTATGCTTGTCACAGTTTGCCTGCTTGTTGATGATAAACTCACAATCAAATGGCTTAAAGGAAAAAGGGGGTTTATTCTCTCTTATAATTATACACTTACAGTATCCAGATGTAACTGGCCAGAAGAACTCACACCAACACAAAGGAACTCACCATATCATATCCACGGGATGCTGAGAGAGGGGCAAACTTCCTTTGCCAGATAGCATATTTCTCCAGGTATGCTGAAGAATGCTAATTTACTTAACTAATTCCCTCCATTTTATCCACCTGCCCAGAGAATGGTCCCATTCACCACAGACTGGATCTTCTCCATCAATTAAATAATCTTCTTCAGGCTTGCTCCAGGCTTAACTCCATTATTAATTCTTTGCAAATGCACCCAGAGCTTCAACTTTGAATTGTCAAGTTGACAACTATATCTAATTATGACACTACTTGATAGGTTTCACCCACAAGTTTTATTTGGAATGTAGTTCTTATCTACTCAACGTGCAGAAATCAAGTAACAGTAAAGTAAGAAGTACTCTTTTAACAAAGATCTAAAATAAAAGTTACAGATTGGTTTTGGGGAAATAAATTGGTGATTGTTAGAATTTCCTATTAGCTAAGTGGTTCTAATGAACAATGCAAATGGGATCCATTTGACCTGAGGCTTTTCATAGCTGGCTGTTCACCAAGCTCCTCTTTTTCAGTCTTTTCAACAATTTGACATAACCAGTCATTTTTATTTTAGAATATAATTTCTCTTACCCACTCTCTCTTTCCATGCTATAAATACAAGCAAATCTTCATGAGTTCTCATTTTGCATGTATCTTTCAAATTTTGTTCTGATCGGACTGATGTTCTGAAGTAGTCATGGACTTAGTGGTCACTATCATGACAATAATCTCACTGCAAATGTCATAATGTTGTTAGGTTATACTATTATACTTGCAAGTGTACAAGTGGGAGGATAGACTGTAATGCTAACACCTTCCACATATTGATGTCTTGTACAGGTTTGGAAAATTTTCTCCATGTTTCCTTACCTCATATGGCGCTCATTCCTTTTCTTGTATCTTTTGTTTTGTTAGACCCAGTAGAAATTTTTGACTACTTGATCTAAAGAGCTTTCAATTGTACTGATTTATATCTAACAACTTTTGGGGAAATGCAGGCTAAAAAGTGCTGGATATTTACTAATTAATAATTTCACATTCAATATTTAAAATTAATTTCTAATTCAATGTTGAGCCCATTCATAAAAGAAGATAGACTCCTTTAACTGATAAGTCTGTTCTGTACTACTATCAGTGAGTTTCCAAAAGTCTATTAATATCTTTAGTTAACAGTTTTGAAACTTATTTTATTTTATTTTGAGGAAGAGAACATACTGTCTCAAGTTGCAAATTTTTCTATATCTTGTCTTTCTCCCAGTAAGGCAATTGGTTTTACATAAGAAGCCATTTAAATTTTCAACTTCTTTTTCTATTTTGTATGATAATTTTTATTATTCTTTTAGAAGTTCATACATGAATACAGTAAATTTATGATATTTTCATACCTTAATCCCAATATCATCCCCCATCCTCTCCCCAGTACAAGCTTTCTTTTTCCCTACCAGTCTCCACCTCCCTATTTTCATGTCTTTTTGTACATCCGGCCCAATCAGTTTCATTGGGGTTGCCTTTGATGCATGTGCCTGGGTACTCGTAGGAGCAGGCATCATCCATTAATGAGCGTACCACTGAGGAAAGCATCTTTCCTCCCAATTCCCCATCAGCAGTACCCTCATCATTCTTTCAAGGAGGTGTGGGACTTCTTGAGATCTTTCCCTTTCCATAGCCAAATTCCTGTGCAATTCTTGTGGAAATTTGCATAACTACAATGGATTCATGGTTGCAGCAGCTCTATCAGGTCCAGAAGTTAATGTCTAGTTGCATCCCTGCCCCACTTCTGGTTCTTACAATAAAAATCTTTTTTTTTTCTTATCTTTCTGGTTTTCAACAGTTTTCCTCATCTGAGGGAAAGACAAATAAATAAAGCAGTTTAGATACAGATCTGCAGTTAGGAACTATATGAACCTAACAAACTCCTAAATTCAATGGCAATTTTCAGTCTGGTTTCCTGAGGTTTAGAAACAATTATAATTTGTGGTCTCCACTTGATTCCTTACCAGGGTTTTAATCTAACTATTGTAGATCAATATTCTACACCATCAACAGTATCACTCTTTAACTTAGAAAACTCTAAAAAAATAATACCTTCTTTAAGGAATCAGTAACTGAGGAAAACGTGAGACAAACTAACAAAGTAGGTTTCACAAGACTACCTGGTGGTGAGAAATCATTTCTAAATGCTATATGCATCATATATCACAGGAAAAGGTCAAATCTTTTCTAATTAATAGGAAAATAAATGAAAAGATTAAAGTCTATGATGCACAAACACAAAAACTGTTCAGAATATCAGAGAAACAAAATTATTTCAATTGACATTTGATCACAATATTCTGATTGAATCCTTTAAATGATGAAGTAGTCATGGACTCAGTGGTACCATTATGACAATAAGCTCACTACAAATGTCATAATGTCGAGCCAGGAATAATAACTACCAGAAAAAACCACAGAGACATCTTCAATATCATTTATTGTGGTATGTCTATAAGTGGTATGTCAGCATTTCTTGTTAATATTGTAGGACAAATGACAAGTGAAGGGGTGATTAAAATGTTTGGAGAAAAGATAGAGCTTGAACTGGGGCGAGGTAAGGACTGTGTGATGAGGGATTTGAATTGGACGTATCAGCATGAAATCTTGCATATTTGCATATGATTGCTAACAGACGCAGGTGCACCCATGCAAGGTGCATGTAATCCTTAACACCCCTCTGTTTCCAGAAGGTAAGCACGAACAATCCTTTCACCAGCATTGATGAATGCCAAGAATGCATACTGAAAAGACTGAAAGCACAATCTAACTTAAATGACTCTCAGTCACAAAAATATGGACCATTTGAAACTCAAAGTTCTGACTGTAATGGAACCAGAGTCGTAATGAAGAAAGAAGTTTACAATGACAATTTCATTCAATGAAATTTTAACTGTTGAGTCTTGTTGCATCTCCTCAACTCCAAGTAGGTTATAGCAGTCATGCTGATTATTACTTACACATTTTTATAGAAAAATTATCATAAAGGAGTTTTCATGTGGAGTTAGACAGTAGAATTCCTTTCCCATGGATGGAGATGACATCTTGTTATATACACAATGAGATCTTACATTTCCAGTTGTGGAGTAGATGCTGGGTCACTGTGATTGCTTTGGACCAACTTGAGATTAAGTTGAGATAAGTATCTGAGTGTATGTGCAATGATTTGAAATGTGTCCCCCACAGTTCTCATATATTTGGGAAAGTCATGGTAACTTTGAGAAGTGGAGCCTTGCTGGATGAAGGTGGTCATAAGGGGTGGGCCTTAAGATGGATTAGACCCACCTTACCTCCTGAAAAAGTTTGCTTTTGTAACAAGTTGCCTTGCAGTTCTCAGTCTCCAAGATGTTTGCAGTGACTTAGCCTGCCTCCAGCTTCAGCCAGCCAGCCATGCTGCCTCCATCATGAAAGGATGTATCTCCCCTCTGGAACCATAAGTTGAATAAATCTCCTCTTTCTTCTTTAAGTTGTTTGACTTTGACTGTTCTCTCACAGCAATAGAAAAGAGTAATTGCTATAGCATGTGTGCATGTTTAGTCTAACATATGTATTAAGATTATTTTGAATGTCTTGTGGGCTCAGAAGAAAAAATTGTCATATATATATATATATATATATATATATATATATATATGACTTTGTAGTGAATGGTACATATTCTGATCCATGAAGACATTTCATTCTTGCACACACTTTCCATAACTTACTGTATGTTATATTTTCTTTAAAAATTAAAACTGCTATAGGTTAGTAAAACTATACAGGTTTTTTATGAGGTCAAAATATCTAAAGGTAGTGTATTAATCTAAAATTATAGACAGAATATATTATGTCTCAAATAAGTTTGTATCCCTATGTTAGTTCTTGTGAAATGGAGATGGCATTGTAAAATATATAAGATGGGGATGATTTCAATGGAATTATTATAGAAATTAATCAGTTTGGATAATTTGTATTTTGATTTGGTTATACTTATTGAAAATTTTCATTTGGTTTTGAAAATGTATTTGATTAAAAATAATTCAGTAAGTGCTCAATATGTATCCAAGTACTTTTAGCATACTATAATTTATCACTGAAGCTTCCAGTGGGGATAATGATATCTTTGTTCTAGTCATGAAAATTATGAATTCGTAATTAAGGGAGGTAGAGCCAGGGAGCTTGCTTAGGGGTTAAAGCCTTTACTTCACAAGCAAGAGAACCTGAATTCCCACATAAAAATGCCAGGAAGAAGTAACATCATTTTGTACTTCTGATCTTAGAGAATCCCAGAGCAAAGCAATAAAGAGGTAGATAAATCCAAGATGATTCCCAAGAGTCATCCTTGAACCTTCACAGGCATATATACTTAAGAACCCTTTGGCAGGCATGCACACACATGGTTTCTCTTTCTCTCTCTCTCTCTCTCTCTGTCTGTCTCTCTCAAATTAAACAAGGAAAAACCCAAGGGGAACATTTTGACAAACTATAGCAAATTGGCATTTATTATTTTCCTCTGCCATTGCTAATGTTTAATTTTTATATGTGAATCTACATAGAACCTATATTTGATAACTTTGAAATGGAATTTATTCTGCCGCCTCTCTTCCCTCTCCCTCTACTTTGTTCCTGTCCATCTCTCTCCTTTGACTCATCTCCCTCTTTTCTCAATTCTTTATTTATTTCTATTTTGTTTTGGTGGAGAATTGACACTGTAGCCATAGAAAGAGTTTAGATGGGAATGGAATGGCTAGGGACTGTTACGAACAGCATCTTTTGAGCTAATTTCAATGTATTTGAGCTACAAGTATAAATGAGCTAAGACAATCATCTTAATTGTGAAGAAAGCCTATAACTTAATGTTAATGAAAGGTGAAGTTACTAGAAAAATAAGAGTATCTTAATGAATACACTTATTGAAGGAAGACAAAAAGATGCTCCATTGACTTGGTAAAGTAAGCATGAATCCATGTTTGGGTAAAGAAAAATGTTACTGTCATCATTGTATCAGGAAATGATCCTTAGTTTCTCAAACCATGATTTGTGCTCCATGAGGCAAGATAATTGAATGGGAAAGTTTCAAAACATGCAGCAATAAAAGTTTTCCACCTTCAGTGACCAATTTTTAATAGCAAATCCAATACATAAGCTCTCTGAGGCATTGCTGGCTGGGACCATCATGCTGCATGAACCAGCACGACTGTAGCATTTCCTCTGCACACAGCATGAGCACCTTGTGTTGAGCAGCCAGTCACAACACCTGCACCCAGCTATGCGCTTGCAACACCTTGGCCCAAGCTTAAGACTATTACATGCTCTAAGTTGCAGTGTTTTCTCAGATATACTAACTTATCTGCTCTTCCAGAAATATGCTTAGGTATGGAAAGCTTTGAAAATGTTTTCCCACCATCCTACTGTCTTAAAAATATCAAATTATTGTATTGTTAGATTGAATCGTGCTCAGACATTTGACTTTAAAAAGTGCTTTTTGAGACCTAATTGAAAGTCAGTGAGCTGTACATGCGAAAAGAAAGTAGGAGGGACACTGATCAGGAAGAACATATGCGGTGGGAATATAAAGGAGGATGGGGTCTGTTACTAAAGAATAGAGGTGACATAAATTCATTGTATTCACATAAGATATTCTTTTTTTTATTCAAGTGTGTGTGTGTGTGTGTGTGTGTGTGTGTGTGTGTGTAGAACCACGGACGAATTCGGGAACCACCATCAACGCCTCCACCTCCTCCTTGTTTACTCTGCCCGGGGATTCACAGGCTCCGCCCTACCAGGACCAGAAACGCAGCTGCCCCTGCTTTCACTAGCGTCTATACGTGGGGTCTAGGATCCGAACTCAGGACCTTCTGCCTGCAAGGCAGAGGCTTAACCCCTGAGCCACCTCACCAGCCCCCACATAAGAAATTCTAAAACAAGTTTTAAAAAACTAAAAATTTTAATGATGCAAAATGAGTTTTGATTTTGATGTTGAATTTCATAAAGAATCATTAAGTGGATTTTGGCGTGGCAATGGGATAGAATTCTTTTTTTTTTTTTTTGAAGGCAAATGTTCATTCTTGTATGTCAGAGTTAATATAGAAACTTTAGATTCACACAAAAAACACACAAATAATATCCATAAACTTGAAAACAACAAAAGTTGTATGAATGAAGGAATAGGGGAATGGGGACTCTAAAAGAGGAAAGGTAATTGAACACTTTCCTGGTACTGGAAATCAAGGCAGATACCTGTACATAGGTAGAACATTGCCCCTCCCGTCAGCAGAGAGAAACAAGGAGCTACTGGGTTCCCATTTCCTCTTCCAGGACATGTTTATGATGAATCCTTTCTCAATAATTCTCAGAGGTTTTAGTCCATGGTTGGTTGTCCCCATAGCTTTGTAGGACTGCTGTGAGGCAGATCATCATGTCAGTGGGAGTGTGTTGCAGAAGACGGCTTACCTCCTGGCAGCAAAGAGAGAAAAAGTGGTAGCTGCTGGGTTCCAATCTCCAAGACAGGCTGTGTCTAAGTGATTTGGCACATGGCCTTTGGGAAACATTTTCTCCCCAGCACAGTTGAGGAGGTTACCATCAGACTGCCTGTCTAGAATTCTACTGATTTCTGAAAAGATCCTAAGTGCACTCTTGCCATACAATGTTATAGTTCTGTAAAGCAGTATCTACAACATCCATGTGAATAGGCAAAATACTGATCAGTTCTGAAAAACATCAAAGATGTTCTATGTCCCATATGAGCAAATATTCAGCTAAGATTTAATACTTTGTGAAAATAAACAAGCCAATTCATCTCATTAGTATTTGAATTTGCTTTTGTCTTTAATACATGGTAACATTATATGGATAGCAAAGGATTGTTTTAAAGTATATTTCTTTGTGATTTGTAATCTGTAAATGTTTGGTTTATATATATGCTTTATTTGTTCAGGGTTGCACAACAGTCTCCTGGGTGGAAAGGGACCTTGATTGTAATTGAAGATAGAGTCTTACATAATCTCTGTGTAAGTGTTCTACCATTGAACTAAAGGCAATGTCACTAACTGTCGTTGGGTTATTTCAATTTCTAACAATTACTACACTATGTTAATACTATGACTGTAAATACAACACATAAATATCACCTTATGTACATATGGGTGCTGTGTGTCTGGGGTGTGTGTGTGTGTGTGTGTGTGTGTGTGTGGTGCAGACTTGTGCATGCATGTTGGAGATCTTCCTCATTACTCCCTGCCTTATATCCTTGAGTGAGGTACAGAGACTCCTCCTGTCTTCTCCTCTCTCTACATACTCAATGTTGGGTTTGCAGACACGAGTGACCATACCTGACTTTTCACAAGGATGATGTGGATTAGAACATAGGTCCTTATACTTGCATGAGAAGTGCTTTTACTTATTGAGCCCCTTATTACCAATGCTCAGTAACCCTTTCTTTCTGCATGTAAGCCAAGTGGACACATTTTGGTTTATAGTAGTTTGTCTCTAAGTGTATGTCTATAACTGTTTTCATCTGTCTTTAGTTTGCTACAGTTTAAAGTACTTCTGGATCTCTTGGGATGTATGTTCTATCTTGAGTCCCCTTTTCATTGCGTTTTTCTACATTTAATAGTAGATATAGAACAATGCTAAAGTATACCACTTGTGAAGATGAGATACAATGGTTTACTTCAATGCAACCACTAGGAATTTCTTTTGTGTTTAAAAGTTAATACAGTGAAACTTTATTAAAGTTAAAATGGTGCTTTAAATAGTAATATATTAATGTAATACACTGTCAATGTTCACTGCAATATTTCTGGTTTGTCAGTGCAAATTTACATAAAAATATAACATAAAATATTTCAATGAGTTTAGATAGTATCTTTAAAATTGAAACAAGTTTGTGAGAAAAAAAATGTACCCTGCCCTTATTTAGGGCTCCATTATGAGGTCCCCAACTCTGATGGAGTCCTGGAGTTATGAAACTTCAGCAAGTTAGACCTGCTTTTAATATGAATAACTCTTTTGGTAAAAAAAAATTGAAGCAAGTTTTTTTAAGGTTGTTAATTCTTTTAAGGTTAGTAAATCAATACAAAAATAAAATATTGTTGTTGTCCATTTTACTCTTCTTGCAGTGCACAGGACCTGTATCATAACTGGGCTTTAAGATCCTCTCCTATTCAACAATATAGAAGCGGCCATTATATAACAGAAGGCTAGAAGGAGAGGGAGGATCAGAGTAGGGCACAGTAGTGGGAAGGGTCAATATCCAGGACATCATCTAGCTGTCTACTGATCGCTAACCTCCCCACTCCCCATGATGGGGAACACATTTCAGTGCTTGGAACCACTCCAGGTACCAGATGTCAGGAAGGAGATTTGACTGTGGATCAGGATTAGATGTCTTGATAATTATGGGTCTTTCTTGATGGTGCCTTATTTCTCAGTCGAACTTTGTTCCTTTGTCTTCATTACCTTTGGGTTTTCTTCACCCTACTTCCCTATTTCAAATCCTTTGTGGTTGTAAAGAGTATCAAAAAGATTTTCCCTTAAATATGTCATTATGAGGGCTTGTTAGGTTCCACTTATAAGGAAGAACATGCGATGCCTGATTTTCTGTGCATGAAATACTTTACTCAGTATGATTTCTTCCAGTTCCATCCATTTAGCAGCAAATTTCATTAAATCATTTTTGTGATAGTTGACAAGTATTTCATCATGTATATGTGCCACATTTTCATTATTTGTCAACTGCCAGACACATCTGATAGAGAACTAAAATCTAGAGTACAAAAAACTCTAAACACTGAGGATACAAAATCCTACAATGTTCACCTGGAACCAGGCCAACCAAAATCTCTTCCCATCCAGAGGCTCAGGGAACCTTGCAAAAGAGGGGGTGGTAAGACTGTAAGAGCATGAAGATGGAGCATTCCGTGCTGGACAGGTCACTTCTTCAAGGAAGGGTAACCTTAGTCAGGACCTCACGACAATGAAATTTGAACTCATCAGACCTGCACAATGTTGAACATGTCAGCATGCCCCCATGGACTGGCATGGATATCAGGAGAAATAGTTTCAGGCAGTCGGATCCTCATGGCAAGGGGTCAGAGTACCCATATCAGTGGGCTGCCCAAGGAAAGGTTTCTCTCTCTGCCACAGATGCATGGACCTCCATGAGAACAGATGATACAGTGGGAACTCCAAAACCCATAGAACCAAAGGAAAGGAGAATGGGAGGAAGTAGATTGTGCTCACATAAGGATGGGAGGGAGGGTGGGTTGGGATGGGATGTAAGGGAAGGTGAATTGGGATGGATGGGATGGGAGGAGGAAGGAAGGGAGTGGGGAATGAGGGAGGCAAGATGCATGTATATAAAATGTAAATTTAATAAACTTACTTTAAAAAGAAATAAAAGATTACGTATATATTTTCTAATAACTTTAGGACATTTATCATGTAGAGCAGCTAAAAAGATCTACTGTGTGTAAATATAGTAGATCTTCCACAAAAATTAGATTTTACTTTTGTGTTATCTTCAGCAAACAATCTAATATACATTGTCTAGAGATTATAGCCTTTGACTTTGACACTTTGACAAAATGGCAGTCTCAGGGTGTCTCTCTTAGTAAAAGAGATATTGATTGGACAGGCAGAAATACAAATTTTTGTTAGCTAAGTGGTCCATAATCCAATTATATTCAGTCTTTCACTTTCTAGACACATGTCAAGATTGCTCTTTTTTCCTCCATTGAAGCTAAATATGATGGGTAGCTTGCTTTGGTCGGTAAAATGTAAGCCTATATCTTATCTGCCACTTTCATTTTTTTGTTTTTATTTGTATGTATATAGATAGGAGTGTGTGTGCAAGTATATGTGTGGACAAGGATATGTGTGTGTGTCTTCATGAGAAAGTCCAGTATTGATATTGAGAATCATCTTCAATCACTATCTTAAAATCTTCTCTTGAGACAGGGTGTCTCATCACATCCAGTAAGGCTAATGTGAATAGCTAGCTTGTTCAGGGTGTTCCCAAGTCTTTGCTTTCTGAGGCTAGAATTACAGGTGTCATAGTTAAGCATAGGTGTCAACATGACTGTTGAGGATTTGAGCTTTGGGCACATTTGTGGGAATTAGTGGCTGAGTTGAGCCCAGAGAGAACCTGAAGGAGATTGTCTAGCTGATGGGGAAGGCCCAGCCCATGGTGGGTACAATTAGGCCCTGGAATAAATCACAGACAACTGGTTGAGAGAGTTGGCATCCTTCTGTTCACTTGGCCAGACATGTTGGTCTGGCAAGTAAGGATTGTCCATTTCTCAGCCATTATGTGGTGATGGTGTGTGGCCAGTTCCCTCGGCCCTGGTGTTGGCGCATGCTCTCCTGTCAAGCTGGACTGAGAACTGTAAACGGACTGTCATAAGAAAGCACACTCCTTGTTCCCTTAAGCTGTGTGATAGTCATTTATCAGTAAACATGCAGGTGAACTGCAACGACAGGTCACACCAATATTTGCAATTTACATGGAATCTGGAAATTTGAACTCCAGTCATATCCCTAGCCTTAAAGTCCTATCTCATCCAAAGACAAGGTTTATTGCTGTTTGTATGTTGATTTCTAATATATGTCAAGAAAGTTGTTTTCTCTGTTCCCTAGCAGAAATCTAGCTGTCTCTTACTTTCTATTCATGAAACTTTATGAAATATCAAATGCTGATTCCAAAGAGGGTCTTGTTGAGGAAAATAGTCCACTCTTCATCAATAAATGATTAAGAACCAACTACCTATTTTGCTGCTGTCACAATTGCTCTTGTCCAGGCCAGTGCATTTCTTCTTACCTTGGTACTGCACATTCCCTTTGTTCAATTAGCTCACTATAAATTCTTATTTCTCCAAACCTCTGCATACTTATGTTTGTCTTAGTCAGATGATATGTGACTATTTCCTTAAAAATTATTTATAATCTTAAGTTTCTCTGATCTAAGCTATGCATTTGGAGCATTCTGCACCAACAGATAACGTCCTTTTGTTTAGACTCTCAAGTTTCAACATGTAGGTTTTGTAATTGGGCTACAGATGTGGAAAATATGTGATTGGGATATTTTTCCCCATTGCTTGTCTGTTTCCTTTGTGTTTGTGTGCATGTATGAGGTCAATATAACTTCATTGATTTTAATTACATATGTTTTTTTTCTCCCTACTCCATCTGGCAGAACTGAACTGTAAAATTGAAACCAGAAGGTTGCAAATCTCAGTTAGTTCATGAAACTTAATTGTCAGTGTTAGCTCTGTGACTAGCCATTGTTATACGTGTTTTGTTATGGAACTTTAAGAAGGTTTCAAAAATGTTGGCACTGCCCATAGTCACAGTCAATTAATTATTCCACTTTACGGGTCTTCAATTCTCTAGCAAAGCAATTGCACACTTGGTTTGGAAGGTGGGCAAACATGCCCATGAATATTTGGAAGTTTATTTTCCTTTTACTGTCAAAGACACATCTGTTAGATGGCAGCTATGTAATATTCCTCTCAAAAATTGCTAAGATACATTTTCAATTGTGTTTTAAAAATAGATTTTCACTTATGGTTTATGAAGAAATCATTAGTTACCATAAACATTGTCTCCATCTCCCTTAATTTAATCCAGCAGGCTTTAATAATCATTTTTTACTCTTGACTCTCTAAAACACTGAAAATTAATACTTTAAATTTTAATAAAATTAATTGCTTATTTGCATTTGTAATGGAAAGCAAGATACCTCTCCCCTTACCAGTCATTCTTAGATCTGATGTGTATTTTGGGGCTGGATTTATGAGCTCAATTAATTCAAAAACTGGTTGACACAGAAAAGCATAAAACAAGGTCCTTACATATGGGAGCAAAGGCAAAATCCAAAGAAAAGGATCTGACAATGATGGCTTCATCCTTTTTATTGAGATTTTTTTCATTTACAAACATAGGATGATGTCATTGTCCTGATCTTCCACCCCCTCCCCCTTCAGTCCAGTCATGTGCCCCTTGCCCTCCTGTTCCTCTGCATGTATGGCTCACAGGGCTCCCTTTTGGGTGCCTGGGGTGGCAAGGAAGTCAGATACCAATGTGAGGTGATGACAGGACATATGGGTGTCTGGGCCAGGGAAGTGAATTCTGGGAATGTTGTCTCTAAGAGATATATGGTACGGAAGATATGGACTCCTTTCAAAGATATTTTTTTTAATTCAGGTTAATTCCAGTTGCATTTCCTAGTCTCTGGTGATTAAGGTCTTTTGTTCAGTCTTGGTATGTGAAGGACATTCCTACTGAAAAGATAAATCTTCCTGGTGCAATACATGGAAAGAAATTTAGACTAAATGGCCATCTGACGTTATGGGTCCTCAGGTAATTCCCACTTCAGAGAGACAGTATACTAATTTTAAATATGTGGAGAAGGCATAACCTTCTCTCTTCTGCTATGTTCTAGTGTTCCTTTTTCTTATTTTAAAAATACTGTTTCTCATATCAACAGTGACAGGTTTTGAAAGACAGAAGTTAACAGAACTAAATGCATCATTGTAGAGACACTCATTCAGTTTGATCATACAAATCATGGCAGGTTAACTTGCTCCCTCTGCAGATATTTCCATGTTGCTATAAGGCAACTAACTGTAAATGTTTGCAATGCTGATAGCTGTGAAGTCTATCTGGGGAAGGGAATGTGGAGCAACTCTGTCTGATCATGAGTGGGCACCACATGGAAGTCCATGAATCAATAGAAACTGACAGGAGGGAGAGATTAAGAAATTTAGGGTTGAGGACGTTGTGGCCAAGGGAGCCATAGTTTAGCCTTAAAATAGAAAAGCATTAGAACAGAAGAGATAGCTTAAGTCAGAGAGAATAGAGAGAAAGAGAGAGCCACCATGACAGACTGGTGGGAGAAGAGAGTAGAAGAAAGTGGAGAAACCAGACCTGAGAGCTTGGAGAGAAGGAGAAGAGAGAGCCTGGATGGGATCATAATCTTGTACAATCTCAGGCATTTCTGAGGATTATCCCGCATGTTCCTAGGGAACTGAAGACATGAGGTGTGCTCCTTACAACTGACCAGCAGGCTAAGGCAGAGACTTTACAAAATGAGAGCTAGGACTAAAAGATTCAAAAAATTATTGCTTATTGTCATAGTTTGAGATGTGAGTTGACCTCCACAGACTCATATGTTTGAATCTTTAGTTGTTTGGGAAAATCATGGCACCTTTAGGAGCTGGAGCTTTGCTGGAGGAAGGTCATGTCAGTGGGTGGGCATTGAGGTTGATTAGCTCCACCTTATTTTCAGGAGAGGTCTGCTCTTGCAGCTAGTAGTTTTGCAGCTCTCAGTCTCCTTGATGGGCATGATTTAGGTCACCTCCAGCTTCTGCCAGCCAGTCATGCCTTTTCTGCCAGTAAGAACTTTATTTCCCCTCTGGAACTATAAGGTGAATAAGTCTCCCTTTCTCCCTTAAATTTGCTTAAGTTTGAATATTTTCTTACAACAGCAGATAAGAGTAACTGGTACACTTGTTTTTATGCTTCTATATAATGAAATGGAAATTAAATACATTATACTTTTGCAAAAAAGACTTTTCATTCTTCATGTATGATTCAAATATAAATGACTTTCCATGGTATTAATGTCTTGAAAAATGAATGAATGAAAGATTTTATTCTTTACATATTCAAACACCTTTTACAATCAACTGGCTGACTATCCCTTCCATATAGAACTGGCAGACTATCTTCACTCCGGCTAGCTTATTTGGTGGTTGTTACTCACAGCAATACAGAATTTCATAAAACAAAGTTAGTTTTGTCTTCGGGCTTCTTCTAAGCTAGAATAATTCTGGAAATTTTGATTTTCATTTCAATGTCTAAAGTCCTAAAACCAAATTTGCTTGATTTGTAAAAGCAATTTCAAGGAGAGGCAGAATGTATGGCTGTTCCAAACACAGATCAGAATTTAAGGAACTAATGTTAGAATCTTGGCTTTGCCTCTTCTTGATTTATGATTTGGAGAACACTGCTTAATATTCCAATGTTTCAGTTTTATCATCTGAAACAAAGCTACGAACACTAATTCCCTACAGCAATACTGATAAAGTCAAATGACAGGGAGCCCAAACTCTAGAACAATATGGAGATTAAATAGGTGTGGGCTGGAGAGGTGGCTCAGCGGTTAAGCCTCCGCCTTGCAGGCGGAAGGTCCTGAGTTCGGATCCCAGTTCCCACGTATAGATGCCAGGCGGAAGCGGGGGCGGCCTGCGCTTCTGGTCCTGGTAGGGCGGAGCCTGTGAATCCCGGGGCAGAAGGAGGTGGAGGCGTCCATGGTGGTTCGCGAATTCGTCCGTGGTTCTACACATACACAGACACACACACACAGACGCACACACGCACATGCGCACAGTTGAATAAATAATAATAATAAAAAATTAAAAAAAATAGGTGCATACATTTAATTAATTGCTATCATTAGATTGTCTTTAAGATTTACCTTAAATTTGCCATTTGTGATTAAGATTTGATTAAGATGCATGGTTTCATTACTATCTTAGTGACATTCTCATTGTAAGGCTGGATGATCATCTGACCCAGACAGAACCTTGAATTTTCTTCTTCTATCCCCCAAAAAAGTAATCCCCCTAGAATTGAGAATTGATACCTAGGCATTCCAGTCATTCATAGCTATATCATGGAAGTTGTCATTAGAGTCGCTATGTTTGGCAATGAATAAGTGCATTGTAGGGGAGGAGAGGCATTCCTACAAAGAATGAGAATAGCTACAAGAAGATAAATGGCTAGAAGATAGAAGGTGTGAATCATCTATTCTCTTATGAGGGCTCAAATGTATCTTTCTCAAACACGGTGTTATAATCTAATGAAATACTCTTTCTTTGCATTAGCCAGTGTCATAATTTCTGTTTTTATACCCAGTTTCTCCCTATGACACTCATATAGGCAAAGTAGGTAAACAGAAATGTAAGAATAAACCTCCTCCCCATTTTATATTTCACTTTAAATTCAGGTAAAACAATTTCATAATAGTGATAGTTGACTCAGGACATTTTTCAAAAATTGCAAAGTGGAACAGGAGCAATGGCTCATGAATTAAGTTTGCCTCACAAACAAAAGGATCTTAGTTCAGAACCCAGATCCCACATAAAAATGCAGGGTGGAAATGGCAGCAACCTGCACTTCAGGCCATGGAAAATAGAGTCTGGGAAACCCCAGAACAAAGCACAAAGTAGGTATAGCAATCCAGAATGATTTCCAAAGTCATGCTTGGGCCTCCACACATGTATACACACACATACACACATGCACACACACACACACACACACACACACACACACAAGAATGTGAAAAAAATGCCTATCATTTTCAATAATGTTACATAATGGCGATTTTGGTAACACATATGTGTATTAATGAAATGAATGAAGCAAATCATTCCATAAATACAATTATGACTGATATACCTGTTCACTTATGAGAATGTGCATCATTGAGAAAACATCCAATGAAAGTAATTAGTATTTGTTTTTCTGGCCCTTGATATGGAAAAGCAATGTCCTATGTGTTCTATTCCATATCCACAGCAGTCCTATCTGCAGGTAATATTAAGAAAAGATGGACTTGAAGTCAAGTGAAGTTATATAACTATCTGTCAGCCGAACAACTAAAATTTGTAAAGTGTGTTGTATTTCACACTAGTTATTTTCAATATGTCATGTGGTGAAACTTACTCAATACTGTATGCCAGATAAAGTGCACACAGACACACAGTAGCAAGTACCTAACCCCAAAATAAAGATAAATGAACTTTATCTTTTAAAAGGTCTTGTTTTCTGATGATGCAGTGACAAAAGAATTACCTTTATTTTGACTTATGTCACAAAAACTGAAGCAACTAAAATATTTGAATTAAATGTTTTCCAAAACAATTCAGTAAGAAAATGAGCTTTGAGAATGTACCAAAAAAAAAAAAAAAAAAAAAGAGTACTACCAAGCAGAAAGTACTTGGACACCAATGTTCAAACAAGCAGGGTTATAAAAGCAGTCCTAAATGTACTCTGAGGAATACTTACCTCTCTTTCATCTGAGTGTCAAACAGGCGCTCAGTGACTAAAGTAGAAACTCAACAGTAATCTCTTTTAACCACGTAATATTCAAGTAATTAACAGTACACTTCAGCTTAACACTAATGCCTGCAATTCAGGTCTTAGAAGCTTCACTAAATGGTTGAGGATCAAAGTTTGATTTTACCTTTAATTACATTTGAGCCTGGCAACCCAAGCATTGGTAATTTATATGAAGGCCAAGTTCACAAAAGTAGCAACCAGAGAACTCTGAAAATACAGTCTTGAAACAGAGATTTCCTTGGCTTTATTTAACAATGCAATTTCTGTCATTATTGTGCAGAGATAAAAGAACCGCATTTCTACTGCCAGGTTTTTGCTTGTCCTAATCAGCTCTGAGTATACACTCAGAGAGCCAATATTCTTCTTCTTTTCTTAATTTGAGAGCCTCACTTGTATTCACCAGGTCATAGAACTAATTACACCAGACATATAGAAAATATAATCACACCCAGTCTTTCCATGAATCATCTTTGTTACTTGTCATCTTGGTCATAGAACCAAGTTCTATTTGTTCATTTAATCTCACCAAAACCATCCTTTCTGAAATGAATTTTACCACCTAGTTGCTACATTATCAGAGACTAGAACTATAAAATGACTATACACATGTATACATACTTTTCAACAACTCCTGTATGATACACTCAGATGATTATTTCCTACACTTCATGTTACTGTTCAGTTAAATTTCATCCCCACAGAATGCAATTTGTATTACCGTCCTTCCTCCAATGTCCAAGACAATTACACATAGCATTGTCACATCAACACAGACAGATAGAGACACACACACACTCATACACACACACACACACACACACACACACACACACACACACAACTGATTTTAATGAAAAGGTGGAGCTTAGAGATCACTGGAAAATGAGTTTCTCTATCAATTGAGAGACTATGATCAGATAATCCAAGTTTTACCCAAACTTATTGACTGATTATCCTTTTAGTAACATTACTGCTTGTGTTAAACTTTACTAATTAAGCAGCAATTTCTGTTTAGCTTCATTTATCTCGAACATAACTAGAGACTAATTGAGAGTCAGACTTGAAAAATAGCTTTAACATTCTCCCTTTGGACTCCTAGAATACTGTTATTTGTGAACGAGAAAATGGAGAGTACATCAGTAAAAAGATGTACTTTTGAAAGCTTATTTTTTCCAAGTAGAGGAGAAAATGTGCATTGATCAGTTTCGAATATGTTACACAAAGCCAAAAAACCAGTGATGATCTTTTATTGAACCATTTTGCATTTCCATGTGTGAAGAATTTCCAAGGAAATCAGCATGTTTTTGCTGCTCTGAGACAGACATAAATCCTGACTAATCATCCCAAGAATGGATCAGTGCATGAGCTCTGATGCTTCAATTAGCTATCCTGCAATCAGGCCCTGAGAAATCTACTATACTGGAGCATAGCCCAACGAGTCAGATTAAAAACAGCCATAAATATTAAGTGTAGCTGTAAATGGAGCCAACTTTAGAATAAATCGTCTGTACTTCATGGCTTCATTTAAATTTAAATATTTGATATTATAATGGTCAGTAAATGTTAAAACTACCAAAGTTAGCATTCGTTCTTGTGCTTGGGTTTTATTATAATACAAGAGCATAAAATATGACTTAATACATAATTTTCACATAAAATATAAAATTCTGGATGATATTTCATGTTCTTCCTTTTTAATATATTGTGGAATTTAGAATGAAAAATTCTTGGAGTATCTCAAATTAACATTGTTACAAAATTTCACAGAGTTTCTTATGGACATATAGGGATTGCTAGCTGTTGCAGTCCGCCTGCATGGTTGCTGATAAATGACCATCACACAGCTTAAGGGAACAAGGAGTTTACTTTCTTACGACAGTCCGGTTACAGTTCATAGTCCAGCTTGACGGGAGAGCACGCACCAACACCAGGGCCGAGGGAACTGGCCACCATAACGGCTGAGAGATGGACAATCCTTACTTGCCAGACCAGCATGTCTGGCCAAGTATACAGAAGGATGCCCACTCTCTCAACCAGCTCTCTCTGATTTATCCAGGGCCTAATCCCACCCACCATGGGCTGGGTCTTCCCCAGCAGCTAGACAATCTCTTTCAGGTTTGCTCTGAGCTTAACTCAACCATCAACTCTCTACAACTGTGCCCAGAGCTCAAACCCTCAAGAGTCAAGTTGACACCTGTGCTTAACTATGACACTCCACCCCTTGTCAACTTGACACAAAAACAATAGCACTTTTAAACTGTAACCTTTCCTTGTCTCTGTTTGCAGCTCAAAGTTGTAAGAGCAGAGTTCCTCTGAACCAGGCTGAATCTCCACTCGCAGTTGTCCTCAGCAGCAGTCCCACAGTTCTGGCATCTCACACACAACTCTGGGTTCTCCTCTGCAGCTTTAAGCTTCACCATCCCTTGCAGGAACTCTACGCCTGCCACTTGGTGCCAAGCTTTTGCTGCTCTCCATGAACCCTTCAGTAGTACATGAAAACCAGTATCACCTTAGGGACGCTGCGAGATTCCGAAGCGAGGTTGAAACGCAGCTTAGTCTATTGGAGCCACAGCTACACCAACTTCAATGCGCTGACGCTGGAAAAGCCTCTCTTCTAGGCAACCAAACTTGCAAAGGGCAAGAAACTGCTTTAATTTGGGCTTTTGCCCCCTGAAGAAATCTGAGCTTCCAAACCACGAACTTGCCATACGGTGGTTTCCACGTCCTCCACCATCTCAGTGCAAGTCACTAGGTTTTCCTTCACTGATACTCATTTGTCCAACAGCAGCTGATATTCTGCTGCCTGCCCTTTGCACATCCAAACCTCCAAGGTTGCAACACAGCTCTCTTCTGTCAAGCAAACCAGTCCATCGTCCTTATATTCAGTTTTACCAAAGTCCTTGTTTCCCTCATCACAAACTGGCCCCAAACAATGTCTCTCAGCAACTGGCCCACTAAACTCTGAAGAACGATATTTGTAAATCCACAAAGTGAAAATTCTCAACTTTGTCCAGCGAAACCGTTCAAAAGACACAAAATCCACATAGTCAGATTTATCAGCAACACCCCACTTCCTGGGTACCAAATTCTGTTGCAGTCCGCCTGCATGGTTGCTGATAAATGACCATCACACAGCTTAAGGGAACAAGGAGTTCACTTTCTTATGATAGTCCGGTTACAGTTCATAGTCCAGCTTGACGGGAGAGCACACACCAATGCCAGGGCCGAGGGAACTGGCCACCATAACGGCTGAGAGATGGACAATCCTTACTTGCCAGACCAGCATGTCTGGCCAAGTATACAGAAGGATGCCCACTCTCTCAACCAGCTCTCTCTGATTTATCCAGGGCCTAATCCCACCCACCATGGGCTGGGTCTTCCCCAGCAGCTAGACAATCTCCTTCAGGTTTGCTCTGAGCTTAACTCAACCATCAACTCTCTACAACTGTGCCCAGAGCTCAAACCCTCAAGAGTCAAGTTGACACCTGTGCTTAACTATGACACTAGCCTTGAAGGGCAGGCTTCATATGGGCTAACAGTGAAGTTGAGAAACACATTCATGCAAGATGATAAGTTGTAATTGCTAAATGTATGTATAAAATCAGGATGCTCAAAAGGTTGCCAACCAATGAAAGGATAGGCTGATGAAATAAACTCAGAAAGATGACACTGAAGTATTATTTCTATTTTTCAGGTGAGAAAGAGAAAAATTCTTGGATTCTTGTGATTACAAGGCAAAGATGAAATTTAGATTTTAATATAACATAGGCAAAGTTACAGTACTCATCTTATCCATTATGATAACTGTTAAAGTTCATGCAAACATGTCAGGATAGAGGTCGAAGGACAACTTTCAGAGTCAGTTTCTTCTTTTCTACCACTTGGTCTTATGGGGATCAAACTCAGGTCTCCAGGCCCGCAAGCAGTTACCTTCCCATTAAGCTATCTCGTTAGCCCCTGAGCTGTTATGTTAGAATCCATCTAATGAGTTCAATAATTAAATCAGTAATTTCATCCGAGTTGAAGTGTAACAGGACTGGTTACATAAAATATTGTAAAGAGACTTATGTTTACCTTTTAAATCCATGTAAGAGGTGGTAGAAATAAATGAAGGGATTTATGCCCCTTTAGTATTAATTATCTATGCAATTTGCATGTATATTCTTGGAAAAGTCAACAAAAGATTAAAATGCTGAGGCCAGGGAAAATTCTAGCATTGCTTTCCATTTATTCCTATCAAAATTTGTCAAATAACTATGAACAGCTGTGCCTAGATGTGAATTTTTTCATTAAACTCTCAAAAAACAAATCACTTTGTTTCTTGTGCTATTACCATTTGAAATAATGTCATCCTGATTGTTGAGGGTATAACTTGTCAGGTTTTGAAATGATGAAATTAGTTAATGTGGTATTTATACTATCTAATTTTCCATTGTCGACTAATTTTATTAAAAAAAAACTATCTTAAAATTTAAATAATGACCCTGTGTTTTAATACACTCAAAATGTGAGAATATTATCAAAAATTCCTTAGACAACTGGAAATATCACATACAAATTCTTTGATCAACTAAGCCAAGTAAATGAGAATCACAGAAATTCATAGGCTAACACACCTTGTGGTAAATTATTGACTTAATACTATTATCAACAATTTGCCCAAAGATTATCTTCATTAATGCTTATATTCAGCCTATCATGTATTTACCTGAATGTGAATTTCACGTACTGGGGTATTCCATGGTTACAGATTTCTGTACCTAATAATTTTCTTCATGAAATTACCTTCTCCTTTAGTGAATTACAATCCAATTTCCTCTACTTCATTGATGCCTTTTCTGTCCCCACCTACTTGCTTGGGCCCAATTTCTTTATGATTCTTTAAAACCTTGGTGTGTACATCTCTCACAGCATTTCTTACTCTGCTGTAATTGTGGTGGTGAGTATTGCCCTGTTGTTGTTCTTGGGTTTCTGTGACCTTATTTATGACTAGCCTTTGAATTCCTTTATGGTAGAAAAGTCATTTAATTACTCATCTTCCCAGTATTTACATAGTAAGTGAATGAATCCATCAATAACCATTAATAATTATAGCACCTTCTTTTGAAATTAGTGTAAAGCATCTGTGGCCTTTTCTAATGAATGCTATTATTTACTTTGATTATCAGTCACTAGGAGTGTTTGCTCCCTCCTTTCTTTCTTCTGTTACCTATTCAAGTCTAAGTCCAAAGTGGCAATTTCTGATCCATAAAGCTTGGATCAGGTTCCCAATACTGATGACATGGTGTGTAGAGAAAGTTTCTGACTTTTTCATTTTCAAACAGGCAAGAGATAGGCAACTCCTATCTTGCATATTCCCACCATTCCAGAAAGAGGTTGTGTTTTCACTGGGGGAGAAATAGCCAGCACTTTCCTATAGTGGGTTGCCATTAGTTTTCTCAGTTACATTTTACTTGAGAAATATTCTAAAAACTTGATTTTTATAAAAGGCACACCAGCTGACATTTTCCCAGCTCTTACAGAGATATTTATATAAGATCAGTCTTTTTCCAGTTATAATTATGAACATAATAACTGTAATGACAACATTTACCAAGCACTCGCAATGTTAGTACATTTGTCCATTTAAAATGCACCTGGTTCTCTTCCAAGAGAGTTTTATTTATTAATGAATTTCACCCCCTACAGATGTGATCAATATTCCCATTTATATTCTGAAGGAACAATTTCTTTGAAACTAAATGCAAATTACTTTTATTTTTATCTGTTTAGCCATTATTTAATATATGAAAAAGATGGCTAATATAGTAAGCATTCACCTTACAACTTAAATAACATGACCAATGGAGTTACAACTTCTCAGATATCACACCTTAATTCCATTTTCTTTCCACAACAGAGATTTCCACCAAACTAAATTTAGCATTTATCAGGAACAGGATATTTTTACATATTTACACATATGCATATATCTTTAAAAATGTATAAAATTCTATTCATTATTTAATTCACATGCATCATAAGTTCTACATATTCCGTTGCAATGAACTTTTCTTGTGTAACACTGACAATGTGTTACAGATTGCTTTTGGATACTTTTGATCTCTCCTTATTTTCAGAAATTGCAGAGCGCTTTGTTGTATGCACGCATACATCACAGTTCATTCACCTATTCTCCTATTTACATTTATTTGTTTATTTTAGGTGGCAGAGCAAGTGGAAACTTGAGGACAGGTTGTGGTCAGTTCAATTCATCGTTCGTGTGGGCTTCAGGGAATGAATTCAAGTCATCGGGCTTGGCAGGATGTGACTTTACCAACTGACCCATTTAGGCAGTCCTATTCTCCTACATTTAGATTATGTTATCGACATTTTAAACAATCCTTCTCTGTACATTCTTGAATGTGCTTCCAATTTTACTTCTTAAATACATTCTCAATGACTACAATTTGAATATTTTGAGTATTTCTGCACCTCTATTCAAAACAGAGATATCTGTTCAAGCTTCTGAAGGCAAAGTCCATTTTGATATTTCTTTAACTTCTTGCTAATATTTTTTTCAATTATTCTCATTTTTGCAGAAGACTGCCACTTGGTTTTAATGACAAGCCTTGAAATACAAGGAAGCAAAGCTGCTTTTCATATTTCATCTTCTATGAAATGCCTCTTCATGTATCTATGCTGTCATTTTTCTTCTCCAAGAAATAATAGGAAATGTTTGTGTATTTTAGAAAGTAATCCTTTGTTGGAGTTTGGAGATACAGTATCTTCTGAGGCAATATCCATTCCTTTTCATGGACTTTCATGATTAATCTTAACTTCCTCTTTCATCTGTTTACCTCCCAATATAATTTGTGTTTACATTATGTACCTCAATCTGAAAACATGATAAAATAATGGTACAAACTGCATTTCAGCTCTATGACTCAGGCACCATGAGTGTGCACAGTCCTGCACATTTCTTCTATCTATTCCAGACTAAGGATCTGTTGTGTTCTTTGGAGAGATACTTTATTACATGGCAAAGGAAATGCATACATTTGTTGTCTCCACTTTCATACAAGAAGTAATAAGATGACAAGCCTTTACTTTTTTCTGGAAAGTACCTGTCAAAAGTCTTTCCATACTTGTTCATAAAGGCATCTTTTTCTTTCTTGCCAGAGATAGACAGCGTAACTATTTCAGTAGTGTGGTTTGCTTTCTATTAATATTTCCAATGGTTTCATAAAAAAGCATAATTATTGAGAGTGTAGACATTGGGATTAGTAACCAGATATTCTGGTTGTCTGTCCCAGACAGCAATTATTGACTCGAGAGCAAATTAACTAAGTACTGTTGCTTGTTTCTTGTTGCATGTGCTTTTCATGTTACTGATATGACTATAGAACCCAAACAACTTAGGAGGTAAAGGAGGTTATTCTACTTATGATTCTTAGTCATACTTTATCAGCAGAGCAGGAGACTTCATACCAATATCAAGAGCTGGGGGAATTGGCCATGGCATATCCACAGAAAAATCTGAAAGAGGGATGTACTTTCTCACTTGTCAGCATTTCCATATGTCTGTATGGTAAAGTCTACCAAAAACTGAACCACCTTTTTCCAACCTATTCACCTACCCAGAGAATGATCCTGCCCACTATAGGCTGGGTCTTCCCACATCAATTAAATGATCTCACAGGTTACTCGGGACTTGCCTTTACTGCAAATTCTCCACAGATGTTTCTAAAGACTCAGACCTCTGTTGTCAAGTGGATAACTGTATCTAACTGGCTCAGGCCTTATTTTATAAAATGCAGCAATAATATATACTTATTAAGAGGGTACAAGAAGTGGTTTGATATCTTACACATTTACAGTAGATTTGTCAAACAGTAAACACCAACAAGAAGCATTAGCTGCTGCAGTTACAGTCATTGCCTCCATGCCTGGTTTTGTGCATATGTCATTCCAGGAATACACAGTAGAACTTTATTCCAAGAATACACAGAGAAAACCTGGAAGGCAAATGATTTCCTCTGTTATGGAGTACATTAATATCGATTTGCAATTCTGATTCATATAATAGCCATTATCCTCCATAGAACTATCTAGACCTTCTCTCCTACATGAGAAATGTGAGTACATTTTTTTCACAGCCTGTTTTGTATGTTTGTCAATACTGTAGGTAATATCTCCATTGAACTCCTTAATAGTTTGTAGAATTTGATCTATAATAGGTAGAATCACATTTTTGAATGCTATAACTTATAAATATCCTTTCTTATATGTTATCTATATTTTGGTTTCATAATGATGTTTACTTATATTTTTGATAATGAAGATGGCTTTTTTAATTTTACATGACTAATACAAAAGATTTTTCAATCAAAGATTATAAAATATTTCAGTGTTTTGGTAATATTTAGTGGTTTGATGCACACATTAAAGATTAAGCCTTTGAATTCTTTCTGTTTGTGCATGAAACCCTGAAATTTTGGCAAAATAAAAGTATAGTCACTTCCCTTTTCCTCCTTCTTCTGAGCTTGGCACCTCTGTCCTGTTTCCTGTACTTAGAGATTTACATTTTCAGTGTATCATACAAATAGAATTATATAGAAAAGAGTTTTTTGAGACTCTTGCATTTTACATAATGCATTTGGGATTTATCTATGCTAAAACATATAAAATGGAAGGAAGCTCAGTGAATAGATGTGCCTGTCCCCAGGCCTGACAACTTGAGTTCCATCCGCAGAAAATATATGGTAGAAGGAGAGAACTAAATCTTCCAAGTTGTTCTCTGGCCTCCATGCATAGTATAGCACATATGTACACATACATATACTCACACTGAGCAAAATGTTTAAAAATATGTAAGTAAAAAGTCATCTCTTTTTGTTGCTACACAGCACTGCATAGTATGGCCACACTCCAGCTTGTTTATCCACTTTCCAGTTGAAGGGCATTTTGGTTGTTTCTAGTTTGGGGTGTATATAAATAAATCCCATAGAGCATTACATATTCTTTGTATAAACATATGTTTTCACTTCTCTTGAGCAAAGACATGAAGCAGCTTAGTCATATGCCAAGTACTTGTTCATCTTTATAAGAAACTATCATGCTACTTTCTAAAATAACCATATTACTTTGCGTTGCTACATTTACTTACATGTAGAGTTTCTACTTGAGATTAATTTCTTTCTACCCATAGATGAGGTAGGACCCAACTTTTGCTCTTCAGGTAGCCATCCAAATGTCCTGTCATAGTTTAATGTCACACATCTACTCCACACTTCTGGACTTGAAATGCCATCCTCATCATATACCAAAGCTCTGTGTCTGACTGCACTGATATTTGATTCACACTATGCTCACCAATAGTTATATGATGGAGGAAGAGCAGTTCATGATTCATATTTTACTTTATAAACACCAGGGTTTCCTATTCATAAATAATAGAGGATTCCTTCTCTATTTTAGGGGCTCTTGGTAAGGCCTCCCTTCCACAGAATGATCAGGAATATAATGTCATACTATAACCAGCACATAATATATGAAGATTTATTGTCAAACAAACAGGAAGACTAAATAGGCAAGTAGCATACAGTATGGCTGTCTCAGAAACAGAGAAACAAAGAAGCAGAGAAAGAGAGGCAGATAGACAGAAGGACAGAAAAAGAGAGAATGAGAGAGAGAGAGAAAGAAGCAGAAAGCAGACAGAGAGAGAATCTAGTTTCTGGGGCCTCTTATTGGGCAAGTTCATGCAACCAGGATGAGGAGGGGGTAGAAGCATGAGTATAGGCCAGGGGCATGTAGTTGGAAAAGTACTGGGCTGGAAAGGGGAACTCACCCAGGGGTGGGTGAAAGTCTTTGGGAGAATATGGTAGTTTATTTTAGTTGCATGAAATTGTCTTTGGGAGAGTGGAGTTGCCTCATCTAAGTAGACTGGGAGCTGCAAAGGGTTCTTTGTCTGAAATGTACACAGGAGGGAGAAGGGGAAACAGCTTGAGTAATTTTGTTCTGAACATGGCTAATATCTAACATCTCCTTCAGATCTTCTCTTTTTATCAATAATAAATTGATGAAATAAGTCTATAGTGGTTGCTAGTATATCTATCCACAAACATGACTTGGTTTTACATGTGTTCTACTCTTCATGTACATGTGTGACTTCACACATCAAAGTCTATGTGGCCTGTCCACCTTGCCTTATAGCCTGATCATCCTCTTTGTCCATGATAATTTAGGCTACTCTAGACACTAAAAATTGACATGTGCTCTGTCATCTTTTTTGTTTGCTTGTTGGTCATAGCATTCCTACTTACTTTTAGCATTTAAAAATCTGACTCAATTGGCACTGTATCCAAGTCTGTTTTTTTTTCCTAACACCCCCTTTAGTCAAACCTCTCCTTCTCGGTCATTTGCTTTCTATTGTATATTCTATGTGTTACATATCACCATTAGGAAAGCCCATTAATTCCATTCACATAATTGTTTATGTGAATACTAACTCTTGGCTAAACTCAGAGGTCAGAGACTTTGTCTCCTGTTTTCCTGATGTTAGTCAAGGTGGGAAGTAACTTGGTACAAGGTAACTTGCAGTACGTGTGAAGTGAGAGGAGAGGAGGCCTTTTTCTTTCTCTGACAACTGCATTCACATTCTTCTTCCTGCTGCTTGTGCAAAACAGTTGGGTAGATTTTCTGCTTAAAATTATTTGCCTGCCAGAGAAAATCAGTGAAGAAATGACTTGGGAATGTTCCAACTGAGCACGGGAATCAGGGGTCACAAGAGTGAGATGCCCTCTGCTGCTCATCTTGCTTACTCTCCACTCTCCATCTCATCTTTGGCCACGCTGACATGACTGGCAGGACCACCATCTGTGATCCTCCGGGCTACTCAGTGAATAGATGGAAGCAGAATACATAGTTAGAAACAGTCATGCAAAAGTCCCATGCTGCTCTGTAGCCCAGTTCTTTCCAAAAAGCAGCTCGAGTCAGAGAATTGTCTCAAGTGGTGGATCCATGCCTGATTGATGCTGTCACCTAAATGTAACAAATATAGCCATGTGAAGCTCACCCCCTAGTCCCACACCAGAAACTCCACAGTTCATTACAACAACCCTTTGTCCCAACAAAACTCCTGTGAAAGACTTTGACACTTCAACCCTAGGGATCCATTGCTCGACCAAAACTGACAAATTACTAGGAGTAGTAGCTTTTCATGAGTTAGCCATAGCAAAATCATGAAATTGATAGTTAAACAATGAAATAAACTGAAATTTCATTTCATTTTTATTGCTTAGTGATCAAAAAGTTATACTGTGCTTGTAATACAGCCAATACAAAGCTTCATACCACAACATTATGCAATGGACTCTACCACTTTCTTCTCTCTGGGATGTACAATGTTTGGCTGCATAGTCTAAATATGTGCTTCCAATCAGAAGTATAACTTACTGAACCTTGTTGTAAAGACAGTGCCTGAGAGTTATGAGAATGAAACTTAGGAATCTGAATGTTTGATGAACTCTGGGGGTAAGATATTTTTGCGTGTTGGTGTTTGAGAAAAGTACAGAATAGGTTTGGGTCTCTTCCTGGAGGGCAGACTGTGGTCCAAATTACTCTAACAGTTTATTCTAGGATAATTTCTTATCCACAGCTGGAGAAGCAATGGGTCTACCAAGAGCATTGTCATGAAGGTTCATGATCTAAGTGATGTGACATATTTCACATAATGTCTAGAAAGAAAAAAATGCTTAGTAAGCATTAGATGTTATCTTTCTGAAGTATACATTTTACCTGTTTATTCATACCTGAAATTTTCTATTTATTCTAAAAAAAAATAAGTCAAACAATGGTTATCAGATAATTAACACTACCTCGAAGCTTGTTGGAAATCAAAATTTTTGAATTATACCCAGGAATATCAAATAAAAAATGCTGAATGAAGGATTTAGAAATCCATGTCTAAACAGCCCTCCGAAATATCTCTAAATAATCATGATGCCATTCAAAGTTGGGGGGGTGATTGATAAAAGCATTCACCAAGAATTCTAATCCTATTATGAAATGAACAAATTACAGTTCACTAAAACAGCAAATTAAAAAAAGATGCATTATCATGAAAAGGGAGAGACCTCAAGAGTACCACACTTCCCTCAGTGACTGATGAGGACTGATGAGTTGATAAGGGGAGCAACTCACTCTAGGGATATTCCCACCTGGTATATGACATTAACAGTAATCCACATGAGACTTAGCAAGCCACATAGGCACAAAAGGACATGAGACCAGAGAGAAATAGGAAGGGAAGAAAGTTAGAAAGCTTGTAGTGGGAAAAGATTGGGATTGGGATTAAGTAATAAGGTTTGAAAATGAACCCTAAAAGAACATAAATTTAATATATAATACACACACACACACACACACACACACACACACACACACACACATTGATATGCCGATTAGCACATACATACACATTGTTTTAAATAATGATCAATATGTGCTATGTTTCTCTGAAGTTCTATCCTTCCCACAGCTTTATCTGCTTTGGCTTGGATTGGCATTTCTCTTTTCCACATCCCAGTTACATATTACCTGTTATTCTTCTCTTAAACTATACAGTCTTCCCTTCTGTTACAGTAATGTTACCTGAAATACTTAATTTTATGTATCAGACTTCAGTGTAGAAATAGACAGATGGCAGATATGGAGGACAGGTGGACACGGACTCGGTTCTATTTGCTAGGCAACAATTGGAATCACATTTTTCATGAGTTGTAAACAGATCATAGAGCCTTGAAACTTTCTCATGTAGCATATGTAAATTATGAAGTGTGGTAGCTCTGTTCACAGTGAAAAGAAGGTAGCAACTGTGACTTAGAGTGATAAAGCCTACTCCGAGCTGCTGTGATGTCAACATTTTATACAGAAAACATGTACCAAAAACAGATACTGTTGAGTCAGTGTCTGCTCTTATTTTTAAAGAAATTCAAGGTACCATATGGAAGCAGAAAAATGTCTATATACTGTCTCGTATCTGTCAATGTCTATCTGATTATGAGAACTTGGGGTGTAACAGTGAGGAGATTCATGCTTGTCCTATGTTGTCTCCTGCAGCTGGCTCAATGTGCTCTGGCTTCCTCAATTGCTCACTGCTTTATTTACTGAAGCAAGGCCTCTGGCTGAATCTAGAGGTCAGAGGTTTAGCTAGTCTAGTTAGTCAACCTTCTCTGAGAACTCCCCAAGCTCTGGAATTTTAGGTGAACTAACATGTCCACCCAAGAGATTGAGTTCTCCTATTCTCATGCTTGTAAGCACTTTGTTCATGTAACCATCTCCCCAGCCTTAGCATCCTTTTAATGAATACTGACCAAATATGTATTGTTCATTCCTACTAATCAAGTTGTTTTTGTCCTTTCATTAAAAAAATTTACTGGACTGGATATTATTTTCAAGAATTTTGCAACTCCAATTATATACATTTTGCTTCATTTATCCCACTTGTGCTCACCCTTTGCACCATCCTTTTCTCTGGACTACCTTTTATGGTCACATATTCCATCCACTAAAACTGTTTTCCCGTATTCTCTAATCTGATTCTTAGCCCTAATTAACTCTACTTAGAATAGCATAGGTTTCACTTGTTAATATCCATTTCACTCTCTTTACTGTCTCCACTTATCTAATAACATTCCCATCCCATCTGTATTCCAGTGAATTAGTAATAGCTAATTTCCAATGCATGTCTGATAACAGATATTGGTACTTTGTACATTTATTTTTGGTATTTAGGATTTTCTTACCTTTCAGTGTTCATTCTATTATGTTTATTCATGGACTGCACTATAAAATTTTACTGGCTGCTCCACATAACTTATGAAAAATTAAATAGACAGTGGTACTGTATTTTTCTAGAGAGAATTTTGATTTGCTTCTGGTAAACACTTAGGACAAGAACAGATTCCCCTGATTTAATTAAGATAATCTGATCTCAAGGCTCTGGGAGGAGTGGTCCATACTCCTTCGCTTATTGTCTCCTCTCTGCTTTAAGTCTATGCATGTCTCAGAACTCCTTGCTTTGTGGTGGGCTATTCCCAGGATACTGACAGAGCCTTGTGCACACTCTTGGGGGTCCGTCACCTCCAGAGCATCAACAGTCACTCACGGAGCAAATTAATCATGAATATTCCTTGGATTTTTCTCCATGCTTTTCATGATCTCTTAGACTTCCTATTTCCCCATTGCTTTTAGAAAAATAAAAAATAAAATATTTCTGGCATTTAGAAAGAGAGGATAGGGGAGAGTTAATCTGAAAAAAAAATCATCCTATGATTACTGGAAACAGAGATCCCCTAAAGGGCACTTAGCATAAATCATTTTTACTGGTCTTCATTCAGTGTAATTAGCAACACGAAAATGCTTGAAAATTATACATTTTTTCTTACTGCAGGTCCCCATTACATACACTGGATGCATACACAGTATAACAGTTGTCCTATAAGGCTTTGATTATCAAATAAACAAAATGCTTATATATCCAAAGTACCTATAAAGCTGTAAAATTAGCCATCTATACATCTAATATTCAGGGGACAAATTTACCTTGTTGTAGGTGTTTACATGGCCACTCAAGAATAAATGATTCAAATCACTATACCATGAACAAATTCGTGGTATTACATTAAATAATAATTTTTTTAAACAATAGTTATTTTCTTTTTAAAACCCATGTTAAAACCAATGCTAAGTTCATTTTTCATAAAAATAACTTCTCACACAATGCCAAAAAATGAATACACAGGAGAAGATATAAATTATCTATTTTAATTAGTCAATCTTGTAGCTGTTATACAAGATGCATCCTACAGAATATCCAAGAACACACTTTCATAGTGTTTTCAAATCATTTTATTTAGCCCCTCAGAAACTGACAGTCTAGTAAGAATAAACAAAGTTACATTCTTTACTTGAAATTAAATAGAACACCTTAGAATCTCTGAAATTGTCAGGAGGTTTTGTGAAAAGACATTCATATGCAGGCAACTGCAAGTCCATCTGTTGTTTTAATTCATCTGTCTAATAATTCCCAGGAGTTTCACTTGGTCTGAATCTCAGAATAAACAGAAATGAATAGGGTTGTTTTCTTTTACTATCAATCCACAGATTCAGTGGAGGGTGTATTAGCTGTCACCTACAGCCTTTCAGTCTTGTTTGATGTCATTAACCTTCACAGTGTTCCAGTTAAATACAAATATATTCATTTCAACATAATACTTGATTTCTTCAGATAATCAAACTATGCAATCTGGAAATTTTCTGTAGCAATACAATTGCAATCAGCATGACTATATTCTTTTAAAACAACAGTCTAAAATGTTTGCTTCTTGTTGTTGAATCAAAGGCATCCCCTTTCTGTCTTGTGTTTTGTAAATTGAAAGTCTTTAGTCTCTCTTAGTAATTGAAAAAGAAACTCTGAAGCTTACATGACTAAAGTTCTTATCATTTAGAAGATGATAATCAATATATCCAAACTTCATACATTTTGAAGTGTCACTAGGGGTTATGAGTGTAAGTTTAGATATACTGTTTATTTTTCTACAAGTAAAATATAAGGTAATGCTACATAATCATTCTGCCATTTATCTACACATGAAACTTCTGAACACCCAGTTTTCAAACTCAGCCTTTGCAATTTCATTACCTCACTTTCATGCAGATGCTGAAACTCAAATATTATAAAGAGGAAAGGGAAATCAATGAGCCAGGAGATATAAAGATTATAATGTAGGACTCAGCATCTCAAGAGCTTCCTTGCTCAAGTAAGAGGACCAAGTTCAGCTCTCTAGGTCCCATGTGAAATGTTGGATGGATATGGTAGCTTGCCTGAAATTTCACTTTCTGAAGGCAGACATTGAAAATCCCCAGATCAAGATGGTCAGCCAAACTATCGATATCTGTGAACTTGGTATTTCATGAGAAACAGTGTCTCAAAACAATGGAATGGGAGAACAGTTTAGTATGATTCTTGATATCAACCTCTGGCCTCCGCAAGCACGAGCCTGTGCAGTTGCACAGGCTTGCACACGCATACACACACACACACACACACACACACACACACACACACACACACAGAGAGAGAGAGAGAGAGAGAGAGAAAATGAAAAGCAAATGCAAGTTGTAAATACCTGATGGAAGAAAAGGATTCTAAGCTTTCGGAAACTGCTTGACTGAAGGAGCTAAGTACTAGTCATGCACACTGACGCTGTGTACACAGTCATACTTGTTTCATTTAAAGTAAAATATTTTTCCCAGTAAATGATCATCGCCAACACATAAATATGTACCCTGTGTATGGTGAACTCAGTGGCTTGTCCTTAGATGTGTTCAGTGGCACTGTGGGTAAAGGAGGAATCAGGGATATTCTGACCAGCCTTGCACTCAGGTTCTTCAGCAGAGGCAAAGTGATAATAACTCATAATGTGCCAATATTGGAACAGAGTGAGTTTAATTCAAAAGAAATTAAGGTAATGATTGACCAAGGAAAATGTTCAGTGTTAATTGGGTGCAATTCCAAAGAAGCCTTCCATGCAATATAGTGTTTATGAAAGGACAATTGAGGTTTAGATGTATCCCTGCTCTAGGTGAAGCATCCATGGTCTCTTCACAGGAAATTTAGGCAACAAATTAGTTTAATTATGGTGTGTGTGTGTGTGTGTGTGTGTGTGTGTGTGTGTGTTTGAGGTGAGGCCTTACATTGTAAGCTAGTCTGGCCTGAAACTTTGGTCCTCCTTTCTCTGCATTCCTAGGCCTAGGGTTGCAGCATTTGCCACCATTGCTAGTATTTTACTTTTGGTTTTTAAAGCTCTGGCTACTTTCTTTTGCATCAAATGTTCAGAAACAATATATTCTCAATCATTTTCCTCTCTTGCTCCTTGTAGGAAGTACTCCAACATTAATGTCACACACACACATATAAAAAGAGGAAATAGTTGGAGAGGAATTCAGAAATCACCAAGCTGAGGACAAGTTAAATTTTCTATTTACCCTAAGGAGAAAGTCTGAAGATCTCCATATATGTTTAAAAACATACTATCCTGTTCTCTTCCATATTTATTGAATCAACACTGCATGTGCAATTTCTCTCATGCAGCTATGTCATACAAATACTTGGATAGCATAGAACCCCCTATCTCAATATTAAACCCATGTAACACAGGGCAACCAATGGATGTTTCTATCAGTTTTCTATATTTCAAGAAAAGACTTAAAACTATATTTCAACCTCTCCATCTATGTCTACTCATTGTAATTAGTGAAGTGCTAAGAAGTTATTTGCCAAAGGTATGATGGAAATTATTGTTTTTTACAGAACTGTGATGAGAACCATTGAACACAGAAACACAATTTTCCTTGAAGAAAATACAATTTTCTAAGGACCAGTGCAGATTTGTTACAGAAGCCATCACAAGGAATGTTGAAAGAAATCTATTTTATTTGAGTTTCTATATCTTCACCACCTTAATTTCATTTAGAATAAATTGAGCATGTTTTTATTTTCAAAAAGGTATATTACTACCATTTAAAATAATATAGGTATATATATTTAAGAAATTATTACAAGTTAATCATGAAAATATAATTCTACATGCTGCATAAGGTATGTGGTTTAGTAACATATAGTATATTCAGCCATTACTATAAGAAATTTTAGGACTTTCCATCATAAATAACATGTTACAAGTATTGATTATAAAAGTTCATTGTGATGGGGGCATAGTTAATGATAGAGAGTTTGCCTAGCATACTCGGAGTCCTGTATTTAATCTCCATATCAAACACACACCACACATGCATACACACACACAAAAGGACTTCTTATATAGTTCATGTATATTTATTCAATAAGTACAATTTTAATCTCTGAATAAATATGTCAAACAAATCACCCAAAATTTTGATAAATACATGTATCTCATACATAACCTCTGTTTTAGGCAGTCTGCTATGACATAGTTATTGTCTGTGAGTACATCACATACACGTGTGGTTAAAAGCCAATTTAGTAAACATTCTTAGCTAGGTTTATGAACATTTAGAGTTAAATTGATCTTTCACGTAGAAAGGCAGCAGGATCCAGTCTCAGAGGCTCATGTAATACTGAGAGTAAAATGTAAAATATGTACAAATTCATAATGTAATTATTGAGAGTGTGGAAGGTATTTGTTACTCATTATTATCATCTGTAGTGCGTGACAGGTAAAAGCACTACATATTCCCATCTAAGTTGCTAAGATTGAAAGGAAAGCTCTATTGGGAGAAGAGATTTCTATGATCTGTGCTTTGGATACAGGAAGAACAAATATAGAGAACGAGAAGAGTGTTGCACCCATAGTCCAGTAGCTGCACTAAGTTATGACGGAAGGAGAGTCACTCCTTCCTAGTTTACTTGGTTGGAAGACACAATGTTAACAGGGCTTGGAAGGCAGTATCTGTCCTGCTCACTACTGACTTATTATTCCATGAACGTGTCTGTGATAACTTTCTGGAGATGGGATTCTCCAATGCATTTGTGAGAGGAGATGATGAAAGATTATTTGAACATTAATTTGATGGCACAATCTTAGACGGACCAATGAAGCAAAATTGTAGAAAAGCAAAATTCTTCAAATGACATTTCTAATTCTAGGGAAATCTGATAGATATAAGTTTAATGGAAACTATTGTTCTAAATCAAAAGGAAGGGAAACAAGTGAGAAGTATGAGAAATAAAAAAATAAAGAAACTATTAAGTTTTGGTAATTAAATAGACCTAATTAGTAAGGTTAATAAAAAATAAATAAAAAGGGTTAAAACAGAGGGTAAAAAATATATCAGATCTGGCTGACCCATCACTGGTGTCTAGAGAGCAAGGACGCACCCATTCCTGAAAGCCAATAGGAAGCCAAGCACTTCCTATGGCTTTTTGTAAAAAGTATCACTTGAAACAAGAATGGGTGTTTTTATGCAGAGTAACATAGAGTGAAGAAAACAGGGGTTTAAAAAAAAGTCTTGAACTGATCCACTTAGAGCCCAGGGACAAAATTATATTAGAGGTAGCAGGACATGGCACTTCCTAATAAAATGTTTGTCAGAGAGGTCTTAAAGGCCCCCAAATATTATAGGCTTTTGCCATTGCTCTTGGTTGCTCTCCAAAACCTGTCAGTAAGACACGATTACTGAAGATGCAATACAAATGGATCACAAGCATGGGCAAAATATATCAAATGGAACTGGTGAGGACTTTCTCCTTGCTGGATAGCTTACACAATACCAAGGAATACTGTAGAAGCTGCTAGAGGAGAGAAATAATCACAAGTCCCATCCATGGCATAAGATCTGTAAGTTGCAGTATAAATCACCAGGTCAACAGGTGACCATGAGTATAATAATGGCATGAATATCAAGGAGCCAAACAACAGCTTTTTCTAATTATTATTTATTCAATTGTGCGTGTGTGTATGTATGTGTGTGTATGTATGTGTGTGTGTGTGTGTGTGTGTGTGTGTGTGTGTGTGTGTGTGTAGAACCATGGACCAATTCGGGAACCACCATGGACTGCCTCCACCTCCTCCTTGTTTACTCTGCCCCAGGATTCACAGGCTCCGCCCCTGGACCAGAAACGCATGCAGTCCCTGCTTCGGCCCGGCGTCTATATGTGGGATCTGGGATCTGAACTCAGGACCTTCCGCCTGCAAGGCAGAGGCTTAACCCCTGAGCCACCCCTGCAGCCCCCAAACAACAGCTTTTTAATTGGACTCAAGACCAACTTGTCAGAATGACAAGTTACTGTTACTGTAAACTATACAAGAACCTAAAAAAAAGGAAAAGAAATAGATCAATTGGGAAGACAGATATAGGTAGGAAGAGAGTACCTCAAACTGCTCTGTGAGTAGCCATATGTATTATACCCACAGAATGGGAATTTACAGTGGAAACCTTTGCATCTAAAGCTGGATGAGAAGGGGAATGCACATACCAGGAGTGGTCTGAAGAGAGGTAATCTGATATTTCACAGAGGCCTGAGCACCCACAGGAGTTGGCAAGCCAAAGTGAACCTTGGGTTTCATAGAAGCAGACAGGTGGAAGGATGGGAGGAAGTGGGAGAAAATGATGAAGGAAAGGGAGAGAATGGGAGGGAGAAGAGAGGCAGGGAATCTGGGATAAACACTCAATATGATTGTAAAAGTAGAAAAAAAGTAAAAAATGTGAAAACATCACAAATTCAATGTATTCATACGTTAAACTAGTAAAATAAAAGTAATTCTATATTCTTCATGAATATCCTCAGTAGTTGCAGAACTCTTGCTCTGTGTGGTGGGGAGATTAGGAAAAGGAACTGATACCTGTGTGCTAGCTGGTAGAATTGTATAAGAAAAAGTACATGTTGCATTTTCATATGTTAAAAAACAAATAAAAAAACTTTAAAAAGCCATTTACTTCTCATAGTGTGTGATCCTTGGTCAATTCTATTCTTTAGTTATGTCAGTAGACAGACATAGGCGAATCTGTTTCACTTTGATCCCAAGTCAGTTTCATTTTTGTATTTTCATGCACAAACACGAAAAAGAGCAGTTTATTGATTTTTGGTCAAATAACCCATTACACACATCATATTTTGTACAGTTGTACACAGCCTCTCTTTTAAGCAGCTCTGGGTGTTTTTGCAATTGGCAAGCCTTCTGGACTGTCCTACCAGGCTACTAAAAATCACTATTTCAAGCAATAATAACGTGATCTAGAATCATTTTTTCATGCCATGCATTTCCTCGTTGTCAGAGTTTTTTTTAAAATCTGAACATCAAATTTATAAGTTAACACTTCAGTTTTTCCAAAGGTGATTCAGACTGACTCTGTGTCAATGAGCTTCACTTGCTTCTACAATTATACGAGTTAATATGTATTGAAATTTATTCATAGACTTACATAAGTCATAGTCTATTAGCACTTTGTAAAGACTTCAAAATAATCTAAATGGAATCATTCTCTTCATATGAACAAGTTGAAACTCAGGAAATCTAACACTGTCCCCAAGATAACATGGCATCAGGCATCAGGTCTAAGATCCAGGTCTCTGTACTCAACAATACTTTCTTCTTTAACATCTTACTAAGACCTTAAAGTTAGGAATAATCACAACTTTTCATTTTTGTGGGAGTTGCTGGTAAGAGATGAAGTCCACTCCTCTAACCTCAATTGTGTCACATTTCATTTCTTATTCCACAGGATAAACATCTTGCTTGTTTGTGAATACACTGTCATGCTGTTGTGGTTTGAGTGGTAATGGCGTCCATAGGCTCATATATTTTAACAATTGGTTCTCAGTGATTGGCACTACTTGGGGAGGTTTCAGAAGCTTTATTCTTTCAGAAATTGAGCCTTTCTGGAGGAAGTGGGTCACTGGAAGTGGAAAACAGTGATATGTGGTATCCCTACTCTCTCCCTCACTCTCTCTCTCTCTCTCTCCCTCCCTCCCTCCTTCTGTTTCTTCTGTTTTTCTCTCCCCTTCTCTGTTTCTCCAATGTGTTTGAAGCATGAGCCAGCTTCCTGATTCTGCCACCATACTTTCTTTGCCTGTCACTTGCTTCTTCATCATGAGGGACTCCATCCCTCTAGACCTACAAACCACTTTTTCGCTTCAGTTGCTTTGGTCAGAGAATTGTATCCGAATCATGAAGGACTAACTAAAACACATGCTTACTGGCTAATACTATTTCCTAGCACAATATATTAGTTACTTTTATCATTGATGTAACAAAAATATTAAGCAGCAGCAATTTAAGAAATAAAGGATTGATTTTGGCTCACAGCTTGCGAGTCCATCATGTGAGAAAGGCGTGTGAGCAAGAACAGGAGGCAGTTGGTAACGTTGCAAAGAAAGGCAAGAAGCAGAGATATGAATGATTATCCTGAACTCACATTCTCTTTTTTATTAAGCCTGGGCCCCCAGTCTATGGAATGGTACCACCCATGGTTAGGGTGGTTAGGACCACCCCACCTTAGCCTACTCTATAAATTATCTCACAGACATGAGCCAGTTGTTTATCTCTTAGATGAGTGAAGTAATAACTGTCTCTGCTGATGTGAAACATCGCTGGCCCTCAAGCAAAGTAAAGGGAGAAAGGGAGATTTATTTAATTTATGGTTCCAGAGAGGAGATACAGTTCTTCATGGCAGAAAAAGCCTGATTAGCTGATCAGAAACTGGAGGTGGGTTAAGTCACATCCATCATGGAGGCTGAGAGAGAACTAATTACTAACTGCTAGCAGAAACAGGACAGAGCTAAACAATCTCAAGACCCACTACTTATAGCATGCATGCCTTCCTCCAGTAAGGCTTTTCCTTCCAAAAGTGCCATGATCTTCCCAACACTAACATCAACTAAAGATTCAAACACATGAGTTTGTGAGGTCAACTCACATTCAAACCATGACCTTGAGTTTAGATCCTGTCAAGTGGCAATCAATTTCAACCACCACAGATTGTCTCTGAGCTATTAAGGTATACTTACTCCATCTACCACGGGAAAAATCTTGGAGTGTTTGACATACTTTTATTCCTTGCCCTACTTTCATTTGTTCATCTTCCAAATAAAATGGTAAAAACCAGGGAAACTATTCAAATATGAAAAGGAAAAAGAGGGCTGGAGAGGTGGCTCAGGGGTTAAGCCTCTGCGTTGCAGGCAGAAGGTCCCGAGTTCTGATCCTAGGCCCACGTATAGACGCCAGGCGGAAACGGGGCGGCCTGCGTTTCTGGTCCTGGTAGGGCGGAGCCTGTGAATCCCTGGGCAGAGTAAACAAGGAGGTGGAGGCTTCCATGGTGGTTCCCGAGTTCGTCCGTGGTTCTACACACACACACACACACACACACACACACACACACGCATACACACACAATTGAATAAATAAAAAAAATTAAAAAAAAGAAATTCTTTAAAAAAAAAAGAAAGAAAAGGAAAAAGAGAGAGGATTAGCAAGTCCTGAAGTATTGAATTGGGTATAGAGTAGCAAAGTGAGCTCAAGCCAGCTCAGAAATCTGAGTTAGTCATTGAGTGACAATATGTGTCAGGATATTAATCCGAGGAGGGGAAATCAGTGTATAGCAACTATATTGGATTCCCTTCCCCTCAAATAAAGTTCTGTAAAATTATGCATTGTCCTCCCTGATACTATTCACCCAGATAAGCTTTGAGCTTTCCCTCTGAATTTGCCACACCCAGTTAAATTGCATACAGTTCCCCCATTCAGAATTACTCAGCTGTGGTGTTCCAATTGAAATCAGCACTCTGTAAGATGTGGATTTGATTCCCTAGGTCTAAACAAAAAATCAGGACTGAATGGAATGCTGAGGTGTATACACTGGGCAGCAGATGCTATTAAATTATGCTGGACATCCATGATTGATTATCAATGAGGACCAATTTCAAATATGAAAATAGATTAAATTCCTGCAGACTAGAGATGCAACAAAGAAAATGTGGGAGAAACTATAAATTCTATAATCCATTCCTACCAAACTTTTGAAATTCCATTGCCTTCGCAGTGAATTGTAGTGCTGAGCAATTACATTAAATTATATGCAGCATTCTTTGCAATCATAATTAATATGATCACTCAGGTAACTGCTGACAGGCTTCAGAACTATGGAAATTCCCAAGGAACAATGGGCACAAAATAAAAATTATAAAAATATGTCTAAGCTGACAAGAGTCGACTTCAATTTACCTCACAAGACTATCTGACCATAAAAGATACATTATAATAGCCTGAAACTTATTAATAAGTTTTTCTTGTACAAACCTGTCCAAGCACTTCATTTTGTAATGTGAAATAAAACATGCATGCATGTAGAAATATTGATGATGTGGATCATTATGCTATGAAAGATATGGTTTTATTCCTTATCTCTGATGGTTAATTTTAGAATCAACTTACTTGATTAAGAGATACCTAGGTAGCTAGCAAAGCATTGTCGTTGGATATCTGTGAGGTGTTTCTAGATAAGCACTTGAATTAGATGGCTGAGACCGAAAGATCAACTGTCCATCTAGCCCAGGCACCAGCCAACTGTCAGAGAGCCTGAATCTCTAAAGAACACACAAAGGCAAAGGAAAAGACAAGACTCTCAGTCTTTGGATGGGGGTCACCCCCTTCTCTCTCTCTCCTCTCAGAGCTGTGGCATCTTCTGCTTTATGTTAAAAGACTTGTGATTGTGGTTCTTCAACCTCTCAGAGCTTCAGCCTTAGACTTGGAGAAACACTTACAGCTCCCCTTGAATTTCACCACTCTCTTCCTGGGTTGTGAATTGCAGAGAGCAATCTATGATGAAATTTCTCAGTGTGTATATACATAGCATTAATTCTTTAATAAACCCTTTCTCATTTTTCTGTATCTCTCTGAGGATTCATCCCTTAAGATAATCTCTTAGGGAAGAGCTTTGTTGGAAATGAAGATCAAATCTCCCATGAGATCATTCTTGAAAATATTTCTAGTCACAATATGAATAAATATATTACTTATGTGAAGATGGTAGGTGAGTGTGTTTTTACATAGAACTTTTCTCACCTGCTATTACCAACTATACTATATCATCCACAAACCTATAAAAACCCAAAGAGATTTGGTTTGGGAGCTAACATTGCTCAATTGGGTCTCCAGATTTGCTTTAGGTAAAGTTCCCAACATTGTTCAATAGGGTCAGTAAAGGTTGATAAAGTAGTTAAGTCCATGATCTCTTATCCTTCCTGTGGTACTTTGTAGATCAGCTGGACTTGGTTACAGGACTCAGCTATTCAATAACTACTGTGCAGTTATTTTCTTCACAGGTAAGACTTTGAAATCCTTAAGGAAAATATATTGCCTGCAATAAGCTGGGTGGGTTTTGCACCATTCTTGAAGTTCCAAGATTAGATCTTAGGTTTCCCTGCAATAGATTCATCTGTGCTGTGGACTGCTGTGGCCTTGGGATTTTCTTAAACCTTTGGCTTTAAGGTTCTGGCCTAGAATATATTTCTTAATATTCTGATTCATCATTTCACAGGTTCTGATTCCTGACCAAAGCTTGTCTACCCCTATGAACTGTTTTGAGGATTATACATGATCCCCAACTTATTCTAGAGTTACCACACACTCGATATACATGGAAAATATCAGAACCCCAAAAATTTATTTCACTCAGCAATACAGCTAATCTACTGAAGACTGTAGCTTAACTAAAAAATTATTACACTGACTAAACTGTTGTGAATAGGCACTATTAATAGATGATAGATATATTGATAGATAGTCAGATAGATATATTGGGAAAGGTTCTCACTGCAGAGCTCAGACTAGCCTAGAACTGCTTTGTAATGTAATATAGATTCATCTCATACTCACAATTCTCCTGTCTTGACCTCCTGCATAGTAGATTTGCAGGCCACAAATGTGAAGCAACATATCTGGATGGAATCTGTGCTTTTCATAATCCATTCAAACTCTAATATTCAGAGCTTAAGCATTTAAAAATTGCCATGTTCCAATATGACATCTGCCTTATAATTGAGCAACAGACTTGACAAGCTATGTATCTTATAGATTCAGTCAAATTACCCGAATTTTAATCCTAATTCCACCACATCACAGTCCTAGGACTGTGAATAAGTGATTGAGTCTCTTTGCCTCAGTTTCTTCATATGGATAATGAGTATGATATTAGCACTGACCTCATGGGGTTGTTGCATTTTATATGTAACTGGATTAATTTATATGCACCATTTAGAATAGTACTTGACATGTTGTAAATACTGTGTAAATGTTAGATATTGATATAGTTTTGATAGGACCAGGAAGCTTTCAAACCCAATGTTGCTCTATTCACAACAGTTCAGTCAGTGTAATAAATTTGTCAACTTTTCATGTAATAACAAGTACATACCTCCATCTACCATTTTTATAGCTATTTTTTGGACTTTCTTCACTTTGAATCATGAATTAGGGAGGAAAAGAACAAAGTCATCCAAAAGCTGGAAAAGGATTATATGAAATCTCTAACAGTTGCTAAGAAGCAAGAAACCAATACCCTTTTTTAACTATTAATGCAAATTCTTCATGTACTGTAATGAGCTCCTTCCATTTCTATATTATATTCATTAAAGTGTTTTAATAGGTTATGGAAAAATTTGAAGTCTCAATGTAAAAGCTAATTTTAGAATGGATTTCGGGAAGATTCTATGGATGTCACTATTGGCATTCTAGCATCACTTTCATTCGCACAGTCCTTTACCTGAAAATGGGACCCCTGTGTGCTAATGGCTTATTTGTTTCTGCTGCTTGTCTCCTGCCCCAGAATGTCTTCTTCTATATGCAGATGCAGAATATGTCAAAACCATGACCCTAGCTCAACTCCTTTTCCCATCAAAAGACAGCACAGGATAAGATGGAAATGAATGAAGCAGAGACATTCTCCTTTGTTTCAAGATTTGGGGTATTGGAAATGAATTACACTGTGTGAGGAATTTTTTTCCTCCACCATTTAGAATTCTAAGGAAGCAACTGGACTATAAATCTCACAGGAATGAATGCCGTTTTGATTATATTGTTTCTCTCTGAGAGATGAAATTCAGTTGGAATAGTAGTGAGCTCAGACTCGGAAGACTTGAAGCATAGAAAGGATTTTTTTTGGTGTTTTTTAAATTTACTTTATAATTTGAAAGTTGTGCTCCACAATATCTAGCTCTTCAGTTTCTGAAGCCCTTCCCTTGTGTCATCTCCCAGATACTCCCCCAGAGTTTAACATACACAAAGAATATTCCCTATTGGTTTTGCAATTAACGACCTTGTAACTTTAGTAAGTTCTGTTGTTCCTGAGGTTTCAGCGGCAGAGCAGGAGCGGCAAGTGAGCAATCCATTGTCTCTCCAGCATGTCACTGTGATGTCAGGCTCTTATTTACCTTTGTTTTGTTCTGACAAGAATGAGATGCCAGGACTTCCCCACTGCACTCTTGCATCCTCCTTTAGAAATTATTCTGTACATGTTATGCACGTCCCTGGTCTAAGGTCTACAGATGAATCCATGATGCTTAATCTGTGCTCATAATTTTTTAAAAAAACTGTACAAATTTATACACAAAGTCGAATAATAGCAGTAAACAAGTAGAGCTCAGATTTAGAGGAATGCAGTTGAAGAGCCAAAGTCCCTGCTAATTTAAAACCCGAAAGCCCTATTACAAGCATGAAATCCTCGCATGTGTCTGTTGGCATGCAGCAACACACTTTACAAATGAGGCCACCACAAATATTTCTTAAATTATATGTTAAGTTCCTTAAAGGTAGTTCCCATTTCATCTAGTTTACATTGTGTATCTGTGTGTGTGTGTGTGTGTGTGTGTGTGTGTGTGTGTTCGCGCGTGCGCGTGTGTGTAAGCGGAGGAGATGAAAAGACAGAGTGAAACAGACAGAGACAAAAACACAGAGAATATGTAAGTGTGTGTACATGGAGGTTAGAGGCAGATATCAAGTGTCTTTATGTTAACACACTCCACCTTATTCCCTTGAGACTGGGTCTCTCACTGAACCTGGAATTAGGTTGTCAGCCAGCCAGCCTCAGTTATCCTCCTCCCATCTGTCACACAGAGCAGAGCACTAGAGTTATGGTCCCTTAAGCAGTCATGCTAGCGTTTTTTTTCCCTTCTTTATCTTGGTGTTAGGATGTGTTCTCAAAGGTTTTTATCCATTGAACTATCACTCTAACACCCTGCCTTACATTTTTAACAGCTATGCTTTCAAGAGATATGCAAGTAATGTGATTAAAGCTGTGAATCATAATGCAGTATAATTCCTTAAGTGCATATTAATTTAATTCATAAAATGCTTAATATTTTGATTTCAATAATGTCCTAAACTTCAATCATTTAATCATGGACTTAAATCCATATAGTCATATGTATATATCATATTAAGTATCCATGTGTAATTTTATCCTTTTGCTAAAAAAGTAGAGACAGATTCTTTAATTATATTTTTTGCCTAGTCACATAAAGCTCAATAGGTAACCCCGTCTTCTCCCTCCCCCACTCCCTCTCCCCCTGTTGTCCCCCATTCCAGTCACCCCTCTTTCCCACTCTCCTCTCCATCCTCTCATCCTTTTTTCTTCCCCCTCCTTTCTTTTTTTATAGTCATTTCTTTTTTTATTAAAAATTTAATTATACATTTTAAAATTTTTTTACCAGTTCCCTCCCTCCCCCCTCCTCCCCGAACCCTCTCCTCCCCCTCCTCTCCCTCCCCATCCCCCAGTGCCTCCCCACCAATTCCCAGAGAGTCCTTTATTGTGTACGCCTAACTCTCTACTGGGTCCTCCTCTCCGATGACATATAAGGACCCAGTGGCATTCCCATAAGCCCTTTCTCTTGTTCCCCTTAAGCATAGGATCACTACTATGGCTGTCAACCCCTTGCCTCCAGGGATCTCAGTGCCCTTAACAGATGCTAGACTTTATGAGGGCAACAGTGCACTGGACATTGCGCAGGGCATGCAAAGTCCCATTATGATTGCTTTGGCCCCAACTATTGTTGAGAATCTTGCAAATCATTGCTCCTCCCATCCTTTTGCTCTTACACTCTTACCGCCCCCTCTTCCGCAAATGTCCCTGAGCTCCAGGATGGGGAGAGATTAGGCTGGCCTAGTTCTATGTAATTGATTTCTTGATTCTTCCTGTTTTCTCCCTCCAGTCCTCAGAGCATCTGTTTATATGGACACAGAAATTCCCTCTAAGTCATCTATACTAGTGAGAGTTCAGGACTCAGTGACATAGCTTGGGGCCCCTTCTTGGGCTGCCTGCTAATATGAGAACTCTATTTATGACTGTTTAACACCTTATCTCTAAGGATCCTACTGCCTGGAGCCTACTCCTCTGTGATCCCTACTACACTTTGGGGAGTTGTTTACATGTCAGGCAAGATCCAATCACATTGTGGCTATATATTGGCTGCTGAAGCCCTGACTTGTGTGAGTATCTTGCATATCATTGGTCCTCCCCATCTTTAGGCTCTTATAAATCTTGCCGCCCCCCCCCCCTTCTGCAAGGTTCCCTGAGCTTTACTATGGGAAGCAATTTGGCTGGTCTGGTTCCAGGTAAATATTGCAGGGTCTTTAGTGTTCTGAATATGGTTTGTTGTTGTTTTCAGTTTTTCTGTTCCTGTACGGCCTTTGGCTGCATCCTGATTGGTTGTTGAGGTCATCTCCTAACCAAAAATAAAACACTGTTTAAATGAGGATCTTAATATAAGAAGAGGCTCTAAGATGATGGAAGATTAATAGGACACAGCAGTGAGAGAGGCCAGTGTCCCATTTGCAGGTTGGTTATCATATAACTACCAGTCCCTTATACTCTCTCTGACTGGGGAGCTCAAATCTGTTCAGTCCCAAGTGAACAGGAAGGGAAGTGAGAGTGAGCTGCATCCCACTTACATGCAGTACATGACTGTGGCCTAATTTCTCTATTGAAGTGTGTTCTTTGTCTCCTTTCTTTTGAGGTCTTCTTTCCCCTACCTTCTTATATTAAACCTTTGTGATTATAGTGGGTATTACAGAGATTTACCTTTGTATATGTCATTAAGTGGGGAACTAGGATCCACTTATTAGGGAATACACACAGCAACTTTCTGTGTTGGGATACTTCACTCAATATAATTTCTTCTAATTCCATCCATTTCCTGGCAAATTTCATTAATTCATGTTTTTTGGTGGCTGAGTAGTAGTTCATCGTATAAAATGTACCACATTTTCACGTCTTACATATCCAATAGAGTTCTATTATCCAGAGTGCACAAAGAACTCACAAAATTAAACACCAAGGAGATAAATAACCCAAATAGAAAATAGGCCTCAGAACTCAAAAGAAACTTATCCAGGGATAAAATTGAAATGTCTAGCAAATATCTTTAAAAATTCTCCACATACTTAGCTATCAGGGAAATGCAAATCAAAACTACCCTGAGATATCATTATATCATCTCACCCTGGTCAGCATGGCAAAAATTCACAATACAAACACCACCAAATGCTGGAGAGGATGTGGAGAAAAATAAACTCTCATATGTTGCCAGTGGGAATACAGGCTCATACAGCCACTCTGGAGATCAGTATGGGGATTTCTAAAAAAGTTAAGGATTACAAGGCCATACTATACCACTACTGGGAATAATTCCCCAAAATGCAGCAATTCACTACAGTGACACAAGCACAACCATGTTCATTACAGCACTATTTACAATAGCAAGGTCATGAATCAACCCAAATGCCCAACAGTTGACAAATGGATAATGAAAAAGAGAGACAGATTTTAGATGTGCTGCTAACAACTTAGGATTCAAATTTGTCATAATGTACCAGACTATATATATATATATATATATATGTATATATATATGTATATATATATATTTATATATATAATGTATATATGTATGTATATATGTATATGAAATATGTATATATTTCATTTGAATTAATTTTTAATTCTGTAAAAGTTTCATATAAGCAAATAATCTTCACGCTTTAATTCCTGATTTTGCCCTCTCCCACTTTTCGCTGAAACCCTTCTTTCTTTCTCCTGTTTTCCTATTTTCTTGTCTTTTACCATATGTGATCCACTGAGTTTTGCCAGTGTTACCTTTGATGGCATGTGCCTGAGCACTTGATGGAGCGTGAGTCACATATCAGTACTTAAACCCTTGAGGAAGGCATCTTCCCTTCCCCCCATCAGCATTAGCTCTCATCAGGTTCTCAAGGGTGTGTGGGGCCTCCTGAGATATTCCCTTCTGTGGTAAAACCTGATAGACCAAATTCTGTGCAGATCTTGTCGAAACACACATAGCTGCAGTGAATGAACAACATATGGAATAACCTTGTCGTGTCCAAAATATAACATCTGACTTCACCTCTGTCCCACTCCAAGCTCTTACCTCTTCAGCAATTTCCTGAGTCTTGGGGTAGGTTAGAGGGAGTTTACATGTCTTGTTTAGAGCTAGGTGGTCCTCATAAACTCAATTGTTCTTCTGATTTTGATAAATGTTATTTATCAAATGTTATTATATATATTTATCAAATATATATAATATATATAAATGTTATTGCATTAATGTAGAATTCATTCAGACTCACCTTCACAACAATCATCTTCTGAATATTTCTAATATGTTTGGAATAGGGGGACAACAGAACCACTTTCTAAGAAAAGGAAAGGAAAGGTTACCAATTAAATAGCTTCCAGTTAGGGGAAATGATTTTTTTTTTCAGAAATTGAGATTTGCTAAGAATGTCTGACTATGCCTCTGTCAGTCGACAGTCATGACTTTGACCCATGGCAAACCCTGTTGTTTCTTCCCTGGTCTTTTTCTCCATTTTCTGATCTTTTCTTGACCAGGAAATTGTATGATTGGTTCTACACGTCCTCAGAAGTGAGTAGACATGTTTCCCATATGTCATCCAAGCAGATGACTCTTTATGTTCTGTATCTCTGCATTCTCAGAAGTCTGAGTCACACTCAACAAATGAGAAATTGAGTAGAATAAGTCTCGTGGCATGCAGTTTCTCTGTCCTATCCTCATCCCAAATACCAAGAGAAAATTGACCTTTAAATTAGTTGTGATGGTTCATCCTACAAATGTTAACTCATTCACTATTAAAAGCATCTTGTATTTTTCAGGCAAGTATACATTTCACCAGCTTGTCTCAGTTAAAATCTTTGAGATGTATCTTGCCTAGGTGCTTCAGAAATGGAATAATGTGAAAATAGCATGTGCTATTGATCTTCCCTTATACTCTCCACTTTTTTTATATTTACTCCAGTTTTACCAGACTTATGATTAGGTACATAGCTATGATTGTTTGTTATCTATTTATTTAAGTGTCACATTGTCTTTAATTTCTCCTAAACACTACCTGCTTTTGAGTATTATGGGGTCCCTTCGGATTGTACCAATAGAGAACCAGGCTTTTGTGGTAGTATACGTGGGGACATTCCTCTTCACCTGTTTAGCACCTGTCACTATAATTGCCATTGAATGTAGTTTTTTTTCCTGAGATCTTTGATGGTCCATGAGAGCATATTGATATGTTGACCACTGTGTAGATCAGGTGGGTGTAGTGAGCTCCTAAGTACAGTCCTGTCATAACTGAAGCAACCTGGCTTATGGTGGACCTCTCCACATTTAATCTCTTATACTCTGGCCCCCTCTCCTACAAGGTTCCCTGAGCCTTAGAATAGGGAAAGATTCAGATGAACTGATTAGGGATGAACATTTTGAAGTCTCTGATATGCTATACTCTGGACAGTTGTGGTTTTCTACTTCACTACTCTTCCATTACAATAGGTTGGATCTTGGTTGAGTGCTGAGATCTTTTTGGTATACCAGGATATAATGTGAGGTATTTAGATAATGGTTTACTATAAGCTATTTATGGGTAATACTAAGATATCTGATCCTGTACAATGTCTATTTTCTCCCCTTCTGCTGTTATTTAGACAGGTTTACAATACAGGGCATGTGTTCATAGACTAGTGTGCTTAGTTACTATTTTCTTCATCTTTCTTTCATTTTTTTTCTTTTTCTTTTGTTTTTAAGGAGAGGGTCTTACTATATAGTGCAGACAGGACTCAAACTTCTAATCCTCCTTTCTCTATCACCTGAGTACCAACATTATAGGTGTGTTCCACTAGGCTACTTTTTTTCTTTATCAAGTCATGATGCTACTTCCTTCGGCCCAAAGACTCCTTCCTTGTTCCACTTGTCGATTTAACAAATTTGTTTTGGGTTTCCAGCAACTTGTGTGGTAACTATGCCTAATAATTAATGACTCCCAAAAATAAAAATTATGTCTGGTTTTTGCATCTGTTTCAACTGAGGATTCAGGAAAATTGTATGTAAATGACAGTACTTAAAACAATAACTAAAGATTTAGCTAACCTGAGAGCTAAGGAGTTCCCGGAACGCCTGGTGACTTTATACAAGCGTCTCCTTCACTGGAGTCCCTGCTGAACAATGCTAGACCTTGCATGTTGCTGCTCAGTACATTTCCTTCTCTTTCTCTTTGGGTTTTATGGCTGGAGGCAGGTGGCTCATTAAAACAGAAAAGAGCTTCTCAGAATTCAATTTCTGGGTTCTCTGCAGGAAGAAGCTCTGTAGAGTCTCATTGAGCAGAGTCACAGTAGTTTGCTTATTTGTTTGTTTATTTGTTTGTTACTGTTTCTTCCTAGTCCATGTAGAACTCATCAAAGTTGAGTTAGAGTCTGGGTCATCTCTCATTGCTTTGTAAGCAGTACTTTCCTATTTCAGACCAATAGGCTGCTATTACGTGTCTGCTGATTTTCAACTTTTATTTACAACTCAGGAAAACAGGAATCTTGCAGTAGAAAACCCACAAGGTGAGATTTTTCTCATCTTTAGAAATCTTTTGGAGGATGGCAATCACATTCATTTTGCTTACATTAGACAGGAAAATAAATATGCATACATTTGCATACACACATAGATAAGTGTATGTGTATGTATTCATATAGCAAAACATGAATAAAACATTTACAAAGAAAAGTGCCAAGAGAGAAAAAAACACAAATCAGGAGGAATACTTCTCACACTGTACAGGTAATAAAAAAAAATTGTGTTGAGAAAAAGGTTAAGTACCTTGTTGAAAATCATAAAACAAGTGAAGGATGAGGAAGAGAGCAAAGAACTCTGATTCTCCTATCTTGATTTCTACCTTCTAATGCAAGACATTTATTGTCACCTTCATGCCTTGACTCATGGTGCTGTCCTTCTAGGTGGTGCTGGCTGCTCTCTCAGCTAATCCTTTGGTGTCCATCTCCCACTACCAGCTGTCCCCTTGCTTCCCAGGGACATGATACACGTTTTAACCATGTGAAGTCTTTTTTTTGGATCTTATCAGATAATTCTTGTTAACCTTCATTATAGGGACAGAAATATACAAATGATAAAAAGTTAACAAAAGCTTTAGAAGGAAGAACATTTTGGGGATTACTTCAAATTTATTCTTTATCAGATTTTTTTTTTTTTTGCCTGACAATCAAGGCTTTGGGAGAAATGTTATTGGAGATTATTTGAATCAGAGACCCACTGAGACTTGATCTCAGAATCATCATGGAATGAAAATGTATGTATGAAAATGTATGAAAATCATCAGTGTGTGAAAATACATAGACATGCAATTCTAAAAACTGAAAAACTGCAAGTGAATCTATAAAGATTATCCCTCTCTGTGCCTGAAGTCTCAGAGCAAAACAGGAAAGGGTACGTCCCTGCTTCAGACCTCCCTGATTCAATTCTTCTCCAGTTATCTCCATGTATTTAAGTAAGGCACTTACATTGTCCTTTCTTGTGTTACCTTCTTTTGTAAGTGCCTTAAGACTGATTAATACATGTAGGCTTATCTCAGAATCTCATTATTTCAAATGGATCAGTCTGTATATTCTCATTATGTGAATATTTAGTCTGTCTACCAAGTCACTTTTATAACTTTAAATGATAGCCTTAATCTGGTGGGGGTTTTTTTTTGTCTTTTAAATTTTTTTATAGATTGGATCGTGTCTTCCATGCTTAACTGAAGTTCTGTCCTCAAAAGGTGACCTGTTTTCAACACGAATGATTTTCTTAAATATCAAAGCAGATGACGACACTGGTAACCCTTATTATTTATGACAGGTGATACCATTTAAAAAAAAAAGAAATTGTGCTCAGAGACCTACATAGGCTAGATGATGTGAAGAGACTCAGAGAAGATAGTGCTCCCCAAAACGAAAAGAAGCTCCTGAGGCAGTCTCAGAAGGAAAGCACTCACCCCTGAGCATCCTATTTGCAGCTCCACAGCTGTGAAGTACATGTCTGCTGGAAGCCAAGCATTTCTTGGTTCTGTGCTATGGATGTGAAAATGGTAAGGTGAGTATCCAGTCACAGAACAGATGTTCCCAGCACAGGATTAACGGCCAGCAGGTATTATTTGCCTTCCGGCAGAGATGAGGCTACCAGCATCCCAGACTCAGCTGGTTTACTGTCTTCAAGCTAAAATAATGCTTTTCTTTTTGTTTGTTTTTTTTTCCTTGAAATAAAAGTCTAAGAGCTGTTGATATAATCAACAAACAAAAGAAAAGGTCTCAACACCCAAACAAGACACAGCCTGTTGAGGAGCAGTGAAATAGACGATAACAATCAACCAAGATACAGGGTACTGGTGACCTTAAAAGATTCAGTTGGAATCAGGCTGTAATGTGAGAGCCTAAAGGCAGGGAGGTCCACAGCTAGCCAAATCATTCCACTAAAGATAGGGCTGCTGCAGCCAGAAACAAACTACAATGAGACTTATCCTCTACAGATCTGCACCATGACTTACACATCACATTTCCTCAGACCAGCAATGAATTTAGGAGAAATAATTGCATGCAGGTGGAACCTTAGGAGCTGGGATTAGACAGGTGAAGGAGAGTATCTCTATCAGTGGATCTACCCAAGGAAGGGTCATTTAATCTGCCACAGAAACCTGAGCCCATATAGATACAGAAGGGAACCCTGTGGTCCACCCTATAAACAGACAGGCAGGAGAGTGGGTGGAAAAGGGATCTATTGGTGAAGGGAGGGGAGGGTGGGGAATGCAAAGAGAAAGGAGGGAGGGGATCAGGGACAATCACTCATTATGTTTGTAATTAAGAAGACTGAATATTAATAAAAGTGATTTGAAAAGTAAAGAGAAGAAAAAATAATGTAAAAAAAGGCTTGAGAATATAGCTGTGGAGCTTTTCCAGTTTTAGTTTATCTCCACCCCTGGCTCTGACTTCGCTCCCACTCATAATTGCAGAATAGTATTACATGTGTGAGGTAAACTATGTCAATCATCCAGTGGATGAGTAAATTTATGACACTATCACAGCTCCCTAGAGAGAAATTTCCTTGAGGAAAAAAGAATAATTTATGTTTTGAAATGATTCTGATGATCAGGCAGATGAGAAGCCTGCTATGAATTCACAGGTGCAAGAGTCCATGCAGAATATACCTAGAAACCAGAAGTGCAAAGGTAGAGGACTCCATGAAGAAGCCTGCAGTTAATGCATAGGTGAAGGAGTCCATGCAAGAATATGCACAGTGACCCACACTTGTAACTCTGACACTGGGCAGCAGAAGCAGGAGGATTTTTTTATTTTGAATTTGACGTGGATTCTCTGGTGAGTTTCAGAATTCCAGAGCAGACAAGACTCCATAGTGGGTCCTTCTTAAAAACAAGCAAAACAAAATGAATATCAGAAGAACTCCAAGAATAACTACATATTTTATCTAACCTTCATAGTCTTTGATAATCACGTGGCCTTGAGAAAATTAGTTAGCTGTTAATAATATCTCTATTTGTTTACTTCTTTATTGATTACTTGGGAAAACAAAATTCTCTATCGAAGATTTTGGAAAACATGCTTGAATTGTTTTAACATAAACTAGAAACTTCTTCCACTGAAGAATTTGATATCCATTAAAATTTGATTTTAACTTGATTTATTTTTTCTTGACAAGAAAGTTTGTGGAAGACATGCTACTGTTTGGCACTATTGTTAAATTCATGTAATTTTTATTTAAAGTAAAATAAAACAGTAGTTGGTAATATAGTGTTACATGCATCTGAACAATATAAATTATGAGACCTATCATTTAGCAAATTGAGATTCCTGTCAGGTAAATGTTTATGAAGAGAGCACTTTCATTTTCTGTTTTTTGGAGGGCTTGTGGATTACTCAAACAATATGCATTTCAAAATTCCTTTTGGACACGTACGTCCTTTTCAAATGAAAAAAATGTACATGCAATTTTATCTAATCCTGTTTATTTTTTAGTTCATTTCTGTATCATTTTATGAAATAAGAAAAGCACTTCTTTTATTGAACAGTAACAGGAATGTACTTTAAAGTACATTATATGGTTACTGTGTTTAGATACTTGATCGTCTCTGGCCTCAATAAGAAGCTTTTGTGCCTTTTTACCAGTCAGATTTACAGTCAGATTGTGGCTTAGGTTCTTCTATAGTAGTCTTCCTATATCCATCTTTTAGTTTATGTTAATCCACATTTTTTAGCTGTATGTATCTATATGTTTGCATGATCACTCATGGACTGAGAAAACAGACACCATCCCAAGTGACAAGCAGAGCATATTTTGATAGGAGGTGTGTGTGTCTTACAAAGTTGGATTTTTTTGGGGGGGTTATGTTTTAAAATGTCTAGCACATAAATTATTTCATGTATTATTTAAGGACAACTAAATGTTCATGTTTTGAAACAATTCCTTTTGGTGGGGCATTAGAGTGGATAAAATACTTGCTGTACAAACACGAGAACCTGAGTTTGGGTCACAGAATCCACAAAGGAAGCCAGGAAAGTGTGGTACCCTGCCTGCTATTCAAGGGCTTGGAAGGTGGAGATGGGGGAATCCTAAGTAAATTGGCTGGCTAAATTATTTAACAGGTAAGCTGCAGGTTCAGCAAGAAACACTATCTCAATAAAGATAGTACACACATGTGTATACGTGTGCATGTGTGCCTGCCCAGACTTGTACTTACATGTGAATGTAAGTACACACACACACATGCACACACATACACACATATGAAATGATTTTTTCACCTATTAAAATATCCCATAGACGATAACAATCAACCAAGATGCAGGGTACTGGTGACCTTAAAAGATTCAGTTGGAATCAGGCTTGGTGGTTTGTCATTGTATTTGTCATTTTTATTCAATCCATAATATCTTTCCTACTGAAAATAGATGGTAAATACTAGCATCTTCCATTTTTCTCAATCACCTTTAATATTCAAAAGTATTTTTTAAAGAATATTCAAGTGTATTTTTTCCACTTACAGTACTGGCTCCCACTTTGAAATAAATAATGACAACATGGAAGATATTAAAACGTTGAGGAAGACTTCAAAATCTAATATAGGTTTATGATGTACTGAAAAGGATAGTAGAGTTATAAATAATAATGAAAACAAATCCAATATTAATTTAGCTAGGGCTTTTTTCCCTAAAACCTACTGGATTGCCACTGAAGTATGTTTTTCTTGTGTGTAGATAAAAACTGATATTTTATTACAGTCTGGAATTGGATATTCTGTTTCTACGCTTCTTATATAAAAGTGAATTCAAATGATCAGGACTTGTGCACTTCTCTCCTGTACTTCACATCTTCTGTACTGACTACCTGTGCTTCTTTCAGTCTCCTGTGCCTCTGTATTTCCTGGTTTACTTGCCATCATCCCCAGGAGGGGGAAAGGATTACTGCTCCTGTATAACATGATCACCCTCTTCTTGTAGACTGGAGTGGGCAAGAGGGGGAGCACTCTACCTCAGGCCAAGTAGTGCCTCAGATCTGATCATAGTGACATTGCATCTTGGCTCTACTAGGATGTTATTACCTCAGAGATCTGATGCTTTATTTTTACTTTCAGTATCTCTTCTTCCATTGCTTTCATTCTGTGTCTGCACATGCCCAAACTTCTTCAACTTTAAATTAAAAAGCCAGCAATATTGCTCCATGTCTGCTCACACTTGCCAATACACACACACACACACACACACACACACACACACACACACACACAAAACCATTGAACCTCTGTGGTTTTCTAGATCTGTTGGGGGGGGGGTTAGTGTGATAATCAAATTCAGGGCCTTTCGCAAACCGGTGAACACTTCACTGCTGAACTACATTCACAGCTTTAGACCTTGTTCTACTTCTGAAGGACTAAGTTTTTAAGGACTAACTTTAAGATCTCTAAATTTATCTGACAATTTTGGAAACCTACTGTGTCCTGTAATGGCCCAACTACTTCTTTGGTTTTTTGGTTTCCCCATACTTTAAATTTTACAGTGTTTAATGTGTTTTATTTCTTTCAACCTTACTTTCATGGTACATGTGGCATCCTTTAGTCTAAATTTATTAAGCCAAAATAAAGCATTTATCCATGAACTCTAGGTTTGATTAGAGACATTGGTTCAAAAAACAAAATGAGGTAGAAGAGGGACCAATGATTCTTGATATCAACCCTAGGGATCCACATGCATACAATTAATTGTACATCCATTCCTAGAAACACACATGCTGCATCCACACATATGTGAATCCATGCACAAATTCTGCACACATGAAAGTGGAAAAAAGAGAAACTGAGCATTTAACCATCAAAAATGTGCTATGAAAATGGACTGCACTGATTGCTACAATGGCTCTTCAAACACACTTCTTTTATTCACATCTCTCAAGAAGCTCTTTTTTTCCGTAAAGAGGTTTTATTTGGGGGAGAGGAGGCAGAAAAGACAGAAATTTTAAAGGCTTTTTTTGTAATGCTTTGTACTGGTGCTGATGAAATATTTATCAGATCAAATGGAATAAGCTCATCAGGTAAAAATGTAATCTTATTCCATGCTCTGAAAACTAGACTCATACCATGAGACTAATGTCAGCCTATCAATATCAATTATTTTCAGTTAGCAGAAATTCACACTCTTTTCCCTGGAAATAATTTTTAAATATGCTTCCATTTAGTATGAGTTCAGGGATCTATGTTTCTCAGTGTTTTTCTTTTTATGTTTGGTGTTCATTCACATTAGTTATGAGACTATCCTCCTAAATTAACAATTAAAAAGGCAATTGTTACAGATACAAAGACTATATGTAAAGTCTAGATAAGTCATTTCATGCGAATCATTTATGGCAGCCAAAACTCACTCTATAGCTGTTTTGGAATCAATTACTTTATTTTCATTTATGAAAAGAGTTGGATAAAGGTCTGTGTAAGAAAGGAAATTTTTCAGGGACCTCTCCTCTTAGTTCAGCCTACCTATTTAAATCAAAGTCACGTCCTCTATGAAAAGCATTCTGGAGACCTGAAATTTCCATTTCCGACACTGAATATGTAGAGGCTCTGCTTGCCCATTTTTAATGACATTTAGGCTCTTAAATGTCATCTGCCCTGCCCTTCCCATCCTCCTCCAATAGACTGCCTCACACACAAGTTTGTGCATTTGTCTTCCACCAGTGTGATAAAGTTGGAAGATGGAGGTTGATTGCCCGTATCTTAAGCTACCTTTTTGATATCTGAAGAGACAACTTAAAGCTGCATTCTCCCTAGTCTTCCTGTGACTGCATTATCTTTCTGGTCAGCTTCCATTAAATTGCTAGCTCCAGAAAGGGAACTTCATACCAAGTTTAGAAAGTGAATATAGGTCACTCACACAGCGGGGCCATGTGCAGCAATTTGTCCACCAGCCCGGTTCACTTTGCGTTCTAATTTCAGTGAGAGGGTGCTGATTCTTTGCTAAGTGGTAATTGCACCTACCATACTAAAACCCTTCTACATGCCCGGGAAAGTGTGCTCACCATCAACTTGCAATCATTCCCTACGGCGCTCAGCAATAGCTTCTATGTGCTTGCTGGCCTCCACCCTCAGAATGAATCTCTGGCTTCTCCGACAGAAGGAGCAGTGACTCCCAGAGGCACGCTGTGACTATCAGCAGGGGAGCAGGCATCAGACCTGACAAAGACTTTAGATGAGCACTACAGGGCCACCTGGGACCTTGAGGGCTCTCCTCCAGAGAAGTCTGCCAAGTACCAATGAAAGACAGACTTTGGAATGTTGAATATAAGTCTGTGAGCTCATCATGAATTTTATGTTAGTCAATATGCAGGGTCTTTGTTTAATAGGCAGGAAATTCATTCTTGCTACTTATTGTCTTTTCTCCCCTGTGTACACAGTTACTATGGAAGAAATCAAAGCAAAAGTGAGATTATGTATCTCTTAGCCTATGTGTTGAACTGGCTCTGAGAAAGGCTTGGTATCCGCATGCTTCCAATAAATGTAAAAATATGTGCTGATTTCATGATTAGATGCAAGAAAATCAGAAACTAAGACAATGCTTTTCCCTTTCTTTTTACTGCTAATATGAATTCTTTTAATACTACTATCTGCCCCACATTCCCAGGATTCTGGATGTCGATGTACACTATTTGTTGAAAAAATGCGTAAATGAATGAAAGGAAGATGTTTATTTTAAGAAAATTTGGGTTAGAAATTCTGGTTTGAAATCAACAATGGAAGAAAAGATGAGATGTGGGTAATAAGATTTTAAACAAAAATGAAAAGAAAGATAAACAATAAACAGACTATAACTTTGAAAGATTTTGGAGGCAAAAAAGTTTACTAAAGAAAATGGATAAGTTTTTATTTTGTTTGAGAAAAGCAGAAGGCTAAATTGATTCTCTGGATTTCATGAAAAAATAGAGATGAAAAATAACCAAACTAAGAGTTTTGATTGGAAATTAAACTCAGAGAATGGGAGGAAAAGGAAGACTACACTTAAGAATCTTTGTTTCTTCTCTCCATTCCCAATTGTATGCACAATTTTAAGAGCCAATGGAATCATCTGCCATAAAGTTTGTAAACTCATCCATGCTTCCTTTTCTCTTTCTCTTCCTCCCTCCCTTCCTCCTCGAGAGTGAATAGCTCACATTGCATTTAGCCTCAGGAGCTAGGAAGGGAAGCTTGCCTCTGGACGTAATTTCTCCAGCAAGGTTCCACCTCCTAAAGCTTCCACGACCTTCCCAAATGGTGCCACCAGCTGGGAACCAAGTGTTCCAACTCATGAGCCTGTGGGGCACATTTTGTTTTCAAACCATAACATTCCTAAGTGGCTATTGAGGGGCGTAAAGGAAGCCTATGATAGTTCTGGCTCTCCGTCTGCACATCCCCTGTCTTCATAATCACAGGCTCAATCGACATCTGTCTGCTCAGTGTTCAGTACAGATGGGACTTCTTCAAACAACTCTTTTTGAGTGTATATGTTCACCTGCGGTGTGCATGTGTATTTGCATGTTCAAAAGTGTGTGAGTGCACATGGGTGCCAGCACGCATGCATGTGTATGTGCATGCAAATGAACGCCAAAGCTGGTTGAAGTTGGATTCCATCCCCTGTTGTCCTCAACTATTTTTTCTGAGGCAGAAACTCTCAATGAACACAGAGCTTGACGATTTGGCTCAACGAGTCAGGTAACTTACATGGTAATCTTTGCCTGCGCTTCCCAAGGTTCCCACATCTCCACAATTTTTATGTGATCCAAAGTCCCATACTTAGGCTTTTGTGGCAAGCATATTATTACCAAGCCGTCTCCCCACCCTTTCGCCAGATAATTTTTGAGTATTTATAAGTAAAATCCTGGCTCATACCTCAAAGCACTTGTCTTACAAAGTGAATTTCCTTTCAGTTCCTAGTCTCCTCTAAGGGAGGTGCACCAGCTTGGGAGAAGACGTTCTTGCAGTGCTTTAGTCAGTAATGGTAATAATGTTGAGGCAAAATTCAACCACATATGCCAGAAGCATTCTGGTCTTTTCTTTCTCTTAACACTATAGATTCAACAACCTACAGGGATACTCTGGGTATCTCTGCCCAGGTAAACAGAAAGGGCAAGTTTCCATCCTATTGTTCTTCCCACGACCCTACCAAAGTCTCTATGGAAAGCAATATTTGGCATATGATATGCTGTTGATGAAGAATGTTTTGAATGAAAACAAGAGAGGGCATATAATTAATGCTCAGCAAGTCTTTGCTATGTCCTTGGACTGATAATGTTTGGCTGGAGCCATCTACAGCAACACTGTGTAAGTATTAAAGTTGGTTTTTTTAACCTCCATGAACCATGCTTGAATAGTTAATCACTGAAGGTGAAAGGAAACTATAAATATTTTGGGAAAAAGCCAAAAATATTAAAGTAAACTGAGCTTGGCCAGAAATTGCAGCCAACTTCACTTGGCAGGATTACTTCCATCAAAATACAGAATTAGAAGCAAGTCATTTAGAAATGCAGCAATTACAGCTTCCCCACCACTTCGAGGGAACTGTTAACTAATTAATTAATCGGTATTTATCGAGCATCTACTTTTTCCATTCTTAATCTTAAGCACCATTTACAATGTGCCTCCAATAAGTTTAAATCAATTTAAAAAATAGGTCATTTCTAGATATAATAAAGATTGTGCAAAGACTTGTGAGATAACGGTAATCTTGCCCTCATATGATTTATTGTACATTATGTGTATTACCTAAACATGAATCAGTTCTTAAGTGCTATAGAGCCGATCATATCTATTAGATATTAGATGTTGCTGTTGTATTGTGCTTTCATTTGGATATGATCTTTTGTTCACCTCTTCCTCCGTCTACATCATGGCTACTCTTTGCTTACAAGTAGAGTGTAAAGCATGCGCACTCTTTATTAGTTCATGTACTCAATAAAGTTTTACTGAGAATCTAATCTGTTCCCTTCATTGTATTGGTCTAAAAGACTGCATTCTGTAGTGTAAAAATAGAGGTCAGAGGACAAATATTAGAAATGTTCTGTCCTTCTTCCATATGTACTTCTGGAGGTTGAAGTCATGTTGCTAGGTTCGTGAACAGGCTCTATATCCACTGAGCCCTTGAAGGTTGCTGCTCTTTTTTTTTTATGTAACTTGTATAATAAAAATAACACAATTAAACTAGAAAGGTCTAATTTTCCTAATAAAGCATCTCTGTTTGTTATACAGGAATATAGTAAATTTTACAAAAGTAAATTGATGTCATTCTTTTTTTATTCTTTTTTAATTAAAAGTAATTATATATTTTAAAATTTTTTAACAGTTCCTTCCCTCCCCCCTCCTCCCCCCGAACCCCCTCCTGCCCTTCCTCTCCCTCCCCATCCCCGAGTGCCTCCCCCCCAATTCCCAGAGAGTCCTTTATGGTGTACGCCTGACTCTCCACTGGGTCCTCCTCTCCGATGACATATAAGGACCCAGTGGCATTTCCATAAGCCCTTTCTCTTGTTCCCCTTAAGCATAAGAGCACTACTATGGCTGTCAATCCCTTGCCTCCAGGGATCTCGGTGCCCTTAACAGATGCTAGACTTTATGAGGGCAACAGTGCGCTGGACATTGCGCAGGGCATGCAAAGTCCCATTATGATTGCTTTGGCCCCAACTATTGTTGAGAATCTTGCAAATCGTTGTGCCTCCCATCCTTTTGCTCTTACAATCTTACCGCCCCCTCTTCCACAAATATCCCTGAGCTCCAGGATGGGGAGAGATTAGGCTGGCCTAGTTCTATGTGATTGATACAGTCTCTCAAATTCTGGATTGTGGTTTGTTGATTTTCTTTTGCAGTTTTGCTGCTCCTGCAATGCACTTCACTCCATCCTGCTGGGCACTGTATGTCACCCCCTGGCCAGAGACAAAAAGCTGTTAAACTGGAGTCTTGTTATAATAGCACATTCAAGGGTAGATGTAATAAAAGTAGGAAACCTCAGTGAGGGAGGGGTCCATCACCCATTTGCAAAATGATTACTTTTTATCTGCTAGACTATATGCCCTCCCCTTCTGGTGAGATCAGGAAAGAACGTCTGTGAACTTAACCAGGTTTCTCATTACTTACTTGCAGACCTTGATGGAGGCCTATTTTCTCTGCTGTAACATGGTCCCCTCTCTCCTTGTTTCTGTCGTGGCCCTCCTACCCCATCTCTCTTGTTCATAATTCTTGCAATTACTGTGTTTCATAGGTTTACTTTTAAGTGTCTCAATGTGGGCTGGGTGAGTTTGGTACTAGGAGCCACCTATTAGGGGTACATATGGCGCTTAATTTTCTGGGTTTGGGATACTTCACTTAATATAATTGTTTCTAATGACATCCATTTCCCAGCAAATTCCAGTAATTCATCATTTTTGATGGCTGAGTAGTACTCCATTGTATAGATGTACCACTGTTTCCTTATCCACTCGTCAACTGTTAGACATTTAGGTTGATTCCATGACTTTGCTATTGTAAATAGTGCTGCTATGAACATGGTCGAGCTTGTGCTATCGAGGCGAACCTCTGCTGCATAGAGGGTTATTCCCAAAGTGGGATAGCAGGGTCATATGGCATTTCAATCTTTAATTTCTTTAAGAATCTCCAGACGGCTGGCCAGAGTGGCTGTATGAGCCTGCATTCCCACCAGCAATGTAGGAGAGTTCCCCTCTCTCCACATCCTCTCCAGCATTTGTTGTTGTTTGTATTGTGGATTTTTGCCATCCTGACCAGGTGAGATGATATCTCAGGGAAGTTTTGATTTGCATTTCCCTGATGGGTAAGGAAGTGGAGCATTTTTAAAGATATTTGTTAGACATTTTAATTTCATCCCTGGTAAAGTTTCTTTGAAGTTCCAGGGCCCATTTTTTAATTGGGCCATTGTTTTCCTTGGAGTTTAGTTTTTTAAGTTCTTTGTGCACTCTGGACAGTAGAGCTCTGTCAGATGTGTGGTTAATAAAGATTTTCTCCCATTCTGTTGGTTGCCTTTGAGCTCGTGTTACAATCTCTTTATCTGAACAGAAGCTCTTTAATTTCACAAGATCCCAACTGTTGCGAGTTGGTAGCAGAGACTGTGCCATTGGATGTCTGTTTAGGAAATGTTGGCCTAGCCCAATCAGCTCGAGGGAGTTCCCTCTCCTTTCAACTATGGTTTTTAAAGTCTCTGGCCTTAAATCAAGGTCCTTGATCCATTTGGAATTACGTCTTGTACATAGTGACAAGTATGGGTCCAGCTTTAATCTTTTGCATGTGGAGATCCAGTTTTGCCAGCACCATTTGTTGAAGATGCTGTTCTTTTTCCATTGGATTCTTTGGGCCCCTTTGTCAAAGACCAAATGGCTGTAATTTTGTGGGCTTATATCTGGGTCTTCAATCCCTATCCATTGATCTGTGTGTCTATTTTGGAGCCAGTACCAGGCTGTCTTTATAACTCTGGATTTGTAGTATTGACTAAGGTTTGGTATGGTGATACCTCCAGCAGTGTTTTTGTTACTCAGGATTGTCTTTACTATCCTGGGTCTTTTGTGTCGCCATATGAATTTTGAGATTATTTGGTCAACTTCTTTAAAGAATTGCTTTGGGATTTTAATTGGTATAGCATTGAATTTGTATATTGCCTTTGGTAGGAAGGTCATTTTTACAATGTTGATTCTACCAATCCAGGAACAAGGGAGGTTTTTCTTTCTTTAGGGTTTTAAAATTTTCATTGTAAAGGTTTTTTACCTCCTTGGTTAGGTTTATACCAAGGTATTTCATTTTTTTAGGGGCTATAGTAAATGGGATTGTTTCTCTCAAGGCTTTTTCACTTCTTTCATTCTGGGCATATAGGAAGGCCTCTGATTTTTGCACATTTATTTTGTATCCTGCCACCCTGCTGAACTTCTCAATTAGTTCCAGGGGCTTTCTGGTGGAGTTTTTGGGATCACTCAGGTATAAGATCATGTCATCCGCAAATAGGGATAGCTTGACTTCTTCCTTGGCGATTTGAATCCCTCTTATGTCCCTTTCTTGTCTTATGGCTTCAGCTAAGACTTCAAGTACAATATTGAATAGAAGTGGTGAGAGTGGACAGCCTTGTCTAGTTCCTGATTGAAGTGGGAATGCTTCCAATTGTTCCCCATTGAGCATAATCCTTGCTGTGGACTTGTTGTATACAGTTTTTATTATATTGATAAAGGTTCCTTTCATTCCTACAGTCTCTAGCGTTTTGATCATAAAAGGCTGTTGGATTTTGTCAAAGGCTTTTTCTGCATCTATCAAGAGTATCATGTGGTCTTGGACTTTGGACTGGTTTACATGATGAATTACATTTATTGATTTGCGTATGTTGAACCAACCTTGTGTGCTGGGGATGAAGCCTCCTTGGTCCCCGTGAATGATCTTTTTGATATGTTTTTGAATCCGATCTGCTAAGACTTTGTTGAGAATCTTTGCGTCTGTGTTCATCAGAGAGATCGGCCTATAGTTTTCTTTTTTAAGTGAGTCTTTATTAGGTTTTGGGATTAAGACGAAATTAGCTTCATAGAAGGAATTTGATAGTGTTCCTTCCTTTGATATTTGATGGAACAGTTTAAGGAGTATTGGTGTTATTAACTCCTTAAATGTCTGGTAGAACTCTGTGCTGAATCCATCTGGTCCAGGACATTTTTTGGTGGGAAGATTCTAGATTACTTCCTCAATTTCCTTATATGTTATAGGACTATTTAAATAATTCACAACTTCCTGATTCAATTTAGGTAAGTTGTGTTTACTTAGAAATTCATCCATCTCTTTTGTGTTGTCAAACTTCACAGAGTATAAGTTTTTGAAATATGATGCTATAATTCTCTGGATTTTTTGGGTATCAGTAGTGATAACTCCATGTTCATTTATGATTTTGTTAATTTGGGTTTTCTCTCTCCTGCTCTTGGTTAATTTACCTATGGGTGTATTAATCTTATTGATTTTTTCAAAGAACCAGCTTTTTGACTGGTTGATTTTTTCTATCGTTTTCTTTATCTCGATTTCAGATATTTCTCCCCTTATTTTGCTAATCTCCTCTCTTCTACTACTTTTGGGATCAGATTGCTCTAGTTTCTCTAAACTGTTAAGCTGGATTGTTAAGTTGTTTATTTCTGATGTTTCCATTTTTTTGATGTAGGCATTAAGAGCTATGAACTTACCTCTTAGAACAGCTTTCATTGTGTCCCAGAGATTTTGGTAAGTTGTATTTTCGTTATCATTCACTTTCAGGAAATCTTGAATTTCCTTTTTAATTTCTTCCTGAATCCAGTTCTCATTCAGCATCATAGTGTTAAGTTTCCAGGAGTATTTTCTCTTGTTTGATGTGTTTTGGATGTCCAGCTTTAGGCCATGGTGGTCTGATAGGGCACAGGTTAGAATTTCAACTTTTTTGTATATGTGTAGATTCGTTTTGTGGCCCAATATGTGATCTATTTTGGAGAAAGTTCCATGTGCTGCTGAGAAAAATGTGTATTCTTTGGTACGTGGGTGAAAAGTTCGATAGAGATCTGTAAGGTCCATTTCTTTCAGGGTTTGATTAAGTTCCAAAGTGTCTCTGTTAAGCTTTTGACCTGTTGATCTATCCCATGTTGAGAGGGCGGTGTTGAAGTCCCCAAGAATTATCGTTTGGGGGTTGATTTCTTGCGTTAGACGCTGTAAGGTTTTCTTAATGAATGTGGAGGGGCCCGCATTGGGTGCATATATGTTCAGTATTGTGAAGTGTTCCTGGTGAATTGTACCTGTGACTAAAATGTAGTATCCATCTGTGTCTCTTATAATTTTCTTTTGTTTGAAGTCCACTTTGTCTGATAACATAATGGCTACCCCTGCCTGTTTTCTGCTTCCATTAGCTTGTAGAATTGTTGACCAGCCTTTTATTTTTAGAGCGTGCCTATCTTTTGTGGTGAGATGGGTTTCCTGCAGGCAGCAGATTGATGGATTGTGATTTTTAATCCAAATTTGTAATCTGTGTCTCTTGATCGGTGAATTAATTCCATTAACATTTAGTGTTATAATGGAGAAACTATTTTTAATTCCAGACATTTATTATGTTTAGTAATTTTTATAAGTATATTGCTTCGCTTTTAATGGTGTTATATTTGCCTTCTGTTCTCCTGGATATGCCTGTTTTTTTCTTCATGCTTGAGTATCATTTCTAGCATTTTTTGAAGGCCTGGTTTGGTGGACATGTATCCCTTCAAGTTGTCTTTGTGCTGAAAAGTTTTTCTTTCTCCCTTGATCATGACTGATAGTTTTGCAGGGTAAATCAGCCTGGGTTGACATTTTTGCTCATTCAATACTTGAAGTATGTCTCTCCAAGTTCTTCTTGCTTTTACTGTTTGGACTGAGAAGTCTTTTGTTATTTTAATAGGTTTACCTTTAAAAGTGACTTGTTTTTTCTCTCTTGAAGCTCTCAGCACCAGTTCTTTATCTTGAATGTGGAGTGTTTTAACTATTATTTGCAGTGGGTGCTTCTGTTTTGGTCGTATCTGTTTGGGGTGTGGAATGCCTCTTGTATATGGATGGGCCTCTCTTTTTTTATATGAGGAAAGTTTTCCTTGATGATCGTTTGAAAAATTTCCTCAGGGGTGGTATTTTGAGATTCTTGCTCTGGTATTCCATGAATACGCATGTTAGGCTTCTTCTGGGTGTCCCATATCTCTTGGATACTTCTCTCAAGTATCTTTTTGGCTTTAACAACCTCTTCCATTTGAGCTGGTTAGTACTCCCACTTTATCTTCAAGGTCTGAAATTCTGTTTTCTGCTTAGTTAGTTCTGTTGATAAGACTCTCTGTAGAGTTCTGGGTTGAAGATAACTTGTCTTGTAGTTCAGTTTTAAACTCTGCTTGAGTCTGTTTTAACTGCTCTATGCCAGTTTTTGTTTCTTGCACTGTTTTTCTCAACTCCTCCAAATGTCTGTTGTGTTCCTCTTCAAAGCGATTGATTCGATTATGTAATTCCTCCCGGATTTCCTCTTTCATAGTATTGAACATGGTAATTGATCATATTTTGAAAGTCTTTATCCTGGGTGAGGCTTTCTTGGTCTTTTTCCGCGGGTTTGTTCTGGTTGGAGTCTAACATTATGGGATTAATTTCTTCAGTGGGAAATTTGTTTACTTGAGTGTTGCTTCTCATGGATTTGCACTTTGACTTTGGCATTGTCGTTTTAACTCTTAAGATCTTTCAATTTCACTAAACTGAATTATTTGGCCTGGGGTTCTGGGGGTGGGCAGGGACAGAGCTTACTTAGGTCACGGGTGAGGCCCGGCTGGACCGAGCGCGAGCCCTGACCGGCGGAGCGGGGTGGGGAATGGGAGGATGGGGGCGTTGGCGTGGAGCTATTTAACCCGAAGGCAGCTGGGGCGGTGCCCGGGCGCAGGGGGAGGTCCTCCTCATCCCTCGGCTCTGCGCGCGGGGCTCCAGCTGGATGGTGGAGTCGGAGCCGGGTCCCTTTGGGCTGACCTGAGGTTCTGGTGGGCAGGCGCGGCTGGGGCTTACCTAGGTCGCGGGGTGAGGCCCAGCTGGACGGCGTGCGCGCGTCCCGACCGGCGGAGCAGGGTGGGGTGAAAGGGAGGGTTGCTGCTCTTAATAGCATGGAGATTATAGTTTAAAAATGAAGAATATGGTACCTGGGGAGATGGTTTGGGGTTTAAAATTTTTGCCTCAGAAGCCAAAAGAGCTAAGTTTGGATCCCTAGATCACACATAAAAATACTGGGCTGGGCTGAAGAGATGCCTCAGGGGTTAAGACTCTTCCTCATAAACAGAAGTTTTTGAGTTTGCTTCCCAGGTCCCATGTAAATACACCAGATGGAAATCGTGGCAACCTGTACTTCTGGCCCAGGTAGACACATCCTGGAAAATCCCAGAACAAAGCAAAGATGAGGTAGAAGCAGTCCAGGATGGTTCCAGTGCCACCCTTGGAACTCCACAGGCACACACAGCGCCCTCTGATGTGCGTGCTTTGCACACGTGCAAAGTAAAAGACTGCTTAATATGTGATGTGAGTTTATATGTTTCAAGAGAAATACAGACCATTTCGTGTTTCAAGTTGGAAAAGAACACCACTGAAAAACCAAGATGAACAACCATTTTAGATAAAACATGCAGAAAGAGCCTCGCTGAATGGAAGGATGCAAAGAAAGGAGAAGATCAGATGACTGACTGTTCCAGGCTGAGGGGAGAACATGTGCAGAGTGTCTAGATGGGCAAAGTGTGAATATACACGTGGCTCATTCAAGGAGCACAGAATAATCTGTACTTAGAGTTCAAAGCTGGGGGATTCATGCTAGAATTTTCATATATACCATGCTTGGCTCTTACTTGACTCTCTCACCAAATCTGTAGGGGGAGGTTATCTCCATTTCAATAACTGAAAGAAACTGAGGCAGAGAGAAAGGAATTAATTTGCAGATGACAATGCTGAAACAGTTAAAAGCCAGGACTTTTGAATGTTAGAGCTTCAATGCAAAAAACTGCATGTCACTCTACCTTGGTGTAAGAGGCAGTAGGTGGCTCATACAAGGCCACTGAGGGATCCTAAAAACTAGTAGTTTTTTTTTGTTTCAGAGCCCCATGGAAAACATCTAAGTGTTTGAGAAGAAAGCAAGTGATTAATTGCACTGAAGATTGATGAAAGCTTTAGTTTGAAATTACCAAACAGTTTCCACTGCCTTCCTCATCACTGTAGGACAGTTTAGCTGAAATGGTGGGAACTGATCTCACACTGTAGCATGAGAAGAACTCACTGAGTGATGTAAAGATCCACAGTTTCCTCTGTCCTTATATTGAAACTGAACGACTGTTAAAGGCAGTCATAGAAGTGTTTTATAGTTTGTTTTTTGGAGGGTTTTCAAACAATGGGGTTCATAACAATAGATTTGTACACTCAGAAAATGAATGACTCCCTTTGATTCTTAGTTAGATATAAGCCTATCAGTGCTGCTAATGCTGTGTAAGAGCAATGCAAGGTAATTCAATTAATAAGTCTTTGTTCCATGCCTGTTCAGCGGTGACACTTTACTTCCTCACATTTGGATTTAAACTCCTATGGTCTGAGGGTTCCATGACATTGATCTGCATTCAAAATCTTAGTTGTTCACTTTATCTGTCCTTACCTTGTTGCTTCTGGGTACCATGGGAAATGTTATTAGTTTGAACCATGTGAGCCCTGCGACGTTATGGAAGTTTAGCTTGTGCTCATGGAAATCCTAAGTGTGTATAACTGGTAAACTGACTTGCTGGAAAAAAAAGTCAGGGCTCAGGCTCTATCTACCATGTATCTCTCTACCCCTTTCAAATTGTATCATCAATGATGGGCATGCGTGTCTGCATCACGTGCACTGAGGAACAAGAGTGAAGGATCATATTAGAAGGGTGTCTTAGATTGGACACATCAGTTTGATAATTACATCTCTTTCACTCACATTCCACTGACCAGACCTCGGTCTCAAGTTCAACTCCAGTGCTGGCAAGGCAACAAAGTGCAGTCGAATACTTGAATGTTTTGAGGAAAAGTCCCCAGGGCACTTGGTTAGACAGTTACTTGCTGCTTCTCTGCAACTGACCAGATAAGAAAGAAGTTTGGGTGCCCATTCCTTTCACTGGATTTTGTGTACATGACACTGTCTGTGCCTTACTGAATAGATAAGAGCTTTCTCCTCTTTAGTGAAATTTCTTCTTCTATATACTTACTCTCTTCAATGTTGTCAATGTCACAGGCTGACAATGATGTTGCTCTACCTTGCCTTCCCAGGGAAAGGGCCAGTGTCCGGTGTTGAAGACAACTTTGCCCAGGGGGTCAACTCCAATGATAACCAAGAGAACAATTGAACATTTGCTGCACCTTTGAGCCACAAACTAAACCAATTTATTTACAATTTAGAGTCAGCTCCCTCTGAGAGTAATAGTCGCTCCAAAACTGAATGTGCACACATTCTTCAAAACATTATATTACTGGATTCTAGTAAGAAGTATAGGAATAAGAAATTGTTGACTCTTTAATTTTATAGATGAGGAAATTGATAGGGAGATGAAGATTCGTTTAACTAAAAGTTGGTATTGCAATTTGTTGGAAAGCTCTTTTTACTAAAGCCAGTGTTCTTTGCAAAATACACTGATAAATGCTTTCCTTCCAGTTGAATCAGTGAATTTCTTCCTATAGGCAATATAAAATAAACTAATAAAAGTATAAAACTGAGGGTGAGAAAAAGAATCATATTATCAACATCCTAAGGCAAGAAGGCTTTGGCAAATTTTTCTTACACTCTGTTTTCTATGAAGCTTTTCTTTGGGAAAAAAATAGAGAAATTATAGTGAAATTAAAAAATACTTGTGTCTATTACACAACAATTCCACAAAACATGTTTAATGTTTCTAATAATTACTTATCCTCACTTTTTGAAAATATAAAAGGTTATAAATGAAAGCTAGAGGGGCTTTTGCTTCATATTGCTACTTCCTGGATTGGTAATCATATCAGAAGGTTTTCATTATTGCCTTTAAAATCATCATAAAGTGAAATTTTTAGGGGACACTTTATCTCTAAATGTTTAGGAATTTTTAAGACATGTTATACGATATTCTAACAATCTTTATGCTGAGATATTTGTGTATTTTTCAGAGAATTTTTGGAGGATTTCTTGCAAAAGGAAAATATATATGAAATTGTATCTTCCTTTTTAACCATTAACCAACCTGCTTTAAATTCTTAATTCTAATTTTGGTCTCATCTGAAATAAATGTTTAAATCATCTGTTTCCAAAATTGTTAGGTGACCAATGTATTTTATAAATTTTGTCTGTAAGGGAATGTTTTTTTTTTTTTTTCCGATGTTTTCATGTTTTACTTTTTTACCCTCGGAGGCTCACAGGGTAAAAGGAAAGAATCAATTTCCACAAATTCTCCTCTTTTACACATTTATACATGTGAAATAAATAAATGTAAAAACAATGATTAACAGGTGATTTAATAACAACTAGAGACCTCTATGATGAGCTGTTTCTAGTTTTTTCTTTCTTGCTTCCTCCAGATCTGCCAGGCCTGCAGTGTGACAAGTATATCCAGGGCCTTCAGTGGAGAACACATCAGATCCTCATGGTGCACATCAAGATGACCAACAGAGATTACCAGACCAGATTTGCGGAACTGAGCAGCGCCCTGTTCCTGCCGAGGTTCATCAATGCCGATGTCATCACCGAACTTTTCTTCAGACCCATCATTGGCTCTGTCAGCACGGATGATATGATGCTGGAAATGCTCTGTGCAAAGCTGTGAAAGCACATGATCCACACGATGCATTTTACTGTGGAGGCCCAGGAGTTCTATCAGGAAACATCCTCCATAGCTCTTCCGTCTTCCTTTTGGGAGTCTGGATCTTTGATTAAAACCCAGGGAGCACCATTAAGGTTAGTGTGGCTGGCCAGATTGTTCTGGGGAATTCCAAGTTCCACCTTGTAAGGGAATGCTTTTGTAAGCATCAAAAATGAAAGATAATTTAGCTAGGTAAACATTCTTTAATTACAACAATTTTCCCTTTTAAAACAGTATATAGATAGTATACCAGAGTTTTCTAGCATGTGGTGATAAAGAGAAAAGGATATGAAGTTGGCTAGTTTTTTTAGGGAGTTTTTCCCTAATAATTTTAAACTTTTTCTCCAGGAGTCCTTGTGTCTTGTGGGGGACTTTCCATTCATTTGTGAAGGTTATATATATATATATATATATATATATATATATATATATATATATATATAATTTTCAGTTGATTGGCTGCATTTTAATTTGCATGTTTATTTTAGATTTTACTTGCATTCAATCTTTTCATTAGATGCCTGAAATTATCGTTTTTAGGTAATTTTTCCATCGTATCGTTGTGCTTTCATATTTATGTGCTTTCTTCACATCTTATTGCTCAATCACATGCTCTCTTTCTGTTCCTCTACATTCTTTCTTCTTTCCAGCCAGTTTCCTTTCTGTTTTCATGGTTTTTTGCAGGTGTGGTCCATCGGGTTGCATCTGGGATGCTTGTATAGGCAGAGGTCTGAGTTCTTGCCGGGACAAGGTGAATCATCAGTGAGTAAATCATTGACTGAGGAAACACCTCTTCTCCTGTCTGCTTTAGCCTTAAATTGTCTCTCAGGGAAATGCAGTGTTTCTTGACACTTTCCCTCATTCATGGTGAGATGGCTTTTAAATTAAGTTTATTCTCTGCTGCACCTCATGTGGCTCTAAGTTTTATTGTATTTAAATTCTTCTATTTATCTTACTTTTCTCAGTCATCTCTATTTTTGTTCATTCTGTAACCACCTTTGTCATCTCTGGTTCATGGCTTCAGCATAGATTTTGTGTATTATGTGTACTCTGTAATAAGTCTAACAAATCTACAATATTCTTTGATTAATAATCTTTATTTCCTGGAGTTACTTTAAACTTTTAAGATAATTTGGACCCTTTTCTTCCATTTCTTTACAAGGGTCCATTTGCTGCTTTCGTATTGTCATTATTGTAGCTTTATTTTTCAGTTTCAGAGGGGCGCTTGTCAAAATTTACCATTCTAGCATGCAGCATTTGACCTGACCTTTTATCCCATCCTTTGGACATGCCTGGGCTGTGTGAGAACCACTTTGCAGAGGCTTGGTCAGATATCCAGTTAGTATGCACAGCCCTTACTTCTGTATTTAATGTCTGTTATTAGGATTTTATCAAGTGTAAATTCTATTGGACTATAATGAGATTGTCAATTTCCAATTTCAAAATCTCTATTTTTAGCAGGAGAAAAGAAAAATTAGCACACAGGAGGAGGATTTCTCACAGTTCTTGCTGTTTCTAATGCCAGTGATACTCTTGATGTGTGGATCTTTCCTGGGCACAGTGTGCCAAAATTACGTCATAGAAATAAATTCCCTTGGAGTTTGACTCTTCAACTGACAGAAGGAAGAAAGGTGTTGGCAAGTGTACAACAGTATCTGTGCCTACACAGAGCAACCTAGACTCTTTCCTCTCTGCTTGGCAGAATGCGTAACTTTTTAAAGGGCAGCAAGTCTGGTGAGGACACGGGAAAACAGGGAACAGGGCCTTGGAGATTGGTTTAAACATGGTCAGTCAGAAGATTGAACAAGATCCTGGTGATAGTGAAAACACAAGGGGTCATGAGGCTTAGTTGGGCTGGTTATTTAAGTCGGACAATTCAACTGGGGTTACAAAGTGATCATGAAATAATATATTTTACAGTAACATTTGCGTTTAGTATAAAGTACACTATAAGTTGTGGTGATCTTGAATAAAATAACAAAATGACAAATATAAGGACACAAAGAGGGGAAAAGTGTTTTCTGGATAAATGGATGGCCTCATTAACTATTCATTTAAATAAACTGCCACATCAAAAAGGGATTATATTCATGGAATTGTTGTAAATATCAATTTTTCCATATGGTAATTATCCTGATAATTGGGAAGGATTTTGTCTAAAATCCTTAGGGAAAACTCATAATGTTCTTAGACATCCTCAAGTGATTTTTCTCACATGAAAAATTTATCAGCCAGTGAGATGTGGGGCACATGTTGTTTTTCTGAATTGTCTGATATGTTGGGATATAATGTCACGGTGGTTACATTTGCTCATATTCTATAGTGTCTGAGACCAAACCACCATTGCTTCTTTCCTTGTCTCAAAGTATACAATAATAAGGCAAATGCAACAAATGAGTGCTGCTCATCAATCCAAATGAGATAGCTGCAAATTTAAGGGGGGAAAGCATGCATTGTATATATTTTAAAAATTATACTTGGAGTCATTAAATGCATTGGGTTTTCATTTAGAATAATGAAATTTTCCTCTGTTGTATAAAAGAGAAAGATAGCATGTAAAATCATGAAAATGTCTCATTGGTCCTACTGAAAACAATCCAAGAGAGTGAATGAAATCTAACTTTAAAGTTGGTTTCATGTAGCTATATTTATGGGGTGATGGAATAAAAGAGCATGCCCACTGGGCCACCCAATATGTATATAAATTGGATCAAGGAAATGGAGGAAATAGGAATTTTCTCTGTGTCTCCTGACATCCCCCATATTGATTTCAAAGCAGCAGGAGACTTGAGGTCTCAGAAGTCTCTGGAGAGAAAACATCTGTTCTGTGACCTAAAGTTCACTGGCTGCATCTACTGGACCTGCATCCAGCTTAGTCAGACACAAATATTCCATTAACCGATTTGGCCCTTGTCTCCTGACTATAATCTCTGCAGTCTTGCCTGCTCTCCTGGCTCCTGACAGCCTTTCACAGAGAGCCAGAAGCCCTTGCTGGAACCTGCAAAATGGAACACAGACCAAAAGGAACATAAAGGAATTTGTGTTGCTGATAAAGAGCCAGGAGCACTAATTACATTGTTGCCATTCCACTGAAGGAGAATGAAAACAAGATTCCCAACCAGGGAATAAGAAAAACGTATTAAATAGGAAACTAAATTGTCCTTTATTCATTTCTGCTTCTCCAAGAAACAACAACTCACCACATTTTGCCTGTCTTTTATTGTCCCTCTTATAATATTCGTTTTATCTTCCTCTCTTTGAATTTTCTTTTAAAAAATCAGTTCAATGTTTTTTTTTAAATTTTAAAATTTAAAATTCAATTTTGCACATTACCTGTGGTGTTTGTTCAACTTCTTTGTTATTCTTTCTCACCTTATCCTAAATTATTTTTTGAACCTTTACTTAAGTTTATAAAGTCCTCATTTTTATATACTATAAAAGATAGCATGCTAAAATAGATTTATAACTTAGATCATCATCTTGCTGCTGACTTTGAACTGTATTTACAATGTAGAGAGATAAATATTAAAACTCTTCAAGAGCAACTAGATTTATCATGGAAGGTGCATTTACATTGCAATTGACAGTCAAATCCAAACTCTTAAATGACAGAAATGTCTCCTCTATAAAGTTGTTAGCACTTACACTTTCATAACTGTGAAGCTCATAACTGGCCCGGCCAGGATAATACAACACTGGGAATTTTTATTCTGAATCCACCAGCCAAGTGATGTATTTCTGATACATAATTATAGGTTGCATCCAAATTCCCATTGAGGAAGAATTTGGATAGCATTATATTGGTCACAAAATATAGCATTTTATTGGTGGCAAAAAAATAGAAGCTATCTAGTTTTGAGGAAAACCATAATATTAGTGTGGATAAATAAAAAGAGATCTGAGACAATTAATTCCTAAGTGTACACAGAGATGCTTTTTAGCAAGGAATAATGTGAGCACTGAAGAGAATATAAATAGGTGAATGTTTTGCACAAGGTTCAGTTGTGAACTCATCAACTTGGAAGGCTAATTTCAGATTGGTTTTGAAATGAGGTATTAATATAATGTGCTTCCACTCATTGATAACAGCATACACAGTATTTTCTATTTTAAGCATAACTTCTTAAACCCTGAGAGTATAAGGAGTCAGTATTTTTGGAAGTTGGTTTAAAATATAATAATACATTCAGGATATAGGTTGTCAATTGATGGGGCACTAGTATTCAAAATAGTGATTGTAAAGATTTTTGAATTTCTTGTTGTAGTTACAAAGCAAGCAAGCAAATTTATTTAAATATAAGTTAAAGAAGGCTTAAAATGGTCTGTAATATTGTCTTAAGATATAACCATGAACAGTGGTTCCCGAATTCGTCCATGGTTCTACACACATACACATACACACACACACATACATATATACACGCACACACACACACACATACACACACAATTGACTAAATAATAAATAAATAATAAAATTTACAAAAAATATATAACCATGAACAGATGCATAAAAACATTGATCATACTAAAATTGCTATGTAGCACAATAAGATTTTTTAAAATATGTAAAAATACTGCCAAATGATAAGATATTGAAAAACATTTGTGGTATCAAGATTTTCCTTTATTGGAACTAAAATATAATCTATGCCCACAATATGTTACATGCTTGTAAGCAGTATACGGAACCTCTCACAGCTGACATTTAGCAACTCCAGTATGAAAACCACAAACATAAACCTCTGGAAAACATGAATAAGCTACTGCATTTCTAAAATACAAAAAAATTCTGTGAATTGAAGCTTTTAATGAATGTAATTCTAAATATTAATGTTATAATATTCAAAAATCCTTCTACATATCTATGTTTCTAATCATAGACACATGCTGCAACCAAGCAGAATCAGAGACACTTTCCTTTGCCAGGAGCAGAACTGAAAGATGTGAAGAGGGTGGAGAAATGTCATCTTGTGAACATGGCATAGCTGCTGTATTCACAAACCCAAAGAAACTGTGGTTACCTACACAAACTCTGCACAAAAGGAAACCAGTTAACATTCTAGCCAACATGGGGGAATTATATGCACTTGATGCCTCTGATCGCTCAAACAGGACAGTCATCTTTCTTTGGGGATCTTCCTGATGCTCCAGAGGATGGGCCCTTCATCTGTGCACATAGTGGGTAGCATCACTTGGGTTCAGTGGAATGTAAAAAAAAAGGACAAAAGGGAAGGAAAGACAAAAGAGAGAGAAGGGAAGGGAGAGAGGAACAGAGGGAAGGAGGGAGGAACGGAGGGAGGGAGGGAAGGAAGGAAAGAAGGAAAGTGGGAAGAGAAAAATGAGTTTGGGGGGCAGGGGAATGGGAAGGGGAGCAGGGAAATGGGAAGGGGAACAGGAATGGATGCAACCAAAATACATTGTATCCATGCATGAACTTTCAAAGAATTTTTTAATCCAAAATGAAAATTATCAACAGTAATTGTGGGATTCTATTTTGGAGTAAAAGAAACTTCCTGGGAAAAGGTGTGGGTCAAACTTCACCTTCAGCAAAAGCCCTGTGTTTACTTGAACAGAGGACCCGGTGTTCCTTTGATGTGAGGTCCATGCTGAGGACTGTCAGGTGTGCACCGCTCATGTTCCCTTACCCCACAGCTTAGGCGGCTCTCGCTGAAACAATGTCGCACAGCTGCCTAAAGAATGGAATTTGCTATTCTCACATTTTGCAGGTGATCAAGATGCCTGTGGGATCAGCCTCTGTGTAGGGGCTGCAAAGGGTGGGTAGACAAAGGACACACACTAGCACCTCTTATGCAGCTAACATGGATATGGGTGCAACACTGGGCATGCTTACACTCACATAAGCTTGATTGCATCCCTGGTGGTTCAGCCTCCACAATGCAGCTTCAAATTATGTCATAAGAATCACAAGCAGAGCATGATTCTTTCTGGGGGAGTAAGTGTCTCTGCTAATCAATTACTCTCATTTTTTAATTTTTTTGCAAGTGTGGGTATAATTTATGTGAGTAGTATGTGAGTATGTGTAAAAGAAGCCATTGTGTGCACCTGTGCAGGACTAAGGGTGACACTGGGAATCATCCTGGATTGCTCTACTTCCTATTGCTTCATTCTGGGACTTCCCAGACTCCAGTTTCCAGGGCTGGAAGTTCAGGCTGCAGTCATTTTGGTCTCGTCGTGGAATTTGAGATTAGAACTCAGATCCTTTTGCTGTGAGGCAAAGACTTTAACCACTGACACATCACACCAGCCCCCCGGTGATACTTTCTCACCATCCCTTGTCTACTTTCACGTATGCTTCCTCACAAAATTTGAGATTTCCATTATTAGTAGCATTCCAACTCCAGTAGGAATCTCAGCTCCAGACGCAAAATACCTCAACATTTGCCATTTCCATCTTTCCCTGGGGTGCAAAGTTGTTCTTCAGGAAATGAACAAATGCTACTTGAAGTCCTATGCACCATCTCAGCCGCATTATGTACATGACTCTGCTGTCCTCAGTTTCGCTGGATAGTTGTTTGTTTTCCACTCTCTACAGGAACACTCAATAGACTTACAATGTGGCTGGGCTTGGCAACTTCCACATTTCAATGATCAGCTTATAGATTATTCACACTGATTGCTTCACTGATTATTTGGCATAATAGCTATCAAGTAGAAAAGTCTATCCCTATTACCAAATTTTAAACCTTTACCTACAAATCTTCCATTTTTTCTTTGTTAAATTAAGTTCTCCCAATGATCCTGTATATATTAAACTTTTTTTTAAAAAAAAGAACTTAAATATGCTGTAAATAAAATGGAAAGACAAACAATATTCTGAAAGAATTAATGAGTATTGTGTCTTATTGAAGGAAGGGTAAGTGTGTTGTATATAAAAGGAACTTCTCACCAGAAGGGGAGGGCATATAGTCTGGCAGATAAAAAGTAATCATTTTGCAAGTGGGTGACTGACCCCTCCCTCACTGAGGTTTCCTACTTTTATTACATCTACCCTTGAATGTGCTATTATAACAAGACTCTAGTTTAACAGCTTTTTGTCTCTGACCAGGGGGTGACATACAGTGCCCAGCAGGATGGAGTGAAGGGCATTGCAGGAACAGCAAAACTGCAAAAGAAAATCAACAAACCACAATCCAGAACTTCAGAGACTCTATATCAACCACACAGAACTAGGCCAGCCTAATCTCTCCCCATCCTGAAGCTCAGGGACATTTGCGGAAGAGGGGGTGGTAAGATTGTAAGAGCAAAAGGATGGGAGGAGCAATGATTTGCAAGATTCTCCACACTAGTTAGGGCCGAAGCAAACATAATAGGACTTTGCATGCCCTGTGTAATGTACAATACACTATTGACCTCACAATGTCTAGCATCAGCTAAAGGCACCAAAATCCTTGGAGGCAAGGGATTGACAGCCACAGTAGTGTTCCTATGCTTAAGGGGAACACGAGAAAGGGTTCAGGGAAATGCCACTGGGTCGTTGTACGTCATCGGAGAGGAGGACCCAGAGGAGAGTTATGCATACACAATAAAGGACTCTCTGGGAATTGGGGGGGAGGCACTGGGGGATGGGGAGGAAGGGAAGGGGGAGCAGGGGGGTTGGGGGAGGAGGAGGGAGGGGGGAACTGGTCTACCTATTAAGTTTGTATGAGCGGAAATAATAAAAAATGTATTAAAAAAGGAACTTCTAAGGATGAGGATGCATGATAACAGCCCAGTTGAAAGATAAAACAAGACTACTGCTATGGATTGTCTCCTGAAGGTCCCTTGTGGTAAAGTCTTACTTCTGGATTGGTAAGTAGTGGAAACATTAGAAGGCAGGACCTAGCGAGTTGGCTGCAGGTCACTGGAGACAGACTGTCACAGGAATTATGGGGTTCCCATTTCATTCTACTGTCTTCCTTTGCTTTTTGGCCTCTCATATAGGCGGTTTGCTCTGTCATGATCTGTGACCATGACTTGTGGTTGTCCGAGACCCAAAACAATCAGACCAGCTAGAATCTGCAGGTCCATGAGACAGAAAATAAAGACTTTTCTGTTTTTATGTCAAATGTCTCAGCTATTTTATTATTATAGGGGGGAGAAATTTGGTTACAGATAGATATTTCACATAAGAAGTATGCCACTAAGTCTATTAAGTAAATGCCTACTTAAATACATCTTAAATACATGATGCGTGTTATAAAAGATAAAATCATTTTATATGTATAATATCATTTCACAAACTTTCAGAATAAAAAATTCTACTATAAAAATTTCACAAACAAGCAAGCATGTGTGTGACTATATATGATATTTTATTAAAAAATTGGATAATCACCAACTTCAGAAAAGTTAATTACTTCTCAGGAGAGAGGATGGGAAAGGATATTAGAGAGGGCTTAAAGCAACTCTAACTTTGAGATTTATTTTAAAGAAAATTTTGAAGCAACTACGTAAAATGACATTTATTTCTATAAACCATTTAGAAATACATACTATGTTTATATTTCTAGTAAAGAGCAGAGATAGGCTGAATTTGTATCAGGATTGGGACTATATCTGCTTATCCTTCTATACACCTCAAGCCCTTACATAGCTCACAGCTCATGGTAAGTCCTGGGTAAGAGTGTGTGGACTAAATGTGATTCAGAGCCTATTTTCTCTGAATCTGAATACAACACTCAGTGCATAGTCACAGACAAGCCAATATTCAAGCAAGTAAACAAACAACAAATGAAAACCTATTTAAGAGCAATAGTGTGTCTATAGATTGTGACAATACTGTGCCTATTTTATAAAATCTAGAGGGAAAATTTTTGAGTGTCTCCACAATAAAGAAATGATAAATGAGATTTACTCTCTGCTCTGTACATTATATAAGTACCAAAACATCACTTGGCGCCTCATGAAACATGCTTAATTAAGTCAGGTGTGATAGTCGTGCCTGTAAATCTTACTTGGGAGGCTAGGGCAGAGGATTGGTCTGAATTAAAGACCAGCATGGGCTATGAATAGCAGGAACTATGCCAACCTGGGTTATGTAGCATTTTGTTTCAAACAAACAAGCAAAAATAAAACAAAAAAAAATAACTGACAGAATTCTTAAAAGAGTATGAATAAAATTATATACATACATAATTATGTTAAGTTACATATATATGTTTTTGTGTATAAACTATGAAAGATGACAAGCACATCTTTATGAGCACTTAAATCACACTTTTCCTGTACACTCCATTTACTCAGTGATTTGGGACTGGTACCTTGTCTTGTGAGTTCAATTCCATGTTTCCTTCTCTCATTTCAGTTTTTTAAAATTTATTTTTAGCTTTTATTTATCTATATGTATATTTATTTATTATTATTTTCAATTACTTTTCTGACAAAAGATACAAGCAGAAGCCACTGGTTTCAACTTTTAATTTATTTTTAATATTTTTATCTCTCTATATGTATATTTATATTGAATTAGTTAATTTATTTTAATATACTTTTCTGCCAAAAGATATAAGCAGAAGCCACTGGAGGAAGAGCTTAAGGCTTTTGGGTGGTTCATGGACCAGGTATTTGGTTTATCTCTGTACTTTCTAATCAAGTGGGACCCATCTGGGACTTCTGCATTTACATACATTTTCTTATTAGTTCTGATGGGCTTTTCTGTCTAAAACTGCAGGCTGAATCCTCCAAAGAGTCCAGACAAGATCCTAATTCTTCTAATTCTTCCTAGTTCATCCAAGACTCTTGGGTAGGGTCATTTTCTGCCTCATCTCACAGACAATGATGCCCCAGATCTGACCAGAAACAGGCTTTTCTCTCTCTTTTGTACATAATTTTCCTAACATGCCTCTTTGTTCCCAGTTCTTCTCATAATGCAAAAGTGTAGGTAATAGCTTTCAGCAAATATTGGGTGTCTACTTTCCTTTTTTATCTATTTAATTGATTGATTATTTTTTTACTGGTTCATCTACTAAATATTTTGTGTATATTTTGGTCAAGCTACCTAAATTATTTTTTTTTACTTAATTGGATACTAGGAAGCAAAGTCAAGTCATTAAGAAGAATGTGAAAACATCCTAAGACAATCATTCCTCTCAAACTGTCACTCCATGTTAATTAGTGAAACAACAATCTCTGCCTTTCACACTTGCCTGAAAATCGTTTTTTGTACTTGGCCTTGAGGAAAGGGAAGGCTCCAGGAATTAAGAGCATAGTGGCATCTTCAGATAAAATCATTAATCTGATGGATACTGTTGTGGCCAGATTCTAGGGTCCCAAAAATCAGCAAGGAGCCAATACCGATGCAATTCACATGAGGGCTTTATTGCAGGCTCGAACCTGAGCTCATAACTGACTGGCACTGGCGCAGTGGTATCAGGTCAAAAAGTGTGGCCCTTTGTCTGGGAGAAGTTTTTATAGCTTACTAATGGCAAGGGGAGGAGGCTTCCAACTGAGTAGTTACATGATTGGCTGAAAGCCCACAGTTTGAGCGTGCAGATTGGTTCCCCCTGTCCGTGAGCAGTTTGAGTTGCAACCTACAGAACCCATAACACCTGGGATTATCCACAACACTTGGGATTTCCTGTTCTTCTGCCAACAATTGGTTGTTGGCCTCTGATTGGCCCATGCCCAGGCTGGCGCTACCCTGGGGCAGCTCATGGACTTCTAGGTAAGGGGACGAGCAGGGGGTGGACAACTCCAGTGGAGCAGAAACTCAGCTAGGCACATGGAGCAGCATTCCAAACTCCCAGCCTGTCTATAGTTAGAGCTAATGGCCACTCTGACTAGACCATATGAGAGCTCCACTGGGCCACATAAGAAAGTCTATATACATGTGGAGAAACATACTTCAAAAAACTAAAAGAAAACCAAAATTGGGTTCTAGGGCTCCTCATTGCTCCCTCTCTCTGGGGCCTAAGAGGCTCTGTAATTGGGTCAGAAACTGGCTTTTTGGGCTTGGGGACAGAGAGAATGGACTTGGCAGGACCTACTGGGACTAGAACTTTGTTGGGTCCCACTGGCAAGGTGCCGGGCACACTAATCTTTTGAATAGAAAATAGGAGACCAGGATCTTGGCCAGATCAGCATGCTCGCAGTCCCCAGGTCATTCCGCTCGACCATTTGTTGTACTCCCATCCCCATTGGGTGAGTATAGCTTAGTGACATTGATAAGGTCTCATAAATCTTGGGGGGAAATCCATGGGGCTATAGTTTCGTGCCCCCAGCGTACACAATCGTAATTAGATGGGTTTAAAGACTTTCACGCACACTGCGAAGAACAAGTAAACCCTATGTTCCAAGACCCTAGCACCCATACTTGAATGAGAGCATCCTGAGTTGGACCTAGGGGAATTTGAACCGGATGGAGACCTATATCCCCAAGTAGGTCCTGCTAATGGGCAGATGCCTACGCAAAATGTAGGGAACTTGATGTTTTCGGGCCCTGTGAAGGTGAGCCCTGAATTATTCTGCCATCTTCAGGCCTGCTCAGGATCCATGAGATTTTAAAAGGTGCATGGGGCAGAAAGGGAGGGGCCCACCAGGAGTACAGAGGAAAGTCATTAAGAGCGGTGCAGCCTTAGCTTTAAGGGGTTGTACTTGTCCTGTAGACTCTTCCATTCTGGGATGCAGTCCTCTCTCACAACAATGGGATCTGCAGGCCTGATGTGAGTGTAATGGACCCACAGAGCGATGCCATCGACTTTGAGAGCAGTGGGAGTGGTCAGAATCACACTTCCAGCGAGGCATGAGAGGCTCCTTCTGATGCCTTCACACGTATATCCAGTCACCCGGCTAGTACTGATGTGGGTCAGGTGGGGGGGTCCAGACTTCTACAGGGCCTTGAGCCTTGGCCAGACCTCCCTGTGGATGCATTGGAGAGCATGGAGGGAGAATAGCAAATCATTATCATCAAATTCAGCTACAATTTCTGTCTTAAGGGAAGTTACAATAGGAGGAACAATTCCAAATATAATTTCAAAGGGGGTTAAGCCAATTTTATAGGGGGTGTTCTGCACCCAGAATAAGGCAAAGGGGAAGAGAGACACCCAGTCAGCGCCAGTCTCCAAGCTAATTTGGCTAAGGTCTCTTTTAATGTTCTATTCATCTTTTCTACCTGACCTGAACTTTGAGGTCTATAAGCACAATGTAATTTCCAATCAGCCCCCATCGTCTGAGCTACTACCCTGTGTAGCAGTTACTCTTAACTATTGCTGTGAGAGAACACACAAAGTCAATCAACTTAAGGGAGAAAGGGAGGTTTATTCGCTTATGGTTCCAAAGGGAAGGTACAGTGAGAGAACACACAAAGTCAATCAACTTAAGGGAGAAAGGGAGGTTTATTCAGCTTATGGTTCCAGAGGAAGGTACAGTCTCTCAAAGCAGAGGTGGCATGGCTGGCTGGCCAAAGCTGGAGGAAGCCAAGTCACCACAGACATCTTGGAAGCTGAGAACTGCAGACTGCTTGCTGCAAAGGCAGACTTCTTCTGGAGGTAGGGTGGGACTAAGGCTCCACCTCTCAAGCTACCATGACCTTGCCAAACACATGAGACTGTGGGGGACACATTTCAAAGCATGACACCCTGAATTACCTTAGAAGTGAAGCCTAGTCCATTGTCTGGCCCTATCCTGACAGGAAAACCATACCTGGGCATGATTTCTTCCAGTAATTTCTTGGCAACCACCTGAGTGGTCTCTCTTTTGGTAGGGAAGGCTTCTGTCCATCCTGAAAAAGTGTCTATGAACACAAGTAAATACCTATTCACATATTTTCTGGGCTTTATCTCAGTGAAGTCCATTTCCCAGTAGGCCCCTGCCGGGTGATCCCCGTGAAGGCGTGTTCCTAGGTTGCGGCCATAAGCCATGGCGTAGTCAGCTGGCAGGCTTTGCAGCTAGCCACAGTCTGTTCAGTTTTGAATCTGGCATTCTTGACGGTAATGTGGGTGTGTCAGACAAGGTCTTCCATCTTTTTTAATTCTTGATGCATCTTTCGAAGAACTCTGTGCCCAAGTCCTCAGGCAGGATAACACTACACTCTGCAGCCCTCTACCATCCCTGTAGGCACTGAGTCATCAGCAAGCATTTAATTCAAATCATATCCTCCTTAGAGTATCTGGGGTCCTGTGTCAAGTTTGGTACCCCAGGGTCTGGGAAAGTGATCACTAAAGCATCGTCCACATTAAGGGCTATTTCGTTAGCCATCTGATCTGCCAGATTATTTCCTCTGGAAATACTTTTGGTGCCCAGGGCAATGGACTATTGCCAGTCTCTTGGGTAACCAAAGAGCTATGAGGAGCTCTAGAATCTCTTTCATTGTTTTTATAGTCTTTCCTTCTGCTGTCAGAGGCCCCTTTCACGATATATGGCCCCATGTACACGGGTGGTAGCAAAAGCATACCTGCTATCTGTGTAATCATTCGGGGCTTTATCTTTCGCCAGTATCAGGACTTTGGCCAAGGCTATCAATTCTGCCCATTCTGCAGAAGTCCCAGGTGTAAGAGGCTCAGCCCAAATCACCTCATCTTCAGTGGTTACTACTGCCCCCACATACTTCACTCCATCCCTGATGAAGCTACTGCTATCCATGTACCAGGTGCCGCCTGCATTCCAGAGTGGATGGTCCTGCAGATCTGCTTGAGTCCCATGTACTTGTGCCAGGATTTCTGTGCAGTCATGAAGGGGGACTGTCCCCTCCAGGTTAGACAGCAGCTAGCAGGATTAAGCATTGTTGGTGCCTGGAACAGGATCTTAGTGAGGTTAAGCAGCAGCCCTTGGTAATGGGTCAGCCTGGCATTACTGATCCACCTATCTGGGGGCTGTCTGAGGACTCCCTTTATGGCATGGGGGTGGTGACATGTAATTCTTGTCTCATAGTCAATTTGTTTGCATCCTTGACAATGACAGCCGTTGCAGCTATTATTCGAAGGCATGGTAGCCATCCAGATCCTACTAGGTCTAGTCTCTTGGAGAGATAAGCTATTGGTCATTTCCAGGTTCCTAAATTCTGAGTAAGCACTTCTTTGGCTAACCCCTTGTGTTCATCAAAATGGAAAGGCTTGTTTAAATCTGGTAATGCCAGGGGGGGAATCAATTCCTTCTCCAGAACATCCTGGAGTACGGCATACAGTGGCTTGGCCCCAGGCTGTGCGCTGCCGTGCTCGTGCCCCCTATAGTCCCTGGGATGCCCTCAGCGACTGTGGCTGGTCACCCACCACTGCTGGTGCCAACTCGACGGGTGGCCGTGAGCCCTGGGAATCCTTCTTCTTGTCATCAGCAGTCTGGAGCGCCAAAACCTTAGGAGACTCTTTCTTTTGTAAAGGAAAGAAAGAGCTTAACCAATTAGGGGGTTTTCAATAAGATCCTGCCAGACCAGCAAATAAGGAATTGGGTCCGGATGACCCTGGCTCCCAGGCTGGAATATGGCCTCGTTAACCTTAAGAGAATGGATAGGTTATAGGTTCCTTCCTGCGGCCATCCTATGTTAAAGGAGGGCCATTCAGACCTGCTACAAGCCTGTAACTTTCCCTTCTTAAGCTCAACTCCTAAATTCCATCCTCTCTCTTTCACTTCCTTGAAATGGTCCAGGAGTAGACTAAGTAGGATACTCTGATTCTATCCCACACTGTCTGTCAGTAAAACAGTCAAGATTCTAACACCAACAAACACCACACAACGTTCCTTTTGGAGACAAACACCAAAATAAACCGAAGGCGGGCCCTCTCTGCCATAAACCAAGTCTCCGGACAACCAAATGAGAATTCTGTCCTCTCCAAAGGGGGAAAGGGTATGTCTCCCAACTTTCCTCTGGCCAACAGCTCTCCTGTGCGGCCACTTGAGCCTGATATTGGCCGCCCAGGCACTGCAACACACCAGACGGACAGACGGATAGACACTCACCAGTCGACTGGATACACTCTGGTTTGGGGGTCCTTGGATCTCTAGGATCCCGAATGAGCCTCCACTAATGTTGTGGCCAGATTCTAGGATCCCCAAAATTAGCAAGGAGCCAATACCGATGCAGTTCACATGAGGGCTTTATTGCAGGCTCAAACCTGGGCTCACAACCGACCTGCACTGGTGCAGAGGTATCGGGTGGAAAAGCATGGCCCTTTTTCTGAGCAAAATTTTTATAGCTTACTGGCAAGGGGCGGGGGCTTCAATTTAGTAGTTACATGATTGGCTGACAGCCAACAGTTTGGGCACACAGAGATTGGTTCCCGCCTGTCTGTGAGCAGTTTGAGTTGCAACCTACGTTACCCATAACACCTGGGATTACCCACAACACCTGGGATTTCCTGTTCTTCTGCCAACAATTGGTTGCTGGATTCCGATTGGTCCATGCCCAGGCTGGCACTGCCCTGGGGCAGCCCATGGACTTCTAGGTAAGGGGAGGAGCAGGCGGTGGGCAACTCCAGTGGAGCAGAAACTCAGCTAGGCGCAAGAGGCCGCATTCCAAATTCCCAGCCTGTCTGTAGATAGAGCTAATAGCCACTCTGACTAGACCACATTAGAGCTCCACTGAGCCACATAAGAAAGCTATATACATGTGGAGAAACATACTTAAAAAGAACTAAAAGAAAACCAAAATAGGGTTCTAGGTCTCCTCAATACTAAGCCAGAAATGAGAAATCTCCTTTACATGTCATACTAAGAAATAGATTTAGAGTACCTTAAAGAGTTAAAAAGTAAAACACAGAAATGTTGAAAATCTGTCATGAAGTTTGCTGGACTTTCCTGCTTTAAAAACAACCAGAGGCATACAAAGAGAAAAGTAGGTGACTGGTTGCATAAGCTTTTAAACTGTATGCATAATTTTTACATCAAAAAACCAGAAGACATAATTAAAAACCAAGTATGAACAAAAGGCTAAAGAAACAGTCTGTGGCAAATTTAGCATCTTTTTTTATTATAAAAAAGCAGTCCATTCCTATGGATACAAAAGCATTAAAATTTTTTAATGATAAGGGATAAAACATGAGTCCACAATCAGAAATGAGTTACTGTTAGTACCAAACTACATAAAAATACTGATCTAGTTCATAACTGAAAAGGATATTAAATTAACAAAGCTGTGTAAAAACAATATTAGCAATATTGCAAAATTTGGCTAAATAAGTAATATTAATACTTATGAGAATGCAAATTGAATGATTGTTTTGAAAAATAATCTTGAATTTCAAAACTTAAAAGTCCTCTTCATTATTAACCTTTTAGTAGTAATGAAGAGTTTCAAATATACTTTTGTACACTAGGACTTTAATTATTATAGTAAAAAATCAAAATAATCTTCTGAATATTTAGATATTTAGGATTCATTTCAGCCATTTAATGGCTACTCAGAAAATAGAACAAACAAGATCATATTAAAATTTTAGCTTAGTGGTAAAGCATTTGTCTAGCATTGTTCAAGTTTCAAATTCAATCCAGTAAACAGAAAGACAAAGTCAAATAACAGCAAAAGTAAAGTAAGAATATCTGTGTTACATTTTTAATGTATTAAATATAAAATGTAAGGATGAATATAAGTCAATGTTTTATGAGATAAACAGACTCACTTGGGCTGACAAGCAACCTTCAGATGAACTGGCTGTGGTCTGTCTATGTCTCCACCTCATGGCCACGCTCACAAGCTTAATTCTCACCAGACCCTCTGAGTCTGTGCATGTTGTCCTAGTCAGAATGAATCTTGACACCCTGTACTACTTATTTTCTCTGCTGTTGTGAGACACCACTCAAACCCAAATACCTGAATGGAGAAAGGAATATTTATTCAATTTATGGTTCCAGAGGTGAGATACAGCCCATTTTGGTGGAAGAGACATGGCAGGCAGCAGAAACTAGAAGCAGCTTTAAGTCACACCCATCATGGAGGATGAGAGCTGCAAACTGCGACAAAAGACTTCTAACTGAAGCAGGCCAGGACCAAACAACCTCATGGCCCACACTCTGTCTCTGCCTTCTTCCAGCAAGGTGCCATGACCTTCCCAAACAACTAAAGATTCAAACACATGAGCTTGGAAGTGCAACTCACATTTCAAACCATGACACACCCATTCCTTCTGGAACTGTCCAAGGTCCCAAGCATTCTGAATGGTTGACTGTGGCTACCCATCATTCTCCTTGGAACTACCTCAGGTTGTCCCCAGGTGTCTGAACTTCTTGTGCAGGGACAAGTGCCTCCTCTGGTCCTCATGGGTCATGAACTCTAGAAAGTCCAGATGGGGACCCATGCTCAAATCTGCCTGAGCAAAGACACTGATTGGCACTGATTGACATTTTGCTCACACTCTCCAGTTGTCTTAGAAAGATGTTTCCCCATTTCTACTTCGGACTAGCTTCTATAAGCTGTGCTAAGTGTTTGTTGCTTCTGAATCAACTCTTAATCAAAGGCTGTAGAAAATATGTGATAGGTGTGCATGATCTTCTGTTTAGCATGGTGGCAGGAAAAATGTATTCTCCGTAGAAGGGAAGTCCAAGAAGTCTAAGATTTCCCAAGCTTCTTACAGAAGTCACTGAGGTAGAATTTATAACCAGGTTTATCCAAGTTTTATACTAAGTGAAGATTGGGGTTCACAACAGGTTAGTTATCACAGAGAGAAACACTATGAAAACTCAGCAAGCAGCTGAAAATTTCAAATATGATGAACTTTTATATCTACCCTTCATTTACCCTTTTGGTGAGAGATGGATGGATGCTCTGAATACCCCTGAATGGCTGTGCACACAACATTCAACATGCCACAAATAATATTAATAGAAGTGTTCATGACACATAGATCAGGGATTGGAGGACTATCTACACCTCACGGAAACACACAGGAGTTCACAATGTGGCCAATGAGGGGACTAGCAGGGGCAGTGGGAGACAGGCTTTGTAGTAGCCAATGGATAGTGCTTTGCTTCCCAATGAAAAATGTGATGGGCTACTTGAATAATTCTCTAATGAAATTTCCCTGCATTAAGACATTACAACAGTAACATGAATAAAAACCTGGCATGTATCTGCCAAACTTCATATGCTAATTATTGCTCTTGGTCCTTTTCTTTCTCTCCTGTCTACTGGGTTATCTCTTTATGACAGCCTTGTGGTGCCTCAGAATTTAACTCATCATGATAAGTCATGATGACTGTTTCATGACAGGCACAAATAATGATCAGGGTAGTTTAGAGGGGCTGTGTGTTCACATAGTTAATATATGCCATTCTTGGAGAAATGAGACAATGCTGTTTACTATATATTCAAACTGATAGAAGTATAAAAATAAAGAATGGAAGATTACTTAATAGGTTTCATTGTACTGATAGTTAAAAACAAAGGTTCAAATTCAGATAGTCTAGACACTCAAGAAGCAGTCCTTTTTAATTTTTTGTGTTTTCCTAGTTTTATAAGCATATTAAGTAAATATTCATAATCTCCCTGTTTCCTCCCTTCCCTCCTTCTATCCCTTACTTCCCTTCATCAATCCATCCCATTCCCTCCCACATTCCTGTCTGTCTGCTTCTACATAGCAGCATTCTATCAAAGAAAATTCCCAATTATTATATTTTTTGAAAAAGAGATTTTCAGTCACAATCTCAATTCCCCTTGGAAAATGTTTAGTATAAATAATAATTTTAATCTGTGTATATCTAAGATGTGCAAGATAATTTTATACACATAGTGAAATAATCATCACAGTCAAATTCATTTTATTTTGTGTATATCTAAGATGTTCAAGATAATTTATATACATCCTTATATACATATTTAATCATCACAGTCAAATTCATTAGCACACCATACTCTTCATTTTAAAATCTCTAGATCAAGTGTGAAATTGATATGGTAATAGACCCATGTATTACACTGTATCTATTGGAATATGTAAGTCAGGTGGAAGGGTGGTTGTGTTAAACTAACATAAAGACTGGGATACATATTATTTCACATTTTTTTAAAATTTATTTATTATTATTTATTCAGTTGTGCGTGTATGCGTGTGTGTGTGTTTGTGTGTGTATGTATGTGTGTATATATATGTGTATGTGTGTAGAACCACGGACGAATTCGGGAACCACCATGGACGCCTCCACCTCCTCCTTGTTTACTCTGCCCAGGGATTCACAGGCTCCGCCCTACCAAGACCAGAAACGCAGGCTGCCCCCGTTTCCGCCCGGCGTCTATACGTGGGGTCTAGGATCCGAACTCAGGACCTTCCGCCTGCAAGGCAGAGGCTTAACCCCTGAGCCACCTCTCCAGCCCCTATTTCACATTTTTGAAACCTGTCTTTAAACTGAATTTTTCCTTTTCTTTTGATGAAAGTATAACTATATGAAAATACCATGAGCATGAAGAGAATAGCTTCTGAGCCTCATCTTCACCAAAGGAAAGAGTAACAAGACAATAGGAAGTAGTGAGCATAAGCCACACCTACCTGTAGAATAAAACCACCACCAGTTCCAGTAGACCACAGACATGGATGAGAGCAGAGGATGTGCTGAAATTTCACGTTGCAACTTTATACATTTGCTTTCTTCACTTGGTAATCTGGATCTGAATTTGAAACCTTACACCGTTCCATTATTACCCTCAAATACTAAAACAAAATCCAAGCATTGTCCTTGCCTAATAATGTCTAACTCATCGGTCACGGGATTGGACCTTTTTCTCTAATGTCAGTAAGAGACACTTGTATCTGAAGAGTTCTTTTTTAAAATTATTTCTTTATGTACCTATCTAGCTTGTATGAGTGGAAAAAATAAATATTAAAAAATAAATTTATTTTTCATTCATTCATTCATTCACTCATTCGATTGTTCGTTCATTTAGCACGTGGGGGGGGGGCACTATGTGTTACTACGGAGGACCAAGGGTGAGTTCGGGTATCATCCTGGTTTGCTCTATCTCCTTTTTACTTTCCTCTGGAATCCCCTAGGCTCTGCCTTCCAGAGACAGAAGTGTAGGCCACCGCCATTTCTGTCTGGCGTTTTGCATGGGTCCTGGGATACAAATTTGGGTCCTTCTGCTTGTGAGGCAGAGTATTAACCCTTGAGCCATCTCTCTAGTCCAGTATCTAAAGAATTCTTACTTCTCTATAGAAAGCATTATTTTAAAAGGCCCCAGGAATAGACATTCTGTTTCAACTCCTGCTTGAAAGTTCAATTCTCTGATCTTTGTTCGGTTGACTCCTTGTGCTCGGTCAGATTTTCAGTTCCACGGAGTCTCCTAGGGGTCTTTGAGTCAAATGTGGAACTCAAAGAAGGATGCAAAGTGTTAGTTAAGATTATTATAACATAATTCAAAATTACAGTCACAAGGAAGATAAACTAAACGCCACTGTACTGAAACAAAAATGGTTCTGTGCTTCTGCCTTTCTTCCAAGCAGTTTCACCTGTCTGAAGTGATCTCTTAGATAGTTTGCTGGAAATTCTCATTGGAATATGGTTCCCATCTGGATTATAAACTCATTCATTTTTTCGCCATAGTCTTCTTGAGACCAAGAGCAGCATCCAGTACTTCGAACAAGTTGTCCTCATCATTTCCAAGCTGATTTAAAGTGATAGGCGAAGCCCCTTCTATGCATCTGGAGTTTGGATAGTGTGGACACTATTTTCACAGGGCAGTGATGTGAAACTGGTAACCATGTGCCCTGGTTGAGCACTCAGCAGATCACCAGCAAACATGTATGCAGTGATTGTTGAGAAATTATAGATATTTCTGATCCATTTGTTTTACAGTTAGTCTCCCATGCTGGCTTCTGTGGATTTAATATCCACAGTATTTGAATATTTCAGCCACATTATTTCAGAAATTGCATTTTTTATTTGAGCACATTGCTAATAAAAATGACCTTTTACAAAATGATTTGCATGGCATGCTCATAGGACTCATTTGCTTTGCAAGGCAATTAATCCAGAATTCTACCCAAAATTATACATTATCTATATTAATACAAGTAATTTAGATGTTTCAGATATACTGTATGACTTTTTGCAGACTGAACAAAATATGGCTCTTCATCTAAGCATAGTCAAATGGCTTCTTAATAACACAATTATCTTTGGTTGATCAATTCTGGGAATTTTGGTAGGCGTTTTTCCCCCTTCAACTATATTGTGACATTTTATATCTCATATTTCTTTAATTTTCAAGGAATGGATTTCTCTCACTTTTATAAGTAGCATTTTGTCTCTGGATATCACCAGTTATGATTATTGTATTCTCAGAAATGACAGAAAATTAGCTAAGCCTATTAAATTCCATGCATGAGCCTCCTACTATATCTGCATAGCTAATGAAAAACAAATATAGTCAATTTCCCTAAAAGTAGCTTTTATAAAGTACTCATATGAAAAGAAGAGCTCACTGAAGGAAATTGTGGACACCATCAGTTAACATTTTACATAAAAACGTCCTTTCAAAAGTTTCACTTCTGTTGCACTTGAAAAGTCAAGAACTTGTGTTCCCTACCTCTTCTGGTCCTCCACTGCTTGATATTTCTTAATGATGCAAGCAAGATACATACACAATATGGTGTAATGATAGGTCTCAACTCCTTCTGTTTATAAGGTCAATTCTCTGATTTTTGCTTGGTTGACACCTTTTGCTTGGTCAGATTTTCAGTTCCAAGGACTCTTTGAGTCTTTAGTAAGTGGGCCTCAGACGAAGTGGGCCTCTGACGTATCTATGAGGAATTGTCTAGTTACAACAGGCCTTTGGGCCAGCTTGTATGCAATTATCTTGATCAATTTATTATCATAATTTGTGTAGGAAGAACCCGTCCATGGTGGGGCTGGATCATAGCAGATAAAGATGGAGGCAGGATACAACAAGTAGTAAGTAAATGAGCATTTGCCTGATGACCTCTACTCTGGCTGGGCTGTGTATAATCAGCTACCTGAACTCCTATTCACATGACTTCCTTGGTATGATGATGTCCTTGGCATGACTGCAACTGGAATAAAAGTCCTTACTCACCTAAGTTGTTTGGGTCAGGAATCTATTACAACAACATGTGATGAAATTGAAACACCTGGTAAGGTATGGTTTGAGATCTCTTCTCTGCAAATGCATTCTGGGAGGATAAAGCTATAGCAGGATATGGTAGAAAACAACCTGCATACTATTTAGTGGAGCCCATCTGTTTAGAACAGCATGCTTGATGATGTCAGAAGATAAACAGAAAAAATTTAAGCTGCTATTATAGAATTCCTGCAGCAATATAGAGATCATCATCCATGAGTCAGTCAGTAGAATTCAAAGTAATCTGACCATGTGAATTTTATTGCCATATGGGCTGGTGAGATTGTTCATGGGATAAATGTACTTGTTACTAAAACCCAATGACTTGGGTTTGGCTCCCAAAATCCAAATGGTGGAAGGAGAGAAACAAATCCTTCAAGCTATCCATTCACCTCCATGTGAGTTCCATGATACATACACACACACATACACATGCATGCACACACCAAATAAATGAACATAGCAACCTTAATGAAATTTATTGTCATAAGTATAGAGTGTTTTTATTGTTTTTGGCTAAAACACACATGATTGAAAGTAATAAAAACTTTATTTTATATAAACAAACATATACAGGATAGGGAGCATCATAAATGATCACATGCAGTCTTTTGCTAACCTTTCTTCTTTCTACCAATAGATGACACCTTGAACACTTGTTTGAGGAGAAGAGCATATTGAAGATGGAAGCCAGACACTCATCACCCTGTAATGGAGTCCTCTTTACCTTGGTGCCTTACTCCAGAGTGTGGCTTGATTCAGTGCACACACAATCAACTAGATATAGCTCCTGTCACCTTTCTATCTCCGTTACATTTGCTTTCAAATTTATGCTATTATTCTTCTTAGTGATTCATTGACAAAGATGCTCATGACTTTGTTTACCATGAAGAAGACAGCACCATGACATGTGCTAGAATTTTCCATATTATTTCCTTTCAACATGCTAAAGGAAAAGTATATTAAGCAATAAAACTTTCTTCACAGATATTACAGTAAGAAACTAAGACCATTTGAGAGAGAGAGAGAGAGAGAGAGAGAGAGAGAGATTTTTGTTCTTTGAAAACAGAAGGCAGAAGTGTGTGAGTATGAAGGCAAGCTGCAAAAACGTACTAGATGATGTCAGTGGAGAGATTGGCATGTTAGTCAGCTTCTCTTATCACTATAACAAAATTCCTGAGAACTAACTCATAAAGAGAAACTTTTATTTAGTTTGAACATTGTTTTGATTTTTTTTATTATTGTTGGTCCTATTTTTTATACTTCTGCCATCAACATTGGAGGGAAATGCTATAGAAAACTTGGCGCATCAACCTCATCAGATTGTCAATGAGTTCAGGGTCCCAAAATCCCCTGGATGGACACACTCCTAGTGACTTGAGGACCTCCAAAAAGATCCCACTTCCTGAAAGTTTACCATCTTCCAAGAGCATCACTGTGGGACACAAGCCATGACTCAAACAATACACACAGGTCTACACAATAAAGTGATCCACATTTGCTAAATGTCACTTATCAAAGTTGGGTTCCTATCCTCCTACATAGAACAGGAGGTTGACTTACTTTCTATTTTGATGATCACATTCCAAAAGAATGTTGAAAGACATGCCTGGGTTGTGAAGACACTCATTTTATTTATATTTGTCATATTATTGTATGGCACATGTGTACACGTTGGAGGATAGCTTTCAGAAGTCAGCCTCACCTTCCATCACGTGTGCTCTAGAAATCAAACTCAGGTTGCCAAGTATTTGCACAGGTACCTTTAATCTCACCAGCCCATGCTTATATTTTATTTCTAAGGTGTGTGCCTCAACAAAAGGCAGGACAGAGCCTAGAGTCAGACAGAAATGTCAGCAAACGTTAGGGAAACTGAGGAGCATTCAGGATCATCTTTGTAAGATGGGTACAAATTTGCAAGCTCCATTCACTCTTTGAGCTAAATAAGATATTTATGTTTGACCCTGTTGATAGATGATTCACAAAAGTAAGTTTTACAAAAATAGAGAAGAAAAACAGGTGGTGTCTTTGGCTTTCAGTGAATGAGGCTGTGCTTAATTCAGAGGAAGTCTATTTTTCTTTATTTCCCAGACAAAACAGTGGATCCAAAGTTCTGTGTCAAGCACAGTTCTGCGCCCATTTTATTTATTTATTTATTTATTTTAATTTTTTATTTTTTTTTATTTCCACTCATACAAATTTAACAGGTACACTGGTCCCTTCCATCTCTACACCCCTTACCCCCCTGTGCCCCCCTCCCCTTCCCCTCCCATCCCCAGAGCATCCTTTAATGAGCATGCCAAACTCTCCTCTGGGTCATCCTCTCCGATGAGGTGCAAGGACCCAGTGGCATTTCCCAGAACCCTTTCCTGTGTTCCCTTCAAGAATAGGAACACTACTGTGGCTGTCAATCCCTTGCCTCCAAGGATCCTAGTGCCTTTAGCAAAGGCTAGATTTTGTGGGGTCAATAGTGTGTTGGACATTGCGTGGGGCATGCAAAGTCCAATTATGATTGCTTCAGCCCTAACTTGTGTGGAGTATCTTGCATATTATTACTCCTCCCATCCTTGTGCTCTTACAATCTTACGGCCCCCTCTTCCGCAAATTTCCCTGAGCTTCAGGATGGGGAGAGATTAGGCTGGCCTAGTTCCAGGTGGTTGATATAGAGTCTCTGATGTTCTGGATTATGGTTTTTTGATTTATTTTTTTCAGTTTTGCTGCTCTTGCAATGCCCTTCACTCCATCCTGATGGGTATTGGATATCACCCCCTGCCTAGAGATAAAAACCTGTTAAATTAGAGTCTTGTTATAAGAGTATATTCAAAGGTAGATGGAATAAAAGTAGGAAACCACAGTGAGAGAGGGGTCAATCACCCATCTGCGAAATGGTTACTTTCTATCTGGCAGATATATGCCCTCCCCCTCTGGTAAGATCATACCCCATCAGTTGTAAATGATCAGGAAGGAAAGTCTGTGAACTTAAGCAGAAGTCTCATTACTTACTTACAGTCCTTGATCATGGCCTATTTGCTCTGCTGTAACATGGTCCCCTCTCTCCTTGTTACTGGTGTGTCCCTCCTTCCCCATCCCTCCTGTTCATAATCTTTGCAATTACTGTAGGTATTACAGAGATTTATCTTTGAATGTCTCTAAGTGGGTTTGGTACTAGGAGCCACCTGCTGGAGATATCACTATACCAAACCTTAGTCTATACTACAAATCCATAGTTATAAAAACAGCCTGGTACTGGCTCCAAAATAGACACACAGATCAATGAATAAGGGTTGAAGACCCAGATATAAGCCCACAAAATTACAGCCATTTGGTCTTTGACAAAGGCGCCCAAAAAATCCAATGGAAAAAGAACAGTATCTTCAACAAATGGTGCTGGCAAAACTGGATCTCCACATGCAGAAGATTAAAGCTGGACCCGTACTTGTCACCATGTACAAGACTGTGCCCATTTTAATCAAGAGTTATCCTTCACAATTAAAGGGTCCCAAAAGTAATAGCATTTAGAAGAAACTATAGAAAATAAATTATTAGTGCTATTATTGCAGTGTATGTGGTACTTAAGAAGTAAGAGAAGGAGTAGATAATTTGTGTTTGTATATGTGTTTCCGTGGCAGCCTAAGATTTACATCATCTTGTATTGCTCTACCTCCATTTTGTTCTGCTCTGGGATTTCCCAGACTCCTTCTCCAGGCAAGAATAGCAGACTTCTGTCCTATCTACCTGGCATTTTTACATGTAATCTAAGATTCTAAACTCCCTTTTGCTTGCAAGGCAATTGAATTATTATTCAGTTGTGTGTGTGTGTGTGTGTGCGTGCGTGTGTGTGTGTGTGTGTGTGTGTGTGTGTGTGTGTAGAACCATAGGCGAATTCGGGAATCACTATGGACCGCCTCCACCTCCTCCTTGTTTACTTTGCCCGGGATTCACAGGCTCCGCCCTACTAGGACCAGAAACGCAGGCCGCCCCCACTTCCACCCAGCGTCTATAAGTGGGATCTGGAATCTGAACTCAGGACCTTCCACCTGCAAGGCAGAGGCTTAACCCCTGAGCCACTTCTCCAGCCCAAGGCAAAAGTTTTAACCCCTGAGCCATCTCTACACTCTAACAATTTTTAAGACATTGGAATTAGTTAACTTACAGATTAAATTGTCATGGGAAAAAGGACAAGGGGATGCAGGTATCTGTGGCTGCCATGGGAACAGTGACTGAAGTGATCTAAGCAATGATTATTATCAGTTTCTTGGACCCTCTCAGAATGATTATCAGCAAGGTGGGCTACAGTCAGAACTGGTGGGATTGCACCCTGGTTGAATTAAAATCCTGTAAACCTGCTGTAGTTCCTATAAACCATTGTCATTTTATTATGTTGGATTTTTAATAATTCATGATCATACCTAGTGTTAGCCACAGCTAGAACTCTACAGAGCTTCATTTAATCTGAGCATCCTTGGTTGTTGTTGCACCCAGCATTTCAGACATTCAAAACGATTTGAAGTAATCTTCAGATGTTGGAGATAAAAGTAGCACTGGTATTCGTAAAAGTTCAGAAAAGTTTTGCCTTAGAGAACTATCATGAGAAAATCCATAGTAAGTCCAGACAATACTCTGAAGTTCGCTGTAAACACCTTGAGAATTTTGGATTATGAGGTGGTGGAGAAGAAAAGCAGAGTCATTAATCTCAATAGAGACCATTTGAACAACTAGTTACATGGGGTTAAAGCAAAGATTATGAATTTTTCTGTTATGACAGGGTCGGAAGCCAAAGAAACCATGCTTTATCCTCTGCAGGGATTTTTACCCTTGTTGTGGGTCAGTGGGTGATGTGTGGGTGTGGGTGTGTATCAGTCTAGATGTGTGCCATGCCATTATTTTGTTGGGGTCTCTTCACTGTTGCAGCATAAAACAATTGGATATCCCTGAGGATTTTGAGATTATTGGGCTCTATCTCTCATTTCTACAGACATGCAGGAATTTTCAGGCATGTTAAACTTTTTAATGCACGTAAGTGTGGTGTGGAATGTGTGTGTGTGTGTGTGGTGTGTATGTGTGTGTAAAGCATGGCACTGTAATATATGTTCCTCTGGTGGTCCAAGGATGGCATTGGGTATCATCTAAGGGTGACTTTGAGAATCATCCTGGATTGCTTTGCTCTGTGGTTTCCCACGTTTCTTCACACGCCATGGTGGGGATTGCTTGCCATAGCTATACCTACCTGGCTTTTTTAAGTGATATATGGGGATCTGAATTCAGGTTCTTTTGCTTGCAAGGCAGGCTTTAAGTCATGAGTCATCTCTCCAGCTTGGGTTACAGGCATTTCTGCCATTGCATCTGGCATTTGCATGGGATCTGGGGATCCAAACTCTAGTCCTCATGTTTGTAGACACTTTACCTGTGTAGTTGTTGCTCTATAAGTGATGTTAAATATGCTTGAAACAAAACATCTTATCCCAGACTACTGAGGACAGTAAGGAGTGTTTCTTGATGGTTTTGACTCTCTGACTACAATTTTTATTTAGAAAACATTTGCATGTGGAACTCTCTTAAATACCTTTGAGACTGATGTGTTGCCTCATTCTAAGGTTGACGTTTTACACACTTATAATGTGTGAAGTGTGAGTGTCTGTGTGTGTGTGATCCTGAGTTTAATAAAGTTTGAGTACATTAAAGAAACCTAAAAAAAGAAAATTAGATTCTAGAATAAAAATAAACATGGATTATCCTTTCAAAAGACATGCTTAAAAGTTTACAATAGTTTCAATATGGTTTTTCTCCTCCAAAATTCTGACTGAAGTTTGATTTCCAATATAGTGGTATTAAGAGTAGGTGGGATATATGAAAGGTTTTGATCAAGTATAACTCTTTAGAGAAGGAATCAGTCCTCTCACAGCTGACCTAATTCTTAAACGAATAAATTAGTTTGCAACAGAGAGAGTTCCAGAAACAAAGCCTAATAACTCCCTGCCTGTCCCTCCTCCATATCATGTGTTTTCCCCTCTCTTACCTACCATTCCTTTTTCTCCTCCTGCCTCTACTTCTCCCCCTCTCTATACCTAATCCCCTCTTTTCTCCCTTCCCTGGATCTCCCCTCCTCCTTGTTTCCCTTCTCCCATTCACTTTTCCTCCCTTCCTCCCCACTCCCCTCATTTCCACTCTCCTTCTCTCCTCTCCACTCGTCTTCCTTCCTTTCCCTTGATATATGCTGATTTTCCACTTGCATTCATTTCTCCAGAAGCATGGGAGACTACACAATGCCCTCAACAGAAGCACACTGGGAAACTTGTACTTTGTTCTTGGATGACTAGAAACATGAACCATAATAAATATCGTTTGTTTATAACTAACTCAGTCTCAGTTATATTATATAGCAATGGAAAAATGACTAAGATAGCATTCTTATAAACCATTTCTGAACTGACAAGATGGTCTGTTGAGCAAAAGTTTTCTGTGTACAAACCTTACAACCTGAGTTGGATTCTTAAACCCCACATGGTGGTAGGAAAGAACCCACATCTGAGTTCCTCTGAGATCCACATGCACCCTTTGTGTGTGTGTGTGTGTGTGTGTGTGTGTGTGTGTGTGTGTGTAAGAGGGCACTCTGTGTGCCTATAAAGGTCCAAGTGTGACTGTGGGAATTATCCTGGATTGCTCTATCTCCTTTTTGCTTTTGCTATGGAGTTTTCCAGGCTCTGCCTTCCAGAGTGGTAAGTGAAGGCAAGTCTGGTGTTTTTGCCTAGGCTCTGGGATCTGAACTCAGGTCCTTTTGCTTTCTAGGCAGAGACTTAACCCCTGAACCATCTCTACAGACCTCACAGGCATCCTTATTTTTTTCTCATTCTCATTCTTGCCTCTTTCTCTCAATTAAAATATTTTTAAAAATCCAATCACAGATTCCTTTTAGGCACTTATTTTCCAATCCTTTCATTCCTGAGGCTGAGGAAACATATATTAGGCCATTTCTTTGGAGTGAAGGAATGGCAACAATGTCTCTGAACCCCCCTTTATCTGCTGAATTTATGATCATCTTTAGGAGGCAAGATAGTATCACAAGGGTAGAGTCAAGAACTCACATCTAGCCAAGAGATTAATTGCATTGAGAGAAATTCTGATAGCTGCTGCATCTTAATAAAATTAATATTTATAATTTGCCTTTTTGTTCCTATATGTGATTTCATATTTTGGATGTTTGCAGAAGATGAAAATTTTAGTGGACAATAAATTATCTACATTTTGATTTTATACTCGTATAAGGGAGCCATTACCTCAAGGGGGAAAAAAGCAGTAATTGAAGAGTTGCTCTACTAAAGAATTCTAAAAGCTGCAAATCATGAAAGGTAAACAGTGTTTCTAACTCAAAAAATAAGAAAAAAACAAAATAAATTTTACTGCTTTAGATACCCCTTCCTTTTGAGACAATGATGTGCTAGGTGCTATCTTTGAAACTGGAATTCCTTGCCCTCAGTGCACTCAAAGCTGTGTGAAGATATGTGTCCTTCTGCAGAAGAATTCAACAAATGTTGTTTTCTACTTCAGTTTGTACCTCCTTATATAACAAAACTCAAGTATAAAGATGTGGTGCAATGTTTGAAAGAGGAATGAACTTGTTTCTGAACTAAAATAGCTTGCAGTAAGCTTGCTTTCTTCAAAATAAAACTTACAACACATTTAATATAAAATTTATAACACATAGAGAAATGGACATTTTTGTTCTGTTAATTTTGTGTGGAGAAGGCGTGGTGAGATAGGGTCTCAGGTTGTCCAGACTGGGCTGGAGCTTTTCATAGATCCAAGATTGTTTTACAATTTTTTATCATTCCACCTCCACTTCTCTAGTGCTTGGACTACAGGGATGAACTAGTTTTTCTAATAGTAATATTGTTGTAGTTACTTTTTATGTTGCTGTGAGACAGTATCCATACATATCTTAAGCGTTTAAAATAGAGGTTTATTGGTTTATGATTCCAGGGGGAAATGTAGTCCATTAAGGCAGAAAAGGTATAGAGGGGGGTGACAGAAGCTGGAGGTGGCTCAGGTCAAAGCTGTTATCATGGAGGCAAAGAGAGCAAGCAGTAAACGGTAAGACTGGACTGCTGGGGGAAGCAGGGAGGGGCAACCCAATCTCAGTGCCCACCCCCAGTGAGTTGCCTTCTTCCAGCAAGACTAGTATCTGTTAAAGATTCCACTAACTTTCCAAACATTAATATCAGCTCAGGCTGCAAACACATGAGCTTGTGGGGGATAACTTACATTCAAACCATGACAAATACCATCTCATTATAGATATGAATTTCCTTGCTAAAACAAAAAGTTAACTAAAAATGAAAAGAAATAACACTGTAGTGATCTTTTCCATGCAATAATTTCTGTCCTAGGACCTAGTGCTTCAGGAACTACCTTATTTGAGACTAACGTCATTCTACCTGAAAGTACCAGGCAGCTGATCTTGTGATATGGAGGTGGGGCTCAGGTACCTGAAAATTATGTTGTAAGGGATGTATGAATCTAATAATCATTTTTATTCCTACATTATTTTCTTGAGATGTCTGTTTTCTTTAATACTGGTGGGCAGCATTGGAAGTACTTTGAGTTATCTTGGACAAATACTTTGACTAGATGCTGTCAGTTCCATAGTCCTTGCTCCCAATTCCATTGTTGCCCCTTTCCTCTGTAAAACTAGGGTTGGTTTATAAATAAAAGACACTCCCAGAACAAGGAACAACCAAAAACACATTGATCAAAGATGGTCACCTAAGCCGTCTCTTAAGGGGATGCAAAAGGCCCAAGGAGTTGGCGTCCTTCTGCACCCAACCTGTGACAACTCTACTCAGTAGTCATTGCACAATTCACGAACACTGGCTGTGAGACATTCCTCGGGGTTTGATGTCATCTTTCCTTCTTCAGAAATTACTGTGGCCAGTTGCACAAATACCTTCTCTCACTACAGCAGACATGTAGACTTGCAGACAGCAACCAAAAAAGTAGGAGTCAGCTATTCATCTTCCCCAGCGTTACACACTGTTCATTACATTGGTTTGTTACAGCATCTGCAACCAAATGTGGACTACTGATTCATGCTCCATCAAGTACTCAGGCATATGCCATCAAATGCAAACTGCATAAAACCTAGTGGGCTGCACATGCAAAAGAATTTAAAATTGGAGGAAATCTGGCCAGGGAGAAGAAAGGTTATAAGGAGAGGAGGAAGGGGATGGATTGGAAATTAAAGGCTGAAAAATGTCATAAACTCAACATATTCATTTATATAATATTAAAATAGTAAACTAAAATTTATTTGGGATCTTGGGGAGATGGCTTAGTGGTTAAAACCTTTGCCATCCAAGCAAAGGGCCAGGAGGGAGTTTAGATCCTCAGATCACCTGTATCATGGCAGGTGGGTGTGGTAGCTTGCTATAATTCTAGCCTTAGAAAGTGGAGACTGGGAATCCCCAGAGCAATATGGCTGCCAGACTAGTCCTACAAGGCTTCAGGAGGAAAGCATGCCACTGTGAATGCAAAACTCTATTAGAAGGGGACCTAGCTGGAGATTGGAAGATACAGATGTGTACTAACGTAGAAGGAAGGTGTGCCACCAAGTTCACAAGCTGCTGGAGGAAATCATAGCAGAGAACTTCAGAGTCACCCATATTTCCCTCTCATTCTAACCACGTGCCCCGTTGCTCATCACCATAACAAAAGCACATACTGCTCGCAAGAAGCACTCTCCAGCAGAGGTAGGTCCATTGGTGGGGAGCACTTGTCTAGCATGCACAAAGCTGTGGATTTCATCCACAGCACTGCATAAATGGGTATAGCGGCAAAGACCTGTGATCCTGGCCCTTGCTAAGTGAAGACAGGAAGATCCTTCGCTACATAATGAGTTGTCAACTTGGGACAATGAGATCCTTTCTCCAAAACAAAAACAGCAGCAAAAGAAATTCTAAGGGTCTTGAGAATTAGAGGAAAAGGCCAAGGATAAGCATGAAAGATGGAAGAACAAGAGGCAGAAAGAATATAACACTCCATCTGCTGCTTACCCATATACATGTATATTATATATATATATATATACACACACATACATACATACACATATATATAAATTTGACTGATCCTTATTATTCAAAGTCTATTATTATTTCCTTTATGCTAATTTCATGTCATCAGAGGATTTGCCAACTGATGAGAGGTGTGCTGCCTCAAATATTATATTCTCTGACTTTGAGAGGAAGATGAACCATGTGCCATAAGAACTAGGGTGATCAAAAGTTCCAGAAGACAGTACCACGCTTCAGGTGCCTAGAAGTAAATGGTTGCTTGAAATTCCCTCATCATATGGATTCCCTGTTGTGCTTCATTTTCATCAGGCATCATTCTTTTGACTGATCATGTTTTTTTCTTTCTGACCTTGAATAACCTTAGGTGATTAATTATGACTTTTTCGTTGTCTTTCAATGAGTTCATATGAAGTATGTGAAATGTTCTCTTTTCTGCCTAATCAAAGTCTGTAGAATTCTTACTGCCAAATTTTAATTTTCCAGCAATAGCAAAACAATTCAGAGAATGAATGAACACAGTGCATTGGAGAAAATACAAAATGTTCTGTTCCCCCACATACAAATGAAGAGAATGGTCCATATGAAATTTTCCCTATTATCTTAGCATGCAGCATTGTAATAAGTCTTAATTAGTGATACCAATATGACACATTTTTTTTCTCAAAACTGTTGGACATATTAAGTTTGTACATAAATAAAATTAGATAATTTAGTAAGAAAATTACAATTAAAGAATTTAACTATGTTAAGATTTCATGCAAAGAAATAATCACTGAGAGAAACGGTAGAAGTGGTAGGCTATTGCCTTTTATTGAGGACTACAAAATTAGTGACATAAATTGCTCTGACGATATGATTCTTTAAATTTTTTTCACATATATGTGTATGGAATGCACGTGTGTGTGTGTGTGTATGTGTGTGTTTGTGTTTGGATGTGAATGGTGTACTATGTGTGTGCAGGTATATGTGCATGAGTGCACTTGAATGTATGTGCCTGTGGGGACACAAAAAGCGATATCAGCAATCACCTTGTTTGTTCTTCCACCTTATTGTCTGAGTCTGGGTGTCCCATTAAACCTAGAACACAAACCATTAGGGTTAGTCATCTAGCCTACTTGCATGGGGAATTTCCAGACTCTGCTTTTCAACTCTAAAATTACAGGGTACAACTGATATTTTTACATAGGATTTGAAAATCTGAACTGAGGTTCTTTTGCTTGTAAGACAGAGGCTTTAACCACTGAGTCTGCCCTTCTTTGGAACTTGTATCAGATTTTGTTTCAAAACTAAAGAGTCATAGCCATTGTTCTCAAATTCCCTGTTTACTCGACATCAATGTAATGCAGATTCACAGAGCAAAATGCATTTAACCATTTTTGTAGGTAACTTACATATATCAAAAACCTACAAATATGTGTGCAACTGTTCATCTATATTTCTATGCCCAGACACTTTCCTATGTACCATAATGACCAAATGTACAGATGAGAGCTGAACATACTTTAATTTGGTTATGTAAACCCATGTATTTGGTCGCTAGTGCCCCAAAACACTTAAGAATGTCAATCATTTTAAGCTGTGGCATCTTGTAGTTCTTGATTAAGTTAATACAAAGTATCAGACAATAATCTCCTAAGAGGAATTCTGACTGATGAATTGCAGAGTGTTCAGTGTGCAATTCAGGAATGTGTAGTTATTTTCTTGAGTGGATTCTAGAGTTATCACATGGGTAAAAGATACATTTTGCTTCTTGCTCTCATGTCTGTTGAGAGAAATCTAGGGAATCCTTGCCACAAAATCATAACCAAAGGGAATCCCATGGTGGCAGGGACATCTTTGGAGATGCCTTCTGCTTCTGTAGACATTATCACAATGTTTACTGACTGTTCCTGCTTCAACTGTGGCATTTTAATGTAAATATCTTGTCATTTTTTAAATAAGGGAAGAAAATGTTCTTTAGCATGCATTATAAGAAGAACTACAAATTAAAATGGAACCAATAGACTTCCCTTAAACCTAAGTTTATATTTATTCCATTATATATAATATATAATTTAATATACATTTCATTATATATAGTTAATTGTATAGTAAATTAATTTCAACAGAGCTACTTAAGAAACACTATCCATTGACCATTCACTTTCCTTATTGGTTCAATGATGTTAGCAAGAATTCTCACAATGTGAAGACATATGTGAAAGTGACCACAATCTCTGCTTTACTAAAGTATCTATTGCTGACATTAAGTTTTCTTTAGGAATGTAGCTTCCACATAGAGTTTGATTTTGGCCTAGTCATTTTTTAAACTAATAAATAAAAAGAACCTAATCTAATCTGAATCCCTAGCTTATAACTTTTGTGGCAGTCAAGATATCCTACATAAAAATTTACGTGAATTTTCCATACAATAAATAACATACATGAATTGTATGAAAATGAATTTTCCATGCAATAAATAAGACCAAAATCAATGGTAAGGCTAAGAAAACAACATCATACAATGAATTTGTCAGCCATCCCACAATCTGTCTCATGTTTCTTCATTAATACTAGATGTCAAAGATGACATCATGTAGGGATCTGGTTCTATCCTGATGACATGCAACCACAGGAGCAGCGCATTCCTCGCTATGCTGTGTTTTTCTATAATCTGACTGTTAAATGAAAGTTGCTTTTCTCTGACACCTTCCACACATGCTTAATGGATTCTCTTCCATCCTGTTGGATACTACCTCTCTGCACTAAACTCTGCTTACATTTATCTGTGCTCCAAAATCAATGGCAAGTGCTTATTCCACTACTGGTTACTATATCTTAACTCATTGTACTGTTTATTTTCATCAATTTGCTACTATATAAATAGTATGTGTCTTACTCAGTCTATGAAACACCTAAGATAATAGATGGTGAACAAATAAATTTAATTGGTCATTGTCCAACTCTTGTATATAACTTATACATGCATCAATGGTTTGCTGAATAAACAGTAAGGAAAGACTTTAGCTGACCTCAGTAATATCTACAAAACCCAACATTTTCTAATTCCACTAGCAAACAATTTTTTCCAAATGCAAAAGCAATCAAATATCAAAAAGATCAGTCAAATATTCTTGAGCAGTCATAGAAAAAAGCAGCTGCAATGGAAGGCAAAGTCGAGATTTCTGTGAGCTGTTTGAATATACTATGAGTGACCTTCTAGGTTAATAACAAACATAAAACTTTTATAATAATTCTATTTATAGTATTTATTTTTGCTTATGAACACTGGACTATAGTTTCCCAAGGTTGGTTATTGATTTATACTTTCAATTCTCTGTATTTTGGGAAAATACCTGGTAAATCATTTTGCTTACTGACTTAACTGACTGTCTCCCTGTGTGTGTGAATGTGGGTGCCGGTTGAGGTAGAGGACAATCTTCAGGCGTTGTTACAAATTTCCATCTTTTTTGAGACTGAGTCATTTCACTGCTGCTGTGTTAGCCAGGGTCATTGGCTCTAGAGCTTGTAGAGACCATCAGGTCTCTTGTGCTGTCATTTCCTATAAGTGTGCTATGATTACAGATGCTTATGCCACTATAACCAGTGACTAGATGGGATCTGGGGATTTGAACTCCTATCTTTAGCATGTACAGCCATTTCTCTAGGCTAGCACTGTACTTTTAGAAGAAGGATTTTCTCTGATTTCTGCATTAATTTTTAAGTTTTTCCATCATAAACTAGGGCAATAAGAAAGCTGTGGTACTTTTTTATTGTAACAATTTTGATTTTTTTAGAAAATATTGAAAATGAACAGGCTTAAATCAATTAACAAAATTTTGCCCATTGTCAAGCTACATTCTTTAAGCAATAAGCAGTTTCCAGAAAAGAAAAACGACAGCAACATCACAAATATGAAAAGGTAACATCATCATTCTTTGATTCAAGTGTAATAATTTCATCAGTTAATCAGAATTTATAATGTGGCAGTTTTCTTGGATCTTTTCATACTCAACAGATTACCTTAACTCATAGTCTTCCATTGCGTTAAAAAATAGTACATTCTGTTGACTTTAAAACTGCATTATTTTTGTTCAAATATGTATTATTGTTCAGAGATCCATGTTACTATTACAATTAAAGCTTGAAGTCTTTTTAATTAAGACATATCATCAGAATTAGTATCAAGTGTGCTGAATAATTAGTTCTGTGAATTCCAAAATATTTGCTGAATTTCTAGTTCCTTAAATGCAACTGCTATCTTTTCAATTTAATTAGTTTTCAAGGGACCTATCAAGGATTCAAATTTTTTTTTGTAAAAACAGATATAGCATATTTAACCTGAATACCTTAAGTTTCTCCATTATGCAAAAATCTATATATTTAAATGGTCTTAGTATTCTCTTTGCATAGAGCAGTTCATAATTTACAAAGTCGTTTCCTATGGTAGTACATAAATTATATTTATTTTCATAAAATTCTGATTCTTTCAATACATATATGTGAGAAGACAAGTTATATCCAGGTAGGGATATACAGTTTAAGAGTCCCACTCTTATTCTTGCAGGAAATAAGAACCTAAAGTCAAATTCGTAAAAGCATACACATTTCAGATTTGCAATATAATTTCTACCACATCAATAAAAATATTGGCTTCATTATCCTCACTTAAAAAGTTCTGTGTCCACACTGCTACTCAGAATTCAATAGAGTCCAAAGGAAATGCAAGCAAAACTCTAAGGAACAAAGGGAACAAAGGCCATACATCTGGAGTCCACTACAATCATTATATCATGTGGGCGAGATTCTTCACATCCAACCCAAAGATAAGTAAACTTTTTTTTCCTTCTTTTATTCACCTTACTGATCCTTTCTAGTATCAATTGCTGTAGATCAACTTCCTCATACAGCCAGCCCAAACACATACAACTCCAGGGAGTACACCACTCACCCTCACACCAAGATACTAAATCATAAAAGTGCACTACCATACTAATATTCACCCCCTGGATATTTAACCTGACTTAACTGATGTACTAACAGCCTAATAGCCTCAGGATATAACAATAACAATACACAAACATACCCAACCCAAGGCAAGCACTAGTATTAACTGGCAAGTGTAACAATACCAACTATGTCAGTTCAGTGAAAAACACACAGAAACTGAAAGGTCCTAAAAAACAAAACAACAATGCCCAAGTCAGAGTGCAGATCCACGAGAAACAAAACCCAAGAAGACCAATCTCCCACCGAAAGAATTAATCCCATAATGATGGATTCTGACCAGAACAGATATAACAGAAAATAGCTATGAAAGCCAGAGCCAACATAACGACTTTCAGAGTATGATCATTACCATGATTAATACTATGAAAGAGGAAATCCAAGAAGAGTTAAACAACCCTATCAACCACTTTGAACAGGAACACAATAGGCATTTGGAGGAGTTGAGAAAAACAGTTCAAGAAACAAAAATAGGCATAGAGCAATTAAAACAGTCTCAGGCAGAGTTTAAAATTGAACTAAAAGACAAGCTATCTTCAACCCAAAGCTCAACAGAGAGTCTTATCAGCAGAACTAACGAAGCAGAAAATAGAATTTCATATCTTGAAGACAAAGAGGAAGAATTAGCCAGCTCAATGGAAGAGATTGTTAAAGCCAAAAAGATACTAGAGAGGAACATTCAAGAGATATGGGACACCCTGAAGAAGCCTAACATGCGCATTCATGGAATACCAGAACAAGAATCCCAAAATACCACACTGGAGGAAATATTTCAATTCATCATAAATGAACACTTCTCACAACTAAAAAATGAGAGGCCTATCCAAATACAAGAGGCATTTCACACTCCAAACAGATATGACCAAAATAGAAAATCGCCATGGCAAATAATAGTCAAAATACTCCACATTCAAGACAAAGAAAAGGTGCTGAGAACTTCAAGAGAAAAAAAGCAAGTCACTTTTAAAGGTAAACCTATTAGAATAACAAATGACTACTCAATGGAAACAGTAAAAGCAAGAAGAGCTTGGAGAGACATACTTCAAGTATTAAATGAGCAAAAATGCCAACCCAGACTGACATACCTGGCAAAACTACCTGTCATGAATGAGGGAGAAAGAAAAGTTCTCCAGCACAAAGACAACTTGAAGGGATACATGTCTACCAAACCAGGCCTTCAAAAAATGCGAGAAATGATACTCAAGCTTGAAGAAAAGAACAAGCGTATCCAGAAGGACAGAAGGGAAGTATAATACCACCCAAACGTAAATATCAAAAAACACGATTACAAAATCCACTAAACATAAAAAATGTCCAGAATTAAAAATAATTTCTCCATTATAACATTAAATGTCAATGGTATTAACTCACCGATTAAGAGAAACAGATTACAAACTTGGATTAAAAACCACAATCCAACAATCTACTGCCTTCAGGAAACTCATCACAGCACAAAAGATAGGCACATCCTAAGAATGAAAGGCTGGTCCAAAATCTTGCAAGCTAATGGAACCAGGAAACAGGCAGGGGTAGCATTATGCTTTCAGACAAAGTGGACTTTAAACCAAAGAAAATCATAAGAAACACAGATGGATATTTTAGTCACAGGTACAATTCACCAGGAAGACTTCACAATACTAAACATTTATGTACCTAATACGGGCCTCTCCACATTCATTAAGAAAACTCTACAGCGTCTAAAGCAACAAATCAACCCCAAACGATAATTCTTGGGGACTTCAACACCGCCCTCTCAACATGGGATAGATCAAGAGGTCAAAAGCTTAATAGAGACACTTTGGAACTTAATCAAACCCTTAAAGAAATGGACCTTACAGATCTCTATCAAACTTTTCACCCACGCCTCAAAGAATACACATTTTTCTTTTTTTAATTTATTATTTATTCAATTGTGTGTTTATGCATGTGTGTGCGTGTGTATGTATGTGTGTGTGTATGTGTATATAACCATGGATGAATTCGGAACCACCATGGATGCCTCTACCTCCTTGTTTACTCTGCCTGGGGATTCACAGGCTCCGCCCTACCAGGACCAGAAATGCAGGTCACCACCACTTCTGCCTGGCATCTATACGTGGGCCTAGGATCAGAACTCAGGACCTTCTGCCTGCAAGGCAGAGGCTTAACCCCTGAGCCACCTCTCCAGCCTAGAATACACATTTTTCTCAGCAGCACACGGAACTTTCTCCAAAATAGATCACATATTGGGCCACAAAATGAATCTAAACATATACAAAAAAGTTGAAATTCTAACTTGTGCCCTATCAGACCACCACGGCCTAAAGCTGGACATCCACAATTAAACAAACAAGAGAAAATACACTAACTCCTGGAAACTTAACAATATGATGCTGAATGAGAACTGGCTTCAGGAAGATATTAAAAAGGAAATTCAAGATTGCCTGAAAGTGAACGATAATGAAAATACAACTTACCAAAATCTCTGGGACACAATGAAAGCTGTCCTAAGAGGTAAGTTCATAGCTCGTGATGCCTACATCAAAAAAAATGGAAACATCAGAAATAAACAACTTAACAATCTAGCTTAAAGCTTAAGAGAAACTAGAGCAATCGGATTCCAAAAGTAGTAGAAGAGAGGAGATTAGTAAAATAAGGGGAGAAATATCTGAAATTGAGATTAAGAAAACGATAGAAAAAATCGACCAGTCAAAAAGCTGGTTCTTTGAAAAAATCAATAAGATTGATACACCCCTAGCTAAATTAACCAAAAGCAAGATAGAGAAAACCCAAATTAATAAAATTATAAATGAAAATGGAGTTATCACCGCTGATACCCAAGAAATCCAGAGAATTATAACATCATATTTCAAAAACTTATACTCTGTGAGATGGATGAATTTCTAAGTAAACACAACTTACCTAAATTGAATCAGGAAATTGTGAATTATTTAATAGTCCTATAACATAGAAGGGAATTGAAGAAGTAATCTCGAATCTTTGCACCAAAAATGTACTGGACCAGATGGATTCAGCACAGAGTTCTACCAGACATTTAAGGAGTTAATAACACCAATACTCCTTAAACTGTTCCATTAAATAGCAAAGGAAGGAACACTACCAAATTCCTTCTATGAAGCTAATATCATTTTAATCCAAAACCTAATAAAGATTCACTTAAAAATGAAAACTATAGGCCGATCTCTCTGATGAACACAGACGCAAAGATTCTCAACAAAGTCTTAGCAAATTGGATTAAAAAACATATCAAAAAGATCATTCAAGGGAACCAAGTAGGCTTCATCCCCGGGCACACAAGTTTGGTTCAACATATGCAAATCAATAAATGTAATTCATCATATAAACCAGTCCAAAGTCTAAGACCACATGATACTCTCGATAGATGCAGAAAAAGCTTTTGACAAGATCCAACAGCCTTTTATGATCAAAATGCTAGAGACAGTTGGAATGGAAGGAACTTTTATCAATATAATAAAAGCTGTATACAACAAGCCTACAGCAAGGATTATGCTCAATGGGGAACAATTGGAAGCATTCCCATTTAGATCAGGAACTAGACAAGGCTGTCCACTCTCACCATTTCTATTCAATATTGTACTTGAAGTCTTAGCTGAAGCCATAAGATAAGAAAGGGACATAAGAGGGATTCAAATCGGCAAGGAAGGAGTCAAGCTATCCCTATTTGCAGATGACATGATCTTATACCTGAGGGATCACAAAAACTCCACCAGGAAGCTCCTGGAACTAATTGAGAAGTTCAGCAGGGTGGCAGGATACAAAATAAATGTGCAAAAATCAGACGCTTTTCTATATGCCCAGAATGAAAGAAGTGAAAAAGCCCTGAGAGAAACAATCCTATTTACTATAGCCCCTAAAAAATGAAATACCTTGGTATGAACCTAACCAAAGAGGTAAAAGACCTTTACAATGAAAACTTTAAAACCCTAAAGGAAGAAATTGCAGAAGACACCAGAAGGTGGAAAGACCTCCTGTGTTCCTGGATTGTCAGAATCAACATCGTAAAAACGACCATCCTACCAAAGGCAATACACAAATTCAGTGCTATACCAATTAAAATCCCAAAGCAATTCTTTAAGGAAGTTGACCAAACAATCTCAAAATTCATATGGAGGCACAAAAGACCCAGGATAGCAAAGACAATCCTGAGTAACAAAAACACTGCTGGAGGTATCACCATACCAAACCTCAGTCTATACTACAAATCCATTGAGGTAAAAACAGCTTGGTACTGGCTCCAAAATAGATACACAGATCAATGGATAAGGCTTGAAGACCCAGGTACAAGCCCACAAAACTACAGCCATTTGATATTTGACAAAGGCGCCCAAAGAATCTAATGAAAAAACAACATCATCTTCAACAAATGATGCTGGCAAAACTGGATCTCCACATACAGAAGATTAAAGCTGGACCTGTACTTGTCAACATGTACAAGACTTAATTCCAAATGGATCAAGGACCTCGATATAAGGCCAGAGACCATAAAAACCATAGTTGAAAGGGTAGGGAACTCCCTCAAGCTGATTGGGCTAAGCCAACATTTCCTAAACAGATATCCAATGGCACAGTCACTGCTACCAACTCTCAACAGTTGGAATCTTGTGAAATTAAAGAGCTTCTGTTCAGATAAAGAGATTGTAACACGAGCTCAAAGGCAACCCACAGAATGGGAGAAAATCTTCACAAACCATATATCTGATAGAGCTCTACTGTCCAGAGTGCACAAAGAACTCAGAAAACTAAACACCAAGAAATCTAATGGCCCAATTAAAAAATGGGCCCTGGAAATTCAAAGAAACTTTACCAAGGATGAAATTAAAATGTGTAACAAATATCTTAAAAAATGCTCCACTTCCTTAGCCATCAGGGTAATGCAAGTCAAAACTTCCCTGAGATATCATCTCACCCCGGTCAGGATGGCAAAAATCCACAATACAAACAACAACAAATGCTGGAGAGGATGTGGAGAGAGGGGAACTCTCCTACACTGCTGGTGGGAATGCAGGCGCATACAACCACTCTGGCGAGCCGTCTGGAGATTCTTAAAGAAATTAAAGATTGAAATTCCATATGACCCTGCTATTCCACTTCTGGGAATAACCCCACATACAGCAAAAAAATCACCTCAATAGTACAAGCACAACCATGTTCATATCAGCACTGTTTACAATAGCAAAGTCATGGAATCAACCCAAATATCCAACAGTTGACGAGTGGATAAGGAAAATGTGGTACATTTATACAATGGAGTAATACTCAGCCATCAAAAATGATGAATTACTGGAATTTGCCAGGAAATGAATGTCATTAGAAACAATTATATTAAGTGAAGTATCCCAGACCCAGAAAATTAAGTGCCGTATGTACTCCCTAATAGGTGGATCCTAGTACCAAACCCACCCAGCCCACCTAGAGACACTCAAAGATAAATCTCTGTAATACCTACAGTAATTGCAAGGATTATGAACAGGAGGGATGGGGTAGGAGGGCCACACCAGAAACAAGGAGAAAGGGGACCATGTTACAGCAGAGAAAATAGGCCTCCATCAAGACTGCAAGTAAGTAATGAGAAACCTGGTTAAGTTCAGAGACTTTTGTTCCTGATCATTTCCAACTGAGGGGGTATGATCTCACCAGAAGGGGAGGACATATAGGCTGGAAGATAAAAAGTAACCATTTTGCAAATGGGTGACTGACCCCTCCCTCACTGTGGTTTCCTACTTTCATTGCATCGACTTTTGATGTGCTCTTATAACAAGACTCTAGTTTAACAACTTTTTGTCTTTGTCCAGGGGGTGACATACAATGCCCATCAGGATGGAGTGAAGGGCATTGCAAGAGCAGCAAAACTACAAAGGAAAATCAACAAACCACAGTCCAGAACTTCAGAGACTCTATATTGACCACCTTGAGCTAGGCCAGCCTAATCTCTCCCCATCCTGAAGCTCAGGGAAATTTGCAGAAGAGGGGGCCGTAAGATTGTAAGAGCACAAGGATGGGAGGAGTAATGATATGTGAGATACTCCACACAAGTTAGGGCTGAAGCAATCATAATTGGACTTTGCACGCCCCATGCAATGTCCAACACACTATTGACCCCACAAAGTCTAGCATTTGCTAAAGGCACCAAGATCCTTGGAGGCAAGGGATTGACAGCCACAGTAGTGTTCCTATGCTTAAGGGGAACATGGGAAAGGGTTCAGTGAAATGCCACTGGGTCCTTGTACGTCATCAGAGAGAAGGGCCCAGAGGAGAGTCTGGCATGCGCATTAAAGGATTCTCAGGGGTTTGGGGGGTTAGCACGGGGGGGATGGGGAGGGAGTGGTGAGGGGAGGGGGAGTGGGGAGGTCGGGAGGAGGAGGAGGGAGGGAACCGGTGTACCTACTAAGTTTGTATGAGCAGAAATAATATATATATATACATATATATATGTATATATATAGTGTGTATATAAAAAAAAGTCTGTGTCCCAGACAGTCTGGAGTTATTTATTTAACCAACAGCTTCTACATAAAAACATCAGGGATGTGAGAGTGTGGCAGTCATTCTTTCTGTTGCTGAGAAATAAAATTCATATAACTAGCTTTATAGAGGATTTATATAGTTTATTGCTCACAGGGGAGACATTGTCCATTAAGGTAGGAATCCCATAGCGGAAGACATGGTGGGAGATAGAAGCTGGAGGCAGCTTAGGTCAGGTTCATCATTTAGGCTGAGAGAGAAAAAGCTGTGGACTACTAAAGCAGAGTACTAAAGGAAGCAAGGCCGGGCTTACCAACCTCAAGATCCACCTCCTGTGATAACTGCCCCCTTCCTCTGACAAGAGTCTACCTCCCAAACACCAATGTCAACTAAAGTTGCAAATACATCAACCTGGGGAGAACAATTCACATTCAAACCTCAATAGAATGTAAAAAGAATTTGATGGTCCCTGACTCAAATTATCTCTTAAGACTAAAATTACAGCTGGGAAGATGGTTCAGCATCTTAAAGCACTTGATGAGCAAATAAAATTTCCTGAGTTCAGATCCTCATATCTCACATTTTAAAAAAACTAATTGATTGTTTACCCACAAGGAATTACAACCTGGAAGAATCCCCAGAGCCACTGACTGGTTAGATAACCATAATAGTTAATAGTGTGCTCTGGGTTCAATTAGAGACACAGGCTCAAAAGAATAAAATTTAAGAGTGCTCAAGAATGACGTTAACTATTGCCCTCAAGGCACCACATGTATGCACAACCCTTTGCATGTGCACATTTGTACACCTACAATAGAGGCAAACACATAGTCACACATCTCATACATACATACATGAAATTATAAAATCTGTTTCAAATTATAAAGTCTATTTCAAATACAGCAGGTCTAGAATAGCTTAGGTAATCTCAATGAAGAAAGACATAAAGATGTTGAAATACAACACATCTTAGCATATGAGCAGATAGTCACACATATTACAACAGGAAACTTACATGGTTTAAAGCAAATATATCCATATGATTCAGTGCATAGTGGTAGATCAAAACAATATGACACTTTTTAGAAATGTACACTGATTCTGATTTTATGCAGAAATTAATATGGATGATAGACAATCACTATGAAAGATAAATAAGTGAATAAATAATATGTGACACAATTTGCAATTGGGCACATTGCTTCAAGAGTCACCCCAGAGAAATATTCAAGTAGCAAGGAAGCATATAAAGTGTCCACTAACTTCATTTTCCATCACGAAAATGCCAATTAAAATCATCATGCAGTATTAGGATAGATAAAAATCAATGGCCAGTTGAAAGTGTTGGCAAAGGTACACCACAGCTGTTGCTCTGACCAGATTAGGTTAGAAGCAACCGATAGATACCTTATTGATATTCAAAAGGAAGTAATGAAAAATCAATTAATAGGTATATATATATATATATATATCCTGGACCGCCATTGCATAGGATACTTGTCTGTGATGGGAAGAAATCAAACTACAGATAATTCTCATAACTATTCTGTTGAATGTCAGAAACCAGACACATGACGAAGTTCATGTAGTATCATTATGTATAGGTCCATTAATGTGAAGGTCAAAACCAAAATACAGATTATCATTACTTATTGACCAGAGTAAATCACGTGATTGCTTTTCACAGGACTGTAAATGACTTCTATTCTCATTTGTACAGTATTTACATACATAAAAATTTATAGAGCTCAACATTTAAGGTTTATATACAAATTATTCTTCAATTTACAGCCAGAAAACTAAACAGTCAGATTTTGGAAAGTATTGGGATTTTTATTTTGATTGCTTATCTACATTTTTTTACCATAAATCAATTTGTATGTGATGTGTGCATATATGACATGTGTGTAAGTGTATGCTTGTTACAAACACTTGTGTATATCAGAGGACAACTTTAGGTACGGGACCTTGTCTTCCACCTTGTTTGAAATGGGGTCTTTTGGGGCTGGAGAGGTGGCTCAGGGGTTAAGCCTCTGCCTTGCAGGCGGAAGGTCCTGAGTTCGGATCCTAGACCCCACGTATAGACGCCAGGCGGAAGTGGGAGCGACCTGTGTTTCTGGTCCTGGTAGGGCAGAGCCTGTGAATCCCGGGGCAGAGTAAACAAGTAGGAGGTGGTCCATGGTGGTTCCCGAATTCGTCCGTGGTTCTACACACACATACACACATACACACACACACATACACACGCACAATTGAATAAATGATAATAAAATAGATAATGGTAAAATAAAAAATTTAAAAAAAAAAGAAATGGGGTCTCTTTTGTTGTTTATTGTGACATTTTTCAACTGAAAAGTGAAATTCAGATTCTCCTTCTACCACCTATGTTTCAGTAGGAGAACTAAGATTACAGATGCATGTTACAATACCTAATTTTCATGTGGTCTGGGGATAAAAAGTCAGGTTCATACACTTGTGCAGCAAGCATTTTACCCAGTAAATTGTCTCCCCAGTCCAAGAATCCATTTTTCTATACATCTATGGGTCACTCTCCTTGCTCATGAATTTAAATGTCATTCTTGGTGGTCAGTAAGTGGCTTCTAGCATTCACACAGTGTTTAAAAATTATTAAACACAATTTTAATGTCTATATCTATCACTTGTCTAAGATTTTGTAGATTTTTTAGGAAGCAATTTATTTATTTTTTTTCTTTTTATTTCCACTCATACAAACTTAACAGGTACACCGGTCCCCCCCTCCCTCCAACCCCTTATCCCCCTGTAACCCCTTCCCCTCCCCCTTTCCTTCTCATCCCCCAGTGCCTCCCCCTCCCATCCCTGGAGCATCCTTTAATGTGCATGCCAAACTCTCCTCTGGGTCGTCCTCTCTGATGAGGTGCAAGGACCCAGTGGCATTTCCCAGAATCCTTTCCTGTGTTCCCGTTAAGCACACGAACACTACTGTGGCTGTCAATCCCTTGCCTCCCAGAATCCTAAGGAAGCAATTTATTTTCTATGTAAAAAAATTATTAAAAACGCTACCACCCTTATTTTACTTCACTTGTATTTAAATTTGATGTTTTTAAGATTTTTAAGAATCATGACTTAACATGAGTTTACTGCAATAATGTTATAAAACATTAGCTAATTATTACTATATTTGAATACATGGGGATATAACATTTAAAATTAATTTAAACTATTTTCTTTTATTAATTAATTTATTAATTTATTTTTAGTTTTACAAGCACATTGAGCACTATCCCTCCATGCCCCTCTTCCCCATCTCTCTCACACTTTCCCTCATCAATCCTTTTCACTCTCTTCCACCCTCCTGCTTGGCCATTTCTATGGACCCAAGAGTTTCCTCTGGCTTGTCTACTCTTGTTGGGGTTCAGGTCTCTGTGGTATACCAAGCTGTTCCTCCTCAGGCTATCCCACTGATAAGGGTATGTCCCTTCACTCATTCAGCTCTCTTCCCTAAGGTTTCCACCATGCGTTAAACTACTATTTTCAAGCTGCTGAAATTTGTATCATTCTGCCTAGTTTTGTCTTCTTTTGTTTTTATGTAAGACAATATTTTTTACAATGATAGTTATACTTTGAAAATGAACTCACATTTTTACCCCAAAACTCGGTTTTGGAAATCTAACTTACACGGATCTTCTCAAAACATACTTTAAGAAGTCTTCAAGGCTTACCTGCTTCTAATGTGGTCCTGATTGTTTATACAAATATCCAAATAATCCAGGTTAACCTAACACAAATTAAGGCAGATATTGCAACACAAGGAATCACAGAAAATCGCTTTTCAGGGAGTGGCCTATAGAAGAAATGACCATGTGTCTTTTGATAGAATATTCATACCATCTGTTACCTTTTTGCTTGCCCCTGTTCAGCAAGGCATAGACTTCTCTAAATATTCATCTAAATATTTATGATAGTTTGCATCTGAAACAGTTCCAATGTATCACATGTCAAAGACTTGGTTCCCATGATGCTTGGGTGTACTATGATGTACTATGCCATCACTTGTCCAAAGCAACAGGTCTATGTAACTATGCATTAATACTTCTGAAAACACTGAGCCAAAATTAACCATTTTCTCTCACCAAGTTGATTATTTCAGCTTTATTATTATTATTATTATTATTATGTCATTGTGATGAAAAGTGAAAAATGTATCATATGAGATAAAGAGAAAAGCATGTAGGAGTGAAAAAATACACAGATTTCAGGTAAGAGTACTAATTCAGATAGCACAGAATATTTGCATATTAGAACATATAAATAAATAGCAATATAAAACTTAAGTGCCACCACACTGAAATAATAAGATTCAGAAGTGATTATTCAAGAGTGAATGTTTTTAGAAGTAAAAATAAAAATCAAACTGACATCAAAGCAAGATACGAAGTCTTCTAGCATTTCCTTCTTATTGGGATGGTGCCTGGTGCATGATGGGAGAGAGGCTGTTTGTGCTTCCTTATCAAATATGTTGGACCAAACTTAGTGGCATGCAATGTCTCCATGAAATTCAAATATACTACTTGATAAGCCATTAAAGAGCCAGAACTCCCTTAATTGTGGCCAGATCCAACTCTTTTCACCTTTAAACTCTATTCATGTATCTTTATTAATCTGTAAATTTCATTTTCAATGCTAATATTCTGACTCTTCCTTTTTGCTTACTTTTCCCTCCTATATTTTTCTCTGTTGCTTAAAAATTAATCCCTAGATTTACTCAGCTTGTTTTCCTTCTATTTTCTAACCTCATTGACTAATGTCTTAGCCTTCAAAATAGTTCAGAACTATTAAAAAGACAGACACAGTCAATGAAAGATGATACAAAGGTTCAAAATCCACACTAATGCACATGTTCAATTATTTTCTACAGAAGCTCCATGATGATTCATTGGGATAAGGCAGACTATTTCAAAGAACCGTGCTGGGAAAATTGGATAATCACATGTGAAAGTGACTCTTGCATGATATTAAAAAATCAGAAAACTAGATCAAAGACCTAAACCTGAGAGCTAAGATTATGAAACTCTTAAAAATGGGGAGAAAGCTTTATGACGTTGTATTTAGCAGAAACTTGTTGGCTACCACAAAAAAAGGCTCAGCAAACAAAAGAAAAGATGAATTAGATACTCTCAAAATCTACACGGCGCATATATTAAAGGAAACTACCAAGCAAACAGCATCCCTTACAATGAGAAGGAATATTTTTAATTAAATAGCTGACAAAGTTAATATTCAAAATATATAAAGGAATTCTATATGTCAAAAATCATATATATATACAAGCAATTTATTACAAGATTAGGCAAAGGAATGAAGTTTGGTGGTGTGCATCAGTAATCTCAGCACATGTGAGATTCAGGCAAGGTAGTCATGTGCTTGAGATTAATACTTCACTTAAAAATAATAAAATACTAAAATTTAGTTGGTAGTTGTACAAAGTGCATTTCTATAATTACTCCTTTTTACGAATGCACTAGTCTTTCTGGAGTTAGCACAGTGAGTTGAAGGCTAGCCTGAGGTACACTGGAATAACCTATACTTATCTTTCCCTTCCTCTAAAAAAACAAAAGATGGAAATAAACATTGTAAGAAGTCAATGTGCAGATGTCCAATAAGTATACGAAAAGATACTCTATAGCATCAATCACTGCAAAAGTTTAAAAAAGGTCCCAAACACATGCACTATTATGTCATGCCCATTTGAGCTACTAATATCAAAAGTTGAAGGGATGGTTAGTGTGAAACCTTTTAAAGGGAAATTTAGAATACCAGAACCAGATGAGGGAGGGACTAATTGGGAAAAATACATAGCAGGGAATGAGGGGATAAGAGATAAGAGGAACAAGGACATAGGAGGGAAAGAGGGACTTAGAAAAATCCCTAAAATCAAGGAAAGTAACTTCAAGGGAACACCTTATGCTAGTAATGTGTCAAAAACAGTTTTTTAAAGAAAGGAACAAAAATGGGTGGTCCCTATGTAGAGGAGCATAGAGTGAGAAAAACAGAGGACAAAAAAGCCTTGAGCTGATCCAGTTGCTATATTTTTGTCATGTTCTGTGATTCATTTGTATTGCATCTTCAGTAATAGGATCTTCCTGACAGTTTTTGGAGAGTAACCAAAGAATTCCACCAAGAAACTACTGGGGGGAGTGAAATAATCACAAGCCCCATCAATGGCATGAGATCTGTAAGTTGCAATATAAATCACCATGGCAACAGGTGACCATCAATTTAATAGTGGCATGAGTATCAAGGAGACAAACAACAGCCTTCTGGTTGGATTTAAAACCTACTTGTCAGAATGGTACACATCCCTGTTACTGGAAACTAGAACAAGAACCTAAAAAGAAGGAAAAAGATCAATAGGGAAGACAGCCAATAAACCTATAGGTAGGAAGACAGTACATCAAACTTCTCTCTAAGTAGCTATTGTTATACCCACAGAATGAGCACTTACAATGTAATCTTTTGGGTCTAAAGCTGGATTAGTGAAGGGAAATGCACACATCAGTGGGGTGGCCTTATGAGAAGTAACTTAATATACCATGGAAGCCTGAATTCCCACAGGAGTAGACAAGCCAGAGTGAACCTTGGGGTTCAGAAAAACATATAAGCAGAAGGGTGGGAGGTATTGGTGCAGAGAGGGAAGGGAAGGAAGTGACGGGACGGGAGGGAAGCTGGAACGAATGCTCAATATGCTTGTAAAAATAGAGAAATAAATTTATAAAAATGAACATTGAAATTTTCACAAAAAGTTTCTTTTTTACAAAATTGAAATGGCAATTGTTGCTTAGGATGTAGAGAAAGTAGAAGCTTATGCACAGGTGATAGAATATTTAAAATGTAGCAGACACTGGTTGGAGAGAGGAGACATTTCTATCAAAAGCTACACTGGAGCTAGTAGATCATCAGCAATTATCACTTCTGTGCACAACAAATGAATTTGGGTCTTTAAACCCATAGTGGTAAAATAAATATTCATGTGGTATTATTCACAAGAGCCAGAAACATGGGAACTCTTCAGCTTTCTAGAAATGAATAAACATGGGCTGGAGAGGTGGCTCAGGGGTTAAGCCTCTGCCTTGCAGGCAGAAGGTCCCGAGTTCTGATCCTAGGCCCACGTATAGACGCCAGGCGGAAGCGGGGGCGGCCTGCGCTTCTGGTCCTGGTAGAGCGGAGCCTGTGAATCCCGGGCAGAGTAAACAAGGAGGTGGAGGCGTCCATGGTGGTTCCCGAATTCATCCGTGGTTCTACACACGCACACATACACATACATACACACGCACACACACACACATACACGCACAATTGAATAAATAATAAATAAATAAAATTTAAAAAGAAATGAATAAACAAAATATAATTTATATATGCCGTGGAACTATTCAATCTTTAAAAATTAAATCCTGGTTCATGTCAAAGAGGTGAACCCGAGTTCATCATGCAAGTGAAATAAACCAAATGCAAAAGGAAAAGGAATTATGATTCTACTTATGTGAGGAATGAGTGTAGTTAAACTTATCAAAAAAACAAGAGGTAAGTAGGGAAGTTTTTTGAATAGTTATGTTTTGCACAGAAAATTGAAAATTTAGTAAGCAAGAGAGTTGCTCAGCAGCATTGATGTGACTGAACTTGACACTAAAAAAAATGCACGTCTATAATCAACCTTCACTTACATGTACATTTTCTAGTAAAACACGAACAAAATTAAGCCCACATTAGCCTTTCCCATCTACCTGTGCAGTTCAACTTCTCTGACTGTACTCTCCTTAAACTTCCACCGCAGTGGTCAATGAAAATCTTTTATGCCAGGGCATCTTGCTTTCCTTCCAGTAACCCACAAAGCACTCCCATCACAAAACACAACCCGAATTTCTATACAGTCAAGCCCATTGGTTCTGTCTCCATTTCATTTCTATTCCCCTCCTCTTGAACATCCTGTACCCTGCCTCCCTAGACTTAGGTCTGTGGAAACATCATTGTGCCTATAGCCGTAGACCTGGAATGCCCCTTCTTAGATATTTGCTAAGTGATTTCTCTCACACTTTAATTGTTTCATTTAATTTCACCTCAGGGAGTTTTCCCACTCACTTAAAATAGCAACTTCATTACTCTTTTTAAGCATCCAATGCTTTTTCTCAGAGCACTATTATGTGTTACTATCTGACATGGTCAATTCTCTATCTGTTGCCTGTCTTCCTCATTACAGTAATTCCATTTGGACCTGAACTTCTGTTCAGAGCTGTATTTTGGCTCTTGATAAACAGCTTGAGGGATGGAACTGCTTTGTGACTTTCTCACTAGCTTAGAGTCTATCCTACCAAAGCCAGTTATGGTGCTGTGCGGGGCTGTTATGCTCACAGCCCCAGCATTTAGAAAGCTTACCTGATAGGATCATTTTGTGGCCAAAGCTAGTGGGGGCATACTGCATGCACCAAACATATCACTCACAGCACACGCACACCCCCCATCTCCAAGCACATATCACACACACACATACCATATACCACATACCACACATATATATGCACACACATATACATGCTCACACATACCACACATATATAGGCATGTACACAGACACCACATAAACCACACACAAACAGGAATACACACAAATATAAATGCACCACACATACTATACACACACCAGACATACACACACACTCTACATACCACAAACTCATAAGCATATCACTCACACACATTCCATACATTCCACACAGAGACCACAGACTCACAATTACACTATACTCATAAATATATACAAATACCAAACACACTGAAACAGAATTAGTTATGAAGGCATATTCTTATGTTCTGTTGACAATTTATTCTTCCTGCTTGACTTTCTTTGTCTCTTGAAGAGAGCATTTGTTGATCCCAACATGGACACTTTACCCTATTTGAGTATCTTTTATAGGCTTGAAATTTAATGACCTAAGTATTAATAGATTTTGACCTAATTGTGTTGAATGTATAGAATACAGAAATGCACTAAATATACTTGCAGCCCTCTCTAGTCTTGAATAAGTGGTTTGTATAAACTAAAAATAACCCTGTAAAATTGTGACACCGACCTATTGATTTTCCTAGGAAGAGGCATGTTTTCCCAAACTTTTTATTTTTTATTTTAAACTAACATTGTGATTTGTGTTGACTTGTGGAATGTTTAGGTGAATCATAAAAAGAAAGATTTTATAAAGAAAATAATTCCTAGTTAAGTAAGATGTTCTATGAGGGTTGAAATATTATTTTACAATATCAATTATTCCTTTATGAGTTCCCTTTTGTGATTTCTCTTCTTACAAAGCAGGGTAAACATAAATATACAGAATAACATATGTTTTAAATAAAGTACTTCAAGCATCCTTGTTATCTCTGTTTGTCTATTCTTGGTTCCCTTTGGAAAAAAAATGCTCATATTGAAATTGGTCAGTATTTTTTAACCATATAGTAGGAACAATATAGACAGGTAAAAAGCTGAGGGTACACATGCACCAAAAACTTTTAAGTCTCTTTTTTCTGTTTGGAAGGAGAACAGATGAAATTCACTGTTGGAGGAAGTATGGCTATTGTGTGTGTGTGTGTGTGTGTGTGTGTGTGTGTGTGTGTACATGTGTACTCATGCATATATGTGCTCACTTGCTTCAACTCCCAAACATGCTTAATGGTGAAAGTGATAGAATAGTTGCTATCTGCAAATAGGAATTTGTCAAAAAAAGGGATTCCAAGACCCTTAAAATAATTAATTCATTATAGGAATTAAATGGTTTTTCAGTTAAATTTCAGCAAAGTCACATATGCCAACTGTTGATGTAGGTTTTGTCAGTGAGTTTGTACCTTCATATCATTCTTCCCAAATGTCAAAATAACAGCAGAGCTACATATGTTTGAAAGCACTAGAGCTTATTTGCTCAATTAACTAAAGAAGATCCTCAGTAATAAAGTTTGCTCCTGTTTACAAAGGGGTGTCTTTTCTTGGGAGGTTTCTTTGTGGGTGTCTTGAGAACTAGCTGGATTAACAGCTGCTATTTGGAACTTGGTGCTGAATGAGCACAAGGATGACCCCATTCAGGATCATGTCCTAAATCACTCCACATTTTCATCTGACTTTTAATAACCAGAATGCATTAGTTAAATGTGGGCTGAGACTCCTGGGTAGATCGGAGTCCAGGCTCAAAACACAGAGGTTCTCTATCATCTTGCATAAAGGATGCTATTTGAAGTGCGCTATAAAAGCCTCCTAATATCAACATAGGGAGAAATGTTCCATTTATATCATGTTCTATACTATCCACTTTGTCGAACCTAAAAATAGCTGTCTGGGCTTTATTATTCCCATTTGTGTTTGTGCTGGGGGAAGGTGATGAGTGTGTGAGTGGAAGTTGACATGATGCGGTTTCTCTATTGTTTTCCACCTGATTCTTTGAGACAGGGTGTCTAACTTTGAAACAGTGTAGCTCACTAATTTGGCTACACTGACTGGCTAGAAAGTCCCAAGTTCTTCACTGACTGAGCTATATAGCCCCAGATCTTATTATTTCTGATTTAAATGCATGGATACTTATCTTCACAGGTAGCAAAATAGTCAAATTTTTGAGAATTTGTAGCAGGGATTATTTGACTCCAGGGATTCATGTCTATCTACTAAACTATTCTCTCTTTCTTAAAAATTTCAAGCAAAACACATCTATCCTCTAGGCAATTCAAAGATAACTTGTTAGGGGGTAGTGTGATGATTCTGCATTCGCTCCAGTAGCTTCCAAGTAAGGCTGGGATTGCCACTTGAGTGAACATTCTGGCCTGCTAGGCTTGGTAGGAGGAACCTTCTGTGCAGGTGTGCTAACTGCAAGGAGCACAAGATGGTTCATGTTATCTTCAGACAGTGTGTTATTTTAGGGCAATTTATGCCTTTTGGAGGGAGGCTTCTAGAATAATAATCCCTGATAAATTGTGATCCCGTTATGCCTAGGGACTCCAAATAGCACCTCCTGAATTTATTTCACATGCAAATGACAATGCTCCAGGTAAAGAATATTCTAACAAATAAAGCTGCATTCCTACTTGTTAAGGGAGAAAGCAAAATGTCATGATACATCTTCAATCATCCTGCACTCCTACACCCTCCGCTGGCAAGTATTAATTTCCACACAAGCAAAGTTTAGCAACTTGGGCTTATGTACATTAAAATAAAAGCAGGTGTGTCGTTCTGAAAGTTTATGTTACCAAGTCCTACAAATAACCAGTGACAAATCTGAGCATACAAGAACATTGTATCAAAATAAGGCAACTTCCATTTTTAAACAGGAAGCACAACATTGTGTTATTTTAATTATGTGAGAAGTAAATGTACTCATCATAACTCTCTGTGGTTATTTATAATACTCTGCTTTTACCTTCTCGGCAGTCCTCATTCATTCTCTCTTCTCTGTGCAAGTGGAATCTCCCTCAATTCCTTTGGAATTCTACCATTCAGTTCAAGACTGATGTTCCTTCCTCTATCGGCCACTGAAACTAGAAGCCATACAATAGTCATTTTAATCCCTCTTTTTTCCTTGAGTTTAAAGCAATAACAATGAAAAATGGAATGAAGATGGTTTATAGTTATAAATCACATGTTCTTTCTGTAGCTAGAATAACACTGTCATCTTATTAGTGGTCATCTAGGAGTCTTGACATTAGAGCTCTAATTCAGTACATAGATCAGAAAGGTCTTGCCTGAGGGAGTATCCAAGTTGATCATGCTAGGACAGAATGTGCCTTATGACACTCTTTACCCTTGGGAAACTCACGAAATGAAGCTTAAATTTCTAAGTTTCTTTTCTTAATTTTATAGGAATCAGGGCAAATTCATAAGAGACATTCTACTGAGTTGGTCATATAGCACTTGTTCTTTCAGAAGTGCAAATGGAATTTCTAATGACTTTTGCAGTATCATACAATATTTTTATATTTCCTATATGGCCTTAGTTAGTGGGGTTTGCTAGTCTCCATCCCAAAACACAGATACAAATTTAAGGACTGAGGTGAGTAAGTCACAAAGAACCAGCAATCATGACCCTTCTACAGTGTTGAAGAATAAATGCTGCCCTCTGGAGACCACAAAGAGAAACACAATCCTAGTGTTCTAGCACCTAGCCACTTGCGGTGAGTTTAAAAAATAAACTGCATCTCTTAATTTTGCTGTTACTGCCTAGAGACTATATATGTACATAGATGATAAATAAACTCATATATTCTAGTACACAAATGATAGACAAGTTTATATGAATTGATGGAAGGCAGATATTCTTAGTCTTAACATTTATGGCATAATCATAAAATATGCAAAACTTTCAGCATTAAGAATATGAAAGACTTCATGAAAAAGCATTATAAACATTCCACTAAAGGAGTATCTTCCTGGAACAGTTCTCCTTCTTTATAATAATATGCTTTATAACTTTCTGAGGGTCACTTATACATTTAGGTAGGGAAACCTTTCTCTATTTTGGATCATCTTAAGAACTTAATGCTCATTTTACCCTCTAGACCTCTCCACACAAAATTCTATAATTTTGAAAGTGCTACCTATGTGACAAAGATATTTTTATGTAGATATAATGTCGTTCTTATGTCACTTTTAATACAGCACACTCTGCTTTATTTAATGAATAAGATAAGGAGACCACGGCATAGCTCTGTGGTGAAGGCTCCTGCTCACAAACCTGGAGACCTGAGTTCAATCCCTGAATGTTCACATAGTGGAAGGAGAGAATTGACTTTTGAATGTTGTCCTCCAACTTCCTCCACATATGTGCACTGGAATACATCTCTCTTTCTCTCTCTCTCTCTCTTTCTCACAGACAAATAAATAAAATATTTTAAAAATAAATGAGATTGCAGAGATCAGCCAAGCTGTGATATGAGACAGGGTATCCTATACATAGTCTGAACATGAAACATTTAAAAGAGGTGAGAGTTCAAGATTAACTTATGCACAGAACCATCCTGGTAAAATGAGCACACAAAAAAGTTGAATGTTCAGAGAATAGAAGGAGAGTTGAAGAAACACACAAAGTAAAATGCAGAACATATTCATATACTCTGGATATTGAGATGTTACCCTTTTCATTTGCCAAAGGAAAGTAGATGAAACCTTCCAGATACAAAGACTGGAAAAGAAATTTCTGTATAGCGAGCTTGAGAAAAAGATAAGCATATACCATGAGAGTAAAATAATTCTGATTGCTCAGGAGCCACGAGGCCATATCTGTAGTTGGTTTAAAAGCAATGGTTGGCACTACTATGTTATTAGTTAGAGAAAAAAATACAATATTAAAAAATACTCTATTAAAATACTCTATTAAATAAGACATTTTAAATGTCATTTTCTATCTGCATTCCTGGAAATGTGTGTTTAATCAATGAATAATTCATCCACAGCAGATAAAGGAAAAATGCAGAATAGATTTACTTGGCCAACATATCCAATGGGGGATAACTTCTGTTGCCCTGACATGGGATTTTAACTGTACCAAAAAGAAATTGTAAAATTTATAAAGAAAATTATTTCTTCTCTGATATCTTTAAAATTGGACCAAAGCTTTTGAAAACATAAAATTAAATTGAGGTTAAAAATGGGTTTATGAATTGAAACTATAAAGGTCATCAATTTTGCTTAAACAGTTCAGCAGAAAGTCATCATTTCCTTTCAGCCCTGCTCTATATTTTCTTTGCATCGATAAGTATAAGCTGCAAGTTCAATACCTAGGGACAATAGCAACATACTACTTACAAGTTGGAGTCATGGCATGCAGAAAGGTATGGCTCATGTTTTCAGGAAAATTATATCAGTTGATTAATCTGATGTTAACACACAAACACACACATACGAAGTATAGGAACTAAAAACAACACTAATTCACAATTTCGTGGAAGATTGTTTGATAGATACAGCCAGAAAGCTGTTGCTGTAATCTTAGCTGAGCTCTCTCTTGTGCTAGAGTCTAATTAGTATGGCTAGGTGGATCTAAGGGGCATTATCTGAGATATTTTGGTTTTGTTTGTTTTTTAATTATGTATCAGAGCTTCAACAAGCCAGGCATCTAGTTATTCATACCTTGTCTTCTGTTTCCAAAATGAGAAGCATTTGAAAGCCTCTTGAGGCCAGGCTCCAAATATGTCCAGTGTTTATAGCCATATGCAGTTACCTGGATTTCTCATATTCTAGGAAGACATAGAAAAAGATATTAACTCCTGGAAAGGTAGAAATATCTGTGGCCTGCTATTTTTCTGATTACTAATTAGCTTTTGAAAAAAAATCTCAACAATGAAGATATATTGAGAAACCTAAAATTCAGTTCTATTTTAGCATACATTTAGGTTCTGAATATTATGGTGTTTAAAGCTCCAGGCAGGACTCTATTTCTGCCTCGTGGTTCTCATTGTCATTCAGCCCCCAACTCAGAATACTTTGTAGCTCTCACAGAACATTCAAAGTCATGGAATTGGTATCACTTGCTATCTTAATTTCGGCTTTTTCCTTTTTCATATGTTTGTGATGTTTGTTTCTTTTTTTTTTTTCTCCCCTGCTTTTCTTTCTTTTTGCAAAACAAATTCTCATTGCCCTTAAAGGGGACAAGTTCTTGAAAATCAGTGCAATATAGGTCTCAGAATCTGAGAATTGCTCTTGGTTATCAAGTTGACTGGATTCAGTGACAGCAAAGAAGGTGAGACACATTTGTGTGTAGCGGTAGTTTTCAAATTCTTGACATGTGGGACAGTACATGAGAAGAGGACTCCCCTGGAACATGAATGAAGCTCCAAACAGGCTGGAGGTCTCTGTGAGGTCTCAGGGGGCCTTTGGCAGGAATGCCAGCTCCATTCTCTCTGAGTCAGCATGTACATCCATCACTGCTGCCAGCTGTTAACATCAGACTCCCAGGGTTGGTTGTGGCACATCAGTGTGGACTATATAGCTACTCTGCAGGTAGTACCCTAACTTCCAGCTGTGGTGTCTAGATTTCAAAATTTAGAATATTATTGTCAATTTTGGATTTCCCATCTTTTATTATGCAAACCAAGCCAATGTATCTTCTTTAACAGTATGTAAATAAACAAACAACTATTAGTTCTGTTCTTCCTGTGAGCCCTCCCTCAAACATCATCCTTCTCCTTGTATCATTATTTTTTCATCTCCATAGTTTCAGGAATATCAAACCCTCTTTTGTTGAACAAGTAACTGACCAACCTTTCACTGCCTACCTGCTGTTCCTCAATGTCCCCCAACCACTATACACGTTTTAACTCATGACTTTTGTAAAACTCTCTTGGACTGCTTGTAGCAACCATACCAGTTGCAGCTCTTATCAACTTTCATTTTGTTTTCTACAACATTCAGCATGAAGTACAACTCTTCAAACATACGATATTTATGCCCTAATCATTTCTTTACTTAAAATTCCAGACCTGTTTTTTGCCAAACCCAAATATGCCAGTTTTTAGATTATTTGCTAATTATCTAAAACTTTTTGCTCGCCTATAATTTAGAGAACAATTTCTTGCCTCCTAGAATGTTTCTCTGCTATCTTTTTGAAGTATAGTCTCTGTTTACTTAATGCAATATTCCCACAGGTATCAATCGCTGTCAGAAAGAACGCTTGATTTGAGTTAAATAGCACATCAGGGGCTCTGCAGACCCTTGCATTCATCTGTTCAAGCATACTTCACTGTATTTATAAGGACCAGCATTTCTGCTACCCAAATTCATGTCAATTTAGAGAATCATTATCAACACTTGTTTATTCTTGCATTGCCCTGATACCTGGTGCACAACACGACTACTCAGATATTTGAAATGAATATGTAGAGGAAAGCATGTGCGATCACGGACAAAAGAACTTGAGTTATAACTTATTTAATACTCCAAAAGTGCCAATTAATAAGTAATACTTTAGTAATGGGATACATTTGCATTTGATTTTCTCTGAGTCTTTGGATGAATCTAGAGCTTCTGTTGAGGGTTGGGGAGAAGGCAATGCGATTAAAGCACTTACCATGCCAGCAAGGGGTCCAGAATTCAGATTCCTAGAGTCCAAGTGAAAAGCCTGGATGGTTATGGTGGCCCACCTGGAATTTAAGCTTTGAAAGGTGGAGACTAATCTCCAGAGCAAACTGGTTAGCTAGACTATCCCTGTCAGTGAATTCTGAGTTTGATTAGAGGCTCTCTCTCAAAACAAAGGTAGGAGATTAATCAAACATGATTCCTGCTATCACCCGGGATCTCCACATGCGCGCGCACACACACACACACACACACACACACACACACAAATACAGATCTGTGCCCATACACATGTGAATGCATATATACATGCATATAACAAGAGAGGCATTGCTGATATGGGTGAGAATATGTGATCATAACCTTGACCATCTGTACATTTATGCTCAGGATTTGGTGATGAGGGTCCATCTGATATAGGACAACTTCAAGTGAGAACACTAATTTCTCTTCCCTTTGGTTAGCCCAGTCTTCATTCTCCTGGAAGAAACAGATATTCATCAATCTGTAGACTTAGAAATATAAAAGCCAGCTGAGGTATCATCAAAGAACCAATACAACTCACAAGACCAACACAAACCCAAGCAGTAGGAAAACAGTTTCTATTGCTAGATCAGAAAAGTGACAAAGTGCATGGATGTCGTGACACCTTCAACTGTGACAGCGAATAGAGAGTGTCCCACCTAAAAGGTATTATGGTTATTTGTGTAATTATTCACACTATTCAATAGCATGCCACAGGGAAATATAATTCCAAAGTTTAGGTCAGATTTGTTTGAATTACTTTAGTTTGATGTAAAAGTTTCTGATTAAAAAAAATTAGAAACCAAACAATCATTTAAACACTGAGTGCGCTTCAGCTCACACAATAAAGAAATTATAAAATAAAGACACTAATGAAACAAAGGGAAGAAAGGAAAGACAGGGAGGAGCAGATAATGACTCAACAGAAGCAAGCAGCTAGACTGTGGCAATCAAAGCAAATAGCAAGAAAACAAAAGGCACTGATTAAATCCAACCTCTTGTGCTCTCAAAATAATATGCATGTCGCATCATTTTTGACAAACAGCATGGAAAAGACTCATGTTGGAGCACAGCAAGCATTATTAGTTCTATTCTCATTATTAGAGGGGAAATGCATTTCCTTGATCAATTAGGAGAAATTGTCCCTATTAACGTTCAGGGTGTGTGTAGCTCTAGCAAGCTATTCAGAGCAATCTTGTCCTTGCTCTGGCCTTGAGGCATTGGAAGAACATCATGTATTATCCTCTACATTCTACTTGCTTCTGTTAATAAAGAGACAAGTTCTCTGCTTAAGGACAATTCCCAGAGTTGTGTCAAAGCCAAAGTCAATAGCTGAATGTCAAAAACATGAAATTGGGAACTAGAGAGATGGCTCTATTGGTAAAGTGTGTGTGCCTGGCAAGAATGAGAACTTGAGTTCAGATCCCTAGGACCCGTGTAAAAATGTGGCAGGCATGAGACTATAATTCCAGTGGTCGAAGTCCAGATAAAGAAAGATAAGAAGATCCCTGAAGCTTATTGGCCAGTCAACTTAGTCAAATCAACTGTCTCATTGCTTAGTGCTATCTTGCATTAGAAAAATAATGTGGAGAAAAATAAGGACAGCACTTACTGATCTCTAGCCTTTACCTGCACATACTCCACACACACATACACACACTTCTAGCTTTAGGTAAAGGTGCACAGATGAATAAGCATGTACATGCACCTTTCTCTCTCTCTCTCTCTCTCTCTCTCTCTCTCTCTCTCTCTCTCACTCTTTCTCTCTCTGTTGTAGTTTGCCTGCATAATTGCTGATAAAATCACCATCAAACAGCTTAAGCAAAGGAGGGATTTATTCTCTCTTATTCCTAGTCACAGTCATTTATCCAGCTTAGCAGCAGAGCTCACACCAACACCAGGGCCCAGGGAATTGACAACACCATCTTCACATAATCATAATCACTGAGAGAGGGATGATCCTTACTTCCCATACCAGTATGTCTGACCAAGTATACACAGATGCCTACTTTCTCAAACAGTACCCTCCATTTTATTCACTGACCAGGGGACTAGTCCCATCTACAATGGGCTAGGCCTTCCCCATCCACTAAACAATCTCCTGCAGGTTCACTTTGGGCTTAACCAGTTCTCTACAAATGTGCCTACAGCTCAAACCCTCAACAAGTTGATACCCATGTCTAGCTAACACACACACACACACACACACACACCATGAGATCCTTAACTAAAAACTGTGGCAACAAAAAATTCATTAACATCATATTTACAACCAATGATTATTGAGGATAGAGATCTATCCCCTTATTATTACAATAATATGTAGAGATAAATATAGGTAGGTAAATAGATAGATAGATATAGATAGATAGATAGACAGACAGACAGACAGATAGATAATTCATCCTAGATTCTGGAAGACATAGAAGCCTAACTAATCATTGGTGGGTTCTTTGAAGTTTAATTTTTTCTCTCTAGCTAGCAAATATAAAAATGTTTTCTTTTTCCTTTACATAAGAATATGTATCACACTGACATGGTCTTTATCTTTTCCCTCCCCCACTCAGCATTTAAGGTTTCTCCCCCATTTCAAGCACCTTGAATAAAGTTTCCCACATATTCTTTCTTGATTTGCTTGGTTCAGTTTTGGCTGTGATAATGATACCTCCACATTAGCAGAAACTGAGATGCTTGCAACTCTTTACCAAAGCTCCAAGAAGATTTCACTCCGTGTAAGTAGCTCATCATTTTGTAAAGCCTCCTTTATCAAGATCTGATTTTTTAAGGAAATAGCTAAGAAACCCTTCCCTGATTGAGGAAAAGAAATTATGTTTTGCTTTATCAGGTAACTGGAACTTAAAGCTTTTCAGAGATGCTTTTCTTTAGGCTTAAAAGCTTACTTCCCTGACCATCTTTCCTCTACAAGGATTACAATTCCAAAATGTGACCTCCTACTAAATTATCTAAATTTGAACCTGATTAAATTTAACTTCAATCTAATATACATCTCATATCTTCCCGTAAGATGCCAGGCCTTGTTTCGGTGTTCAGGACACTAAGTTAGATTCTAATGAGCTTTTTAACTAATGAAGAAGGTTTCATATTCAAAGATGGCTCTACAGTGGTACAAAGAATAGAGATAGCATTTTATGACAGAGGGACATATATACAGTTGAAGATATTAGTAAGCTTCAGCAACTAACATATAAAAATATAAAAGGCAAATGCTGAAAGGAGAATGCAAGGTAGAGGTTCTAGAGAGTAATTGCTACATTTCATTCTGATTCAACTTCTCAAACAAGTTCCTCCATCTTCTTAAATTCTTATTGCCTTAATACCTTGTGAAATATCTGTCTGAACAAAATTTCCCCATTATTAAGTACATTTTATTACTTTCCCTTTTAATATTGAATTTTAAGATTTTTTGGATACATGTTATATGAAACAATTAACTTATTTTGATTTATTTCCCTTTGAGTTCATGTCAATTTTCACGGTTTGTGCTATACTAAGAACTTGTTTTTCACATTTAAATTATATAATTTTTACATAAAACTGTTGAAAATATTATTTTAATGAATTACAATAGTAAATTTTTTTTTACTGCTGATGCTACTTTTACCAAAAAAAACTTTAAGAAAATAAGTTGTTAAGAATGAAGAAATATAGATCAAAGGAAGGGAAGAGGATGGGAAGAAAGGGAGCTGGAAGGAGAAGGGATAAGTACTCAATATGTCTGCAAAACTAGAAAAATAAAATAACTAAAAAATAGAAAAGAATGAAGGAAAAGAAAGGAGGAAGCAGGCATGTTACAGTCTGAAGAGTTTCACTATGATGATTTATTTCCACTGTAATCTACACTTACAGCTAATTATAAATAAAAGTTCTTGGAAATATATAGTCTGATAACACTTAAAAATAATTAAAACGAGGCAAAATATGAAATAATATCAAAGCTAGTAATGACTTGGCCCTTAGTGGGTGGTACTCATGGAGACACCCGGTAATGTAGGGCTGAAAGTCTCTGAAGAAAAGTCTCATGTCTTCTCTGAGACAGCAGGAGGCCAGACCTTGTGGGGGCCACATGATTTGTGAGACAGTGATCATGTATAACAGAAGATCCTCTGATTCTGTGTGTCAATCTCCAGAGTGCTGAGACTGATGCCTGGGTTACACATCTTGAGAAGAAGAACAAATATGTATTGAGCTAAATTACAAACTGCTTTATGCTTATGCTTGTAGTCTCAAGCTAATCAGGTTGACTACCTTACAAACAGAAAACTTAGCACTCTCTGCAAGATTGGAACAGGGTCTGAAATCTGCATGGCTCTATTTACATAATTCACACACAAAGGATAATCAGACCATGATTGATTTTCAAGCTAGGAAACCACACTGAGAGGACCCTGTTGGTTTTTATTACCAAACAAATCATTGATGGTACACACCACTGTCCTGGCATTCGGGAAGCCGAAACAGGAGGATCAAGAGTTTGAGGCTAAAAAGGATGGGGGGAGCAATGATTTGAAGAGTCTCCACACTAGATAGGGCTGAAGCAATCATAATAAGACTTTGCATGCCCTGCGCCATGTCTGTCACACTATTGACCTCACAAAGTCTAACATCGGCTAAAGGCACCAAGATCCTTGGAGGCAAGGGATTGATGGCCACAGTAGTGTTCCTATGCTTAAGGGGAACACGAGAAAGGGTTCAGGGAAATGCCACTGGGTCCTTTTACGTCATCGGCAAGGAGGACCAAGAGGAGAGTTAGGCATACACAATAAAGGACTCTCTGGGAATTGGGGGGGAGGCACTGGGAGATGGGGAGGGAGGGAAGGGAAGCAAGGGGTTGGGGGGAGGAGGGGGGGAGGGAACTGGTCTACCTATTAAGTTTGTATGAGCGGAAATAATAATAAAAAATGTTAAAAAAAAAAAAGAAAATGAAGCATCAGGGACAACCCTTACCATATCAAAAAAAAAAAAAAAAAAAAAAAGAGTTTGAGGCTAGCCTGAACCCTGTCTCATAAAACAATTAAGCAGAAAACCAAATTTGTCCACCCAGCTACCAGCCAATCAACCTACCAACAAATTTAGCGATTACAGCAATGTTCTGGAAGGTAAAGGAAAACTCAAAAAACAATTATAGCAGAGAGTCAGAAATTGTATAAATTATAACATAAATGTGCAATGTGTTGGTTTAAAATGCTTGCTAAAGGGGCTGGAGAGGTGGCTCAGGAGTTAAGCCTCTGCCTTGCAGACAGAAGGTCCTGAGTTCGGATCCTAGATCCCACGTATAGACGCCGGGCAGAAGCAAGGGGCGGCCTGAGCTTCTAGTCAGGGCCTGGTAGGGCGGAGCCTGTGAATCCTAAGGCAGAGTAAACAAGGAGGAGGTGGAGGCGGTCCATGGTGGTTCCCGAATTTGCCCGTGGTTCTACACACACACACGCACAATTGAATAAAAAGTTAAATAAAGTATATAAAAAATTAAAATGTTTGCTAGATGAATTGACTAGTACAGTGCAGTACAGTGAATGTGATAGAAGGAAATATAACTAATAAAATCTCAGGTTTAGATTCAATATGAAGTGTAAATAAGAAAAGCCTTAAAAATGCTCAGAAACCCTTATAAAAATAGAGCTCAAGAATAGAGAGGAAATATCAAATATCCAGTGTGTGTGTGTGTGTGTGTGTGTGTGTGCATGATTACAGACCCAGAAAGAAATTAAACTTGTGGAGAAACTATTTAATAAATAATGACAGAAAACAAATTTACATTAATACATGTAAGAAACTGAGCAAGAGGTTTGGGTATTGCTCAATAGGAGGCTATTATTTGAATTTAATGAGTGCAAGGTTTTTAATCTATTACATATACATGTGTGTGTGTGTGTGTGTGTGTGTGTGTGTGTGTGTAGACAAAGAGAGAGACCAAACTCACATATTTAAGTACATGTAGTACATTCAATGAAATGAATTATGCATAATAATAAAGTTGCAATATATTTAAAATATTCACAGTCAAGGACAATATTTATGAACAATTGTTACATGTAGAGAACTATGAAGAATAAATTAAACAGTATATTTAAAATTATATATATAACAAAAGGTTGTAAGAAGTAATGAAGAAACTATATAGAAACTTATCCAAAAACTACTTAACAACATGTGTTTTGGGTCTATTTAAGGATAATGGTTACTAGGAAGGGACTAGAAAGGTTTTAATAGATTCAAAATTTCATTTTGGAACAATAACAAATTCTGAGACAAATATT